>OX421962.1:62773786-63373786 GCA_949128115.1 Anaspis maculata | reverse complement strand
TATCAATTTTTAGAGACCATTCCTTCGGAAATCGTAAAATAAGGAGATTTTTTATGAAACATTCCATCAGAAAATTTAATGATGACACAATAAGCGAAATAACTTAGTACAGTACAGGCAAAAAGGACATATTCAAGGGACATATTGGGAGACAGACATGACTGAATATCTATAATGTATTTTAGAACGAAGTTTCGATAAAGATTATCATTATAACCAAAAATTCTATTTTCGAAGTGCAGTTTTGACGGAATATGAGACTACCTACCTACCCACGGAGATGAGGGTACCTACCCACATCTAACGCCAAAGCGGTACATGTGAGCCACCTTACACGTGAATCTGCCCTATAGCGGTGTGGAACGATATAACGTGTATAACGTTATGGCGCTTGATTTGATTAGTACGGGCTGATGTATCCGCAATATCAAATTAATGTTCTGATATTTTTCAGTGAAATTTTTTCCATTTTACGGCTCCAAAGATTCAAGGGACAACTTTTAGAAGAATCAGTCAGCAGCACCTTGTATAAATGTGCCCCTTTTGGGTATTCCCCGCAATGGTCATCGCACTATCAAAAATGTGCGTGGTTGGAGTTTACGTACGGTACGGTAATGTCGTGATTGTTTACAATAATCACAATTTCTGTGGTCACTGGCTGTTATGATTATAGCAGGTCGTTAAAATTAGTATTCTGGCAAGCATGATGTTTATCCAAGTGCTCTTTTAGTGTATGCCTACCCACAGGTATATGCATTAAAATGTAAGTATAGGTACATATTACATCGAGCAAAACATTTATTATAGACAATTGGCATCATAGCCCAATTGCTCTCAAGGACGTTGACTCCAATTTTGGCAATAGCCTTTTACCGAATTTTCACACGAGTTCAATTGTCTTGCTTGTCGCTACCAAAAAAATGAATCGCTTCATTGTTTTTTTATCAAACATGAACAAAAAATTGTTTCAAAGGATCTTCTGGAATGGTCATAAGGAACAGATGTTTCCAGCAAGTGGGTACCTAACTGGATTTATTTTGAATTTCCTGCGCATTTTAGGTCAAGATTATGAAGTCCCCTTCCCCTTATTCAATAATGTAAGATTTGGAAGAATAAGATTGATCTTTACGTTATAAATTCTGAAAATTCGTGCAGGAGCTATAAAATGTCCCTTCTATGGTGAAACTGTTCAAAGAGTCTTTTGAAAATGCAACTGTCAGATCTTCAGTCCAAATATACCTACTCGGTGGACAGAGCAAAGTTTAAGATGAAAGTCGGAGTAAAATGTTTGAAACGTTGAAAAAAAGTTTTTGATTCATTTAGAAAAACATCTCAATAAGTATCGAATTATTTTCGATCTTTTTGGAAAGATATGTACACGTAAAATTAACAGCTTACGACTTCCCTGTCAGAAGTAGATTCTTCAACTTATTCACAAAAATTTTTCATTTTTTCACATTTTTTCTTAGCGATATCAAAAAAATCTCGGCAAAATACTTATGGGTATAAGGTATTCAGGTGCTTGAAGCTCCAAATTTAATTGATTTAAATTATTGATTAATTAATTATTTAACCAATTTTTACCCCAAAATTAAACATCATATATCTTGAAAACCAAGCTATTTACGGTAAATTTGTTTCGAGGGCTTGTCATATAATAGGTCAAGGAATCTATACCCTTAACAGCAAAGTCGAAAGTTGGGGATCATCCTGTATATTTTATGTTCTGTAAAAGCTTATTTTGAATCTTATATTCAACTTTGAGAAAAATCTTCTGTTGAATTATCGAGAATCGAGATATTTAACGCAAAAAACAAGTTTGTCAAAACTTTTCTTAAATCTTCCGCTAAATATTTTGTGACAAATGAGATGCCAATGCGGATATATCTTCCTAATGCTGTTCATGAATTAACTCTTGTATGTTCGGTATTTCAACTCCATTATCATCATTTGTTTTATTTATCAATAATTTCAACTAATTTTGAAATTTACCAGGGAATTAATAGGCTAAATTAAAATTTGCATTTGTTTTTGCTTGATACAACAGTGTTTAAGTATTTTTATTATCATGCATTATTGATAAGTCTTCAAACATAGTTGTGGTTTTCTAGTATGTCCTCTTAGTGAGGTTTTTTCTGGTAGATATATATTATATACAGGGTGTGGAAATGTGTTTTTTTTTTACTGAAAGAAAGTAAGTAATAACGTTGGTACGTTTGGTACTCTACAATATTTGGCGTCAAATATTCAAAACCTCGCTATTGATCACTGATGCGTACTACTTGCACTAGGTACTACCATTTGCAATAGTGCGTTCTCCTAACCCGACGGCGCAGATGCAACATGGACGCAACTGTCGCTATTTAGTGCCAAATTTGAAACATCCAGACAAATATCGATTTTTCTATGGAACACCAGGCTATTTCATGAATAAGCCTCCAGATAGATACAAAAAAGTTACTAGAAATGTGAAGGAGAACCAGTCGCAAGCCAAATTTCTATTTTGTATAGTTCTTTTTTACAAAATAATGGAAATATTGGAAGTTCGTTGCTTACTTCGCAAATGATCCACAGTCTGTTGATCGCGATGTTGTCAGATTTGGCATGGCTGCCGTTACCAATAATAATTTATATTGCAATTACTGTCACCTGAAATAGTCACTATAAAATCAATTTATTTTGCAAGATGTTTCCTTGCGCATCTCTAGTTTAGAAATCTGACACCATACTGCATGAAAATTCAAAATTTGAAAATTGCTATATCGAAATAATTGAAATTTATATTTCTTGTTCACTTGGCAACCCCGAACAAGGCTTCTGCCGTTCTCCTGCCTGGCTTCTGGGCCGGAAAGTTTTATGCAATCCGCAGTACATTGATGTAGCAAAGATTGCCTAAAACGTACCGTGTGAGAGTGGCTCTTGCGGCTCGCCTACCTTTGGCCCAAGAGGCTTTCAGTTAGAGGAGAGTCAGAGGGGGCCCTGATCAAAACTTCCACTCCACGTGTTCGCGGAAACGGAATAAAATGAAACCTTTTTCTTCATCGTATCGACTCTCGGTTCTACATTTGTTATGAGGCAGTGTTTATTTCCATTTTTTCTTGTAAGAACCGGAAGCCTATTCCTATTCCACCTTCAAAATGATTGTTTTTAATTTTTAAAAGATTAAAATTACATCAGACTCACAACTCACAAACAGTGAGCATCAATATTTGAAAATTTCACTTACACAAACGATTATTGATAGGTTTTCTAATCATGTTACGTGTTAACAGACGCTATTTGTCTGGCCGTGGGTTCCACAAAACAGATAATACGAGATTAGTTGATTTGCGATTTTTGTTTGTCAATTTGTAGCTGACTGATCAATGAAAATGATGCTCTGTCTCTCAAAAAAGGAAAGATGATGGGTCTAGTACAGATTTCAGGCATTTTTTGTCAGTAATCACCTAGCATTCAGCAGAAAAAAGTTCAGTTAATCTGCAATCAGCCTTGATCGCTGATCATCTTTTCTGTGGAACTGACGGTGAAAGTTTCATATCAAGCGCCTAAATAGTACGCGCATGGGCCCGGATAACATGTAAGATACACAGTCCTATTCACAAACAAAATTATCGCACTTGGGTATGGTTTTCTTGATTTTGCAGTATTTTGCACTCGCTTTAAAAACAATTTTGCCTGTCTTAGTCTAAAGTTGCTCCTCGTACCGAGTGATTCATGAATTAATAAGGGTTGTCCTGGAATATCTTGAACATTTTTGAATTACATTGACCAAACTGAAAAATCTGCCGATAGCTTCACTTTTTTCAATAAATGAGTGAATTTATAAGGTATTTGAGTGCGCTTTAATCTATATACATACAATAAATATTATGTAAGAAATGAAATTGGAGCCATTAGACATTGTTTAACCCTGCTGTTTTCAGAAATTAGGCAGTCGACTGTTTTTTTTTCTTTCACCGTCATCTGAGATCCGCCGTCTGGATTCTGGATTTATTGGAGGGTAGTTGATGGAACACTGTTCCACCTGGCACGCAGGCCTCACTATTGGGCCCATTGTACCTCTTCCCAGACCAGCCGGACTCACCGAGCCACAATGTGGTGCCTGGATGTGTGATGGTAGGTCCACCCAAGCACTGGGACTGACATGCGCACGGTTGACCTGGACTGTGTCTTCAATCCCCGATGCAGGTGTAGATCTCTGACACATTCACGCCCTGCCACGGTACGTTTACGAATAGAGTCAGATGAGATCCGCCAGCAGCTCGCCAGATCCACCCGCACTACCTACCGGCGGTTTCTCCTCCAAATTTTGGCCGCGCTGAGCGTTGCTGCAATCGAGTTATCATCCGACTGGAGAGGTGTACTACACGACTATGCCCTCCTCGAGATCCACCGTCTATGCAAAAGTGGAAATAGTGTATGATTATATCCAAGATCGTAATATAGGTATAATCATTCATTTTGATCACAAGGAGGAGAATTATTTTTTGATGAAGCAATGATTTCTTCCAAAAAAGGTTTCCAAACACGGATTTTATAGGGAAATTTTTATAAGCCATTCATAAAACGGAAGCCATTCGTATTTTCACCAATTTAAGCAAGAAGAACGACAAAAACAAACAAAAATTGAGCTCCTCACTCAACTCTAAACAAAAGCTTTTCTATAGCTTCTGCGGATACAAAGTCCTATCCACCAAACCAGTTAGTAGCTTGTTTATAAATTTCTTCTTCAGCCAGTGTGCGAAATTGCCATTCTTGAAATTTCTGACATTTTTGGAAATGACTTCTGCTATTTCAGAAGATATAGCATATATAGCATTGCATAGCATTTCAGCATATATAGAATTGATAGATGATATAGATTGAATATAATAGTGACTGGACTATGAGCTATGTGCATGACCTTGAGCGGTCAACGCGCAGGACATACAGAGCCCACAGTGGTGAAAGTGAGAAATTCTCGTTGGACTTCCTTGACAGCAGACAGCTTAGACGTGGTTGCATGGTTACTACTTGTTTTGATATTTATTTTCCGTGCATTTGTTTGTTGTGATGGGCAAGTGCAAAATGGTCGACAGTTTGGTTGACGGATTCCACCGCGGTGCTACATGTCATGGACGTAGCCCATATAGGTATAAAATTTGAGACACACTGAAAAGTTGTTTTTCTCTCTCTTAAGTTTGTTGTATCAAGTTCACAGAAATCACATCAGATGATGAGAATAAAAGGGGGCAAAGCCCAACGCAACATTTTTTAATTTTTCTAACACATTTGAAGCTTTTCCCTAAACTGTCTTGAACTTTGGAGCGCAAGTTACGGAACACCGATGGTATATCTGCTCTTGCATTCCAGAACATTCCAGACCTTTTGGGAAGATCTCAAAGGCTATCGTTGATGCTTCCACATTTTTCCAGAAAACTCCAACTTCTCTTGCTATAGTTTAGGGGAGCTCTGGGAAAGCCCATCTGCTTTGGGAAAATTTCGAACTTCTCGATACATGGCTCCTCCGACAATTGTGCAGATATGTGTCTTGTTCTTGCGTCGAGATCTCCAGCGGATACCCAAAATTTTGTGATTTCGAGTAACGTAACATGCAGCCAAATAGCCGATAGATACCTCTCGGGATCCGCGGAGAAGTACCGTGATATTAGCAATAATTATTTATTGTAGCGAGGTGCGTGCTTAGATATGAATTTCAACAATATAGCATCCTGAATTCAAGTCAACTGAAGGCTCTTTTGGGCATCTTTGTGATTTTTTGAAATACGTTATATATTTCTTCCGAGCAGATATCCCCCTTTCAAAAGACATCAGGATATTTTAGAATACTTATTCCTATTCAGCTGCGCGTGGTTTATTTTTATCAGTTCATTGAAGAATCGTTCTTCTCTGACATAATAGTACCATGCAACAGCTAACATTAGCTATAATTCAAAAAGATTCGAACTTTGCCCGCGATTACGCATATTATACTTTCTAATGAAAGCCAACAAAATCTGTCTCGTGGCTGCCAAGCACTATAGGTAAACAAACTACTATCGAGGGAAATTTCAAGCACATGGCGGAAATCTAACGCCGTATTTTTCTCGTTCTGAACGACAGGTTTCGAGGTTTTTGCAGAATATGAAAGCCACAACAAAAGAATGACATTGAATGTATTTGCACATCGTTATTGAAGAAAATATTGTTTATTATCAATTTCAAACAAGAGCTTTTCCATACTGAAACGTTCATATAAATATTTACGTTTCGTATTTATACCGATAAGAGATTTCGTGCTGTATAGGTAATCCAAAGACTTTTACTCAACGTCATTAGCCAAAGAAACGATTTTCTCATAAACTGAGCATCAAACTCCCAATTCCATGCATAATATTGCCACAATGAAACCAGTACCTATATACCTCAGTACCTGTACCTTCTTTTTTTCTCAACAATTGAACCAGTATACGGGACGCGTATAAATAGTTTAGTGGACATCGCAAAAGTTATTCGAGAAACTTTTCTTTAATAAGATAAACTCGAAGATAAAGCTATGCAAGTAAGATAAAAGGTGAGAATTTTCTTGAATATTTTAATTTTTGTAGCATGAATTCGCCGCTTTTATTAAAGTGATTTTGAAACATTGAAATTCTGATTTTCACAATTCAATCCCGAAAACCTTTGGAATACCCTGCCTTTCAAGATTTATTTTCGTCGTATAAAATGTTTCCAAAAAAAATTCCACATAAAACTCAAAAGAAAACCGTATTTCAGATTAGGATATAAAGAACATGGCTGCAACAAGATTGACTTGGCGTAGAAATCGTGAGCGCCTTCTTAGACATTTTTACAGCAAAAGGGGGCAATTTGTAGTTCATGGTATTTAAGAACAAATTGCCACACGTGGAATTTTTGCCTCGGCATTGTAGCTGGGGCTTTTTGCCGCAATATGATGCACTGGCGTGTGCTTTTTGCCATCATCTTCGATGAAAATTCTGTGAAATCGTCCGACTCAATGATAAATTCAGCAGCAGCAGAAGGGAATTAAATTACAGGATATTTAACATGCTTCACACGTTTATTCTGCGTAGGAATGCAAACGTTTCGTATATGCTCTTACATAAAACGAACGCTAAAAACTAAAAACCGTAGGATTTCAGCTGGCTGACCGATCGATGGATGGATGGACGGATGGGATGATACAGTAAGAGACAATTTCTGCAGAGACGCTGAAATTCCCGGAACGATTCATTAACAACTCTGCTGTTATATTAGAGGGACACGAAGGTATTTATTTAACTAGCACAGGCTCTGGCTCTTTACCTAGGCATCCTCCTTTCAACAGCCATCATCAGAGAGAACGCGAAAGTGGATAGTACCTAATGCTCTCTATATAGAATTGAATAAATTCATTACAATTTAATCGGCGATTAACATTTCAGTCAGCACCGCGATCCCAAATTAATTATACATTCCGATATATTAAATCACAACACAATGCGCCTCCAATTACATAAGGCATTTCTATCTATACTCCGGCATCTATTTACTCCTACAACTTTTACTTCAAACACAATTAAGCATAAGGTTTGCACAAGAAAGATATATAAAAAAATAGGAATACGAGTTTTTAATGATTTTTTATAGCATTTTGTTATATTTCACCCGTGATGCAACCAAAAATTGATGAGTAGGTATAAAAGTACTTATCTAAACTGACTAAATCCTCCTTTACATGACAGACAACCAACAACAATCAGTGAAATAGTGACAACATGTGTTTTTCGTTGAATATTTCTTAATTATCTTACAGGGTGATACACTTTTTACGAAACTCGTATACATCTCACGGTGCAGTTGCTGTATACATGCTTCAGTCAAGCGTATAATAAAGAAAATAAAACTAAACCGATAGAGCTTAAACCAAACATTCGCTACATATTCTATTTTTTCAATAGTAATTATTTCATCACTGAATGAACAGTTTTATTTTGATGTGTTAATTTGGTTAAAATGCATCGGCCTCTATTTATAAACGAGTGGGCATACCCGCATGAAAAATGTATTACCCACTTGGGTGAATAAATTATTGGACAATATAATAACGCAATGAGGTTTCATAAACAATGTTCGGCACCTTATAGGTACAGGAAAATTGCTATTATTGTTAATTTATACGTGACGCTGTTACCCGCACCATTTCACTTTTCAAATTCCAAATCTGGCATGACCTTGACCATACGTCTAACCAGCCCCACTACAGGGAGTGTTTTGAAATAAAAAAATATTGTGATGATGGAATTGTTCAGTTCATTTCATCTACCACCATTGAAGGCTGGTTGATCAGATTGACTGACAATTTTTGAAATGGAAGCAAAGAAATGCGGACGATGAATTTGAACATTTTGTACGGGTTTTGCAGGGTTGTAGAGATAATGCTTTTTCGGAGAGGTCCGTTTCGATTGGAGGGAAGGCTGGTACGGCTGCTTGGTTCAACAATTCATTGAAGCAGTTGAAAAATCAATATAATTTGCTTTGTGATATGTATAAGAAAAATAATTCGCCTGTCTTGGGGGGATTCCGTGACAGATGCCGATACATATACAGGATGTTTTAGGGATGATAGCGAAAAAATCAACTGTGGGTAGATCTCTTCAAAATATGACGAAAACCTATGTATCATTTTGTAAAGTTCGGCCTAATGACGAAGATACAGCCCTCCAAAGTTCACTTTTTTCGGATTTCAAAAATTTGTAACTTAGGAACGTTTCGGCAAATTTAGCTTTAATTCAGCATAAGCTGGTTTGTCATAATTATCTATCAACCTGCCAAATTGGGAAAGAATCCAATCAGTGGCGTTGAAGTTATGAGGGGTCACCCCAAGTCAACTTTTCTTCGGATGCTTCTAAATTATCGACCCTCATAACTCCTACACCACTGGTTGGATTCTTCTCAAATTTGGCAGGTTGATAGAAAATTATGACAAACCAGCTTTTGCTGAATTGAAGCTAAATTTGTCAAAACGTTCCTGAGTTACAAATTTTTGAAATCCGAAAAAAGTGAACTTTGGAGGGCTGTATCTTTTTTCATTAGGCCGAACTTTGCAAAATTGTATTCAAGTTCTAGTTATATTTTGACAAGATCTACCCACAGTTGAATTTTTTTGCTATCATCCCTGAAACACCCTGTATACAGGTGTCCTGAAATTAGGCCGCAAAATTTCGGGACACTTGTAGAGACGCTATCAAAAAAGTTAAAATAAAATATTGTAACACCTACAATTATCCCTTTGGTCAGCTACGAGGGTGGATCACTGTGATCGAGGGTGTCCCGCTGCTCAGAAGGCTGGAGGGGTGGGTATTGTTCGAAATTAAAATTCAAGGGGGCGCCACACTCTTAGTTACACCCGTCGATCGGTCAAGAGTGAGACCTGTGACCGAACCTCGCACCGTACCGACCAAATTCAGGATTTAAAACTTACTCGATTAGAAGAATACTCACTATTTCGGGGTTGCAAAGGGGTTGTTCAATAAAACTTGAGTTCCCCATTATGGATTTATTCCCGCAGATATTTCAGACCGGCACAGTAAATAAAGAAAAATAACAGTTTGTAATTCGAGGGAAATTTGATAAGTGTAAGTCGAAGTTAAGTAATTATTTATACACAAGTGATGTTTATTAACATAATTTAAAAAAAGGCACACTAATTGTCAATCCTAATACACAAGGGAGAAGGGTACTCTTTTATTTTATCTTAACGTAGTTACCTACTTCCAAAACTGAAGTCAAAAATGTTTACCTTGCAAACTAACTGAACCCCGTGACGTCACGTTCTTCACCTGAAATTTGCGCAATGATTACTCTTGAGTCACAAACTCATATGGACTAGCGAAGATAAAAGAGGTACCTGACCCTAACGTAGGCAAGTGATAATTAAATACTATTATTAATAGAACGACAAATTAAATGAGATTTTCACTACGAAAGCACTGTAACTACACGACGAGTATTAATTACTTAATGATTTTCCAAATTAAATCGGTGAAATACACAATAAAAAAAACAATAAATTGTAGCATGAGGTACTCAACACTTCTTCTTGCTGGTTATCCAAGCTGCAGATTTCTCGCACGAGAAAACACGGCGTTGACGTCACGAATTGACACGTGGTGTTGATGTTGACTTGACCCTCGAAAAAAACACAGGGTGGTGAGTTGCTGACGTCACCGGTCACTCAACTTCCACAGGAAAGACGATTTATCCCAGTCAGATGAAGAAATAGACAAAGCGGATGAAGTAGAACGGCGTGAATCACATAAATGGGAGCCTCGAAGGTGGTGTGAAAATCGGCTCACACGACTCGCTTTTCTTCAGGAAAATCGGGAGGTAAAACACCCACTCTGGAGACTGTAGGTAATAAAGGAAATTGTAGGTGGCGAAGAAAATAGTGGACGCAAAATAGCTTACCAGAAGAGCCTGTAATTTTGCTTTCAATTTTCGGTTTCGAAGATAACGAGAAGCGGTAGCTACAAGATGGAAAACGTCGGTGCTCGAGCGTAAAAATCCGCAATACTTGCGTAGAAAATCGGACCATTTGCCAAGTACCGTTCCAATAATAAAATTTCGTAGCCGTGGAATCCCAGAAGACCTCTCTGGTAGGAAAATAACAAATCCTTTTGGCTTCGGAAATTTTTCAACGCTCTCAGCACGACTTTAAAACTAGCTTCCACTATCTAACTTTTTTTTTGAGCTCGCCGAAATTCACTAAGAAGTGGCGCGATAAGGCCGGTTCTCTCCTTTTTGTCCTATCTATTTATTTCAAGTTCCTGGTGTGAAAATTGAACGTTACAATATAATGATAACTTGATAACTTCATCTGATTGCCGTTCTAAGTCGGCTTGGAGAGTTTTAATTATAAACGATGTAAGGGGTAAAACGAGTAGATAGGATAGGATTGTGCCTTTCTTCGAGGCTGATGCTGCCAATGACTATTTTTCAGATGCTGCCAAAAATATATACAACGAAATACCTCTGGTATATGGTGACCCTAACGAATACTCGCCAGTTCTTGTGATAGTGTGAAGTTCTCATTCAGGGAGGTAAATTTGATGGAGATCCGAGACATCATTGATTCCCTGATCCCTCAGTAACTCCCAAAGTAGTGATATATTGGGCTTCAACGCTCAAATAATTAAATACATAAAGACATCATTGCAATGCCACTGACTACTCTGATTAACATCTGCATGAGAGAGGGTATATTTCCTAAAAAATTGAAAAGCGCCATAGTACTTCCTATCTTTAAAAACAAAGCCGATAAAAGTACTATTTCTAATGATACACCAATATCCCTGCTGATGTCCAGAATTTCCAAAATTTTTGAAAAAGCCTTGAGAATACAGATTGTTGCATACTTTGAGACCTATAATTTGTTTTTTGAATCCCAATTTGGATTCAGGAATGGTAGAAGTACCGTTCAGGCCGTGATGAAATTTCTTGACTTGGCAGTTGAGGCTTTAGAGGATGGTGAGTTTGTTGATGCTTTTTTTTGTGACTCAACTAAAGCATTCGATTGCGTGAAACATAGCTTTTGCTCTAAAGCTGCAGCATTATGGTTTTGATATTGCCAGTCTTAGACTGATGACATCTTATCTGACTGATAGAGAGCAGTAGGTGAAGGTGGGTAGTGTTAAGTCAAAGGGCAGACCGGTGACTGTGGGGGTACCGCAAGGTTCGGTGCTTGGCCCTTTACTGTTCCTAATTTTCAATAATGACCTTTCGTTTAGCAGGGCTAACGCTGAGTTTGTATTGTTCGCGGATGACACATCGTTGTACTGTAGGGGTAGTGATCTGGGGAGATTCAGATCAGAATCGGAAAGTGCCTTGAAGCGTGTTCATACGTGCGGTTTTCTTTGAACGGTCTCTGCTTGAATGATGCAAAAACTCAAAGACTTACTTTTTCTTTAAGGGGTCTTGACAATAGCTTTGCTACAGCTCAATTCTTGTGGGTGACGCTTGAGTCTTCGCTCAAGTGGGAAGAGTCACATTGAGGGGTTGGCGGGTAAGTTGGCCAAAGGCGTGTTCATGTTGAGAATGTTGCAGGGATGTGTATCTGACTCTACGTTGGTGACCGCTCACTATGGGATATGTCACTCTCTTTTGTCATATGCACTCCTGCTTGAGGTCATACCGCTAAGAGGGATAGAATATTCGGGCCCACGATTAGGGAATTTATACGAAAAATTTGGTTCCAAAGTTGTCAGTGTGACGTAACCTGAAAATTATTCACCCACGCACGAAAAAGGCTTCTTTCGATCTATCACTGGAGAGCATTTGCCCTTGTAGGTTTGACCGCAGTCAGTGAACATCTTCTATTCTATTCAACTCTAGAAACCTAGAAGTTCAAACCTTTTGAACAAATACGATGGAGCATCACGTTTTTCTTTTGTGTTCATGAAAAGCCCAAAAGCTTGGAAATGAATAATGAAAAAAGAAAAAGTTGATCATTGTTGCTCAGAAGCGTCATTACCTTAATTATATCTACTAATTGTATGGCATCAATAATCAAGTATTAATAAATTGGACAACAAATAATAACGGATCTAGGGGACTTCATGGCTTCATGCGGAGACCCCGTATTGGGTTACAAGAATGAGGGGGGGGGGGGGGGGTAAGGGGCAACTAACTTAGTAGTAGTTAGTTGTAGATACGCCAGTTTTAAAGCAAATGCTTCAGTAAAGAAGTGAATACGCTATGTTCTAGCCTCGCTACAAGGACATACTTTCAATAAATCGCAGTATCCATAACGATTTGAAGCAACTGCTATAAATCTAAGCAAATATCTATTTTTTTTTTTAATCTAGCCCAGGAGTAGCTTCGCGACTCAAGTTATATTTGATAATTTCATATATTACTTACATGTAATGCATGGAGGAGCTGTAAAACCAAGCCAATTGCCCTAGAAATCAGTTATGCCAATGCCACCCAAGCGCTAAAGCATTTTACTCCTTACGCCTTATCCTAGTTGATTACCCAACATCAAAATCATAGGTAAAAAAAGTATAACGGCTCCACCTTTCGAGTTTGAAAAAGAATAAAACAAGACAGAAAGAAGTTTCGAAAAAAAATGCAAAAATTAAATTCAGTTTTGCACAAAGTTATGATTATGAATCACCTAGTAACTATTATGCAATTATTATACTTACAGTAAAGGAAATAATACTATTTTATACTAATACTAAATATAATTGTGTTATTACTGAATTAATTTACAACCCTCCCGACTGCACGGTATATTTATAATTGACGTTACCTAATTTATGTATGGTAAGATGATCTTTCTGCCTTGAACACCAATAAATAATGATGGTGACAGATGATTCGGAATAGCCATTATGTACCTAGGTAGGTACGAACGTTTCATTGACAGTCAAAAATTGATGATAATAAGAGTCAAAAGCATTGTATTTGTTCATATATATGGTATTGCCACGCGCGGTTTTCTTTGTTTTTTCCCTATTAATAAACAAAACTATTTTGAATAAATAGGACAAAAGGCCACCCATTATGATGTGTAGATATAGCTCTAATGTACTAACTTTGTTGGCCCTAAGTGTGTTCACATAAATAGCGTATATTGTATAATTGTTTGAATAAACTGCACGCGAAAATGTCAATAATTACGCATATAACTACGTGTACATACGTAATTCAAGTTTTTCACATGATTTCTCGTTTCAATATTGTATTATTCTCTGGAAAGTCTGTGGTCAAGTGTGGATTTATTAATTAGTCTCGAACATATTAAATTTTTAAAGTGAAGTGTGAGGTAACGAACAAATAGAAAATTTGAACTATGAAAAACATATAACAGCTTTTGCTTCATTCACTTTAATACTGTATGTTTATATCCTAGTAGTACAAGTATAAATAGGTACTGTTACGATACTCGCTGGAGACCTTGACGCGCGAATGTGACACATCTGCACAATTGGTGGAGTAGTCGTGCACCGAGAGCTTGCCGGAGTATTTACGAAGCCGATGGACTTTTCCAGAGCCCTCGCAAGTGAAGTGAAGACAGACCAATGCTGGATGGAATATACTGGAACGACAATGGAAGCGAAGAGAACCTTCGAGGATATCACCGATTACAAGAAGCGAATATCAAGGTGCGGCACGGCCAGGGAGCAGAGCAGGTTATACAGTTGAAATAACAGTGACAGTGCGAACAACAGCGGAGTGCGATATCTGAGTGACTCAATAATTGATTTGATGTGTAATTCAATTTAGTAATACCGAGTAATAAATGACGCGTATCCAGGGATCGAAACCGAAACCGCACTGAAACAGCTGTTTTTCCGAAACCGGGCCCGACATCAGGATTAAAAAACCGACACCGAATTTCAATTTCTTGGATCCTCAATTCAGTTAGTAGTTACAGTAGTTAGTAAAGTCATCCTGCATGGCATCGAGGAAGGAAATTTTCAGTGGAAAAAGTGCTTCCCAATTCATCCCGCCCTCCATCGTCTCATTCAAAAAATTCACACTGACACAACCTACTGAGTGATACACTCAACGGTGATACGGTTAATTAAAGGGAATTTTATTTTGTTTTTTAAAAGATATTTTCAAAATTTTCAAGTCCCCTCCCTTATTGAACTGGACACTAAAAGAATTTTGGAAGGAAAGGAAGTTGAAATTTTGAAAAATATTTTTTCCATGAAGAGATTTAAATTCTCTTCAATTTGATGTATCACAAAGTATGTGATACTCAAATGCAATTTGGAACCGTAAAGTTGTGGTAAGGGGAGGAGGGGGGAACGAAGGAACAGATTTCGATAACACTTCATCCGCTGATTTTTTTTTCTTGATGCTATGCAGGATGACGTTGACTGCTTTGAAGAGAACTGAAGAATCGAGATTCTATATCAAATCAGACACTCAGATAATTACAGAAGAAAAGAGAGCGGATTGAGAGTTTTGAAAGTATTCTTTCCAGAAAGTGAATTATTATTAGTATCACTTCAGTTTGATGTATCACAAAGTAGCTGGTGCCATTTGAAATTTCAATATTGTGGAGGCAAAGTGGTTGAAGATGGTTCGACAACGATGTCCCTCGTGAAAATCGACCTGTTTTTGTTCAAACACATGGTCACTATAGGAATCGGGTGCTGTTACGGGTGGATACTTCACAAAATAGCACCCAGTATAAGTACCTAAAGCAAATTCGTAATTCGCGATTTTAACTACCGATGGTGCGCTGTCGTCGCAGGAAACAAAATGGAGGACTACAAGTAACTTTTGTCGGTGTCAGTGTCGTCAGTGACAGTGCTGTCTCATCAGAATTCAGATATCTGTCACCGACCTCGCACTCCGTAATATCCTTTGTAATTGTGAATTTAAGAGTCTGTGCGTTTCTTTGGTGGGTATTTCGAATGTTGATGCCAGCATTTACACGTATGGATTCCTCTAACAGAATTTCAAGGCGCGCTGACTCTGGTCTAAGGCTGAAAACAGTGGAGGCAGGTTGCCAGTTTCCAGTACCCAGTGCTGATAATCTTCTCTTAAACAGTGAGCGCCCGCACTTTGACCAGGACCCCGCTGAGACTTCGTCGGCCCAGACAGGCAACCTGCCTTCGTTGTGTTTTCTTCTCAGCCTAACGGGCCGTGGTATTTGAAAGAGGACGACTGATGTTATTAGAAATTAGAACTAGCTAGCGAAACTTACCCGTCGAAAAATTATCGCTAGGTTTAAAAGGTAGCGAACAAGCCCTCATGCTTGTTATTGCTGGCTTTCTGATGCTCAGAACAGTTCTTCATGCCCTTTCATGGCACATGGTTTGCGAAACCACGCCGAAAGCGTTTATGATTGTGATGATATGCACTTGTGATGCGTCTTTCCTAGGTAATTGATAAAAATGACAGACCTACCTGGCTTTTTCTTGATTTACTACTAAAGACAGTGCAAGTGGTGTATAAGTCCTTCTTTTGGCCGTTTCTGAATCACGCGAAGTCAATGAGACAACGCGCAGACAGCAGCAGGGATGACAGCAGAACAAATTCAAAAATGTCAGATGGACGTTAGAGCTTTCTAGATCAGAGCCGATTTACTCATAGTTTTAGTCGGCACAAACGGCACCAGAGCGCGTCTAGATTTTTGAAATTGCGAATAGGTACGTACTCTTCAAATAGCCTTGACATGGTTGCCATGAAAATTTGAAGTTTCATCGGGTGTTGTAGTGATGTAGTATTGACATGACCAATGACATGATTGCCTAAGTGAAGCAACATAACAAAAAAAAATGAATCAACTTAAATAAAGCTGAAAATTTTAGAAAAGTTACAAGTTATAATTCAACAGTAATTTGTTATGTGTGTATGCTGTATGTGTTTTGCACCTATTGAAACTACTCTTCCGGTGGCTACCTACCTTTGAAATATCTTAACCGCTCCTCAGCCTACCTTTCGATGACCGATTTAGGAGTGGATGCCAAAGAATCAACGTTCCAGTTTCTTGATAAGTTATTGTCAAAAAGTCATCGAAAAAACCAAATGAATCAGAGAAAATCACCTGAGATATCAACCAATCAAAACTGAGTTTTTGGCCGACAAAAAGTGATTACCTACGACCGATTTTTTCATTGCGCACACTGCAAACTGGGCTCTTTGGACCGTGCTTGTGATAATGAACAAATACAAAGGAAAAAAAAAGTGAGCACCGTGACTCTGACTAATGAATCATCAAACAACAAAATGCCCAATAAAAAGCCGACCCCATAATTAAACGATCTGACTTATGGGGAACGTCTAGTCTGAATTTCAATCAAGACTCATAGTTTTGCGAAAAGAAAAAATCTCACCTTGAGATGTCGCTTTTTGAAGCCGAAGAAGATCCAAAGGAATTCTTGCTGCTGTGTCTGAAACAACAAAGATTGTGTGAGCTGATATGTAGATTTATACTCATGTGCATTTATTCAAAATATAGAAACTTGACATTTTATCCTACATATTTCTATAGATAGCTAGGTATATACTGTTATTTCTGAATAGGTATTTAAAAATAATGCCATATATGCGTTAGAGGCAGTAAAAGCACTAAAGCTTTATGGTAATTTCCGCCAATAACTGTATTTTTTCTTTGCTCAAAATAATTTGCGTTATGTAGGTATATGGCGGAGAATTTCATTCAAATTTATGTAAGCGATACTAAATGAGCTAGAGTATTGGAAATTTTTTCAGCGACCCAGACAGACAATATGGGGGATAAAATATTTTTATAGATAAAAAAACTTTTCTTGCGTAACTTCGAAGTTGAGGTTCTCTAGCTAATGACAGTAACATTTTTGTTTCCGCGTGATGAAAATTCATATTTTTTGGCTTCAGACAAACCGTAGGAGGAGGAAACTACTCATTTTTCATTCAGTGTTTAGCGGATAATTTTTCACTTTGACTGATTGCCAAGATAAATCACTAATATCGGCCGCATGCATGCGTGGAATTCATATGATCCACGATTCACAAAAGGCTTATTGCTAGATAATCTTCAAAGACTCATTTCATGTTATCAACATTTCGTCTGTCGGTTTTGCAGAGGAACACACTCATAAAACTTGCGTGATCCATCTCCAATTGATTTTCAGACACATTTTAATCCATGACTGATTAAAATCTTGTTCGTGCTAAGAAAAAAGTTACAGTTGTACATGTTGGCATATCCGGTCACATCACTTTTCTACGAATTTCTTACAAATTAAAAACGATCATGATAACATACCCAACATAGGCATAAAAACAAGAACCGGACTCTTTCAAATGCTGTTATAATGACTGATCGTCCATCGCTCAAAAATGTTGGAGAGCGCAGCGCATCAAACCCGCGAGGAATATATAGGTACCTACGAAATATTGAACTCGTCAACAATAGTGGCCGAAAGATCGATGCTGGTTTCATGTCCTTGAAGACGTTTTTTGCAAATAGCTTTTGAGAGTTCAGTGACCAAAAATCTTTCATGCATGAAGTCGATGGTACCTAGGATTGGGCACCACTCCGTTTGCGTTGTCCACTACCGTAATCTTGGCTTTTTAAGTGCGCACAATTTGCTAATGAAGACATTCAGGTAATTGTATTAGAATTAGATGATCGGCCAGCCGTAAATGCCGTCGCTGAAGGTTCTTTCGAAATGAAATCGTTCACTTCCACCAGTTACTATCACACATACATATCTACTTGAGTGGGTACTTATTTGTTAACAGCTTCAAGTATTTCAACTCTTTGACTGAGTATTAAATCGCGAAATTTTCTATAAATTTCATGAGACAAAACATAGGTACTTTACAAAATACCCGGTTATTATTTTCAGAAAATGCACAGCCATGACCTAAATTAATTGTTAAATTATAACAACATTGAAAGAATGAGTACTGAAAGCAGATGGCATTTGGAGAAAGTCTAATGGTGGTGGACTGGGAAGTGCAGGCTCTCCCTTGAGTGATTCCGGTTTTTTTTAGTAAGTCCTATCAAGTTTAAGTGAAAGGTGAAACAGTTCGTGAGCATGCAATCAAGTCTCAAATGCTTCTAATCCAAAGCATTTTGCCTATCAATTTTCATCTCGAGATGATGAAAATTTGCAAAATAATCACCAGACCTAAAAGCGCTACGGTATTGGCCGAAAGTTTTCTGAAATGTGTGAACATATCGTTTAGGTGCCCTTCACGAAGACGATTCAGTTCTGTCATTTGCCTTGAACTGAATATCTGACGATCTTTCTATCACCTAACCTGTGACCCAACTGTCCGCATTCAAGTCTATTATGCGTTCAGCTTTTATTTTCAACAAAGCAGGCGAGCCTAGTTTGACAGAATCCACCCTATAAGAGCGCTGTCAGTGCAATGTCACAGTTTCGGTTATGCATTATTTTCTGGGGTTATCGCTTTTTTTCAAAATCCACAGCAGTGTTGCAAGCTTATTTTGCAAGTTTATTTTTAATTGAATCAAAGTCCGAATGACATACAGTATAAACCGCTTATCATTCTTCAAGCGAATTGGAAGGGGTCCAGATAATTTTACAGACGGAACCAACGACGTTGTACAGGAGGTCCTGTACAAAGTGAGAAGAGAAATTTGGCTGTATTCAACAAGGAGGGAGCTGTCACATAGAGCCGTGCTACAGTCGATAGAGATCGATCTGGCACTGGCACATACCATAATAACAATGATAAGTTAAGACCTTTAGATCGAAACGAATGCAACGCCTGGGCCTACGCAATGCCTCCCATGGGCCCAAAGGGCCTATGCCCAGGGCCCCGGCTTTTTTGGGGGCCCCCAGGCCCCCTAAATTTCCAAAAGTAAAGACTATTTTTGTAAAAAATGTTGTTCTCATATCCCGTTTACGACGTTTTTTTTAATTATGTCACTTTCTGAGCTGATCGTGCGCCTCCCTTCACCTCCCAAGAGTCCACGACGCTCCATCTCAATAAACTAATCAAGAAAAGACCGGTTTTCTGTCGAAAATTTTGAAAAAGCGCGAAATTTTTATGAAAAAAAGTTTGTTGAATAATATCCTGCGGCGGTGGTGCTCGCCTCACTCGCATGCTTTTTTTCACAAACCTTTATGAAGGGGCCCCTTACTGCCTTGTGCCCGGGGCTTCATTTGTTCAAAAGACGGCACTGGATTCTCATTATGTATAGGTACTTTCAGGGACAAGGTACTTGAACTCGGAACATTAGAGAATCTGGCAATCCACTAGGGACTATCCATCACTTGAGTTATAACAACGTGAGCAAGCTCTAGTTTCTTTTCAGCCACCCTGTCTGAAACGAAACTTCATCAACTAGCTCCTCGTTCTCTTTTTATCGTCATTGATTTTTCCACTTCGCTGGTAGGGTTACTGAACGCGGTAGGTACCTATCCAAAAAAAGCCGAGGAAAAAATTTCAAGAAATGTGTGCAGGCAGAGCAATAGATTTTAATACTGGTGATCTTCAAGAAGATTTTCTCATGATACTCCAATCTTCCTTCAACCACACCCATAGATCGAAAAACATCTTACACCAACTATTTATCTTACACCAACCAATTATTCTAGGATTTTGAGAATGCCAATAGGCTCAAACCAAAATATATCATTGTAGCTTACGAAAGAGACCTGAATGGTAGATTTCTGTCAAAGAATAAGCCCACAGCGTTTGATTCCACAACGCCTTATTTTACCAATTAACCTCCATCGATCCTTAATGGACAGGGATCTAACGTCATAACGGTAATGCTTTTAACCCCATAGGTCTAATGTGTGTTGATAAAGCTGTTCAAAATTTCTTTGTCTTACATGTCAGACCGGGGGCTTTAGGCTGGTAAGTATATACAGGGTGTTTCAGGGATGATAACAGAAAATTCAACTGTGAGTAGATCTCGTCAAAATATGACGAGAACCTATACGCCATTTTGCGAAATTCGGCCCAATGACAAAGATACAGCCCCCCAAAGTTCACTTTTTTCGGATTTCAAAAATTTTTAACTCAAGAACGTTTCGACAAATTCAGCTTTAATTTAGCATAAGCTGGTTTGTCATAATTATCTATCAACCTGCCAAATTTGGAAAGAATCCAATCAGTGACGTAGAAGTTATGAGGGGTCACGTTAATTCGACTTTTCTTCGGATGCTTCTAAATTATTGACCCTCATAACTCCTACACCACTGGTTCGATTCTTCCCAAATTTGACAAGTTGATAGATAATTATGACAAACCAGCTTTTGCTGAATAAAAGCTGAATTTGTCGAAACGTTTCTGAGTAACGAATTTTAAAAATCCGAAAAAAGTGAACTTTGGAGAACTGTATCTTCGTCACAGTTGAATTTTTTGCTATCATCCCCGAAACACCCCAACATTTACGTCATAAGGTACACGAATGAAACAAACGGGCTTTTATGTGGAATCATCCCCTTAATCGGAAATCGAGTCGTAAGACAAAATTTTTGGGGCTCTCGGTCCATAAGACAAGTTTGAAATTTTGAAAAAGGTTCCTGATTTGCCCACTCCAGGAGACCCCCTCCTACCTCCTCCCTCCTCTTCGACATAATTTCAAGAATGAAGAACGATTCTGAAATGATTTTTTACGTAGGTTTCGAATCTGTCCACAAAAATTTTCAGTGGAGTATCGCTTACAGGGTGCAACATCGAAAATGTGCACCCTGTAATGTGTCAAAATGAACACCTGTATTTCAACATGGAAATCTTCTCCGCTTTTCATCCTGATTACAAATATATTTCACACTTATGAATTAGTCACCAAAAATCTTGAAAAATTGATGAATTTGGGTGTAAATTTTGGTCCTTTTTGGAAATTTCAAAATTCTCTTACGGATCGAAAGCTCCCAAAAATTTTGTCTCACGACCTGATTTTCGATAAAGGCGCTGTTCCCACACAAAATTTCGTTGGTTTCATCCATATGTATACCTTATTACGTGAATTTTGGCCCTTTTTCTAAAATTGACAAGCTTATACCAGCCTAAAGCCCCCAGTCTGACATGTAAGTCAAAGAGATTTTCAACAACCTTATTAACATCAGATTCTCAGGGTTAAAATTATGTATCTTATGACGTAAGTTTTGAGGTACCAGCTCCTTGTCTATGATATTACCTAATGCCTGTTGATGATGATAGGCTAGTGCTTTGAGTCATTAGACCCCCTCTGTGATTTGTGAGGGTAGGTTGGGTAGTGCTTGTGATGACCAGCGTTCTATCCATTGAACAGTCTCCTAGAAAACTGGACTAAAGTAATTACCTGACTGGTTGTAACGTTTAGTGTTTTTCGATGTAACAAAGATAAATCGAATGTTTTCCTGCTGGACAGACACCACTTGGCACCGGCCCTGTTAACCAAACACGCAAAAATATACTGTCACGATCACATAAACGAAACGAAAACGCACAAGAAATCGCGCGCGCGTGTATATGTGTGTGTGTGTGTGTGTGTGTGCGCAGATAAGTCGATACAGTTACCGAAACCTATCAGCTTGAAGATTACAGTTTTAAATTTTGACAAGATAATTAAAGGAATTAACAACAAAATTAAACTTTTAACTAAAATCGTAACTTGAATATTGGTGACAACCCAAAGATTTCAAACGGAATTTTAATCAAATCGCCTTGCCTTTGGCACATAAAGCTGAAATTAATTTATGTAAATAGGCGAATAAAAACCGCGAAGTGGACGGATTCTGTAGTCTGGGATCGTTGGAAAATTCTGATGCCGTGAACTACTGCAGCAATCGGATCCTGGAATATTGCTTTTGACGTAGCTATACGTTAACGCTCCAAAGGTTAGCAGGAATTTGAGCCAAATAAAATCTGAGGGTTCTTGCCAAAATATCGAGTTGTACCTACTTAGCCCAATTGGCAAAGCATGAATTTGGACAATTTCCAACTAAACTTGGTATTCTGCATAGAAGTCGATACCAAGAGGTATGGTAATTGAGGCCGATGAATTTACAAACTTTGTGCATCGCCTAAACGCGCAAGGTCGAGAGTCCTGATTTAATGAAATCTTCAAGAATCAATTTACCTTCACTCAAGTAGATACCTATACGTATTTGTTCGTGAAAAAATTATTTATTGACTGCCACTACAACAATAATAATAATAATAATAATAAAATTAATTGTGGTTGGGATGGTATAAACAATGATAGTGGCAATTCACAGCAATAAAAGTGAGTAATTCGTGTTAGCAGCATTAAGCATAAACATCAATAATTAACGACTGGAGATGATGAAATCTACGTTGAAATAAATTGAAACTGGCAATTAAAATTGATTTTTTATCAATGAGGAACACTACCTGGCAAGCTTCCGGGTTGTTGAATCATGATTTGCCACTATAGGTACCACAAAAACTCTGCTACTTAACATTTTTAGTGTAGGTATCGACTCGTAGGTAGGCTGTGATAGACAGACAGGGTGTGCCAGAATCTGAGGTCAAGAAGTATTATACGTGTACTATAGTGGATGTGAAGTGAACGCGAGATTACCAGCGTAAGTGAAGATCCATCTGTCATTAACAAACACCAATGAGAACCCGACTTGATATGTGGTAGATTCTCAAGTAGATTCTGACTATATGCCTTCAGGTCATGGTATACCCTTCAGCTTCAGGTGATCAATAAATAAAAAAGTGGATCCATCTTAGGCCAATCTTGAAGTTATGTATATTTGTTCTAATTTGACAGTACTGTCAACTGTCAATATTGGCAATTATAAAAATCTTAAGTGAGCCTAATTCACCAAGATAGTGATTTTTCGCGGCGGACCGGATCGATTCGTTTGTCTGGACCATAAATCTACATCTCTTAAAGAGAGCAAGTATAAAATGATATGGAAAACAATCAGTACATGAGTCATGATGCACCAGGAGCCGTATTCTCTAACTCGCTATGCACTCGAACCGACAGATATCGCTATCGGTAGCTAGGCAAGCACCATTGTGATTGACTTTTGCCTGACTATACCGATAGCGATATCTGTCGGTTCGAGTGCATAGCGAGTTAGAGAATACGGCTCCAGGTCAGCAGATCGAAAACGCTATTGCTTGGTTTCACAAAGGTGAAAAATACGTCGTCCTATTTATAAGATGACACAAATTTGTGTAGTGTTATTATTGGACCTTAGCCACATCCATTTTGTGCGCACTTATAGGATCTATACGACCGACGGCGGTTGTAAAACCCCCGAGTATAAACACGTCGTGTACGGATAAAACCCTTCTGTGAAACCGAGCGTATATCTTTTATCACAATAATTGACTTCACTGTCAAATCTTTGACAATGCAACCGTCGTAGAATCAAGGCCGCCTTGTGAACCGCCGCAGAAGACATGGGCATTGAGCAATGCGGTTTTCCAAACCCGCAAAATGGGTTTTTATTATTGAAATTAAATCGGGGCAACGATTTTCATGTTCACATCACGAACAAGTCGACCTTGCGGACAATTATTAGTAAAAAGGTTTTATATAGATCACGATCGCGCAATTTTTCGACGGAACTGTAGCACGAGCAGGTATAACGGTGTGGGAAAGTCGTAAAGGAAACACATTCTGATGCTTATTCTATAACGTGTACTTTTCTTTAACCGTTTTTGGCTCCATCCTGAGAGATCAACTCTGATGGTGAACGAGTTTACCCTTCGGCAATAACCTGACCTTCGCTGTGTAACGAATAAACTGTGTGTATGCGTTTAAAATGCACGGTGCAGACATGTTTCCCGATTTTTTTTTCAAAACCTCTGTCAACGATCGATATAGTCAAGTTTGTGCCTATACTGGTTTCAATTTTTCTCCACAGTCGGTGTACTAGTACTGAATTAATGAGGAAGGAGAGACCGCGCGTATGGATTTCTGAGCAGTTCCGAAATTCAACAGGTTGACTATCCCCTTTTCGCGGGCGTTCATGCAAAAGAAATCGGTACTGCGAAACAATGGAAAGATGGATAAAAATCCAAATGTACAGCTAGAGAAAGTGTAATATCTTCTATCGTTCTAATTCCTACTAGCAGAATAGAACATCGCAAATCTGTATTGTTTCCCAGAGGTCAATAATTTATTCATAATAAACAACTTCTCTACTTGTAGAAAATGCTTAAGTAGAAACACAGGAATGCCGTAGCCAAATAAAGTTGTTCTACTAATTTCCATTCGATTGTGTTATTGCGTGCAGAAGTCTTTACATTACTATTAACATGTACCCATCTATCACGCATGTGTGCGTGAAAACGTGCAAATTATTGTTTGTTCATGTTCTTTTAATGTATCAACTTCCAATTAATAAGACGTTCCAAAGAAATCATAACACTGACATTGCGTTCATGATGATCTTATTAATGAAAGGTACCTTGTCCCATCAAAAGAAATCCGGTTAACCGATCAACTGAAACAAAATTTTATCTGGTTACCAAAACAACCGCTGCGTTACTGACCATTTGGTCCGAGCAAACCGGTTTTCAAATTCTCGTGAAGAAAAAAAACAGCAATGAAATACTTATTTGATTGAGAAAATATTGTTTCAAAAAGACGATATGTTGAACCCTTTATAGAATATAAAATAGGAGATATGGAAAATTAAGCCACCGAGAAAAAAATTTGTTGGTAAATATTGTTCATAGTTGACCGATCGACTTCAAATGCAATGGGTGTCAAGCCAAAGTAGAGTGATTACATGTAGAGGGAGTTTATGGCAAAATCTCAATAGTGTCATTGTCATCTGTCAAGTTTCATTTATGTCGGAGAAACGTCAACCGAAGTAACCTCACTAAATACTGTCATTTTTACGTGTTTTGTTCACATACTGTTTTGTTCGGCGTTTACGAGATCGATATTGTGATTTCTAATCATTCTAGTAACAATGCCTTACACCTGTAATGTGCCCCAATGCAATTCCCTTGCAAACGTCAAAACATAGCTCAATCCTTGCGCTGCCTGCCGGTGATCAGGTGAACGAATTTCATGCAATCACCCTATAGGTAAGTTCAGTTAGCGAAAGAACAAACTCGATAACATAATGAACCATTTGGAAGATATGTAAGATTGTTACGATGTCCGCTGGAGACTTCGAGCCTCGTATAACACACAAACCCGGAAAATTCGACTTAAGGGTAAGCCACGAACAAGTACAATTGGCGGAGGAGAGCCGTTCGAGAGCTTACCGGATTCATGAGCGAAGCTGATAAGATTCTTTTACCTCCGGTTGCAAAAAGACCAAATTTGTCATGCTAACTTGCTCGAGAGCTTGTACATGGATATATGTTTTAATTTGGTGCAACTGTTCGCCTATTATTGTTCAAAATCGGCAAAAATAAAGTACGCTCTCTGGTACGCTTCCAACCTCAAAATTTTTTACGCTTCTTTGACTTTAACAGCTCGCGAAGTACATTCCATCTACGAGGAGGTTTTTTCGATCGGCACTGCACCTGCTACTTCTTGTTTTTCTCAGAAGAATAGAAATCGGAGACGTTAGAAAATTCAAAAGAAAGTGTCGAATCAGACATTTTAGGTACCTACCTACACATAAAACGACGCAAGTAATTCAAATGTGTGACAGGTATGTACCTTATCCACAGCCTGTTTGTTACTTGTGTTTGATACCCTCTTCTTGCAACCGGAGTACATTTGCTCCGCAGCAAACGTAACTACCTCGTTCGTGCAACCGGGCATTAGAGTGCTCTCCCATATAGACGAAATTAAGATTTGAAACTGTTTTTGGTGACCCATCATCCTCAAATGCAATATTTACGTGTCGAACCGAAAAAAATAAAATTCGATTAGCTAAAAAACATACTCGATATATATTGAATTGCTTGAAAGATATGAGAATAGCTATTGATGAAAAAAAAAATCGATGAACTACGAAAAACATAGCAGTCACAAATAGCCTCCGCCTCCGTCAAAACGATGATGTATGGAAAATGTTAATTGAAAGCACTGAGATAATTGAAAGGCATAAGTATATCTATACTTTACTACAGGTAGATTTTTTACTGTCGATTCGATTACATTAGGTATAGTTAGATACCTCTCGTTAAATTTATGGTTTGGTCATAGAACCAATACCATGAACTGCTGAAAACAGGTTAGTAGTATCAGTAGTATAATATAGTAACAGTAGCTACTGTTTTCCTAACGGTGCGGTAAATTGGGCTTAGGCAAAATAATTGCGTAGAAAGACGAACCCTCTGGCTTCCATGATTATAATCCCGGCTTTTAATTATGTCAGAAAGAGGCATCAGCTATGGAACTATGTATGGCTAGCATAATCAATACCAGAATCCTAATTTGTACATTTCTGAATATGTATATAGAAAACAATCTGCTACATGAACAAATTATAAGCACTCGCAGGAAATTAATAAATTTTGAAATTAATGCACATTTATTTATGCGTACCTACTTATACGCACCGGTATAATATGGAGGAAGTTATTTACAAACGTAAGTAATTTTATATCCAAGATAAGCTAATTCTTTAGGTACATTTTAATGCGTACGAACTAATGTATAAGAACTTTTATTAATCGGTTGTCATTGTCATAAGTTTTTGAGATTATATATTCATATCTATTTATTGCGCTCATGGTTTGTGGCAGGCACAAAACAGAAAAATATTAGGAAAGAAAATCTGTAAAGCCCATGTCTGATGACATTGAAAGCCGCAAAAGTGATATTTAAGCCGGGCAATAAACTGTGAAAAATTTGATTTTAATGCTTTGCAACACAGGGTTGCAATGGTTTTAAACAATAGGTAGAGGTTGTTCCACACGCCGAAATGCCTGACATTATAACAAAAGGGAAGTAGTTAGCTGGTAATTATTACACAATTTACGTTACAAAATATCGGCCGGTGTATGTATCGTTGCAATTTCGTTTAGGAGTACCCCATTATTTTAATTAAACATTGGCATTCGTGTCCGAAAGAGAAATTTCCGTGCAAATGCTAATTTTCCGCGGAACTATAAGAGAGGCTCTGTGTCACTTGTTGAGTAATTGTTCTAGTTGAAAGATTTTGCAAAGAAATGTGTACTTGGGTCTGCCTCTACATAAACTGTGATATGTGGTGTTATAACGAAACTATAACTGAACTATAACAATATAATTGAAGGACCACTCTGACCCTCCAACGACTAGAAAAATAAAATTCGAAAAATAATATTCTTAGTTTAGACAGACTGTGACCTGACCAAATTCAGAGGTACGAACCTGCGTTTCGTTAGGGCACAGCTTGCCTAAATAAATGAAGTGTTGTAATGAAAGTAATGCATGCAGCTGAAAAACTGCATACCTTCAAATTCAACAGTTATACAACAATGGTGTTTCTTTGAATTTTAAAGCACCATTACTTCCAAACTACTTCTATGAGAAAAAATTCAGTTTCGTATTCATGCAAACTTCTTTGGCAAGGGGTTGAAATCCTTCAACATAAATTAAGAATCATCATGTATTTGCACTTCCAACTGTAAATATTCGCACACTACTAATGATGTTGGAATATACGCTCTATTTTTCTCAGTGTTCTCAAATGAAAAATGAAATTCATATGATTATGTATGATTAGAAGAACTTCTGCTTAGTGGATATAAGAATAATGAAACCTGCTGGATCCCGGATTACTTGTTATCTCGCAGTTGTTTCAAGAAATAAAATATCTACAACACCTTTGTACGGTTGTTAATATAATAATTACAACTTTGAGATGTTTAATCAGAGAGTATAAACTAATGTCATGTTTCCCACGTGTGTTTAGCCGAAGAAATGCGATTCGAGCTACCTATACCCACGAGTTTAATTAATAAATATGACCTTCCTCGGAAAAACTGAATCACAGTGAAAGTGTTCGGACATAAAATTATTTTAATTAAGTAACAGAACTGAATAAACAATGAACAAAATATAAGTTTCTGTCTGTTCGGATTAAAAAAATGAAAAATCGTGTCACCAATAATAATTGGTTTAGCTGACTTTACCTTGAGTACTTGAATCTGAATACTTAGGAAACATTCTCAAACAGGAAGAATAAGCTTTCAGGAATCCTTCGCTGTATCAAACTTCGAGTTTCTTTGAAGTTATACAGAAATGCGATAAAAACTGATGCTATACATACAATGTGAATTTTGCAGACAATTTTTCACAAAATAGTGAATATTTCCCCCTCAGGAACCCTCAGGGGCACGGGACAACCGGGTAGGGAAGACAAAGAACGGGAAGCTCTAACCTCTAACCTACCTTACTTGTAGGCCAAGTCCCGCAATGGGATGTAGAGCCACACTCAGGGCCGGACCGAAACCGATTTGGTAGGGGGGGGGGGGGGGGGTGAAAAATCTCAAAATGCCGACTATTATTATCCTAGTGGTGACCAGTGGCGTACCTAGATTTATGAACAGGGGAGGATTGAGAAGTTCTAGTGCATATTTGAAGGAGTCTGAACAAGGAACAGCGCCGCAGGGGAAAATTTTCTGGTATAATAATAATAATACTGATAGTTATAAGCAAAAAAAGGAAATTTTCTTAATTCATATTGTTGTTTTTTTTTTATCAATTCAACGTTAGCATTTTTCTGCAACGAAGCTTGAAATCGACGCCGGAAATTTTGCAAAACCCTTATTTGTTCCGTTCCAACACAGGGCAGAGATTTTTAGCGCTCATCAATATCGCATGGGGTAGGCACCATTGTTCACATTTTATGTGCTATGCGACACACAAATCAAGAAGCTTGTTTTAGAGACGAATATCCGACCGCCGTCGGTGGGAATCGAACGTCAGACTCTTGACATGACATTCGGACGCGCTGACCGGCACACCACAAGCTCCTCATTTTGTTTTTCTCCCTTTATTTTTTTATAAAAAGCTCCATCAAGAAGAAAATGGCACAAGTAGGTCATAACCCTAGGGTGATTCTCAATAGCGCAAGGACGAAATGTTTAGTTGAAACTCAACAGAGTATGGAAGTATTCCAAAAACAGAACATTAATTTTATCAAGAAGGAAATAGGTGTCATACAATCACATCAAATTATAATATCGAGGAATCAAGCCGCCTTAGAGCCTTGGCCAGCTCTTCAAAAATTTCGTCTGTGGATAATAGGTACCAATATCTAGAACACTAGAATATATCCTACAAAGAAGTTCTGCAATAATTGTTGGAATAATCCAAATTGTATATTATCTTATACATATAGTTTTTGGTGCTGATGCAAAACTTCAAAAAACTTTCGAACTACCAACACTGATGACAATTTGGTGACAGTGTTAGAGAGAATATAATACAATACACACAAACTTATAGGTACCAACAGCAACAAAGTTCCTGTGGCATTATGTGCGAATGCGTGATAGTTGGGCGCCTTTTTTTTTCAAATCGTTTTTACATTATTTCAGTTCATCTCGATTTTGCCGACTGGATTTGATTTTGCCGACTGGATGTTCGCGACTGAGGGGGTGTTAAACCCCCACACCCCCCCCTTCGGACCGGCCCTCCCACACTATATTATTATTATTATTGACGGGTAATTTTGAAAAATTCCTATCTTTGAAATAATTTTAATACTTATTAAATGAAAAAATAATGTCTTATTATGTTCTTCAAAGTCAAGTTCAGAGTGTTCCACAAGTTTCTTTCCGTGCATGCATTTTGCTATTTCTTTCTATATACCAATTTAAATAGCACTGCATAGGCCGTTTTCTTTTGGTCAAGATCACAGATCATGATCCGGAAATCTGTTCACGGGGTTGGTTCAATACGTCACGTGCAACTAATCCAGTCAATCCAGTAAGCGGATCACAGTATTATGATCCGTGATTCTGACTGAAAGAAAATTACTCTGCAGGGTAAAAATCACACGTTTCCTATTCTGTCTTATAACATTCAGAATCCTATATCCTTGGAAGTATCTGATTCTGCATTCTTGTAAGACAATTAATGCTATCAATAACTATGGTTCCTCAACATATTTTTTCTCACTATGTACTTGTGTAAGTATATGTACATGAGATCAACAAAAAAAAAATTTAGGGTTGGCACTTCATCAATTTAAGCAACTGGATTGGCTGAATGACTGAATTTTCCAACACCAAAAGTCAACTCAGAATGTTTTTTTTGTGGATCGCATGGCACATACCTTCTTATTATAATTCTTTATTCTAGCAAATTTAGTTCTTTATAGGGCTGAGCATTTTGAGGTAACAGCCTCCTACAGAAAAATCAATTGGGGGATGTCTTTGAGTCTTCAGTTGAGAGACTCATGGAAAAGCCGATCACGTATACCTGTGTTGAGACAGCAAGCTTTTTTTAAATTGACCACGAAAGCAACGTTTCCACAGCTACGTGAAAAGAGCTTTTCGCGTTTATACGCCATAAAAAGCTCGTAACGCAGGTAGGTCGGATTATTGCATCGAAAAGACATTACCGCCATATTTTTTTCTCGTAGTTAGTGCAACTATAAACTGAATCTGCTATGAAAGAAAAATATTGCACGTGTATAATAACGTGGGCCGTGGATAAGTACCTTGCAGTTCCTACAGGACCGGTGTACTTCCAAGGACGAAATTTATGGCACTTGTTTTATTAGTTTCTTTTTTCTGGTCATACATAAAGAGCATACCTAAGGTTGAGAAAAGTTGGCACGAAATCACTCAACAACTCGCGAGAGGCTCCCACTGATGATCGGCAGGCCGCAGGTGATTCTTCACCGTGCAGGCTTCGACCGCGACTGACGGCTGGCAGGTATACGGCATATACGGCAGGATTGGAAACCTGGGCTGCACAGAGTGCGAACTTGACATTATCTGCGGTTAGGCTAAGCTGAAGCACACGGCTAGGCTAATGAAATCCGGAACGCGAGAGGCGCCACCTACGGTTTTTATTAGCGGCTAAGGACACGGGACATGGAATCGTGATTCGTGAATGCGGTCGACTTCCTCTCGGACTCGACATCATACTCGAATTATCGCAGATCACCCACACGTTTGCTTCCACACACCCCTGATTTCTGGTTTATCAATCTCATACATATAACTCATATAGTTCATAATGTGCATATTTCACTTCCTTTCTCTAAAATAGCACGTTTCAATTCAATTTTCAGTTTTTGAGTTTTTCCGGCCCAAATAATAACAAAAGTAATAAGAGAGGCTTTTAATACAGCTTGAAACTCAATAGATACATAATTTTGAAACTAAATAAATAATAAATTATCCTAGCAGCGAAAGGTAGGGTTCAGCTTCCCAGGACTGTCATTCCACCCAGCCCAAATACTCAAGTAATCCAACTAAGTAATCCTTAGGTGAAACTGAAGCACTTTGGAGGATGCTCGGGAGGATATGAAGTGAGGTTTAGCCGATTTTTTTTTGTCAGGTATTAAGAAGGCTTGAAGAAGGCAGTTGCATTATTTGTTAGTTGAACAAAAATTTGACTGACACAGATCTCAGCTAGTAGGTATTCAGATCTTTGATTTTGAAACTATGACGTAGAAATTTTATTGATTGCCTATATCTCTCTCATTTTACCTCGATCCACGTCAGAAGTAGAGGCCAGGAGTATAGATACCTAAATCGACACCGAAGTCTAACGCCAAAAGCTTTGTCTTCTACGGACGACAAAAACAATGAACAAGAAAAACATATACTTACGCTTAGACGATACTTCATTCTCGCAAAAAAAACTCAATGAAAAGATTCACAATGTCTACTTTCGACCATCTCTATACACCTGTAAAATGACCGTGCCCTAAATTTTTTGCATTTAATAAGCCACTCATTGTTGCTATATTCTCGGAAAGAGCACATTAACTTTACTCCATTTCATGGTAGTCAGAAGCTAGTATAAAGTCGATAAGATGCGAGGCCATTAGCAGTAAAATCCTACAATAAAATATCATTGGATGGCATATGAAGCTAACCTAAAATGCAGAATGTTTTCTTTCTGGTTCTATAATCGATATTTAGTCAAGCGACCTTGGACTGGACTCGGGCATCGTTCTGTTATGACGGACGAGTGGCCACTGACCAAATAATTATGCTGCCTATTTGTGGTTGCAACAATTTTGTTTTTCAGATTAATATGCCTCTGGTGGTACATTTTCAGTATGTTTTTTGAAGTTAATTGTAGGTCCATTAAGCTAACTAAGGTCTGGTCAGTTGAACTTCATCAAGGAGCGGGCAGTCTGATGGTGGAAAGGTCACAGGTGAAATTTTTCTCAAACGACATCGTTTTTCAAGTGTGTTGATGATTGCAGATGTTGGGAACAAGATGAAACAGTGGTCTGGTGATAATGACATTTGTATAGTATCAACAACAAAAACTGATTATAAAAATGTGGATTGTCATGAAATGTCAATATACATGGATCATCCGCCGTGCTAATCAATTATCAAAATTATTTCAGGGTTTCTAAAATGTACCCACAAATATGAAATTCGATCCACTCAGAAAATTGATCAACTTTGATGACCCACTATTTTGAAACGTTGATGGAATTTGGAAATTTTCACAGTACCTATACAATACACAAAAAAGAATGTTTTCTTTACCTATCAATATTCAATATTTTTCTGATTTGTTGCTGATACACGTACGGGATGATCTACGGTGACCTATACCTTGTACATTTCACATGTTGTTCTACCTTTTTCTTTTCAACTGCCAAAGGCTGGAAATTGTTAGAAAATACCGTATGAATTTTTTCTTATTTTCAGAAAATATGTTTAAGTTAGTTGGAAGACTTCTTGTGTCTTTTGACAACCCTGTATATACCTACTTACAACTATAAAAAAAGTATCGGAATCAATCAACTAACTGCAACTCCGCTAAATTCATTATGTTACTGTTATAGGGCCGGTATTTCCATCTCCTAATGAAGTTCTCCATAACTTTACTAGGGCAAATAAACGGCATCAGGCGTCTTCCCACCGCCTGATAAAATTATTCCGTCGCATAACTCGGCCATTCGCTTGATAAATTCATCAGGTGCTTGAACCAACAAGGTTTAGCAGAAAGAGTGCAAAATTTCCAAATAGTCCAGTCACTATGTCTTTCCACTTTGGAAAAAAAAAGTAAAGGGTTGAAATTTTGTACATACGTTCCTCTGGATGGTTATAAATATCTAAGCTATAAAAAGTCCCCTGGAATCCGAGCTAAGGAACCCATGATAATGGCCATCAAGTGTTGAAAACTCGTTCCTTTAGCGAAGAAGTCCTCGTCTTGACTAATAATTTTTCTTTTTGCAATTGAATGATTTCAACACATGATTTTTAACACTTGATGGCCTTCATCATGGGTTCCTAAGCTCGGATTTGAGGGGACTTTCTTCAGTTCATTTCTTACTACTTGCAGAACATGCGTGTATAAAATTTCAACCCTCTACTATTTTTTCAGAAGCTGCTGGGTTTTTTGAACATAGTGACTGGACTAAAACGGCCAAAAGGGTCCCGTTTGAAGCAAAACATTTTTCTGGATTTCAACACCAAAAAGCTTAGTCTCATTTATCTCATTTATTTACAGGGTGATCTCAAAAAATTTACTTTTTGGTTTTGCAGCCATTATTTTTTCATTGTTTACCGATTTTGAAAATTTCAAGCTAATGTTGAACTCAAAACACCAGGTAAAAAGACCAAGAGCTCAAAATTCATTGAAAGCGAATATAGAAAAATCAAAAATTTTATCAGTTGCATCAGCAATGACCAAAATCAGAAACGCCCCCCGAAATTCATTTTAGAATAAGAGTTTAATAAACATTAATTTTATTTGGAAGAAATCAGTTATTCTGAATACATCAATGTTTTCTCTTGCTAGTCCAAGTCCGAAATTGTAGGTTGTAGGTGAAAGATTCCAATTGCAACTGCATGTTTTAGAAAGAAGAAACAGCCCTTTGATTACGTGAAAATGCTTGTATCCAACCAGTGGCGCAGCCAGGATTTAGCCATGGGGGGGGGCTAACGAACGCGAGCGATTCGAGCTGCGCCAAGGGTGACCCCCCCCCGGAAAAAGGGTATAATTATAGTGGTACCAATGTTACCTACCTCAAATTGAAGTAGGTATTAAATTCAGTATTCCCCGGGTTTGCGGGAAAATGTCAGTAATAAATGGTAGTAATGACACTTGCAAACTGACAGCTGCGCTGCGCGCACGTAGAAACATCATACACGATCGTTCGGCACATAGAAACGATACGGCCGAACGCAGCTGTTCACGAAATACGGTTTTTCGTGCTCTTGTTAGATCTATCGATAGTGGCAGTCTGAACGATAATCGTTCGCTAACGAGTCGTTAGTGAACGGGAAGTTACAAAATAAGCCTGATAGGTAGGTGAGTCTATTTGCTTAAGGACGGAGTTACATCGGTAAAATAAGCGTTGTGGAATCAATAATCCCTGTGGGTTCATTCCTTAACAGAATCTTACATTTAGGTATCTCTCGAAAGCTACAAGGATGCAGTTTGGTTTGAGCCCATTGGCATTTCCAAAATCGAAAAATATCTTTCTCTTTATTTTTGGATTATTAATTGATTTCTGGATTTTGGAAATGCCAATAAGCTCAAACCAAAGTGCATCCTTGTAGCTTTCGGAAGAAACCTAAATGGTGAGATTCTGTCAAGAAATAAACCCACAGGGATTGATTCCGCAACGCTTATCTTACCAATTCAACTCCGTCCTTAAACCGAAAGAGTTTCTCTCTCCACACCAATTGAAAAAAAACGCGCAATCCAATCGCAGTAAACTCTTACACAGAGAGACTAATGATCTATTTTCTAAATGATAAAGAAGGTAACAGTTGAACACAATATTTTTTTATTTTGTTCAAAATTTTTCATTGCTTCGGTGAAAAAGCGAGACTGTCTGGGGGGGGGGCTATAGCCCCCTAGCCCCCCCCTTGGCTGCGCCACTGTATCCAACTCTACGGAAATCAGAACAATGAGTGACAGGTAAGCCAGATTAGGTTACTGCTCTCTGCACTGGTGCAAGAATTGATGCCCCTTTTTGCATGAACCACATAGGTTTGCAATGGTCTAATCTACTCGGCTACTACCATGGCGGAACTATACAGTTTCTTCAAGTCACTGGCGGCTCCAGCATTTTCGAACAGGGGGTACGGTTCACCGACCAGGCGCCCTTAAGGTGAGGGCTGCGATCAAAATAAGCCCCATGCTTTTCTCCAGTGGCGTACCCAGATTTATAGACAAATGGGGGGAATCAAGGAAGTTTGTTGTGTATATTTTAAAGATCGAGTCTGTACTGGGCGACCGCAGCCAGTAAAAATTTTCGGGTATAATAATAATATTGACAATAATAAGCAGAAAAAAGGAAAGCCTTCCTAATTCATTTTGTTTTCTTTCCTTCGAGGTTCAATCAAAACTCAAAAGTGCTAAACTATTCAAAAAACAACCTAAATTCTGTCCAGTAGGTATCAAGCCATCAATCAAATGATAATAAAGAGCCGCCTTGGAGCCTTGGCCAGCTCTTTAAAAATTTCGCCAGGGGATAGGTATGGACGTCAGGGGACACACATCATACTTTTTTTTTTGTATTGCGCATGAAGTCTTTGGGGGATAAATGTATCAGATTTTTTCCTGTTGGTCGAAGTCTTAGAGGGGGAATTTTCCCCTTCATCCCTCCCCCGTGACTACGCCCCTGCTTCTCTCTATGACTTCACTCGAACTTCCTATATGTAGTTGATTCAAAAGCAGTTTTCAAAGAAAAAACGATCATGACAACAGATTGGTTTCAATAGTACCTATAAATTGAACTCTTCTCTACATATCTATTCTACAAAACTAAAGTTTACGATGCACTCTTCGATTTTCATGGATTTACACCTATCTGCCTTTACTGTCATTACTAGCAGGGTATAATTTAGTCATTCTCCAGTCATCGTAGACCAACTTTTGGTTTTGGCGGAGCCTGGAGCCTCTAGCCCTCAGCAGTAATGGTCTACCTATTCACTGTTGGGAGTAGATACATATATTTACTATTTTACTCATCTCATAACCATGTACCTGCCTATCTTATAGGATCATAGTGTTCAAAAATTGAAATTAGAAAGTTTTTTTGCCATGACTTCCAGATCGGCGAATCAATTTTTCTGAAACTTGGCTCAGGAATACGGATTTACCCACTCATTGTTTGGTTGGATGCATTATTCTGGAATTTATCTTCTCAAGCTACCATTTCTTCTTTTTCCCGCGGAGTAGGTAATGAGTTACTTCCCGCCCTCTTACATAGTATGTAATAAATCAATTACCATAGTTATGTGAGTAATAGTACATACCGAGACGGAAAGAGGTTCATTACAGACAAGAGTCAAGGTAGCTGCACAGCGCGCCGCGAGCCGATAGTTCGTAATGGTTTATTTTCCAACTTTTTTAAAAGCCAGTAATGATCAATTATTATTTTGGTCGTGAGTAGAAGCTCTTTCCACCTCCACAGATGTTATGAGAATAGTTCCAAGATTCTATCGCGCGACGCCCAAAGCGAATTTCCATAGAAACATTCATTGACAAGCTTTTATCGCGTTAATTATTTTTTACAAAGAGTATACATCGGTACTACTCGTGGATTTTTTTTTCAAAATTGACTTCTGGCGCCCCTGATTTGCAACAGGGGGTACGGCCGTACCGTCGTACCCCCCGTGGAGCCGCCAGTGCTTCAAGTACACACTTACGATATTCTTCATATCTGAGCTACGATGTGAATTGCATTTTTGCCACTTGCCCTCTGGTTTTCCGAGTATTCTTCTTGCAACTTGCAACTGAAATTTTTAATGACTCTGCGAATTATCTATATGCAAATATTAGCGAACAATGAGCCAGTAAAAGTAATAGTGCCCGTGAATGAGCGTATATATTATATTCTCTAATACGTAACACGCCTTGCTTTATTTATTTCCCCGTAAATCATCCGCAGTGACTCTTTGCGAAAATGACGCTTTGTTCCAAACTCGAACAAAAGGACGGCGAGTAAAATGAATTTTTTTCGTCATTTAATTTTCTCAAGAAGTTCATTACCGTGCCCGGTGTACTGTTAATGACGGCTCAAAAATTAGTAGAAATATTTAACGTATTTCCGTTCGAAGCAAAAGACGACATTACAATTTTTCTCCTGCTTTGTTTTTGTTCCGTCCTTTTTCAGTATTACTTATTGCAGTTCATTGACCAATTTTCTTGTTTGTGGCATCTTCCAGCATGCACTCATCTCCATTAATGACAAAATTATACTCGGGAATCATCTGTAATTATCATCAAAAGGAAGTCATACGTTATTAGTGCAGCTCAGGATTATGCATTATCGGATCCCTGAGGTGTTACCCAATAATTAGAGTATGTTTTCGCTAAGTATAGGATTGTTTATTACTGTGTTTAATATCGAGACAGCTCTGGTAGTTTAATTTGTTGATAACCAACTTCAAAAATTACTACAGATTGAAAATTGTATGTTTCTTGGCTTTATTATACAAGCTCCACCTATCTACCTGCCTATATGCCTAATACTGACAGTAACAAGTCCCTTTCAAAAGAGCGAAGTAATTTTGGCATAACAAGTGGCATAAAACACACTAAACCGCTGTAAAAGTATGATTGTTGTAGTGTTGACTTTTTGATGATGTGTCATCTAACCCTTTGGTATATGGGCCGACCAGATAATCCCATAATATATTTAGTAGGTTCACTTCTACTGTGATTCTAGTTGGCTGGGCAAATTTTCTACTCTAGCATTGTAGGCTTTTTACCTGGTGTGAAACTGGCTTCTCTAAAAGTGAAGTTATTTATTATCAAATTTATGTTAAAATCTTAGAAAACTGACCCTATCATACGTGGAAGTGCGACTAGGGGGACGCAGGAGCTATGTTACCGTCATTTATGGTGCTATTCTGTAAAAAAGATACATCGATGTACGTGCTACATCGCTGTAAAATGACAGAAATAATAATGTTTGGCATTGTCACATTTGTCATCTTACAGGGCGATTCAGGGCCGACAAAAACTTGGGCCGGGAAGGCCCAAAACTGAAGCAAATTGCAAATTGAAGGTACTAACATCAATTTTGATCCAATACACAACTTTGAGCAGCTGGATTTTTCGAAAATTGGTTTAATTAACTTTTTACACGTAAATTCTTTTGCCAATGACAGACCGCACGGCGATCCTTGTATCGCCTATAATTCTTCAGGGGTTGGCGTGTCTTTTCCACTGTAACAGGCGAAAGCGTTGATGATTGCATGGGACCCCTTTTTTGGACGAAGGACTTGTATATTCTTCAATTTCAGCCATCGAAAGTTGAACCGGCTTCGAGAGGTTAGAAATATTTTTGACAACTGTAAAATGTCTCCTTTGATTTATTTGTTCATTGGCGAAAATTAAAAACAGGTCGAAAAATTACTACATTTTCCAATAAAATGAAAAAAGCGCAAGACGTCACGTCCCGCAAAAATGTCCGTTCGCATCGTTCATTCGAGGTTCCTTGAAATGAAAAAAAAAGTGTTTCAAAACTGGTCCGGACGACTTCGTGTGTCTTCTTGAATTATTGTGCCGAATGAAGCCAGAGCAGCCAACTGCAAAGTTTTGGTATATTTCACATTTTAAAACTTACAAAAAAAATTTCACAGCCGACTAGAATCACGATAGAAGTGAACATAGTATATCTACAGGCAGCTTTTGACTCTAGCTTTGCCCCGGAACTTTTTTTTATTCAAATGGTGAAGTTCTTGAAGAAGTTTGTTTCGTGTCAGTTTGTCCTTTACTTCTGGAAAATTCTACAGGGTAAATCCGCAGTTACTTGACCATAATTTCGGTCTATACATATTCGCGCTCGACACATTAACAAGTTCGTAACACGAATAGTAGTTTTCATCAGGTCTAGAGCGCATGCTCACGTTCCTTGTCGGTCGGCAAAAATTCGACCTTCGCGTGCTTGCCAGCAGACTCTCGCAGCTCTGTAATCACTCTCCCCACTCTATACTTCTGGTATAGAGCCGAATTAGCCGACCCGAACTGTCAAATCTTGCGCATGCCCACCGAGACACAAAATTGTCATGAATACTACTAGTATCATCCATCCAATTTTGGAAAGTAGGTATGATATCAGCGGAATTTGCGTTGTTGTGAGCTGCTGAAAATCTTCTTCCCAAAAAGCCACCCAAGAAAAGTTATCACTAAGATTTCAGCTGAAATTTACCAACATACATGTATACCAACCAAAATGCGTGTTGTGAACTCGTTGTCACGGCGAGGCGCCGCGCCGAGCGCAACACGCATTGGCCGAAATGGTGGTTATTCAATTGATGCAATCTTCAAACGTTGAAGTTGAAAATAAAGAAAAAGCAACTTAAATATCTGCTTTTTCTGCTAAAAAAAATACGGCAATATCTTGCTTGTTTTTTTGTGATTGATGAAAAAAGTGATGATTCTTATTAAAACACACGTTACATGCTCCGACTTCAAATGTGGAGGTTCCGGGTTCAAATCCGCACTGAACCAGATGGACTTTTTACTTGTTTCGCGTTCCGTAGTACTGGGGCATCTACTACCGCGCGGTGATGCTCCGGGAAGAGGGATGAGACGAGAAAACCATCGAAACAAAACCCTACTGATAAATCTGATGCAAAAATTTAATTCTACGGTACTTATCGTCGATGTTATTGTTACTGGAAAACTCCTCCAGAGAAAGCCTGCTAATAACAAGTAGTTGATGAGGGCAAAAACAACCCTTCACATTATTTCCAGGATCGCCAAAAATAGCACTCAAGAGTTTCGATATTTGAGTTATTAAAGGTAGTAGACGTGAACGTGAACAATTGCAATTTAAAATAGAGGGTATGAAACCCAATCCGTTGAATGTAAGTTTTACGCATCATATCCTCTGTTGATAGGTACCATTTTGGAATCTTACTCATTGTTAAAAAGGCGTCGTGGTAGTGGGGGGAGTAATTCGGCTGAGGATATTTTCTTCGTCAAGGGATGAAATAATTTGCAGGTGAGTTAGATAAGTATATCGCAAAAGTTGCTGCTCCACTCGAAAATGAAATTAACTTGTCCGACCGGTTTTTGGGAAATTGATTTTGACTGGCCGAAAATATACGTTTGTTTCTGTTTCAGTGCCTCTTCCTGTAATTCTGTATATTCGTATAAAAAAATGCAACAGTATTGTTCAATCATAAATAACTAAAAATTATATAGGTATAACAACCAATTTAAACAACAGATCCTGGATCACGATTAACACTAGGGACTAGGAGTTTGATAATACCCAACCAATTCAAAGTTTCGTGGGGTAGCTGATTGGTAGATGATCAAAAATCTCGTAGTGAATGGTCAGTGGGGCATTCTGTTACAACGTGATGAATGAAAAATGTTGTAACCAATAAATATAGGCAAGTCTATACAGGGTGTTTATGGTTTAGGGGTAAAAAATTAAACTGGTTATATAAACGGTCATAAATTGAAAGGGTTCATGAGGAGTCCTAGATCAATGATCGTGTTCTGTTCGTTTGGATCCGAAAGTTGCAAAATCTTAACTGAACCGTCCTCCATCCTGTCTGACTTGTCATCTTCTATATTTTAGCTGCACGCTATTAAATTTAGATATATGTATTTTGCCATAATCCCAAAGTGAAATAAAGTAGAATCTCGTTATCTCAGTTTATAAATGAACTGGAAGGTAAAATTCAAGATCAAGGGCGAAAAAAAGCAAGCAAAGCGCGTTGTCCCATAAATGTCAGTTACAAATTACATCGTTTCACAACAACGACAACACTCTCAAGAGTGAGTAGTGTCATTTACGTTATTGTGTGCGAGCTAATTTCCAATTAACCCGCGCGTATTTTACAAAATACTACCTATATTAAACAACCTTCATCCTCTTTTTGAGTTGTCCATTTTCGTGTCACTCGCTTTTCAATTATGGCACTTAATTAAGTTCTACTTCAGTTCAGATCGCCCCATCAAGTCGGAAACCAGCACAAAATAAACAACAATTTCGTTTATTGGATTAGGTAACGGTTCTTTTTTTTACGTTGCTAATTAAATGCTGACATTGTCGCGTTTTCCCTTCTAATATCCTTCGGATGACGTATGGGATGTCCTTCATCTTCACCGATCAAGGGTGACAAAAATGTAAACAAATAAACTGCTCCATCAACTTTACCTATACGTTGAAGTAGTAGGTAGGTACACGGTGGCACCTCCTATGGTTAAAATTTTCCTCGACTTCAAAACGAACGGAAAATGTGAACGCAATACCCAATTACCTAACAAAGAAATCTGTTGTGGCAACACATACTTCCCTGATTAGATTCCAGGAACCTATGGAAATTTTTGTTCGAGACGTCCCTTCCGGTGGAAAGTTGAAATTTAAAAGGACTGAACCATTTTTTACAGCTTTATATCTGAACAAAGCATTGAAAAATTTCGCAGACAAATTTCAATTTTCCAGTAAAATCTCGAAACCGTTTCCAAATTATCTTATTGTAAAAATCATTTTCAGGCTTTGTTTTGAGCTCCATCATTCAAGTCCAATCTCGATATGCCAGGCCCGATTTGCATTTTTTAGAAAAACTTTCGGGAGACTGGAGAAAAAAGTTCAAGAGTCAATTATTATTTATTGTTCAACAAAAATTGGTGGAAATCGGTTCACGTAGAAATTTGCAGTTTTCCAGGGCGGAAAACATGAAAACCGTTAAATATAAGTATATTATAGGCTGTAAAAATATAATAAGTAGAACAGGCACCTATACTGTCACATCGAACCTACAGGGTGATTTTTTTGGAGGGACCCACCTCCCTCTAATTTCTCGATGCACAAATTTTTCTGAAAAAAAGCTGACATTATAAGTCGATTTTCTTTTCGAGGGGGACATATAGCATATAGCTGATGTATTTTCAATATTTCCATTTCACCCTCTATATAGGCAAAGTGAATATCCTATCTCAAGAATTTCAAAGGAGAATAGGGCTCAACTTGCACATAATTTTAAAGGTCTTTCATTTCTTCTCACAACAGTTGAAAACAAGTGAGTATGCCTTCACGTGCGTGAGTCTCAGTAGCGCATTTTCTCAGAGGCATATTATGAACGTAAGGAAATTTGGTTGAAGGAGAAACACCATTCCTTGCCCACTTTCTTCATTCCAAACTCATTGTGATATTTTGTTATCAGAATGGGGTACTTGCCAATGAAATAGATTTGAATGAAAATTCTTTCACTCATCAATATTTTTTTGTTTGAGGGCGGGATCTGGGAGCGGCGACTAATCAAAAGTAGTCTATTCTTTCCCATTTTTAGTCGGCTATCCATATAGCGAAAGAATTAGATCGCTATGTCTTCGGGTTTATGTTTTCCATTTATCTCTTACTTTGAGGGCAGCGTGTGGGGGTGGCAGCATTCGGCAAAGTAACTGTTGCACAGTTTGAGTTAGGAGTTTCTAAATGTTTAAGGAAATATGACAATCAGTGAAAATTGTGAAAGTTGCATTTGTTTGTTTGGGGGCGGGAGCTGGAGGCGGCGACTAATCAAAAGTGGCCTATCTCTTCCCATTTTTAGTCAGCTATCTATATAGCGCAACAATTAGATCGCTATGTCTTCAGGGTTATGTTATACATTCATCTCTTACTTTGGGGGCGGCGTGTTGGAGCGGCAGAGTTTGGCAAAAAAATTCTTCCACAGTTTGAGTTTGGAGTTTCTGAATGTTTGAGGTAACAATAAAATGTAAATCAGTGGAAATTATTGAAATTTGCACTTTTTTCTTTTGGGGTGGAAGTTGGAGGCGGCGCCATATCAAAAGTAGCCTACTTTTTCCCATTTTTAGTTAGCTATCCATATAGCGAAAGAATTAGATCGTTATGTCTTCGGGTTTATTTTTTTCATTCATCTCTCACTTTGAGGGCAGCGTGTGGGGGCGGCAGCATTTGGGAAAGTAACTGTTGCACAGTTTAAGTTGAGAGTTTCTAAATGTAAGGGAAATATGACAATCAGTGAAAATTGTGAAAGTTGCATTTTTTTTGGTTTGGAGGCGGCAGCTGGAGGCGGCGGCTAATTAAAAGTGGCCTATCTTTTTCCAATTTTAGTCAGCTATCAATATAGTGAAAGAATTAGATCGCTATGTCTTCAGGTTCATGTTTTACATTTATCTCTCACTTTGGGGGCGGCGTGTGGGAGCGGCAGAGTTTTGCAAAGAAATTCTTGCACAGTTTGAGTGAAGAGTTTCTGAATGTTCGAGGTAACATTATCAGCTAAATCAGTGAAAATTGTTGAAAGTCGCACTTTTTTTCTTTTGGGGCGGAAGCTGGAGGCGGCGCCATATCAAAAGTAGCCTATCCTTTATCATTTTCAGTCAGCTATCCATATAGCGAGAAACTTAGATCGCCATGTCTTCGGGTTCATGTTTTTCATTTATCTCTTTCTTTGGGGGCGGCGTGTGGGAGCGGCAGCGTTCCGCTAAGCAAATGTTGCACAATTTGAGTTGGCAGTTTCTAAATGTTCAAGGGAACATCTCAATCAGTAACATTTATGAAAGTTGCACTTTTTATCGTTTGGGGGCGGAATCTGAGGGCGGCGACTGACCAAAAGTAGCCTATCCCTCCCCATTTTTAGTCAGCTATTTATATACCGAAAGAATCAGATCGCTATGTCTTCGGGTTTATGTTTTTCATTTTAAAGTGATTGGGGGCGGTTTTTAGCAGTTTTTTCATGTCGGCGGCGCATATTGAAGACGGAATGTTTCTTAGCTTACGTTTATAAGTGGCAACTATGTATTATTCAAAAAATGAGAACACCAGAGCATCAGGTCTGGTAGAAAGTGCAATATTATGTTATTTCAAGTTTATCGGGGGCGGTTTTCTCTATGTTGGCGGCGCAATATGGACATCCAATATAGCCTAGCCCTCCTTTGGGAGTGGCAGCTATATAACAGCGAAAAAATTAGAAAGCTAGGTCGTCTAGTTTGGGAGGAGTTCGAGGAACGGACGGACGGACGGACGGACGGACGGACGGACAAAGCGGTTGCAATAGCGATTTTCATCAAGATGGAAAATGCGCTAAAAATCAACATCCATCAGCTCATTCTGAAGTTATGGATTTTTTTAAAATCGGGATTCTTTTTTCTGTTTTTGTCAACAGTCAACACTGGATCTGAAAAATCTGTTGATTCTTCAGAAACGCAGTTTTACAAAAAAAAAGATGGGAAAATGTTAAGTTCACAACAGCTTGTATGCATTTTCTGTGGTCAGTCAACTGACATTGACCCGGAATTCAGAGAAAATCCGCAATTAGCTATTTCATGATTGAATTTTTTAGTGCAACCGAGAGTTAGACTGGGAAAAACATAGACACCAAATTTAAGGAATCATTTTTTACCCAAATGGTTGCAACTAAGCTAGGGTAGGAGATTGAAATACCCACCCTACCATTCAAAATTTTCAATTACAGCAGAAGCTGAAATAAGTGTCACCCTTCTTTTGAAGACCTCAAATTCTTTCTCGAAATTTGGAATAAAGGGTTGAATATTATCCCAGATCTCTTCCACCCCCTACCTCAACTAAGTTTCAACCATGATGGGGTGAAAAATTATGATTGGAATTTTATGTTCGTGTTTTCCTCAATCTAAGATGTTCACTAAAGAGATCAACTGATTTTTTAGATACAATGTTGATAGCATATAGCCAAAAAAATTGATTTTCGCTTCGAGATGGGTTGTTAGATTTCAATTTTTCTGAAACTATTGTGAGAGAAATTAAAAGACTTCAAAATAATGTGCAGCTCGACCCCTATTCTCATTTGAAATTCTTAAAAGGGTAGTCACCCTGAAGGTTTAATGTGAGACAATATAGGTGTCTATGTAATACTTATTATAAGTATTTTCAGCCTATCTATACATATACTTAATAATTAAATCACTCGAAAGTTTTCGAGAGTTCATTATCAAAACTTGCTTCAAGAGTTTCTAGGATTAGTAAGATACCCTCAATAATTTTCCGTTTCGGCCAAAAATATAAGGGTCACATAGCATGATCTGTATAGAAATTTCAGTTTTATACAAATCATTTTGCTTGTTCTTGTTGAACACTTCGATTTCTTTGTAACCACGTTGAATCTTTTATTCTATGATTAGTAAGATACCCTCAATAATTTTCCGTTTCGGCCAAAAATATAAGGGTCACATAGCATGATCTGTATAGAAATTTCAAATTTATACAAATCATTTTGCTTGTTCTTGTTGAACACTTCGATTTCTTTGTAACCACGTTGAATCTTTTATGGTTCAGAATGAATATTTGAAAGGATTTCATTTTTTCTAGATAGCATTACCCAACCTAATATCCAAGTACATACCTACTTATTCAGTAATGTGTCTTACAAGAAATGTAAAAATGATGGAACGGTTAATCTTTCTAGCGAAAAATGCCATCTCCGTCATTCGGCTTTGTTCATAATTTTTTTAGTTATAATCATCGGTCCATAATAAATCTTGATTATAAGATTAAAAGTAGGTACACATGTCGTTCAAATAATAATGGGAAGAAATGCTCTGATTAAAGCTGGACAAACAAAAATCGTCTTTATTAAAGTGAGGCGAGTTGTTTTGTAATACCTACAATTGTCATTTTGAACATCTTCAGAAAGGTCAGTGTGAGAAATCTTCCATATAAATGCCAACGAGCTTGGAATACAAAGCGTGCCACTGCCAGGAGTGTTACAGGTAGGTGACTTTTAATTGTTATACGATTCATAAGTCGCCGAAACGGATTGCAGTAAAATATTTGAAAAAAATGACTTTCATTTTGAAACTAACAGGGGTCGAAGGGTGCAACCCATTCTATTTGTGTTATCAGAAAAAAAAATCAAAACAAAATAACAAGTAAAATTTTTCAATTCTTGGGTTTCTAATAAGCTTTCATCCATCAAATCGAAAGCTATACGTCATAGACCCTACTTGCGTTTCAAATTTAGTGGAGATCGGTTCAACGTTTAAGAATAACTCGAGGGACAAAAAACTTGACGGATACACAAACAGACCGACAAGAATTTTGTTTTACAGATCTCGACGTTTCAGCATAGTACAGGGATTCCAAAAGACGACAGTATTTTTTTGCAATTACAATGACTTTTCGATTGAATCGATGAAAAGTAATAAAAATATTATACCTATCTACGAATCTTGTAAAATATCTCGAGCATCAATGTTATCCGCAATAGCCGACATCAGGCAATAAACAAAATTATAAATGGACAACCTATACCGAACTGTTTTTTTCTGATAGAAAACACCTCCTTGTCAATCCGTCCAGTTAGGTCAAAGTACTTTTGATTCCCTAAAGATATCTCAAGTAGTTTTCGGAAAATTATTTGACATTTTAGAGAACGCCTCCGTTAACATTGAGAAAATCTGTGGCAATGGGTCAATAATACTGTTAGTAACAAGCAATTTTGCAAAAAAAAAGTACAATATTCCCACTGGCGGCTCCAGCATTTTTGAATGGGGGGTACGACTCATCGGTCAGGCGCCCTTAAGATGACGAGCGCGAAACGGTAGGGACCCCCCCCTTCCCCCGGTACAGGCGAAAGTTGTTTGGGCAATAGGAGGGCTAGGGATCAAAATAAGTCTTAGAAGGTGCTTCTCTCTGACATCACTCGAACTCCCGTCCTGTTATCAGGAGCAGTTTTTAAAGCAAAAACCATCATTTTCATCAACCAACAACAACTTGCTTCTATCCATCAAGTATGAATTAAAAATTGAACTCTACCTACTCTATTATCAATTTTACGGCTTTTTTCATTAGAATGCGCTATGGAAAAAATGTGTCGTGTTGGTACGAATAGTACTATGAGGGCTTGATGGTAACGTCTTGCCAGCTAGTTGTCTACATGTGCTGAGTGACATTTGTCAACGTGTCGAGGCGTCATGTACCTACGCGTGAGTAAAATTTTTCGAGAATACGCGAGCAATCGTGGGTTTCCAAACCAATGGCTTGGAAAGAGGTCTTCTGATGCACATCTGAGTAGTGAATACCTACTACCGCTACTACCTATTCTAGCTTATTATACTGAAACAGCAAGCATGGTATGAAGAAGATACATACCTAGGTTCCTAGGTACAGGAGACGGACAATACAGTGTACTCACGCGTGTGTCACGTCTCGTACAGTTCAACTCCATGAATTACTGTCCATGTTGTCCATCTAAAGAATGGGTTTTCTCTTAAGCAGTGGGTTTTTACATCCTATTTTCTCCATTATTGCTGATTTTTGACATCATTTTCTCAGTGGCCGCCAGAAAACCCAACAGCCTTGGCAAAGAGCCACGGACCAGTGAAAATAAGGTCCTATACCTATATCGTCCACACTGCGAAGCAATCCAAGGAAACTCATGATTCCTCGCGTATTCTCGGAAATTTCAACTTACGCATACATGACGCCTCGACACAGTGACAAGGTGTCACATTAAACATAGCACATGTAGACAACTGACAATATTTGATACAGGTCGCATTATCGATCTCATTGGTGAGTTTCATCATGTTACTAAAATATGATTTTTTACGAAGAGAAACCCACTGGTACTACCAAGGGTACTACTTATGGATTTTTTCAAAACTATGAGCTTGTCGTTTGGCGCCCCTGATTTTCGACAGGGGGTACGGCCGTACCGTCGTACCCCCCGTGGAGCCGCCAGTGAATATTCCACTCCTATACCTACCAAGATTAGGATATTTAATATTCGAATACACGTAATGGCAGCAAACTTGACTAAAAGTTGTACTATCGTAATGATCATTATTTTACTTGGAGGGTTTCCGTATGGGTACCTACCTACTGTGTGGTGGGGTGATCTTGAGCCAACAAACTTAACATATAACAAAACAAAACGGAAACGGAAAACCGCTCTAATATACGTTAAATACTGAAATTCTCCATTTTCGTGCACACTAAAATATCTAACTGCATTGCAGCAGTGAAACCGTCAGCGTGTCCTCCTTTCAAGTCATTTAATAAAATTTAATACATTGTTAGAAGTACTGGGCCCAAGATTTATTCGAACCAACCTGATGCAAAAGTCAAGGCCTTGCTGCCGTGTGATAGATTGAATTTTAAGTTATCCTGTGGGAATGCCGCTTATTAATATCGCGTTGTCGTGCCTATTGAAAATGCATCAGTGGTATTTTTATACCTTGGTGATGAGACCATAATGATAGTAAAGTGCCCCATACAAACGTTTTTATTTTATTTACACCTGAAATATTACTCTGTTTTTCAATTATTCAAAACCCACATGAGTACTACATTTATAATACGTCGATTGGGTCAGCTTTCGTAACATGTCATGATCTCTCAAACCGTATATGTTGACCAGTCGTAATTTGTTGAATTTCGAATAATAAAAAGGAGAGAAAGGATTCAACAGCACTGTTGGTAGTTGTTGGAACCCATGGTTGGAACATACAGGTGGTCCATCCCATCCTAGCCTAGCGTAATTATCGCATAACAGTCTTACCGTTCAAAATAGAAAAAACGATTTAAGAGAAAATTTATTATATAGTTTATTGAGACCTATATGACCCAAAATTATTTTCAGCTATACAGGTGTCCCATTTTGACGGGATTAATGAAACGTCAATTTTTTTTAAATGGAACACCTATATTTTTTGCATTTTTGTGCTTAGTTTTTTCAACTGCCTTATGCCTGTATTTTTGTTTTTCAATTGTGTGGCAGTGCCAACAACTAAAAATTGAAAAATTTAAAAAATTTAAAAAATTTCTCATTTCCAGAGTTTGCAAAAAAAGTAACGGCTTTACTTTTCAAAATTACGAGGTGAAACTTGGCATGGTGATAGTCAAATCAAAAACCAATATCACAATGTCAAAAAGTTGCGATTTTATCTTAGTTCACAAGAAAAATCGAGCTTTATAATTTTCAAAGTATCGTAACTAATTCTTTTCGAATGGTATGCCCCCAATGTTATAACGCTATCCAATATCTGTTTTTATCATCTTTAATTTTTAACAGGGGTACCCTGCCCTTGAACTTATGTCAGTCAGAATATTGTCGAACACAGAAAAATAGCTTTTCGCGAGAAGATATGATTGATATGATATTCTGGTATGAATCCAGATATCCAGGATTCCACTTCCTTTTCGCGTTTAAGCTATTTTTCTTGGTTCGACAATATTCAGACTGTCTAACTGACAGCTGTGTCTATTTGGCTTGTCTGTTACTCATCACGGTCGACTCAGTTTTTGGAAAAATTAAAAAAAAAGCAAATTTCCTGGAAACTTCCGATTATCTCGAAAAATATGAAGTTTAAGGGTAGGGTACCCCTAGTAAAAATGAGAAAAGATGGAAAAATGCTATTGGATTATTGGATTGGAGGCATGCCATTTGAAAAAAAAAATGAGTTAAGATACTTTGAAAATTATAAAGTTTGATTTTTTCAACGCCCTGTATCATAAAATCATAACTTTTTGACATTGGGATATTAGTCTTCGACTTGACTATCGCCATGTCAAGTTTCATCTCTTAGTTTTAAAAAGCAAGGCGGTTTCAATTTTTTCACGCAAACTGTAAAAATTCGATTTTTTCAGTTTTTAATTTTTAGTTGGTAGCACTGTCACACAATTGAAAAACAAAAATACAGGCATAAGACAGTGAAAAAGCTGGACACGAAAATTCAAAAAAAATATAGATGTTCTGTTTGGAAAAAAATGACGTTTCGGTTATCCTGTCGAAATGAGACACTCTGTTTAGCTGAAAATAATTTTAGGTCAAGTCTCATCAAATCAAAAAGCTTTTATTTACATCTTTTTTGTATCTTCAACGGTAAGACCGCTATGGGATAATTACGCGAAGATGGACCACCCTGTAGCGGTTGTCGAGTGAGGCAAGTTTTACTAAATTTGAGTCTCGTGTTCTCTGAATTCGAAAAGTAATGGGACTTTCTAACGTCCATTTTTTTACATAACAAATAACAGGTTCCAAGTTTCATTAGAATTGGATGGGCAATAGGGGAAGGTCAAATGATGAATCAAAGAAGGCGGAAATTAAAACATAATGAAAATCACGAACTCAATATAAGTACAAAATAAGGTTCTATCAGTATTCTTTAGAATCGGACAGCTTTTAAAGAACTTGGCTTATTAGACGTAAAATTATTGTAAATTTTCAAATTGCTCATTTAGGGAATGTGATCTAAGGGTGCTTTTTTCAAAATTGAGAGTAAACTGTCTTTCAAATTTGAATTCAATAATTGACTGATTTGGAAGGTGTTTAAAAACTTTTGACCGTCACAGTACCTACCGAAACATTAGTCCATACCTCGGCCGTTCATACTAGTGCAATGGTATAGGGTTGGATCAAGGGTAGGATAGGTAGTACCTACCTACCTACAAGCTATTGACGCCGTATTATATAATTTTATAGGCAGTGGCGTAACTAGAGGGGGGGTTTGGGGTCAACCCCCCCCCCTCCCATTGGCCATGAATTCCCTGAAAAAATTTCAAATGCGACGCTTTTTTATTCGTTTTTCTCGCATATTCGCATTTTTCAGTCGTGACCCCCTCCCCCCCATTAGACACTTCTAGTTAGACCACTGTTTATAGGTAATGTGGGTTAATGTAATCTACGGTAGGTAACGACGATGAAGACTAAATTATGATGATTTCAATTTTAGAACAAGCTTTTCCCATTCCAAGAACTCCAATAAATAAATACCCGACTAGTAAACTGCTTTTGACTCCAACCTGCAGCGTGCAAAATAAATAGATAAAAAAAATTGTCTAAAGGAACTGAAGGCTACAAACAAGATGCAGGGGTTATCGTGTCTGATACATGATATGATATTACGACAACTATTTCGTGAATAACTTAAGGTATTAATACAGAAGGATAAAATAAGTGACAAGGACACGAGTGAAACTACATAAGATCTTAGCACATAACGGCAGTTTACTTCCTAATAAATTTTCAACTTTGATGCCAAACCAAAATAGCAAACGTTTATGGGTACTTTTCAGGTTTTTATACTTAACTTGTGCATGCTTATGCTGCTTATAGCTTTGTCTTGCCTCAGCTAAAAGGCAGCAGTATGTGAGGCAGAAAATGGCTTTGGCTTGTAAGATTCCTTCTGAATCATCATCGACAAATTTCAAATCACTTTGAAGTTACGACCAATATTTTGTCAAAAAAAAAGTCGTGACGTCATCTTACGCTGGGTCTGGCAATAAGCGATCTAAGAAAGTGGTACAGTAATCAGTAAAGTCCATATAATTATGCCATGGTGACGTCATCAGGATTGTCAGAGTAGCTACAGTGGTCAGTGTCGTCGTTTTCAAATGCCACGATCCAACATTGATCTAAGAACGAAGGCATTTTCAGATTTTTTTTAATCAATTATTGTATAGCGTCGCTGTCATCTCTGTCATACAGCTGTCATCGCTGTCATTTTCAATGGTTACGTTTCCAGCGGACTGTTATACCGTATATGATCAAAAACTTCCCTCCTCTAGGCAGGCTGTGGCAGTTGGCAACAACTTAATTTGGTGTAATCCCATCCAACGATTTTTGACAATTTCGTCTATGATAAGATTTCTTGCAAATTTCTAAAGGATTCCACAGCAAACCATCACCATAATTCATCTCATGCATGTAAAAAAGCACAGCTCAACTAACCGTTCGGATATTCGCCATAATTTTGGAACGCCTATAATATATTTGCTGCAGGCAACTGACATTACGAATTATTGAAAATAAAGCTGGATTTATGAGGAACTTTAAAGCCATGTTGTAGACGAATAATTAATTTGAATATACAGGAAACGTTACTAGACGCATATGCATATGCATCATGTTTTCTTTTCGAAGCAATCAACTCTGAAACACCATCATCGGCCAAACACAAATTCCTTACCAGGCTACCCACTGCGTTAGGACAAAAACAGCACACATACCTTTCATCAGTAGCAGCAGTAATTCAAATTTTCTAGGCTCTGGTCGGTGACGACTGAACCGCTTTAGCCTGTAACAACGGAAAAATAGTTAATAAAAACCAAAGTCGCAAACAATAACTTGCAGGCCGGACTTGATAGTAACACCAAAATGAGCAAGAGTTGCGCAAAGGTAAGGCTTCATCAATAAGATAAACGCTCTATACAATTTCGAAGTCATTATAGTCCCAAAAGATTTCAACTCTTGTGAAACATGGTGCCCTGCAACCTACAACGACCCATCATTTTGATAATGGGAAAGCAGCTCTTTCTACGGTCTCACGCCGAAACTTTTTTGCTTGACTAGATCGTAACAACACTACAGATAACTCCAGAAAGTAGGAAAAAGGTCTTATTCGCGATTTCAAAAGTCTGGACGCGTCCCTTGGCGGCATCATTTAGCATACTTAGTCGTTTACATATTTTTGAAAACAGCCCTCAATCATCAAGAGTTGGAATGAACTTGGCATTTTATTCACTACAGATTTGTACTCATCATATTGTAATTCTGATTGTTGTCACGAGTACGGCATGACATTTTCAAAATTGATCATCTACGGGGTCGTTGAATCTACATCTCAGTTTAAAGTGCGAAAATACAATCGAAGAAAATAATTAAGTATTGCAAATTGCAAAAGTCATACTACGCTGTCCGTTTTTCGAGGCTAAGCATGGGTATCTCGCTTATCTTTAGAGATACAGAGTCGGTTGAATTAGAAAAAAGTTGCGAATTTTCATGAAAATTAATGATCAAAAAAGATATTTGACTTGTCAGTTTTAGTTTTCGAGATATTGAGAAGAAACAGAAATTTGTAATTTTTGTTTTTATTTTTTATTTGAAAAATGGTTGAAAGTAGCCTTTTCTAATTAAGATATTTTGAAGGCACTTTTCCAAGGGGAATTCAATGTGGCCAAAATCTTCATTCTAGCTTTCAAAACAACCGAGATACATATGACATTCAACTTTTTTTCCTCTCACGGGCGCCATATTGGATTTTGACATTTTTAATACAATATTTTTTTCTGGTTACAACGATGTGTCACATGCCACTGTTGAATTCATGCCTTTGAGCAAAAACAATTTTTTTTATTTTTCAAAGAGTTCTTTGGTACCTAACAAAATCAGCACCGACGATAAAAAAAAACGTAAACGCTTAACATTTATTCGACAGTGACATGTGGCACATCGTTGTAACCAGAAAAGGATACCGTATTCAAAAATATCAAAATCCAATATGGCGCCCATTAGAGAAAAAAGTTGAATGTCGTATCTCGGTTGCTTCGAAAGCTAGAATAAGGATTTTGGCAGCTTTGAATTCCCCTTGAAAATATGCCCTGACAATGTCTAGATTAGAAAAGGCCACCTCCAACCGTTTTTTGAATAAAAAATAAGAACAAAAATTCAAATTCCTGTTTTTTACGATATCTCAAAAACTAAAATCGATACGTCAAATTTCTTTTTAGATCGTTGATCGTCATGAAAATGCGCAACTTTTTCCTGATTCAGCCGACTTTGTATCTCTCAAGATAAGCGAGATACCCATGCTTAGCCTCAAAAAACGGACACCCTGTATATTACTGTAGGTAAGAAGAGAACAGCCTAAGTTATGACCATAAGGAACTAGGCCTTCTGGGTCAAGAAAAAATAATAGTATATTATTCAACAAGCGCGAGTAGAATACTATGCTTTATCCAGTCTTATTGAAGATTGCAGGCATGTATGCGCGTGATAATGCGTGCATTATTCAATAGGATTGGATAAATGGTTTATACCTATGGTAAAAATTGCAAACTTACCAACAAGCGCGAGTGGCAGCGAGCTTATTACTATTAGGAATCCACGCGTCGTGTTATTCTTGATATTCCATTGCAAAGCAAACCGAAAGAGGCACCTTCGCATTTAGGAAATGAATTGTAGGTGTGGTTAATTATGAGGTGGGTTAAGGGATGTATGTAGATTGTAGACGACACCACCCCTGTTCGCAATACCTAAATACCAGATTATTCTGCATCTATCAAGTTTTAGAATTTCAATTTACTTAATTGCATCAATAATTCCACAGCATGTAGGTATTTAGCTACATAAAATCGAACAAAGTGAATCTCAATCTACGGATGACTCGACGGATGGTGTCCATTTTCTTCCAGCCGGAATAAAAGTTCTTTGATTTCTGAGAAAAACTGAACAGACTTCTCTCTCGTATTATATTGACAAGGTCTTGTACGTCCTGGCGCGAATAAGTAAAACATCCATGCATTTCCGGATGGGAAGCATGCTTCATTGTCCATTGCATTTTGATTAGAATTCAATATTCACAGACGCCTTTCATCTTATGGTGCACCACCCGAACAAAGTTGGGCATTCCCAAGGACGCGTCTGGACGGCTAAATTTATCTCTCATAGCTGATGAAATGTTTCTGTATACATACAAGATTTCAGCGATTACTTCTTCTACATTTTGACATCTCAACATCTTTTAGAAAGTATTAATATAATAGGTGAAGTAAATAGTACGTTCAATCCTAGTGTGATTCGAGTGAGCTCTGATTTTCTGAATTTCTTTTCTTCAAGGGTTGGGCGTTGCGTGGCGAGACTACCAGTCAACTCAAATCACAGTATAGGGCTCAACTAACTTTAATAGGTATATCTCTATCTGTGGGCTTTCTCCAATTCTCCAGCCTTACCCTATGGAGTAGCGAAGGCTATTTGTGGCCGTATTTTAATCCTCGAGATATGGAGTAATAGAAGCTATTATTTTGTAACCGCTTTTTTTCGTGATATTTTTCGTTATTTTTTAAATTTTTTTGTTCGGCACTTTTCTTTCGGTAGCTAAATTTCTCATATCTTCCAAACGGTTTAACATAACAATTATTGAATTCGTTTTCCACCAATCTAATCTGATGTATTTCTGATCGACACCAGTTGCATTTGCGATAATCGGTCCTCTATGAACAGTTCTTAGCAAAAATACAAATTTTCTAGTTTTATCGATTCAACTAGCAGAGCTCTGAAAAATTCCGCGGCAAGCTATCAAACGGCTCTTCGCCCTTGGTCAATTGTGCGGGTTGGTGGCTTATGCTGGCATCGGAGTCTCCGGGTTTGTAGCTCAACCCCGAGTCGGAGTCTCCGGTCTCCGTAAAATTTTTGCACATAAAGCACAGATAGCTTTGGGTAAAATAGGGAGGGGATGGAAGCAAGGATGCAGAGGGGTGCCACTAGAAAAAATTATAACTACTTGATACTCCACTAGATCTTACTAGTGGAAGTGTGACTCATATTATGTTGTAGGCACCTGATGCCTTTGCTACTCACAAATTAGAGATTTTAACATTTTGAACACTGCAAGGAAAGCTGTTGGAAAAAGATAAAATGGGAAATCACCCGTGATGCTGACATTCAAAGAGATGTACCCATCTCTCGATGATGGTCACTGAAAATGTAATTGTAACAGACGAAATTAGGGTCATGGTAGACCGTCAATATACCGGTACGTAGGTATGTATATGAGTAGGCATGAGTATACTTATGTGGTGCAATGGATGGATGTTGGTAGAAAGTGAGTGACGAGCATTACTTTTTGTATTATTTGCGTATTAGGCATGTCGATATGGATCTTTATTAGTCGCAAAATACACCTTAGCGGCATATAAAATGTCAAGCATCAAGATTTGCGTCATCTTGAGCTTGCTATTTGAAATTGAACTGCTGATAAACAAGTACCTATACTTATAAGCTGAGCACATGCTCTGGTTACGTTCTGGTTATTATAGTACGCAATCGTGTGATTCAAGATGCATGATGAAAAAACCACATTATTCGACGCATATAAACAATAATTATTGTTGAGGTGAAAGCTTCCACTCAATCATTTTACATAGCAAAATATTATTAAATATTGTGTCCTACATCTCAGTCATCTCTCTGAGATCTTTACTGATAAGCATTTAGACTTTTGTCTGGTTCACTCCTAGTCTGGTAGGTTAAGAGAGAAAACTACCGTCACTTGAACGATCTCACTGATGAATAACGATTTTCAGTTCTAAATAATGACATTACGGGCAAGTACTCGACGCACTAACCAATAGCAGGTACCATCAGGGTCCAGGGAGACTAGGGAGAGATTATTATTAGGGACTAGGTAGACAGACCGCAAATCCTATTTTGTGAGCGAAGTAAAGTGAAGCTCTGCCATCCTACATATTTTTCTAGACAGGGTCGTCGCAGGTATTAATTTAGCAACTTTTGATTTAGACGGAATAATTAGGGTTTCCAATTTTTCGTTGTCTCTCTTTACTGTGGCGTCATTCGTGTATACGTAATCTGCAGTTCGTGTCTTGACATACGAGTTTGGTTTCTGACATGGGAGAATTTTCAAATTTGACAAGCTCTCACTCTCATCACCTCATCAGTCATAATGAAGGCAAATGTGGTAGCAAAAACGACTCCTTTTGAGAGCAAAAATGATAACATCCAATTGTGGAATACAACCCGGTCCGCACGGGCTGCAGATTCGCAGAAATTCGGCGACATACCGCTGAAACGCAATCCACGTTTACCATCACGTACATCACTTCAGCGCATACATGAGAACGCATACCTGCAGAGCGCGGTAATTTCAATTTTGACGCACGAAGTGTCACTGTCAATGGCAACTGTCAATCAATAATCGAAATGTAAACAAACAACAAACATAACCTCCTAACCATTCAACATTTAATATTGTTCAGAATGAAATGTACGTATGGCAGAAAGACGCAGAAAAGATTTAGGTGATACGAAACACAACGAGCTGCAAGGCGATCGACAAAACAAGAGCGTTATTTGGTTAGATCTGTCGAAACGTCAAATTGACGTCAAGCGCCGTCAGCTGAAATTTGCGAGACATTACACACGCACACCGTATTACAGTGTTGTCAACTTGTTGTCGTGATATAGATATGGCAACGTCCTACTTTCACAGGTATGCGCAGAAGCCTTTCGGGAAACGTGGATTGTTGTCATTGTCGTCATGTCAAAAAGAGCGGTAAATCGCCAAATTTCAGCGATATATCGCCCGTGCGGACTGAGCTTAAGGGGTTTCTGATGCGACTAAAAAAGTTGTTGGCGGGAATCGTTTTTTTTTTTTTTTTCGTCAAGTAGAAACTCTTGCAAAAAGAAGACGTAAGGGCATTGCTGTCAAATTTTGAAAATTTCCAAAAAAAAATTGAAAATTTTTGATTTTGATTTTTGAAAATTTGAAAACCAGATAGCATTGACAATGTATCTTCCCTCAAGGAAGTCGCATGCAAAATTTGATTCTTTTAGTTTTAAAAAAAAAGGTCCAAAAATGATTTCTACTAATTCACTTTTTCATGTCTACGAGAAATCATTTTTGGTACCTTTTTTTTGAAAATAGAAAGTTCAAATTTGGCATGCGACTCTCTTGAGAAAAGATATATTTTCAATAGTATCTAGTTTTGAATTTTCAAAAATCAAAATCAAAAATTTCCAATTTTTTTTTGAAATTTTCACAATTTAATAGCATTGCCCGTACATTTTCTCTTTGGAGGAGTTTCTACTTGAAGAAGATAATAAAATGAAACCGATTCTCGTCAACAACTTTTTTAGCCGCATCAGAAACTCCTTAAGGCTTCTGTAAGCGTATGGCGCATTTGTCGAGCGTTCCTGGGTCCCTATTTTTTGAACCGCTATCAACTGCGTTATTCCTACGAGTGAAGCAATGATTCGCTTCGCCCAGAATGCCACTGATGTCACGTGGCAACAACAGGATCACAGCTCAGGGGCCCTATTTTCGGGACACATGTGATCTGTTCACATGTGAAGTCTTAGGCAACCAGATCTGTGATTGGCTGTCACCTAGGCAACATTAACAGAGTTGTTCCTCTGTTTCCATAGTGGTTGCCTAGTGGTTTCGAATCTGTTCAAGAAAATTTTCAATGGTATTGTTACGAGCGGTGATTCCGTGCATTCTGGTAAACACGCGATCTTTCTAAATTCTTCCATCCATTAGATCGCGGTGTAGATACAAGTACGGAACTCTGGACATTTCCAGAAGTATACGCGATGGCTTGGCATTGGGAACCTTCAACGCTCGATCAAGACACATCTGTTCATTTTGGCGGAGGCGTCAGTTCTAGAGCACGGCAGAATTATACGGGTAATGTACATGATTTTTCGGGAGTCGTCGCAAAATCGTATGCCAGGTCACTATGAGGAACCTGCTGGAGAACGCATGGAACATTCAAGATGAATTAGTCGGACCTGTAAAATATATCAATCGACGGCTCACAGGCAGTATTGAATTGAAAGAGACAGCGAGCTGATAAGAAGCGATAGTCTCAGCGTTAATTCCAAGCGTAAATAATTGTTGGCGTGTATTTATTGTAGTACGCAGTAATAAACAGTGTGTGTTTTAAAACGATCGTCTCAATTATACTCGAACCCGTACGCGAAATACGTAACATTTGGTGTCAGAAAGCGGTATAATTAAGAGTAATTCGGCCTGCGACTACAGGGAGTTCGGAAATACCGGAATTGGTTGGTAAATGCCAAAGACAAGAAGTATGTCGAAGAGAGGAGCCGAAGACGTTGCGGCTCTTGTCCTGCAGTTGAAGAATGTTCTAGAAGAGCAGGAAAAAGAGCGCATAAAAGAGAAAGAAAAAGAAAAGAAGCGTCTGGAAGAGGTGATGGCGGCTATGGAACAGCACATGCGATACTTCGACGGCAATGTGAGAAAGCTAGCAGAAAAAATTGCAACAATGGAGGCAAACATGGTGTAGCTAGAACGACGTGTCCAGAGTACCGCCGTAAGTAATACGGTGACCTCGATGGCAGCTTTGGCAGGTAATCATCGGGTGAAACTGCAAATTTCGATGGACAAAGCCCATGGACGACCTACAAGAGGCAATTTGACATTGTTGCCGAGGTGATCGGATGGAATGACGAAGATTAAGCTAAGGCACTCATCCTTGCTTTGAGAGGTCCAGCGTTGGAGCTGCTACAAACTTCCGGAGAGTGAGCAGAAGGACTTACAGAAGCTTCTCAGAGTTCTGGAACTCCGCTATGAGGATCATCGCGGACGACATGTTCATCAAGCTAATTTTTCGGCAAGAACGCAGAGGAGCGGAGAGAGCCTACAGGAATCTGCAGCTGCTGTCCAAAGGCTGGCTCTTCTAGCATACCCAATGTACCCAGCGCACCTGACGGACATCACAAGAGATAACTTTATCGATGATGGAGTTCGAGATCGAGACCAAGACCTGCGTGAGATGCTGATGATTAAAAACCCAGTCGACATCAGCGACGCACTGACTCAGGCTGGGTCAAAGAGTTGTGCAGTCGTCAAGTCAAGGCGGTGGGCGTTGAGGAATCCGGAGGTTCACATACTGCCGAGAAATCGATCGAAGAAATGTATAGGGAAATCCTCAACGCTTTGTCTTGAAACAGATCCCAAGACGAGCCAAGAGCTGGAGGAAGACCGCGTTGCTTCGGATGTGGAAGACCAGGACATCTTCGTCGGGACTGCAGGCAATGGTCGATTCCAGCGGACCGTTCCATAGCGCAACGAGGAACTGCTAATCGAGAAAGTCACCAACCGAAGGACTGGAGGAGGAAAGACCACGTTGCTTTGAATGTGGAAGGGACGGACATCTGCAACGCGACTGCGGGCGACGATACGCTTCAGCAGACCGTTTCATGCTGGAACGGGGGGCTGCTGATCAAGGACGTCGACATCGTCCTGAAAAGAGTCATGGCAATGTCACCACGGATGGCCTTTCTCGAAGACCATGCAACGAGGACTGTAGGCACGGCAAGAGGTTGAAACAGCAGAGTGGAAACGTTGAGGTCAAAGCAATCGTTGTTAAAACCCCAAGGAATTAATTGGACTAAGGTTGAGCTCAAGAAGGAGCAGCGTGAAGACCCAGCCATCGGTACGCTTGCTGAAAGAAGGGAACTTTGCCAGGACAGACAAGAGTGGGCCGAGATCTCTGGTGAAGGGCTCGAATTGAAGGCTATTTGAGCACAGTGGAATTCCCTGAGGATAGAGCATGGGCTGCTGAAGAGAGTCTGGGAGAGCCCTCATGGGAAAAAGGAGATGGTTCAATTGGTGCTTCCCAAGAAGAGAGTGAAAGAGGTCTTGAAGGAGATGTACGATGGCGTCACTGAAGGGCACCTTGGGATGAAAGACGATGGCCGAGGTGCGTGAGCGGTTCTACTGGGTGAACTGCCAAAACGACGTGGAAACATGGTGTCGCCAGTGCAAGGTTTGTGCGGCCAGCAAAGGACCCAGAACTCGCAGCCGAGGGGAGCTTAAGACTTAGGTATAATGTTGGAGCGCCGTTTGAACGCATCGCGATCGATGTGGCTGGCCCGTTCCCGACAACAGAAGATGGCAACAAATACATCATGGTTGCCATGGACTACTTCAGCAAGTGGCCGAAAGCGTACGACCTACCCAACCAAGAGGCTTTTACAGTGGGAAGGCTGCTGGTGGAGAAACTCTCTGGGAGTTTTATATAATCCGTACTACACTGTTGTAGCGAAAGTTGCTTGAAAAACACGATTTTAGGCAACATTCGCTACATCAGTGTACTGCGGAATGTATTTTACTCCCAGGGAGTTTCTCCCACACTTTCAAGAATAGCTACCTAGGACTGCCTGTGCTCCCCACACGTTTCAGGCGAGCCTCCATGAAGGCGCATGCGCTCATTGCATGGATTGAATTGTCAATACAATGTAACCAGAGGAGCTGAGCTGACCGATGACATCACTGCCAAAAGAAGTGGAAAAGTCAACAATAATCAATTTTGAGGACTGCAGGCGTAACTATGTTTCTTTCTGATGTCATTTAACTGTGATATAATGTAGTGGAGAACCAAGTAGAGATAGTTCAAGTGTGTTTTCAATGACAACGAGATTAATACATTGACAACAGTGAAACTGTCACCGTGGTGGCTAGGGGACGCCACCATGCAGTGGCGCCAGTAGCGGCTAGGCCTACGTATATTAAAATCTAAAATCAACTTCCATATACAAATGTTTTGTCACCTAAATTGTTTCGGTGGATCCAGTGACTTTCCTCACATAATGAACAAGTAAATGCATCAATTCCACATTCCACGATAAGGAAAAAGAAACATAGTTTCAAATTTCAAGATTTATAGTGCAAGCGGTACACACCTGAAAACACATCGATACTGCATTCTGGAGTGCAGTAACGAGACTTGGTATGGGCATACTTTATACCAAGACAAGCGATTTGACCCGCAGCACTTGATATTTTGTCCCTTAGGGGGCCAATGGGGGCCCTCCAAATTTTCAAGATGCAAGAACTTCCACATGATGATCATTGAGTATCGTCATGTATGTCATAAGTGAAGCTTACGGATCTACTGAGAATATTTTCATTAATTGTCGTTGTGTCCAATTCATTCTTCACACTTGAAAAAAAAATTCTTTGGCAGAGGTCAAAAAAACTGTTTTTATTTTTTCTTCTATGCAAGGAGACGATAAATTCATATGTTCTATTGCGTTCCCAACTAAATCACATTCCCTAAAACTAATTATAAAGAAATTATTCTTGTAATGGTATTTTTCAAAGAAGTGGTGACCTCTTCAGTACCTCTTTTCCAAGAGCATTTCTTTCTATGTCCCCACTGGATATCACTCGTAATTTTTGCAGGAATGGAGACCTCGAACTCTTTTCCTGGTAGTTGCGAAGCAACATGACTCTAAAACGCCCAAGGGAGCCCCCAAAAAAAAAATTCTGCTGGGCCGTCCAACTTACGATATTTTGATTTTATAGTAGGAGAAACGCGGACCAGTATTCAATCCAGGCTGCAGGCGCAGGCGATTTGGTTTCAACAGAAAATATTCTTCAATGCCGTGTTTTATTGCAGTACAACAAAACGCAGAGTCGTTAGGTGTAAGTAGGTATATTTTCCGGTAGATTTTATTCGCCTAGACTAGATCTTATTTATTTGCGCGTCTCCCCTACTACAAAATCAACATGCCAAAAATTTGACGGCCCAGCAGAAAAAAAAAGTTTTAGGGCTCTCTTGTGTGTTTTGAAGCCATGTTGCATGGAAATTACTAATAAAAGAGTTCAAGCTTCTCATATCTGCGAAAATTGACAGTCTTATCCACTAGGATCATTGAAAAAAATGCTGTTGAAAAAAGTGTACTGAAGAGGTCACCTCTTCTTGGGAAAATGATATTGCAAAAAAATTGTCTTCATATTTGGGCTTACGGAACGCGATTTAGTTGGGAACGCAACAAAACATATGAGTTTATCGTTTCCTTGCACAGCAGAAAAAATAAAAACAGTTTTTTTGACCTCTGCGGAAGAATTTTTTTTTCAAATGTGAAGAATGAATCGGACACGACGACATTTGATGAAAACATTTTCAATAGACCCGTAAGCTTCACTTATGTCAGTATGACATACATGACGATACTCAATGATCATTTTGTGAAAGTTCTTGTATCTTGAAAATTTGGAGGGCCCCCATTGGCCCCCTAAGGGACGAAATATCGAGTGCTGCGGGTCAAATCGCTTGTCTTGGTATAAAGTACGCCCATGCAAAATTTCGTTACTGCACTCCAAAATGCGGTATGTTTTTGCGTACCGCTCCCACTATTAGGAAATCATAAATCATGCATGCCTAGGTACCTTGTAGCTATAGGTATAGACAATACAAATAGAGAAGACCATATGTTATCACCACCGTCGTCACGGATATTGGGGCATCAAAAATCAGCCAACCTTTTTTTGAATGATGGATTCACCTGGTTCATACGCAACCGTAAAAATCCGGAACGACATGTGTCTTTTCTATTTGTATTGTCTATACCTCCATTATTCTATGAAAAGCGAACTTGCTCGACACAAAAGTCACATAACCATTTGCCTTGAAGCGGGGGTGTGAGATCGAATTCTTAATGATAAAGAATTAAGTTGATATTGCACGGTGAGACTAGAAATTTACATATAGATAGGGATTATTTTCCATTGTAGGAAAATGGGAATTTTTGCTTTATTAAATAAAAACATTGAGAGGTTAAGTAGTTCATTGAAATGGAAATTTATGTATGAAATTGTAATTGCATTCGAGGCAAATTAGTGTATTTTTCACGGTTTATTCAGCAATTATTCATCTATTGAAAAAAGATGAGCCGTGACAGTCATGACACATCGAGATTCAACTATTAATAATCAATTTGCCTATGCTTATCACCTATACACCTACAGTATTTTTACTCTGTTCGTCTTTCGCATAGACAAGATTTAAAGCAGTATTACGCACAGAACGTAGTTTATTTTTTTGTGGGCTAAGTCAGTGTACGGAGAGTAAAGTCAGTGAACTTCAACCCCGGGATTAAGTGAGCATTTTTCATAAATTCCGAAAACATTTTCACAAACATTTAATTACTAAAGACTTCTATTGTTCAAGTTCTTTCTGAAGTATTAAATCCGTTATTTTTTGAAAATTTTACAAACCTAGGTATTTTGAACCCGAGTTTATAAAATAGTAAGTACAATATTTACATCGTGACTGCAATATTTTAAATAAATAGGTACTAAATACGGGATGTCTCTTAATTGCCGCACCAGAACAACAAAAGGTATGAAATATTTCAATAAGCCCTGAATTTCTGTTCCCTATAGGTATTCAGAAATTTCGAAAGCTATATTTTTTCAAAAATACCTTTAAACCATTCGATTGGTCCCTCAACTGATATAGAGCAGAAGATCACACGGTTTTGTGAAAAAATTATTTAGACAAAGATTTCTCCAGAGAAATTGTATGACTACTGCATCAGTAATTCTATTGATCTGTGACTGAGCTTTATTATATTTGTTTTGTAGATCTCTATATCACTTGGCATTAGATACTTTTTCTTGTTGGTTCAATAGGCCGAGTCAAGGTAGTTTTAACTCTTGTCAAAATAAGATCGATAGGTATATCAATGAATCTTCATGTTTGGCCAGATTTCAAAAGTGTTTGACTTGCAAGAAAAATGTCGGATGTTTTCCAACTGTTTAAAAACTCTGTGGTTTAAAACCATTCTCTAACATAAACAACACTAAAAATAATTCAAACTAAGAACACCCGGCAAATTACCAGCGTTAGTCTATTCAGCTTTCTTTGATAAAAATAACGTAGGTCAGTGTCAAAATCTTAAATTTTGCAACTTGTAATACGTTTCTGGACCTATAGTGACAATTTTTAATATTAATTACTGAAAAATTAAAAATATAAAGCAACTTGAAATTATGTTACAATAATCAATTCTGTTACACTTGATTTTTTATTGGAAAGGCTAAAGAATATATTATATTTTCGTACATCTGGCAATACAGAATTGGTGATAAATTCATTTGCTTCTTTTCGTCGCTGCGGTAACCTCTTTATTGGTAGGTACCTACCTACCCCCCACCCCCCATATCCGTTCATCTCATTGGCGGAAACACAGTCAAGTTACCCATGCGTGATAATGTCGAAGATGATAATATAAGCCCTAAGAGCTATACCAGGATATTTGCAAAGTTGGGTTAGAAAATTAGACCGAAATTAGGGAAATGTGAAGAGAAAATGCTTTTAAAATGATGGATAAATTTTAGGTTTTTATATAAGAAAATATTGGAGGTCAACAAGTGTCCCTCGACCCCTCCTAGTTTCCCCCTATTCTCGTTATTTTAAACGATTTTGGTTAACTATTTCAAACAGAATCACAATATTCACAATCAGTTTTGAACTTCATCAAAAATATATGCCGGAAATTTTGTATGAATGGGGAGTTAGGGCTCGTAGTTTTAAAAGTAGGTACCTGCATGCATTGTGTTATACATATAAGGAAGTGTCGGAATCTTTAAAATTTTCTTACCATGAAATGATTTTATCTAAAATTCTAATTGTACCACTTTTTTTTTACAGTGCAACTTCAAATGTACGTGTATCTACTTGGTACCTACTCCTGTAGTATGAGTACTTATCAAAGAAGTGAAGAATAGCATGCTCTAGAGATTCCTAATTAACTAACCTCCAAACGTTGTAGCTTGATGAGAATTGAAATACTCATACAAAAATGATCTGAAAGGCGATAAAGAACAAAGCAAGGTCTAATCTTTGAAATATATTATTCAGTGATGATATATTTTTTTTATTATTAATTATCAAGTATTACTGTTAACTGAGGTGCCATTCGTCTTTGTTAACACAACAAGACTTTGTTGTAGGTGTAGGTATAGGTAATAAGTAAAATAAAAAATTAAAATACTTGGTTCATCACAACTTAACAGCAAATCTTGAGTTGAACAGTTACCTATACATGTTTACCTACCTACCTCTACTCAAAGTATACAGTGTTCCTAGTAAAGTCACAGTAAAGGGAAAACCCCTACATCCTGCCCTAAGTGATGACTGTGGATACTTTTTTTGCCTGAAAGATAACCTACCCTTGGTCGTGTGATATAAGAAACGCTGGGACACTTCTTGTGTGTACAGGGTGTCCCGAAAATATACCGACAACGTTCTAGGGCAGCTTCCTCTCACCAAAACAAGAAAAAAAGTTCCCATGATTATGGGTCCGGAAATGCTTCCTAAGGGAGCTACAGGCCCCTAAAGGTGGGACCCTGAAGATGGTTTTCATTCAATATCTCCAAAACCGTTTGAGGGAAATCAATCAAACTTGACACATCCACTAACCTTCCTATGCCCAACACAATGAAGTAAGATTAGTTCCAAAATAATTCACCAGGGGTGGGTCAGGCTAAAGTGTGAGAGTAAAAATAACCCTAACTTTTTTGAATCTGAATTGTTTCCAAATTTCACAAGAAATTATGGAATATTAGGGTTTTCTACTAAAAAAAGGTCCCTTTGTTTAACCTCAATAGACACACCGTTTACGAGATATTTGAGTTTGAATGTATGAAAACGTGGTCAGAAATGCTGATTCTTTAATTACGATATTCAAGGCGAAAAAAAAAACTACTTCAAAGCAACTTCATTCTTGTTAGGCATTCAAATTTTGTTAGGCATAAAAAGGTTATCGAATGTGTCAAGTTTGATTTATTTCCCTGTAACGGTTTCGGGAATAAATAATAAACGCACCATCTTCAGGGTACCACCTTTAGGGGCCTGTAGCTTCTTTAGGAAGCGTTTCCGGACTTATAGGAACATTTTTTCTTGTTTTGATGAGAGGAAGCTGCCCTAGAACGTTCTCGGTGTATTTTCGGGACACCTGTATATTGGCGGCTCAAAGTTCGGGAACACTTCTCAAACATGTCAATTTGACATTAAAATTACTACCGCATGGTTACGACTTCGAAACATATATATATATATATATAGCTTGTTCCCATGTACCGAACAGCGTGGTGCGCACTGAGTTTGGTCTGGTTAGGCTGAGTTGGGTAGTTATCAAGTACGTACTCGGTTACATGCACAAAGTCAACAATCTGAAAGGAAATAGATACCCAAAGAGAGCCCTGCTCAGGCTAATTAGTTTGAACGGAACCACTGGTACCTAAGAACACAGTTCACTACATCAACAATGCAGAAATTCCAATCTCACTTAAAAGACTTATGTCACAATTAAGAACAGTAAGCAATACAACCGCAAAGATTTACGTCAACAAAACAACTCACACCATTGACCTCACAGGTGACTGTACCATTTGCTGCATGAGGAGGACAGAGTCACTTCGTCACATTTTTTTCGAATGCCCGTTGTATTCCCCGTACAGGCCTTGGTTCATGAGTCATTTTTCTCACCACGATGAGCACGACATTTTGAACAGTAACGAGCTCATTGATGTTACCATCTTGCACAAGTACCTCTCCGGATGCATGAAACTCGGAGATTTCATCCTAAGCGACTGAAAACCAACAGCAATTGCCCGTTATAGTTTCATGGGCTGAGCTTTTCACTTTCATTGAATAACTGACTAAGTACACACTTCACAGCCTCCGACCGAAAAACATGTTCTTAACACCCAATTTTTGTTACACCTTATTATTTGTGTTGTTGTTTATTTTAAAATTTTATCTGCGTATCACATAGGTACCTACTTTATATTAAGTTATTTCAAGAATATTATTTAAGTTTCCCTCCAATTGTTCATGGCTGTAAAGTCTTTATAAACAATAAACCACTTACTTACTTACTTACTTACTTACTATAGCTTGTTCCCAAAAAATTGACCAAAACATTCTTAAAACTCAGAAGTTAGTGAAACTTTCTGGAGACCATGACGCCCGGTGAGACACAAACCTCCGCAATTGACGGAGAAGCCGTGCATCGAGAACTTGCCGGCGGAATATTACCGAAGCTATACCTACTAGACTTCTCTGGGGCTTTCACAAATAAGTTAGCAATGCATGGGTGCTGGCTGGAATATCCCGGAAAAGGTGAAAACGACAAGTGCGATTATTTGATTGTGAAGTGTAAATAAAGTACGTGTGAGTTTGTGTGTGTTGAAACATTTGTCTCTTGATAGAGTACAACGCTTTGATAAAAGTGATGTTGATTTTATCCGTAATTTACATCGTCACGGAAAAAATCAAGATTTGGTCCATCCCAACTTAATAAAGTGGTCAACACAAAAAGTCTATGTTGAGGTGCGTTCAGTCAGCTTATTCAGCCGCAAGTTTTAATTTTCGTCGCAAGCGCAGCGACGCCCATTGGCTCTTATGAACCAGCCTCCTTAGAACAGCCAATATGCGATGCAGCGCTTACGACTGAAATTAAAACTTGCGGCTAAATAAGCTGACTAAACGCACCTTTAGAGTCAAGAGTGCCCGAGTAACTAATCGGATCACGTCCAAAACGCACGTGAGTGACCTCAAAGTCCCTTGTGGTCGGTCAGTACGGCTGGCACTTGAGGAGACAAAAAAAAAGAACTTTGATTCTTGAAGAAGTCACTGTCGGGCACTTTTGAGTTTCAAGAGGAACGACTCCTGTCAGATCACTTTTGACACCCGAGTTCCCCGAGTCGTAAAAAAAAGACAATTATTATTTTCATCGGTTCTCAAAACTGGACTGCTTTGGCTTCTTTGGATGATTTTGGATCTGCCCTGACTGGTCGAAGGACTGGTCGATAGCCTCATTCTTAATGTGTCGGACTCAGGTTTTGCAGAATATCAGAAAGCCAAATAAAGTTTCTACAGGGTGACAAATGAAACATTGCAAAAATTTTGAAGGTTTAGCCATCCTCCATTTTGCCAAGAATTTTTTTGTGGATAATCCTTGGCCCTACATTCTACAGGCCAGCTAGGTCCTTGGCTGACTTTACTGCCTATTCATATCGAGTACCAACACCAAAATTATGAAGAACGACTTCCAATTTGTCCACGATTGCCATGAAACTTGGAACTTAGGCACTCTTGCCTCGTATGAACATTATCATTTTCAAGCTAAATTCCATGGTTCCGCCGTCATCTTGGCCGCCATACTGGAATCCCTTATTAGTGGAACGATTGTGATGAAACTTTGAATTCTCACCACTAAAAAAGTTATCCCCGATAATTGCCGGAAACCCCTGCGGACCGGCCTGGTGGGGGCGGGTATCGGGACCCAGCATGATACCGGAATAGCAGGGCATATCATATCAGTTATATGTACAATGGTTTCACTGTTCTAAAGTTGAGGGATTGTTTTTAGGGCTTTCATTCAACTGAGTGAATATCTCAACACGTAACCGGTGGTATTCTGTAAAAGTGACTTTAGCGGACGTTATAACGGACTTTGCGCTTTGACTAAAACTTCTTTGAATTCAACACAGATGGGGTCACAAGGTTTGGTTTCAATAGTGGCTTTATACTGGAGAGTTTTTTTGATATGACACATAACTAGATTCCTTCCAATGCTCCAGATTATTTATTTAAGAAACAAATTCTAGGGCGAAAAAATTCAAAGCTGTTCAAAGCCCATAAGTTCCGAATCCTGCTGTGGCCTTATCTGTAGCCCAATCCAAAAGGTCAGAAATGTCACCGGTTGCGTTTCATAAACAGTCAGAGACAGGGGCGGACTGGCCAAGGCCGCTAGGCCGCAATCCCGGCCTAGATTTTTGACAAAGGGCCCCCAAAACTTCGGTCGATTAGGGGCCCCCGCAGACCAAAAGTAATTGGCGAGGTTATTGGGCTAAAAAAGTACAAAACAAATTACACGAAAACAAAATGGGCCCCGAGGAACTCTTCCTGTTATTTTTTCTTTAATAAATAAGGGCAGTGATATTATAGTGCAATAGATAGATGTAGTTCAGCAGTAAGAATTTACAGTTTGTGACAATGAATATGGTTTCAGTAGGTATAATCAATTTCAAGGCTCCCTGCATTAGAGCAAGCTATGGAAAAATTGTGTTGTGTTGGTACGAATGATACAATGACAAGGGAATGCCAGTCAGTTGTCTACACTTGCAATTTTTAATGTGACACCTTGTCACCGTGTCGAGGTATCATGTATGCGAAAGTGAAAATTTTTGAGCATATGCCAGGCATCGTGAGTTTCTTTGGAGGTTTGGTTTGCCTTCACTGGTTGGTAGTGATTCTCACGAGACCAACGAGACGAGACTTTCGTAAAGTCTCGTCTCGTCTCGTGAGGAAATTGCAAAGTCTCGTCTCGAGTCTTGTCTTGTGAGTCTCGTCTCGTCTCGAGTCTCGCACGAGAGTCTCGTGAGTCTCGTGACATATCTAGAGACATAATAAGGTAGGTATAGGTGAAAACTTGTTACTATCATCTAGTTAAAATCAGTGGAACCTAATCGGTCAAAAAAATTATTGTTTAGCTGAATAGCAATTCAAAAAATCATGTTGGAAAAAAAAATTATGTCGTTCTGACGTAATTATGATAGTTATATACTTTATTTATTGTGTGAAAAATGGAACAAAATAAGAAAAGGTAAAACTCACGCATTCCTTTGACAGTTTTACATTAGTGAAACAATAAATTGTGAAACCCCTAAGTATAATCACGTCGCAAACGGATTAAACGTTTCTGTGAAACCGAGCATAAGCTCTTCAAATTTTACGAGCGTTTCTGAAGGTTTCGGCTGGATATTCTCTTCAATAACTAATTAATCATGAATATTTTTTAACGTGAACTGCACATCCAAGTTTTTTCTTTGCTGAAAAGCAATAGTTAGGTGCCAATATAACACAGCAGCTATGCCTACATCATGTAGATTGTGGAATAAAAATTGGACCGGGAGTGTCTCGTACGAGACTACGAGACTCTCGCACGAGACACGAGGCGAGACCAGCGAAAAGTCTCGTCTCGAAAACGAGACGAGACGAGACTCTCGGAAACGAGAGTCTCGTGAGAATCACTACTGGTTGGTGGGTCTCCGCCAAGGTTGTTAGGTTTCTGGCGGCTACTAATGAAATGAATGATGTCGAAGATCGGCAGGATACTACTCGGATGAAAAGGCCCACCGCCCAAAAGGCTACATCTTCTGATGCACATCACTGGAGTGGTGACAGCTAGGTACCTACTCTAGCTCTAGCTCTACTTATTATACCTGCTGCAACAGCAAGCAAGGTATGAAGGCATATGCTGGCAGACAACACAGTGTACCTACCTACTCACGCCCAAATTGTCTCATCTCCGTACAGTTCAACTCCATAAATTATTGTTCTACTATCCATATTGTCCATCTGAAGAATAAGTTCTCTCGTGACCAGTGGGTCTTTCCTTTTTACATTCCATTTCTTCGCGGCATCACGGATTTTTGGCATAATACTCTAAGTGGCCGGCAAAAACCTTATAGCTTTGGCGAAGACTCACCAACCAGTGAAGACAATGTCCTTTATCGTTCACACTGCAAATCACTCGAAGGAAACTAACCATTCCTCGCATATTCTCTAAAATTTTCACTTTAGCGTACATGACTACCCGACACGGTGACAATGTAACATTGAAAATTGCATTTAAATTCAAATAAAAATTAAAATTACCAATCATAATAATTTCAACTTGAAATTAAAAAAAAAGTTTCAGCCTGTGACCCCCCTCCACGTCACAGGGGGGGGCCCAAATCACACCAGCGGCCTAACTTTTAGAACCCCAGTCCGCCCCTGGTCAGAGAGTCAACTGACTATAATAATCCATTGCGACTAAGATCTGGTCAGTTTAACCGTTGACTGCATGGACGTTTCGAAGACGCGCAACCGGTGACATTTTTCAAAGTGGGATTAGTTTAGGCTGAAACGTTGGAACAAGGTGTTTGGAATGGATCTTCAAAATTCCATGATACTGATTCATATAGTCTGTTCACCAATAGAACGGACTTTTTTGAATTTCAGTGATATAACCTATAGCAAACAAAAGCACCAAAGACTGTAACAACATAGGCGCGTTTGGAACTAATATAATATTAGTTTTGTTCGGTTGGTAGTCTTACCCGGGCAAATTATTCCTACGCCAAGCCAATGGCATTACATTCAGCGAGTTTGACACTTACGTACGATTTCTAACCTCCATTTCTCTATGATGTTTGTTATTTTTAGTCGGCTCGGCTGTTGTGAGTGTTGTGTAAAAAAATCAGCTTCATTCAAAAAAATTATTTTTTCATTCATTGAAATTGGTATTTAACTGGTGTCATTTAAAATTACCATAGCACTTAGCTGTGTATAGAGTATAGACTTTCTCATACAGAGGCGGTTCCCTTTGCTCGCAGCTCGTGCGCAGGTCTTCATATAGACCAGTTCGAAAAATATTCGCGCGTTTGTAGCCAAGTGGGGATGCGACCAGGCATCACGCTGGCCCATTCAAGTTACCCTGCGCCTCGAGTACCTTAGGTGTATGAGAAACTCTATATGGAAATCGAAGGTGCAAAGTTATCCCTAGTGCTGATGGTCTGTGCTCCAAATTTTAAAATAAATTAGCGATGCCGGTTGCGAACAAAAAATCAGACGATTTAGTGGTTGTTTTTTCAGCGAACGGTTTCTTAGTCCCATTGTTTGCAAAAATATATCCTCCATTAAATCAAATGTAAACACCGTCTGCAAAATTCCACAGAGACAAATATTTAAGCTGAAACTAGGCGAGATGACTTCGATCCGGAGCTCCTGCATGCGCTTTTTTGTGCCTTTTACGGAAGGGGGAGCTCTTTCTCTCGGTCCAGTACCTACCTAGTAACTTTCAGGGAATTCCCGAGCGAACACTAACCTAATGATTTCCGAGAACTTTCCAAATGCTTATTAAGTTCGCCTATTTTTCCGCGCACGGCACCAGGTAGAAATCCTGCTAATAATAATTGTTGGTTCATCCAGTCATTGGTTCATCCCGCATCTTGAAAATTACAGAGAACGTTTTTTGGTAAAAATAAACGACACACGAGAGCACGAGACGGGCCTCTCGCGACTTGATTATCGTCTTTGAGCGCGGCGTAAAATGCAAAGGCTCGAAATAAGATATCCTTGTATGATTGAAATTTATTTTCGGGCTTTCTCTCCCAGGTTCGATAGCTTGACGTAGCTGAAAATACCATCTCAATTTTATTAGAGCTTAGAGTTTTCATTTCCTACCTAGAGGCTATTGGAGCTTTATGGAAATATAGGACATATACATGCTAAGGTTTTCGGTATAAATAAGTACCTACTAATAAAAAACAAGTGAGTATGTCTTCACGTGCGTGAGTCTCAGTAGCGCATTTTCTTGAAGAGGCATATTATGAATGTAAAAAAATTTGGTTGAAGGAGAAACATCATTCTTTGCCCACTCTCTCCAGTCGAAACTCATTGTGATTTTTTGTTATCAGAATGGGGTACTTGGTCAATGAAACAGATTTGAATAAAAATTCTTTCAATCATCAAAATTTTTTTGTTTGGAGGCGGAAGCTGGGAGCAGCCACTAATCAACAGTAGCCTATTCTTTCCCATTTGTAGTCGGCTATCCATATAGCAAAAGAATTGGATTGTTATGTCTTCGGGTTTATGTTTTTCATTCATCTCTCTTACTTTGAGGGCAGCATGTGGGGGCGGCAGCATTCCGGAAAGTAACTGTTGCACAGTTTGAGTTGGGGGTTTCCAAATGTGTAAGGAAATATGACAAATCAGTGAAAATTATGAAAGCTGCATTTTTTTGTTTGGGGGCGGGAGCTGGAGGCGACAACTAATCAAAAGTGACCTATCTCTTCCCATTTTTAGTCATCTATACATATAGCAAAAGAATAAGATCGTTAATCTTCAGGTTTATGTTTTACATTTATCTCTTACTTTGGGGGCGGCGTGTGGGAGCGGCAGAGTTTGGCAAAGAAATTCTTGCACAGTCTGAGCTGGGAGTTTATCTATGTTTGAGGTAACATTACATCAAAATCAGGGAAAATTGTTGGAAGTTGCACTTTTTTCTTTTGGGGGCGGAAGCTGGAAGCGGCGCCATATCAAAAGTAGCCTATACTTTCCCATTTTAAGTCAGCTATCCATATAGCGAAAAAATTAGATCGTCCTGTCTTTGGGTTTGTGTTTTTTATTTATCTCTTACTTTAAGGGCAGCGTTTGGGGGCGGCAGCATTCGGCAAAGTAACTGTTGCACAGTTTGAGTTGGGAGTCCTTCAATGTTTAAGGAAATATGACAATCAGTGAAAATTGCGAAAGTTGTTTTTTTTTTGTTTCGGGGGCGGGAGCTGGAGGTGGCGATAAATCAAAAGTGGCCTTTCTTTTCCCATTTTCAGTAAGCTATCTATATAGCGAAAGAATTGGATCGCTATGTCTTCAGGTTCATGTTTTACATTTATCTCTTGCTTTGGGGGCGGCGTGTGGGAGCGGCAGAGTTTGGCAAAGAAATTCTTGCACAGTTTCAGTTGACAGTTTCTGAATGTTTAAGGTAACATCAACATCTGAATCAGTCTAAATTGTTGAAAGTTGCACTTTTTTCTTTTGGGGGCGGAAGCTGGAGGCGGCGCCATATCACAAGTACCCTATCCTTTCCCATTTTCAGTCAGCTATCCATATAGCAAAAGACTTAGATCGTTATGTCTTCGGGTTCATGTTTTTCATTTATCTCTCACTTTGGGGGCGGCGTGTGGGAGCGGCAGCGTTCGGCTAAGCGAATGTTGCAAAATTTGAGTTGGCAGTTTCTAAATGTTTGAGAGAAAATATCAATCAGTAAAATTGTGAAAGTTGCACTATTTGTCGTTTGGGGGCGGAATCTGGGGGCGGCGACTAACCAAAAGTAGCCTATACTTTTTCATTTTTAGTCAGCTGTTCATACACCGAAAGAATTAGATCGCTATGTCTTTGGGTTTATGTTTTTTATTTTAAAGTGATTGGGGGCGGTTTTTAGCAATTTTTTCATATCGGCGGCGCATATTGAAGGCGGAATGTTTCTGGGCTTACGTTTATAAGTGGCAACTATGTATTATTCATGAAATGAGAACACCAGAGCAGTAGGTCTGGGAGAAATTGCAATATCATGTTATTTCAAGTTTATTGGGGGCGGTTTTCTCTATGTTGGCGGCGCAATATAGACATTCAATATAGCCTAGCCCTCCTTTGGGAGTGGCAGCTATGTAACAGCGAAAAAATCAGAAAGCTAGGGCGTCTAGTTTAGGAGGAGTTCGAGGAACGGACGGACGGACGGACGGGCGGACGGACGGACGGACGGACGGACAAAGCGGTTGCAATAGCGATTTTCATCAAGATGGAAAATGCGCTAAAAACGTTGTCAAGACAGCCACGAGACCAGGAGTGCGATTCTCGAGTTATTCGAATGACTTTTCGTATACGAATCTCCTTGGTTTCATGTGCATTTGGGCTGTCGGAAAGGAGAATTCGTATACGAGAACTTTTCGAATAGGTTCGAGAATCGCACCCCTGATATAAAATTATGGTGATTGGTGTTATTCTGTGAAGAAGATACATTGATATAAGCGCTACATTGCTGTAAAATGAAAGAAATAAAATGTTTTGCATTGTCACATGTGTCATCTTACAGCAATACAGCGCTTACATCTATACATCGTCCTTGCAGAATAACCCCATAAGCTTCCACTCCCACTAGCAATATTGGCACCAGTAGTCAGTGGTGGACCCACCAATATTCGACAGTTGTCAATCTCGGCAATTTCTCCTTTCCTCTGCACTCTCCACCCTTTCGAAGAGGGGCAATTGTCGAGATCGACAACTGTCGTACTGTCGAGTGTTCGTGGTCGTGGTCCCACCACTGATTAGTTGATTTGGATCAACAAATTAAATTTTACCAATCAAATGACTATTCTTAATTGAAGTGAAAGTTGAGTTTCAATTTGTGCCGTATAAATCCAGCATTTTGCCCTAAATACAGGCCTCAACATTTAAAATTTACAGTAAGTACCTACCTAGCTGAATAATTCATTTTAGAATTTGATTGCAGTCGATGAAGTACCTAGGTACCAACCAATTCATAGAATGGTGAAATTATAGGAAGTGTGATAGATATATGATTTCACATTTTAAAAAGTACCGGATGATCATTAAATTATCCACGCGTAATAAATCCCGATTCCTCTAGTAAATAATTATTCGAGCAAAAACAGGTCGATTCTTAGATCTGATACCTACATATACATTGGCGAATTTATATCCTCAGTCTCCCACCCACTCAAACTTTTAAATTCCAAATGACGCATCAAATTTAAGATAATTAGATTTTCTTTATGAAAAAATATTCTCAAAATTTTAAACAATAATTTTATCAGTGTCTGGTTTGATGTTCTCGACCCCTTAATTATTCTCTTCAATGTAGTCAAAATCATTTTGCATATGACAAATTAAAAGGAAATAAATTCTCTTCCTGAATACCATATTTTGAAAATTTTCATTTCTCCCACATTAAATTGTACATTCGGAGAATTTAAGTAGGGGAAAGGGGAATTTTGATTTTTTTTTCTGAAAGAGAATTTAGTTCCCTTCAATTTGATACGTCACAAAATAGGTAGTACCATTATAAATTATGGAGTTTTGTAAGGGGGGGGGGGGTTCTGCCTCGATGTTACGCAGTATGACGTTGACTCTGTAATGTAGAGAACTGAGGGGTCGAAAATATTAAATTGGACACTTAGAATTTTAGGAAGAAGAACGGTGGGGTTGAAAATGTTGTAATTTTTTTTTGTCAGCAAGATAATTTAATTCTCTTCAATCTGATGATCACAAAGTAGATGATGACATTTGAAGCTGGGGTAGGTGGAGACGAAAGGATATAAGATAAAATTCGCCAATATACTCAGGTACGTTTTAGATGCCCCTCTCGATATAAAAGCGGACCGGTTTTTGCTCGAAGAAAAATCCAACAGGAATTTGGAGTTATTACGAGTGGATAGTTTTTAGATGATCACCTGTAGACCACTCTAATGTTCTCGTGTAATAATTAATTAAGATACCTAATGAGTGTTAGCAATGCGTTTTTCGTAGGATGATGGTTGTTGAAACACAGTGTGTGTACGTACGGTCATGTTTTTCATTAAAAAAAACTCATGCATTTGAATTGAAATTCATTCCCGGCAATTATCTGTCTTTTACAATTGAATCGGCGCTTATATGTATACAAAAGGGTCCTCTCATTCCAGACCCAACAACTTGGCTGCAGATGTTCATTTTTACATCACACAGCTCTGAAGAGTCGGCACTCGACTTTCCGGTACTTTTTCTGTCCCTCTGAAATTTTGTTTTGATTAGTCAATTTTTCCCTCCGTCGCCGGTCAGGGTTAACAGTAAAAATACGGAGCAATCAAGAGTCCAATTTTAAATTTTTAATCACTCTGTTCTGAAACAGAAACTCAAAAAAACAATTTGTCATGATGAGTACTGTGAAATATGACTATGATATGAGAAACCGTTACACATAGGTAATGGATTTTCTTTCGATATGTAGGTATTCGTATTGGTGCTTGGTGAACCTTTCCTGATAATGTGTAACCTACATTATAGGAAGATACAACGAAGAAGGAAGTGGTCATGGTGAATCCTGCTAGAATCAAGTTACAGATTACGGCACACCTAAATTAACATCATCAGAGGTCAGTGTTAGTGTGCCACATGTCACGTGTTGAAAAGGCAAGCGACGCCGACGAGGAGAAAAATTAAATCACGACTCTTGGCATTGGCATCCCAAATTACAGAAATGATATGGTGTTCAATTCAGTTTGCTTGCAGCAATTATTGGCTTATTCATAGTTCCGATGTACATTTTCTACTTCTAGAAAATATCAAAACATTCAAAAGTATTCATCGGGAAAGAAAAAGCATTCAAAGTGACTTAAATCTGAATCGTTCCAGGAATCCAGTTTGGGCAAAGAAAAATGTTAGTCAAATTATCTTCAAAACGAATCGTTCATTCTGAACACTCCAAGACACTGGAATAGGACAATCATTATTTCATTATTATTATTGAACACAGTCCTACCCGTACCTACAAAAACACCATATCTAAATAACCCATATAATTTCAGTACCTATATTTTTAGCTCCCTAGCCAAGCCAGTATGAAAGATTACTTTCAGAGTATACCAATTGGTTAGATCCCTACATTTCCATCACCATTTTTATGTAAATTCCATGTTTGCTGTGAATTTGTGTGTTTATGATGATGTACTCGGTTATTAAGTAGTAAAGCAGTAATAACCATAGAAATTTTTTATGCACCTTTTATCCCAGAGAGAACATTCCCAAACCCACCATTATAAAGACGTTTTTCAAAAGGATCATACCTATTTACTGTTGCATTTAAATATTTAATTATTGCTCTCTTGATATTCAGTGTTCACATCTCGCGCATGCTAGGAAATTTTCAGACGTTCTGAAGACCTATTACATCCAAGACAATTTCGATATCATGCAACGTTGACATAATTACACCGAAAGACAGCATTTATTTTGGTTATTCGGTAATATATATACCTACAGGAGAACACATAAATAGGACTTATTATCCTATCAATGTCCATCGCCATTGCTATCTTACAGTTTACTCTTGATTTCAGCTACTGCTTAAGATCAGGTAGTGATTAGGTACTTACCGAGGTACTTACTTATTGAGTTACTGACCATAGGTATAACAGAATGTGGCAACAAAAAAACAGAGTGTCTCATCGTGGTGTGCAATTCAGCTCTGTTTCCTCATCATCAGAATAGTGGGTAGGTAATTAATGTGCAAAGAAAAGTTACCTTTTTGGCCGAATCTGGCTGATTGGCAGAGGCGGAAGCAAAGTGGGGGCCGGAAAAAGTGGAGGCTCAATGCTCAATAAGAAATTTTGAGGCAAGGTATATATTATACTACTCACAATACTTCTTAGGCGAATAGAACAAAAAAATACAGTCCTTCTCCCTCACCTTGCAATGTCTATGTTGATTAAGAAACTTCGTCCAGTAAACTGATTTACTCAAAAAAAGGCATGTAACAAGAGTTCATTATGAATTGTACATGAAAGTAGGCAAACTTCTGAAAACGTAGGTCTTGGACTAGCTGGACTTTGCTATAAATTTTCATTTTTTCACGTCCAATAGTAAATAGTAACTATGTGCAGTATTGTTTATAGTTTACCGATCATCCTCAAATTCAAAAGGTGTCGAGCTAAAATAGATCAGTTCAATTAGCAAAAAAAATTAACGATAGATATAGAAGATTTTGTTATTTGTCACGATATTCTCCGGACTCTGGGACATCCGATTGGGAGATGAGCAATAAACCTGTACAATTGGCGGAGGAGCCGTTCGATGAGATGCCTGATTCAGAAGCGGAGCTGCTAAATTTTTTTTTGCTCTCCCAGTTAAATTGAACGAAACTTGAATTATTTCTTGTTAAAATTTGTTTGTAAATCGAGCTCGAAATGTTTAACCATTTGGAAGAAACAAGAGGCCACAAATAGCCTCCGCTGCTCCGTATGCCGAAGCTTAACAACAAAAATACAAACATTCGAAGTAGCAAGTAAAGTGACGTAGGCAATGAAACGGAAGTCGCAATAGAAATCTCTATCCAAATACGAAAAACTGTTGAGGTGTTCCATTTGAAAATCAAAAAGAAGCGCGAACGACTTTATAAAGAGGTAAAAAGGGCTCTTGCAGTGGTGTTGTAAAATTAAGTACATATATTTATTTTTCTTTGAACTACACCACAATGAATTTTTCTGCTTTCACCAACCGATTTCGTCTTTCGGCATCGTCAGGGTTTGTTGAATATCTAAAAAGTATTCGTTTTCGAATAAACTTATAAAAATATTGACATTTGTCAAAAATAATTGAATACTTTTTAAAAATTCACAAACCCTGACGATGCCGAGGAGCGAAACCGGGTTGGTGAAAGCAGAAAAACTAATTGTGGTGTAGTTCAAAGAAAAGTAAATATACTTTATAAAGATTATGAGTAAGAGTTGAAAATACAATTTTTAGAAAGTACTTATCTATTTTTGATGTTCTCTTCGAAATAAAAAATGTATCGGCCACAAAAATGAATGGCTATACTTCCTGTGTAGAATTCAATAATCATTACTTGATAAAACCCATAGGGTTTTGTCTGGTACCTCGCGCGAAAAAAAAAACATTCTTCGTCCGTGATTTATTCGCAGATGTATTAATTTGCTCTATCCATCTGCAATCGATAACACGTAAATAACCTTGTAAATAACTAACTGTTAAGACAGTTTCTATCACGGTTCTCAATATTTGCATAACTATGATGGGAGAGGTTCGTAAATTAGATATATTGGTCCACTCAAGGGACCACTAATAATTTTTTACTAGTATTAATTCGGAATTGGGGTAGGCTTTGGGAACAAAATATTCATCGATCGGAGCGAATGGATTGGCTAACTGGCGAATTGTTTGACTCAAAGCCACCCCTGATTTAGAATTTCGTGGATCACACGGTATAGGTACTTACGCTCGGTTAGTCTGAACAAACATTATACTTTGTGGCATATAGGTCTCACTTGCATGTGCAATTACTGCAATCACACGAGGCTTCCTATTTAAACCGACTATGCGACGTCATTGGTTTATTCCTTACAGGAAGCATTTTTGGAATGCCAAGGGTAACTTGATAAAATTTTCATCTCGTCAATGTCAAGGCGTTTATTGCCAGTTTTTTTTCACGATAGGTACTCAAGCCTGTCTTACGCCATTTGACCTCAACAATGATCAGTGAAGAAACGGAAGGAGAAACCAAACACTTCCATTGTTTTGACCGAAAATGATTCTGCGTAAACGAAGCTTGAGAAGTTGCAAACTAGGGTATACAATAGGTTTTGCTATGATTTCAATTATTATCTATTCAATAAAAAAAACATTTTACACTTCACGGATCAACGGTTCTGTGGTAACACAATTTCGGTTTTGGATTAAATAATAGTCCCCCTTCTGGCCAAACGTCGCCGTCTCGAAATTATGCATCAGTAAAACTCTTATTATTGTATTGAAGCGAGGCGTTTCTTGTTGAACGTGGCATAGAAAGGCATCTCTTGCAGCTCGTCCGTTTCTTATAATGAAACTTAATTTCAGATGTTGAAATTTATTCAAATTACTGGCCCATGGTAAAAGTATAAAATTTGTAGTTAGGACGGTGTTGTGTTATTCACATTACCATAAATTTATACGTTGCATCTGCGTTTACTGACACATTTTGTCAACAATCATCCGTCATTATTCCACAAACAAAAAATTTTTGTCTTCTGGTTGGTGGAATCTGAAAAGGGCAATTACGGTGAAAGTATCCACCTGGAAATTGAAACCGTTTTCATGAGTAGCAGAGTAGCCCCTGAGTTTCTTTCCCATTAAAAATGCAAAAGTCGCCTTTATAGTACTTAATATGGTCTTTCTGGCCCATAGACTTCCGAACAAATTTTCTAACATTAATATAAAGATCCCCACGACATCTAGTTTTTGATAAATGTACTGTATACCTACCATCATGTTCATGTAATACCTATTAAAGGAAACATTATAATCTCCGGTTCCACCAAAGTTTTATGAGCGGATTAAATCTATCACGCTGATAGTTGCTATGCACCAGCCAAATAGCATGGCGAGTTGCTCAGTTACTATGAGAGTGGTGAATTTAATTCGTTGATAAAAGTTTTGGTGGAACCGGAGATGAGTGTGATAAATGAAAAAAATAAATAAATTATGGTTGTGAAGAGATTACGAGAAGCTTCTTATTTTGTAAAATGGCAACTTCACCAAGAGAAAGCAGCAACCACTACGAATTTTTGATAAATGAAAAGTTAACAATCACAAAAAAATGCCAAGCTCCTTGCCAACAAACACAATATTTTGTTATTTTGACGTAAATTGTAAGCTCTCCCGGATAGATTATCCTGATATTGTCGGTAGAGATGGGTAGAGATGAGCCTATGCTATTTCTGTGGTGATATTGTATTGTCGCCAATTCCATTCAAATTATTATTTAGTGCGCGTTTCTAGTTCATATATTCATATTATAATTTTGATAATATTCGATGTAACATTTCCGTTTCCGTTGTCGGCTGAATAATTTATCTCAAAATTGTATTCGGAGATTTGCATTCACTTTAGCTGCTGATGGGGAGTGTGTAGTCGGTTGGTTCGGAATTAACATAATGATCTCCAAGTCACACTTTCAAAGGAACCCTTTGTTTGATCAATACCTACTACACAACACCCCTCTTCGGGTGGGTGCGATTAATATTACGAACATTATTATTGCCCTAAAATGCAGCAATCCAAAATACACTCCTTGTATTTTATCTGCGAGAGTGTTTCATATCATGTATAGCCATTGTCTTTATAAGAAAGAAATTAGACTATTTTCAGGATTCCCTTCTGAAAAAAATCAGTTGTGTCACTCCAAAACTTTCCCGGCAAAGTAGCAAGGAAAGGATCGATGGATTTTTACCACTCACTACGCGACTTGATAGCCCAGGAAACACAGGTTTTTACAAAAAATAAACTAGGAAGAGCTGAAAACTATTCAGAATTTGATAGAGACGGATATGAAACATATGGAAAATATTAATGAAAGTCCGCATCTTTCCAAAATCTTGGCTTTTGGAAAAGAAGAAAAAAAGCTTCTTTCTCGTACGCGGGGACGGGGACGGTGATGACCACTAACCATTGTCGTGTTTCGCAAAAGCTAGTTAGGCTGTCTGATTTCTACATGATTCTAGTGGGCTGCGATTCTGGTCGCCATCGGCCGATCGCGACCTGAATCGCAGCCCATTAGAATCATGTAGAAATCAGACAGACTATACCAAATGTTTGAAAAAGAAATTATGAAAATCGGTTTACTGGATAAAAAGTTGGAAATTTGCAGTTTTCCTAGGAGGAAAAACTGAAGAGCCGTTGGTTGGTCCGATTTCAAAAATTAAAAAATAAACGATGCCCAGTGCAATCTACTTTCGATATCTGCTGGAATTTTTTTAGGCTACTCAGAGAAATGCTCCAAAAGTGCCGGAAAAATACTGGAAAAAGTATAGGTCTTGTATTTTTGAAGATATGAAGGGTTGAAGTGAGCTCGAGCCATTCTAGTTCTGTTTTTTCAAAACATTTAGGTAGGTACTCAATCTGTTAGTTACAGAATTTTGACTAAAAAAATATCAGCTACCGGATGCGTACCTGAAATCCATTTACTATGAAGGGTGAGTCATGAAATAAGAAGATCCAATTTCCTTGAACAATCCCCTCCAAAAAAAAAATTCATTCGATTCGGCTCGACATCGATTGAAGAACCAACAACCAACCGAATGGTTTAGCTGCATTTTTGAAGAAAAATAATTTTCGAGATTTCTGACTCACCCTGTAGGCAGTGGCGCCGAATAGACCTTATTTTGTGGCGCTCGCCATACCTCAAAATGAGGGGGGGGGTTGGAGGAGAAAAAGGGAAAAAGGAGAAGAAAAGAAAAAAGGAGTCAAGAAGGGAGGAAAAGAAGAGGAAGAGAGATTCACCCAGCAAATCATTGGATATTAGGATTATTAGGCACTTTGAATCTAAATGACAGTTATTCACGATGTTTACCTAGGTATAGGTACCGTATGAGCAACACGATTTTACTTCAAGAGTCCTGTGACTTTTTTTTTGCCTTTTTCAATTGTTGGTAGTAATATATCCTGCAATTCACCTCAAAATGACATCTGCATGTTGTTTGGCAATCGCCAATGCTTGTCGGTAGGGAATACGACCACTCTCCGTTTTCCAATTTTGTGCCATTTCAAAATAACTTTTGATAATGAAAAACTTCTTTTTCAGTTTTTAACATTGATCAGAGACCGACACTGGCATTCAACAGTTTATTCAGTCATTAGGGCCTCGATTACGGCCAACCTTTGATATACATATAAAATAATAATTTCATAGCACTTTAGACTAGAGGCAAAAGGGTTTTGACCATACGGTATTTGAACAGCCAACTAAATGGACTAGGAAAACCTCACGATCTTACGATCTCACAAAAAACTTTCGATTTTTGTGTAAAAGATAATGAAATCTATGGACAATTTGGTCAGCGGCTTCCCCTTTTTTTGCTTATTATTGTCAATATTATTATTATTATTATGAAAAAATTTCGCCTGCGGCGCCAACTGCACTAGGGGCTCTTAGGTCCCCAGGCCCGACCGTCGCGTAGCAATGGGGGGGGGGCCTAAAATCTTTTTCGCCATAGTAACTTTTGAGGAGTTCGGCGCCACTGCCTGTAGGTATAGAGAACATAGATTCAGTATTCAGTAGAGAACAGGATTTCAACAGATAAACAGGCTTTGGCATCCCCAAGATATCAACTTGCTTTTTTTTTAATTCGGTTTGTCGTCAATCTGTTATTTTGCCTTTCTGTGATCAGATCTACCTCCAAACGGTTCAATCAAACCTAATAGTGGGTTTACACTATGCGATTTTGTTTACGACTTTGCATACGTTTTCTTCTTTTTACGAGAGTACAGTAGTACGGTCTACTTTTGTGTATTTTGACGTAGCCAGTTTGATCTTCAAATAGCTTTCTATCGTTTAAAAAAATTAAAGACACCATCTTTTTTCTGAAAATGGAAGATTGCATGTAAAGTTGTAGCGTTAAAGAAAAATCGCGTAATGTAAACCCACTTCAAGGGATTTTTGAAGTGGGCAAAATATGAAGAAAGTATATTCCTTGCGTTATTTTTCGAAATATAAATTTTAAATCTGGCATGCGGCTTCTTTATAAATGTATACCGGGTGATCATTTGAAAACTATCCACCTGCAATAACTCCCGATTCTTAGTTTATATATTTTCGAGCAAAAACAGATCGATTTTTATATCGAGGGGGACACCTAAAACATACATTTGCAAATTTCTATATTCAGCCCCCTCGTCCTAACTCACCCCAACTTTGAAATTTCAAATGACACTACCTTCCTTGCAATACATCAAATTGAAGAGAATTAAATTCTCTTTTTGGAAAAATCCCCTTCTCCCTAAAAATTCTCTTGAGTGTCACATTTAATATTATGGTCCCCTCAATTCTCTTTCGTTTAGTCAGCATCATCCTAAATAGCATCGAAGAAGAGAATTTTCGGTGGAAAAAGTATCCACCCAAATTCATCCCATTGCTCTCCCCCACCTCAACTACAAAATTCACCAAAATACCACTCCACTTTGTGATACATCAAATTGGAGGAAATCGAATACTCTTTCTGAAAACGATTTGTTTGAAATTTTCAATCCCTCCCCCATTTAATTGGACATTTGGAGTATTTTAGTTTTGAAAATTTCGGTAAAATTGTGTTCAGGGAGAGAATTCAATTTCCTTCAATTTGATGTATCACAAAGTAGGTATTGTCATTTAAAATTCTCAAAGTGAGGTGGGGGGAGCGAAGGGGTGAGTTTGGGTGGCACTTTTTAATTTTCTCTTTCGATGCTGTGCAGGGTGAGGCTGACTGCATTGGAGATAATTGAGAGGTCAAGAATAATAAATTTGACACACAGAGAATTTAAGGGAGAAGGGAGGTAGGGTTTAGAAATATTTTTTTAGAAAGAGAATTTGATGTATCGCAAAATAGATGGTGTAATTTGAAATTTCAAAGTTGGGGTGGGTGGGGGCGAGGGAGCTAAAGGTAGAAATTCGCCAATGTATGTTATAGATGTCCCCCTCAATATAAAAATCGACCTGTTTTTGTTCGAAGACATTTTCACAAGGAATCGGGAGTTATTGCAGGTGGATAGTTTTCAAATGATCACCCCGTATATCAATCGGTATAGCTACGATTGAGTTTTTCAATGTTAAAAAAAAATCAAAATTTTCAAATGTCCCTCCCTCTAGATGTAGGGTAGGTATCTGTAAGGTCAGTTTTGAAATAAATAATACGAGAAAGTGGTATCTACTTTCTTCTTATTTCGCCCACATTAATAACCCCTCTATTAAATTTGGTTTACGCGTGTCTACCTAAAGTAGGCACAAAACATTTTTGAAAAGATCTGTCATCGTGATCTTTTATTCAGGCGTGCTACTATACAAGCTACAAGACAATGCCAAATGCCATGAAATCGGGTTGATTTTTTGTAGTTATCGATTAATTATTCTGTTTGATAAGTAGTAGACAGTAGTACCTGCATGATGGGTATTTCGTTCCCCTGATCTCTGATGTCTCGTTAGATTCTGATGATCTATTGCATTTTTGCGCTTGTATAAACGTCACAAGCTGACATCTGTTTATTTATGGTATTTTCCATCGTTGCGTTCCATCGCTCGCCTATGGCAAACATTCAAGTGAAATGTATACTCTGTGCACTGAGTATTTTAACTGAAAATCTGATGATGCATTTTAAAACACTCTTTGATCAGTATTGCACCACAGGAGGGACATTTTACAGTTTCTGCACCAGCGGTATGAACACTATGAACTGGTGTTGTTTTTTCTTTTCACGGCAATCGTTATCAGTGCAGTGTTTCAAAAGAAAACCAGAAGAATACAGATCTTTTAAATTGCTCCGATAGAAATAGAGAGGATTTTCACAAGGGTTGAGGGGTTGTTTGAAAAAATTAGAAATATGTTTGACGGAAAGAGAATTCTATTACCTTTAATTTGATATGTCACGCGAGATAGGCAATGCTATTTGAAATTTTTGAGTAAGGTGGAGTGGGGGCAAAGAGGTTGAAGATAAAAATTTGGCAGTATATGTCTTAGATGTCTCCCTCTAAACAAAATTCAACCTGTTTCGGCCTTTTCCTGTGAAAAATTTTGGCGGCGAGAGCTCAGCTCTTTTCAAATGAACACCCTGTATAGGTACATACTGTGGACCTGTGTGACTCTGCATTATAAATATGTCAAGTTTCGGCTTGAGATCAGGCTAACAATTGATTTTGAGAAAAAAAAAATTGGCGAAGTGGTGTGTAATTAAAAAATGGACATCACTTTTGAGATACTTTTTGAGAAATGTGGAAGAGAACGTGTCTGAGACAAGATTTTGATTTTCTTAGGATTAGGTATAACCATTGTATAACTATTACTAGTAGGTCAGCCTCGAATTTGGGATTTTGTCGCTAGATGTCGCCTAGAGCAATTAGCTCGCAACAAATTATCAGCGCATATGAGAAAAATTAAAATTTCTATACCAAACCATCAACATTTATCAGTAAGTTGGGCGCCACGTTGAAATTTAAAGACAGCGTGATTTATAACTAATTTGAGCGACCAAACGACAAATGCTGAACACGCCACCTGCCCGTACTTTCCGAAAATTGCACAATTTGAACGGCGGCTGGCCTACTAGGAGTAGTTATACAATGGTATAACTAACGTGACCATACGTCCCGTTTCGAACGGGACTGTCCCCTTTTTCGGTTCTCCGTCACGGTGTCCCCGAAAAGAGCCTCGGGACGCAAAATTGTCCCGTTTTCCTAAACCGCGGCACAAATACACCAGTTAGTCTTTTCTTTAAAACGAACAAATTGTGGACGGCTGAAGATACCCAGTTACAGGTTCCCATCCTTATGGCAATAACAAATACAATACAAATATTTAAAAAAAAAAGTGCCAAGAACTTCATTCTTATTTGAAATCATCACCGCAGCTGTATTAAAACCAATTTGTTCCTCTGACAAATATAAAAATTAATAACTGAACATTTGTGTTGTGTGTTGCATAACTTTTTTAAGTAATAAATTATAACTTTTTGATAAATGAAAAGCTAATTTATATTTTTTTCATTGATAACCTAGGTCGGTATTCATAAAGGAAACTCACATTTGATCATCAGCACGCTACTTGAGCTGCCAAAATGTATGGAATTGGCCATCCAAATCCTATACATTTTGACGAGCAAGGGGCTTCTGACGCCACTAAAAAGTGGATTAGTAGAAGCAGTAGAACTCTTCGTATATACCTTTATTTTGAAAATTTAAATTTGGCATTCGACCTCTTTAAAGAGAAATGTATGGACGATGCTATTGGATTTCCAAATTTTCGATGTCCCGTTTTGAGTCAAAAAATAAATGGTCACGTTAGGTATAGCCCATAGCTGAGCAATGAGCATGCCTTCATTAAAAAATCCAAAGATCATAAAGCAATATTTACTTCGGTACTTAGGTACCTATTGTTAAAACAATAACAATCCTTAGGTATCTAATGCATCATTCACTCTTATTTATACTCAGGGAAGATTTTGCCCGGGATGAAATTGATAGAAATATTGGGCTTCAATGAGCTGCCTCAACCAAAAACAACAAAATTAACAAAAATACACCCAGATAACTTGAGACATAAGTAACACATAAATACATTCAATCAATAACCAGGTGAGGGTGAAAAACCAAATGACTCATATACTTCCAGTTTAATTCATGTTTTCTCAATCTTAATTAAAAAATATTCCTGGGTAAGTACCTACCCATATATCTGGAAGCAGTATGTATAATAGTGAGTGCAGATATAATGAGCAGCATTATACAAAATATTGTACCTTTGACAGCTGGCAATGACGTCTTACGCTTAAGGGTGCATGATCAGTCTGTCAAATTGTACACAGACCTTTTTCTGTAATAATTCAATGAAATTCACTTATAGAATGTAGACTGTAGGTGTGTACCTATATTTCACTTTTCATTTTTTTTAGAAATTCAGGTAACTATTTTATGTCAGGTATTTACCTACCTAGATAAAGTGAAAAGACTGATGCCCTACAAATCGAGAAAATCCTACAGTAACAATTTCCCAATATTGTGTCAACACGGTTGGAGTGGAATGATTATTGAGATATCTACGTATACATATCCTTAAAATAATCAGTAGTCAATTTAGTTATTAAAAATTCAGGAACAAAACATTGAGACAAATCGATGTAGGGATATATCTTATTCGGTGCAAATTACGGAAAAGGATCAAACATTCATGGATGATATCGATTGAGAGAATTAGTCTAAGGAAGGGTGAGATCAACAACGGAGAGGGGTTGAAAAAAATTGCAAATCCCTTACCTTATCATTCTCTCATCCTGCTCGACATCTTCAATAATTATTGCCCTTCAAAGTGATAACTGAAACATTAGATCACCAGCCACGCCGCCACCAAAATATAGAGTTTCTGCACCAGAACTACAGAGCAATATGTCATAGAGCGATCATTTTTTAATTTTAAATCTCGGTGAATGTCAACATTCTTGCACTACCCATATTACTAAATATTCAGACGAGTGTGTGCTCGACTGACGTGCAGACTGCCAGACTAACCCATAGACTAACCCACAACCGCAGCACGACTTGTAGTGTGGAGTGGAAATACCTACCTTCTAAATTCTGAACCACTCGCCAACGGATCCAATAAGAAACTCCCCCCGTCAGGACCGGAATGGCCGTTTCCCGCAGGGGCTCTTACCCTTATCCGTTATTCCGTCAGATATAATCTGATTTGTTTCGTGTCGCTAATTTGTTTTGATTAGCATGAACCAGCTGAAATTTATAGACACGAAATAAAATAATTTGCAGATCTCCATCATAATGACGGCATAATGGTGGATGCGCCGGATAAATCCATAGCAGGGACCGGATCCGGAAATGCCAAAAATGCGACAGCATACCTCCATACATACCTGTAATGTAATGCACCTTCGCCATAACGTGAACGTGCTCTAGTTATGATATTTTCTGAATATATGTGACTCAAGTGGCGGAGTGGTGTACGTGTATTGACACTTTGGCCACTCCCAGTAGAAAATCAAAAAATCGGTTGTGTCACTCCAAAACTTTCCCGACTAGTATCCAGAAACCTATGTAAATTTTTGTTCGAAACGTTCCTCCGGGTGGGAAGTTGGAATTACGGAAAATGATTCCCGAAGAACCGGAAAATTCCAGGGAAATAAAAAAAAATGGTTGAAATCGGTTCACGAAATAAAAAGTTGGAAAAGTTGCAGTTTTTCCAGAGAAGAAAACTCGGCAATCGTTGGTCCGATTTCTAAAATTTTCCCTCCAAAAATTAGCTCAATCTTTTCTCCAACCTACATTTGCGGCATGTCTGCACCTAAAATGAATATTTCGTGTGGCTCACCGTCGAAGTTTGCATCGCAGTTTTTCAAATTCACGGAATGTGCTAATTTCATTTTGAAAAAATTACCGTCAAAAAACCGGAACCGTGCCGATTTTTAAAATGAGTCTACACGACGTCCAATCTAATCTACTTTTGATATCAGTTGGAATTTTTCGAAAAAAGTCGATCCCCGGAAAGAAATGAATATTTGAGTGGAGTCCTGCATCAAAAGCGAGTCGTCCTGGTTTTAATACGGGCGAGAGGCGTTTTTGGGTGGCAACGGCTAGAAATTTTTTTGAAAATTCATGAACTGGAGAATGGTGGAAAATTGCAACTGCATACTCAATTTGACTCTTTTTTTGTGTTGTAGTGGGGGCACTAGGTGAATGAACCTTGCAAATGTTGATGAAAGCATGAAATTCGGTACACGTACTCAGAATGAGCCCCTCTTTTAAATAAGAGATGGAGCCACGCCAAATTTTCACCGGAAGGGGGCTCGGGGGCTCCTGAAAGTTCAAGGTGCTAGGACTCCCACTAAACGGCTTACCAGTTTGTTTTAATAATTAAAAAGGAAACATATAAATATATTGTGAACATTGACGACGTTTATCGCCTTGTCCCGGGAATTTTCCATTATGAAAAAAAATAAGTTCTTCGGCAGATCACACAAATTGGTTTTATTTTATTTTCACCTACAAAGAATTAATAAGGAGATGTGCAACACGTTGATTCCCACAAGTTCGTATCCTCAGAATTCGTTTGTGGAGTCAAAATTTTGATGGTGTATCTTCTTGAAGAGGGGCATTCCAAAGAGTGAGCTATTTTCAACACTAAGTTCACACAGAAATTTTTCAATGTTCTGAATCGAAATTACTGAATTTCTCCCAGCAAAACATACCCTGAACCGTTCGTTGGAAATACCACGTGCAATTGAACGTGGAGTAAGTCCTGAAACACCATCAGAATTTTTCTTCTGTGATGCTGCGCTCTACTCTCGACCGGGGCAATTAGGTTCCTACATAGCATGCGCGAAGTGTACAGGGTGGTCCATCCTAGCGTAATTATCCCATAGCGGTCTTACCGTTCAAGATAGAGAAAAAGATGTAAGAGAAAAGTTATATGGTTTGATGAGACCTATAACCCAAAATTATTTTCAGCTATACAGAGTGTCCCATTTTGACGGGATTAACGAAACGTCAATTTTTTTTAAATAGAACACCCTATATTTTTTTGCATTTTCATGTTCAGCTTTTTAAACCGTCTTATGCCTGTATTTTTGTTTTTCAATTGTGTGACAGTGCTACCAACTAAAAATTAAAAACTAAGAAAAATTGCATTTTCACAGTTTTCTTAGAAAAATCGTAGCGGCCTTGCTTTCCAAAACTACGAGATAAAACTTGACATGGTGATAGTCAAAGCAAAGACCAATATTTCAATGTCAAAAAATTGGGATTTCTTGATACAGGGCGTTCACAAAAAAACATCAAACGAATCATCAGACGAAACATCAATTTCGTCTGCGGCGCGTTTTTCTCGCATTTTTCACTATTCGTAGTTAATTTTCGCTTTGTTATTGAGAAATCGTCTTTCTATGTCCAAAAATACCATGTCCCCAATTGAGCACGATTTTTCGATCCTAAAAATCTGAGGGCGCAAAATTGCCTAATTCGGCACAGGGGATATGTCACTAGCACTACGCAGTCTCCAGCTCATTCCCCACTCAGCAAGAAAACATATCTGTGACATCACTTAGATGTTCAAATCACAACTGCGATGTTAACATAAAAAGTCTCTGCGATGTTAAGTGGACATCTCTGTTACCTCTTATGTCCGGGTAATTAGAACATGAATGAGATATCTCAAAGATGTCCAAATGTGACATATACTATCTACATCGCTATTCCACATCTCGTAGATATCACTTTTTGACGTACATATAATGTCGCATTTTGGATGTGCATTTTGAAATAAAAATTGATTTTTTACCACTTTTCAACATAGTGTTATGAAGCTCGCGACCATCCCGACTCTTTCTAGAGAAATCTAGATTTCCGCGTTGCATTCGGGAGGCATCGAGAGACTTCAGCGGTAGGTCACGACACGTCGATACTTTTGGTGGAAGTGCCGTAAAGGTACGCGTATATTCTCGACGCAGGTACCAGAAAAATCCTTGTGTGCTGGAAACATCAACGATCAAACAGGAAGCACCCAGAACCTTCGATGCCACTATAACAGAGGAACTCGACCTGGCAATCCTGGCATCAGCAGAGTTTGAATCGAGCGATCGTGGCCTCAACATCTCGAGCGACATTGTGAATTTCTAAGCGATTAATAATCTTGTGCGTTATTTAGGTGTATCGGTAGTAGCTAATAAAGTGCAGTTTGTATACAAGTAAATCAGCGCGTTAAATTTCGAAATAGGCGAACCCGAATACCGTAACAATAGTTTTATGTCATAGGAGGTTCCGCCCCTATTTTTGCTAATTTTTACAATCTATACAGCACGTTTTTTCCCTAAGAAAAGTTGTTCTTCTATTGGCGTCCTCCACAGGATTTGAACCTGGATCTCCACAGGTGATAATTAGAGACACTGCTGCCGATTCGTCAAAGCTATCAACTTGTCTAATACAGTATATTTTGGAAAATGCCGGAAAATGGCATTTTTCGAGGTTACGCCCACTCTGCGGGCCTGGCACCCTGGTCATTATTGATAAGGACCATCTCGCGGACATGATTCACTTGGGTGATTTTCTGGACATAAAAATGGACACAGGACCCCCCTTCAGCAAGTGCATTATACTGTATCATCATACAATATTTATAGTCCGCGAGAAATAAGAGCTCTGTCGTGATTGCAGAATTAATGCCTGGACTGTACCTATGTCTCCAGTCCCGTACACAATCCCAACAGTGTAACAAGCAACTGGGCAATACCTAATCGGTTACTTTTTCAATTTTAATTATTAATAGCTTCGTCACTCGATACAATTGGAAAGTACTACAGAAATAAATAAGTAAGATGAGTGAAAAACTACTATGAAAAAGAAAAAAGTACAGTAGGAGGCTTTATTTTGTTTTCTGTTTTATGCACAAAATGTTTATAAACGAGAGATGAAAAACGCTATCCGTCAAGTTGGCCTGAGAATCAAAAAGTAACAGTTACAGAGATGTATACTTTTCAAATGTTATAGGAAACTGCAGCTCACAAAATGACTAAAACTAATTTTTGTTGAAATCAAATTCTTGAAACATTCGAAAATTCAAAAAAAAAAGTTCACCCATATACCTTCCAACGGTGCACCCTGGTGCAAGTACAAGCATCTTATCTCAGCAGTCTGTCGCCCATTGGAAGCAGCCAATTTCAATCTTTGATTCTAATGAAAATTTAGAACTACTTACCGTTCAAGATAAAATAAAAGATGAAATAGTGCTATTCTGTAAAAAATAACATTCCATAAACGCTCTGTTATGTGAAAATTCGTGTCTGCAATTGGCTGTTGCCTGGGTAATAACAACGTAACAGAGACTTTATGGAACGTAATTTTTTAGAGAATCGCACCATAAGAAAAAAGTTGTATGGTTTGATTAGAAATTAGAACTGAACTTAAAGTTGAATTATGAGGCCTGTTTGTGGACCCGACCGATGGATATCTTGCGGAATCGCCAGATGGGGCTTCTTCCTCATCAGAATGATACTATCATCAAGGTGAGATGTCCTCACGGCTAGACACCAAGTTGAGGCTGAGACCGCCGTAGGTGCGGTTACTATAGCAACGACCAATCAGACCCGTCTATTTGGCAAGTTACGCCGTCCTAACTTTTGCGCCTGCAACTTGGTATCGAGCCCTATGTCGGCAAAACAAAAGACCATACAGGAAGCCATACAGACCAATCAACAATTTTGTTTGGAGAGAAATTCTCCGCTTGAACGGACACACAATCACTATTTTCAAGTACAAGGACATATTGGACTGACAAAATAAAAACAAAATTGACTGACTTCTATATCAAAATTTTACTGCCTGAGATCATCGATTTGCAGGCTTGTATAGGAGCATGCCCATACGAGAATGTTAAAATGCCATGACTTTTTTTCATCAACGGTTCTTAGGTACTGGCCACTTTTCGACACTCAAACGCGTATCGTACTATGATACGATACGAATTTTACACGAAACAAGTGCATTCTAATGGAACGATTTTAACAAAAATCAAATGAGCTGAGGTCATTCACGAAGATAACCACACAAACAGCCAGGCACACAAACAAACAGACAGATATCCACACAGGACTCAAACGGACGGACAGACAGACGAACAGACTTCAGACGGAGTAGGACTAGTAGTAGTAGTTCTTTGCGGTTTTGATATTTACTTCCAGTGTATATAGTTTTGAATACATCATCATACTAGACCAAGAGCTAGCAACGTTTTATTTACCTCATAAGCAAAATGCGGTTTGACTTCTGGGGCATGTAGAGATTATGATGGGCTTCCATAAAATCTTTGTCTTATGAAAAACTCCCCTTACTTTCTCACAAGACAAGCAAAGAAATGTGCCATATGACAGCAGTATTCAATAGCGGATTTTCTGGGGTTCTTAATCGATATAAATATCAATTTTATCAGGAATGGATAGGTTGACTATCTTTCAACTAAATTGAATGAAAAAGAACACCGAAATGTATTAGAAACTACCAAAAACCAGATTTCCAAGCGGACAAAAGTTGGCATCGGTTTTTCTTGTAGGCGTGATTCGAGAATCGGCCATCAAATGCGATCCAAACAGCTCGGCCTAGCCTACTAGCTTGAACATGCCAGTTGAGAAAGTCTGGTTTTTGGTTGTTTCTAATACATTACGAGATTCGGTCCTATTCAATTTAGTTGAAAGATAGTTCAACCTATCCATTCCTGATAAAATTGATATTTATATCGATTAAGAACCCCAGAAAATCCGCTGTTGAATACTGCTGTCAAATGGCACATTTCTTCGCTTGTCTTGTGAGAAAGCAAGGGGTGTTTTTCAGAAGACAAAAGTTTTATGGAAGCCCATCATAATCTCTACATGCCCCAGAAGTCAAACCGCATTTTGCTTATGAGGTAAATAAAACGTTGCTAGCTCTTGGTCTATACACATTTGTGCAGCCTATTGTTTTGCAATTGCAATATGATTTTACAATGTTTGTCCCTTTATAATCAGATATGAGTATCTTGACTATCTTGGAGGATCAGTAGATTGTAGATCTAGATATAGTGTAATCACGTGAGAGAAATAATCAACTTGAGAAAAAATTACAATTTCAAAAATTGTAGCAACGAAATATTTCGGTGTACTACCACTATGTCACAAATCTTTACTACCGCTATTTACATCGCCTATTTCTCAGAAAACATCATAACACCATGTGTGCAGAAAGTGATCACCACCTATATCATGAATGACTCACATCATAACACCATGTGTGCAGAAAGTGATCACCACCTATATCATGAATGACTCATCACGGAGAACAGCTGCAGCGGGCGGCAAATAACAAAGATAGATTTTCAAAATGTGTTTCGGAGGGCACCATTTGTGCTACAGAAATTCTAAAAACAGATTATTGTTCGATATTTTGAGTACTTCAAAATGACTACCTGCGATTTTAAAAAAAATCGAAGTTATTTTGTGAAATTGAAAAAAAAATTGAAAAAAAAATTATTTTTTTTTGACTAATGCATCAAATAGAATTGAAATCTGAGTATAACCCTTTTTTTAAATCTAAAATCAGACTAATAGTTTTCCCAAAAACATTTTACTACTTTTATGTATTTGTACATGTACCGGGTGTTTATAAACGTTTGTTATCATATCGCCTTTGGAATCTCCTATCACTCTTTCAAATCGTGCCTTTCACTGCGACTTTTGGCCTGACCAAAGCCTGCCGCAATCACAGACGTTTATAAACACCTAGATAAACACCCGGTATTTTCGCTCTCTGTCGCACACTTGGTACTCAATTTCAGTCCCCTTTAGCCTTAACGGGAGTCATCAAAGTATTCGAAAGCATGCACAATAAGACAAAAAGGGGCCCGTTTTGAGGTTCCGAATAACACAAGAGCAGACACAAGGGTTCACCAAAGGTGAGAAAGCCACGACAAAATGCAAGAAGGCCCAGTAGGCTTTCGAAGAACACAAGGAGACATAAACGGGGCACACTAGTTCCGATCGGAAGCCACAAGCACAAGAAGACACAAAAATGGTTCCAAACGACACATGAAGACATAAATAAGGGGGCCCACAGGGCCTCAAACTAAACATGAAGACATAAAGGCTGTTCTGGCATCACACACATCGAATAGGGGGCAAAAATATTTATTAAATATTTTCCGACACACAGAGCTCAACCATGACAGCCCGCGAAATTTATAAAATCTCTCAGTGACTACGTCTCATTGGGTCGTATGTATTTTAAAAAAGTAGTAGATACTAATGCTACAAGTATCTACTTCGTAAGAGAAGTATGTACTTCACTAGCGTAGTACTTACTATGCCCAGGTAGTAGATGCTTCTATATACAACGGTACGTAGTAGTATCTACTTCGCCTTTGAAGCATCTACTGATTTTTCTCGAAAAAATATGGTACAAAATTATGAATTTTGTTCCGGACTTTTGAATAATCCTGTATATCAAAAATTATTCAGGTATGTACGCGGTGCTGTGTGCATATATTTATTCTAAAATTTGCCGTTTGGATCTTCGCGGTTGGACGTAAAAATTTTAGAGCTCCTTATTTTTACATTATTGTTATTTTTTCAGGTGTAACAGAGAGAATTTAGTTTGGATTGCAACTAAGGTAAATTCGCTCACTACACCTTTTCCCAGCTGTAGTTTAGAAAACTTCAGATGTATTTCAGAAAATATGAAATGTATTCAAGATTAACCAAATGTATCTAAGAAATTGCCAGTGCATTTCAGAAAACTTTAGAAAAATGAAAATAAGAAATGTATTTCAGATTAACGAAATGTATTCGAGATATTACCAAATGTATTTTAGAAAAAATTAAATGCATTCCAGATCCACGAAGTTCAATGGAGAAATTGCCAATTGTATTTTCGAAAACATTAGATGTATTTGAGATAAGATGAGATGTATTTGAGATATTTTGAAATGTATTTCAGATTCAGATATTTTTTCAGGGTAGAACAGTGAAGAAAAAGCAAACGTTGTTGAGGAAAACGAACTCCAAATTCTCAACTACAATTGGCGGTTTCTCACTTACAATTCACGTTTTCTAAACTACATATCCTTGTTCTAAAATTCATATGGTACTTTCTCAACTACATTTGAATATTCGATTATACAACTGGCATACCTATTCTAAACTACATTTCCCAAATCTAATACACTTGGAAATTTCTTAACTACAATTCTCATAATTAAAATACATTTGGCAAATTCTAAACTACATTTCTCATATTTAAAATACAATTGGTGTTTTCTCAAATACATATCGCTAATCTGAAATACATTTGATATTATCGCAAATACAGTTGGAAATGGTGTAGTATATACTACGATGCTGTAGTACTTACTACACCGTATTGAAGTAGAAACTTTTTTATTGTAGCATATGCTTCGGAACTGAAGTAGATGCTAAATACATAATAGAGGATACTACGAAGTAGATACTTTTTTCCGTAGTAGTAGCATCTACTACTTTTTATGCATACCACCCGTTGACGTCAGTGGGATGTTACACTTCGGCAAGTTAAAAGAAGTAACAATGTTACGTCCGGTAGATGTCTCATCTGTAATGTTCAATTTAAGTTCATTTCGAAACATCTCTCAGACATTACATCGTATAACATCGCGGATGAACATCACATAGATATGTGGAAGTAACGTTCATTGTGATGTTATTTTGTGACATGATTGAGATCATCTCATTTATGAAACATGACATGCTATGCTATGCTGAGTGGGTCTGTAGGTAGGTTTGGGGGGAGAGGGATATATGTCACAAGATAGTCCGCCCCGGGTGCCAAATACGCTAGGTACCTACGTCACTGGTTCCACTATAATTTTTCATCCATGTTTTTCATGAACCTTGATGGTCCAAGAATCGATTGACGTATAGATCCATGTATTTTCACGAAGTCGCATACGGCAAAGCCGTTTTTGACCCTATGCCCCCATACACTATGCAGATAAATGCCAGATACGTCCCTGTTCAACGACAGTCGATTGACTGCAAGAACATACGAAACTAACAAGAAGAAAAGAGATAGAAGCTCTGCAGACGAACATTTTCAGGAGTGGGGGCGCGCCTGAACCTGAAACCAAACCCGTTCCGTTCTGTCAGTCGCCTTCTTCTGCAGGCACATAAAACAATCTCATTTATTGTTGAGTTCTTGGATTAACACTACAAAATGTGATAAAAGCAAGCTTTTTTTAATATTCACAATAGTGTTGATGTGAATATCACTTTGATTGTTTACATGTATGATTTTAGTGAAATGGAATAGTTATCTACCCCAAAAACTGTAATGAGGGCGGAAGAAGTAAGACAAATACAAAATAAAAGAATTGTTGCTCTAAATTATGTTTTCCTTTTTCAGAGCCATGATACGAAGAAATGAACTTTGCGGCATCATAGCGTGTGGCGTTCTTCTGGGGCTGCTGATCATCTTCAACCAGAAGGACATTCCCATAAGTAGACAGGCCATCAAGTACGACCCCCCGGTAATCGAATACAGTTTCGAGGAACAGCACAACTTGTCCGTGAGGCAGATCAGCATCAAAGATGTGGTCGAATTGCAGCAAAATGTCATCAAACATTCACTGTGGGATTACCAGTTCGCTCCCTCGGTCTCCCTTGACAACCTCACTATGGCCACCAAAGGTCAGCCGGTCAGGGCTGTGATTGTCACCACTTGGAGGTCCGGGTCCACCTTTTTGGGGGCGGTCATCAATTCTCTGCCAGGGAATTTCTACCACTATGAACCGCTGCTCGATTACGGCATCATCCAGATACGGGGGCCTCCATATGCTGATTCGGCCATACGCAGCTTGAAGAACTTACTGAACTGTGATTATTCGAATTTACAAAATTACTTAGAATACGGCAAGACTCACGAGTATTTGTTCAGCCACAATTCAAGACTGTGGAGCTTATGCGAAATGTATCCACGCTACTGCTGGAATGAAGAGTTTCTTTCGAGTCTCTGCAAGGTATTTCCATTTCAGTCGCTGAAAACGGTGAGGCTAAGGCTGAGACTGGCTGAGGAACTTCTGAAGGATCCTTCGTAAGTGCTTGCTTTGCTTTGCTTACAATTACAAATCTAGATACTTTATGTAGGTTGATTTGCTTCAATTGTTCATATCACCATAATATCATATAGGCATCTACGTATAATATACAGGGTGTCCCGGAATAAGTGTTACAAAACTCACAGGGAGATAGAAAATTGAAAAGTAAGGGGACTTTTCTCAATAAACATACCATCGCAAATGCATCATAATGGAGATACAGGCTTTCAAAGTTGTTTTTTTTTTGCATAATTTCTGAACCGTTCAACCGATTTTAGTCAAATTCAAACCAAAGTTTACTGAAACAGGTCTCTATTGAACAATAATAATGCATTTTATCAAACATTTTAAGGGGCAAAGATAATAGGGGGTGTCCTCCCCCTTTTCCCCCTATTTTTGACCTTCCCAAATGAACTGCTCAAAAATTGAAGTGGCCCACCCAAAATTTTTAATGAAGTTCAAAGTGCCCTAGCTCCCGAAAAAATAGGACTAATTTCATTTTTTTATTTTCTCACATACCTGCGCTCTTTGTTTATCAGAGGATGCATACAGAATAGAGTTCAAAGCTTCTATGTTGGTTATAAAGGGCATCGCGTAAAACCCTGCAAAAACTAAAAAGTTTGAGTAACTCCCAATTTGGAAAAACAAGTTATTGAATATTTTTAACTGGTCCAGGAAGGTTGCTACACCCATATCTCGAAACGGTTTTTGAATTTTCCGATTATCTTTCCTCACTACAGGGTGATTTGAAAAAAACAACTTTTTGCTTTTTTGATCATAGCCTTTTTCCTTATTAACCGATTCTGATAATCTGTAGCTCATGTTAAAGCCAAAGCTTCAGGGAACAAGAATATGTCTTCGAAATTGATACAGAAGAAAACTTGAAATTAAGACTCTGCATCAAAAATGACGCAGATCTGAATAACCCCCGAAATCAGATCTGGAGATGGAACTTGTCGGAAATCAATTTACTTAAAAGTGAACCATCCAAAATGATAATTTTAAGATAAACCTATACCTCTTCCTGTATAAAAGAAGATTTCTTGGCAAGAGAATTAAATTATGGCTGCATGTTTTCAGGAGTATAATCAGTGTCCCTCTTACCTGAAAACTAATGTTACCTACTTTACAAATATCAAAGCTGGTGATTATTATTGACCGAGAAAAATCCAACAATGTTTCTAAATCCAATTACCTGCTTTGTTGTTCGTAACGTAGGTTACATTAGTTTTCACGTAAGAGGGACATTGGACAAGAGGGATTTAATTCTCTCGTCAAGAAATCTTCTTATATACAGAAAGAGATATATCTTAAAATGATCATTTTGAATGGTCGACTTTGAAGCAAATTGATTTTGGACGAGTTCCATCTCCAGATCTGATTTTTGGGTTTTTTTCAGATCTGTGTCATTTTTGATGCAGAGTCTCAATTTCAAGTTTTCTTCTGCATCAATTTCGAAAACATATTCTTGCTCCCTGAAGCTTCAGCTTCAACATGAGCTACAGATTATAAAAATCGGTCAACAAGGAAAAAAGCTATGACCAAAAAACCAAGAAGTTGTTTTTCTCGAATCACCCTGGAGTGAAGAGAGATAATCGGAAAATTGAAAAACCGTTTCGAGATATGGGTGTAACATCCTCCCTGGACCAGTTGAAAATATCCAAAAACATGTTTTTCCGAATTGGGAGTTAACTCAAACTTTTTAATCTTTAAAGGGTTTTACGCGACGCCCTGTATAACCAACAAGGAAGATTTGAACTCAATTCTGTATCCGTCCTCTGATGGACAAAGAGCGCGGGTATGTAGGAAAAGAAAAAAATTGGGATTAATCCTATTTTTTCGGGAGCTAGGGCACTTTGAACTTCATTAAAAATCTTGGGTGGGCCACTTCAATTGTTAAGTAGTTTATTTTTGGAAATTGTTTCAATTTTTGAATTCTACGTTCAATTTAAAAAAAAAGTTACTCCTGCTAAATTTTGATTAGTGTTTTCGAGATATTTGGGATTGAAACATTGGAAAATATCTTGGGAAAAAATGAATTCAAATACTAGAGCCATTGTATTTCAATACGACACACAGTGGGCTAGAACAAGTATTATTGTAGGAAACCTCGTGCCGAAGTTGCACTGCCTTCTATGCACATTTTCCCCCTCAGTATGACTATCAATTTCTGCCTTCCTTTCGGAGATACGATTTGAAGGAGGCTGAAATGCTTTGACATCAGGAATCATCGAAATTTATTCTATAAAATGATATAATTTATGTTCACCAGCAACTCAGCTGTGACGAGAATTTTCTTTTTTCGAAACGAATGTTTTTTTTTCTTAGAATTTTGGATTTGAGGAGAGTTTTTCATTTAGGTCCCACAACATCCCACCTTATAATTATTACCACATTGTTCTCCAATGATTGAGCTATCAGAGACATCAGAAACACTTTGCGACCAGGTGCGACCTTGAGTTGCAGGATTTTTTTTGTTAAAAATCGCATGAGATGTAAATTTCATGGAAGATTGTAAAAATTGCTAAAACCTTTACCATTGCCAATATTCACCATTCCCCAGTCATCAATGTTGTACTTTCAATATTTCGACAGCATAAAAAAAGCTGATTGAGAAATATTCATATACAGGGTGTTCACCTGTAAATTATATTTGCCTCGCCCTGAAGACTTCTGAACGTAATTTCAAAAATTAAAAACGATTTTTACATAGTTTTTTCCGTAGGTTACGAATCTGACCACAAAAATTTTCTGTGGTATATCGCTTACAGGGTGCAACATCGAAAATTTTCCTCAAATTGGACACCCTGTAATTTAATATAGGAATCGATCCAGATTTTGATCTTGAATATATATATATATCACACTTGATAGGTTAATGAGTCAGTCAACCAAATTTGGTTTCAAAAAGTTGAAAAAAACTGATGAAGTTTGAAAATTCCAAGAAATGATTTTTTTTCTAAAGTAACTCAGTGAATTTTCCATCATTTTGGGGAGATGGATTTGTTTATAGTTTGAGACTACCACTTAACTTGACTTGACCCCACAAACTTGAACTTTCGGGAAAAAAAAAAGATTTTTCGATATTTCTTGAAACTTCAACAATTTTTTTACATGTGTTTTGTTGCATAACCTATCAAGTGTGATATATATAAGTAATATAAGTTATTTAAGGCTGGTCTCTTTGGAGAGTATTTATCGACGATTGTCGATCAGACAATTGCTAATGCCTTTGGTAGCGGCACACCGATTGCAGACTGCACGACCGGACCGACAGCTGACCGCTCGATGTTTTTTGACCCGGTAACAGAAGTTGACATAGAAAGAATCATAAAGGAGATGCCCAATAAAAAATCCACAGGGCTGGATGAAGTCCCTGTTGAAGTCGTGAAATTGTGTGCATCGCAGATATCCTCTGCTCTGGCGGACATTGTTAACAAATCGGTGGCATCTGGGAAGTTTCCGTCCTGCTTGAGGACGGCGGCTGTCGTGCCTGTTCTCAAGAGGGGGGATCCGACCTGTATTAGCAATTACCGACCTATATCCTTACTCAGCGTGTTTTCAAAAATATTCGAAAAGATCATGAGCCAAAAAATCTATCAACTTTTAAATAAATTTAGTTTACTTACGGATTGTCAGCACGGATTTCGGGCGGGTTGCTCTGTAACCTCTGCCACGATCGACCTTTCACAATACATAGGCGAACGAATGGATCGCAATGAGTACGTGGTTGCTGTTCTGTTTGATCTGACCAAGGCATTTGACACGATTAACACTGACTTCGTATGCAAAAAGATAAATAGTTTGGGACTTTGGGGTCCTATTCTTGAATGGATTAAATCCTATCCAAGTGACCGGAAGTTTGTGGTCCGGGTGGGAGGAAGTGTGTCCGATGAATTCTCCTTGAGTGGAGGCACTCCTCAGGGGGGAAATATCGGGCCGCTTATTTTTTTACTGTTCGCCAATGATCTTCCCGATCATCTACCCGTGGGAAAGGTGTTTATGTATGCAGATGACACGACCGTCGTCATCTCCGATCCCGATAGTGACACTTTACGAGCCAAAGTGGATGGGATGTTGCAGTGCTTCAGTGCCTGGTGTCACTCGAATCGATTGATTGTTAATGCGGGAAAGACAGAAGTTATCGAGTTCCACAACAAGTACAGACAACCATCACATAGCGTTTTCACATTTAATGGTCATGTTTTGGACGCCAAACATGAAGTCAAATTTCTGGGAACATGGCTGGATACTTTACTTGACTGGAGGGCACAAGTGGGAGCTGTTTGTGATAGGCTTGGGAAGAGTTATTACATAATCCGTTCTCTCAAAGAAAGCGTAAACGGACCCGTTTTGTTGAGTGTATACTACGCTCACGTATACTCGGCAATCAAATTTAACATTGAGGTCTGGGGCCAGTCAAGTGAGGTTGATCGTGTATTTATTTTACAGAAGAGAATTCTGCGACTCATATTCGGTCTTCAGTGTCGGTCATCCTGTAGGGAGATATTTGAGGAGAAAATTCTTACAGTAACCTCTATTTACATCTTGAACTTATTGTGCTATATTCATTCAAATAAGCAGAAATTCCCACTGAACTGCCACAACCACCACTACAGTACTAGATGGGGGGATCGATTCAGCCTGGCGAGGGCGAGGCATGCCTTTTTTCAGAAGTCGCCTGTTTTTTCGGGATGTAAATTGTACAATATATTGCCGGATTCTCTGAGGTCATGCCCGACGACTGTTGGCTTTAGGAAGATGTTGAAGTCTTTGGCCCGTATTCATATCCCACTTTTAAGCTAAAAGCGCTTTTAGTGCGATGCGCATTTAGGGGCATTTCTCATATTTTAGTGTTCAAAAATACAAATTAACTCGCAAATTAATTGCAATTGAGTACATACAATCGCTCCCAATCGCAATAATGTATTTTTGAACACTGAAATATGAGAAATGCCCCTAAATGCGCATCGCACTAAAAGCGCTTTTAGCTTGAAAGTGGGATATGAATACGGGCCTTTGTTGGTTGGTGGTTGCTTCTACAGCTTGCCTGAGTTTGTTGAATGGATTCAGGTGGGGGGTGGGAGCGACCGGCGACCGGCGGACCGTTAGAGCTTTCTGTGGGGGTCGAGTAGTTGGTCACTCTCTGGAGGTCTGTGGACCTTGGCGTTATTTTTTTTGTGTAGTTCTGTCGTTGTCTTGCCGCGTGAGCGTGATTGTTTTTGTGTATTATTTTCAACTGTTGTTTTTGTGTATTATTTTCAACTGTTACTTATATGGATAATAGACTTGCCCTATTGTGCAATGTACAGAAAAAGGGTTAATAAATGAATATGAATATGAATATGAATATGAATAATCGGAGTCGACTCCTATGTTGAAATACAGGGTGTCCAATTTGAGAAAAATTTTCGATGTTTCACCCTGTAAGCGATATACCACAAAAAATGTCAGTGGGCAGATTCGACACCTACGGAAAAAATTGTGTGAGAATCGTTTTCAATTTTTGAAATGATATTCAAGGGGGAGTCTCAAGAGGGGATAGGGAGTATAATTTATACGTGAACACCCGAACACCTGTATCAAGCGATACGGTCCTAGATTGGGTCCAAAACAAGTTTGTAACATACATTCTATATTCTATGATTTCCATGCATTCACCATGCCAAAAATAGTATTGTGAATTTTTGCGCCTGTTTTTGATTTCTGGCCCACTGTGCGACACCCCATTATTACATTCTGATATTTGAATTTTTCGCACCTACACAGACAAAGCGATATTCTCAAAACATAAAAAAAACTTTCCAAAACTTACAAACATTTTTTTTTGCAGTTGAACGTATATTGGTTATCTTAAAACTACACCACAATTTTTGTATTTTCTTTTTGCCAACCGGTTTCGCCTTTCGGCATCGTCAGGGCTTGTATTAAATATATTTAAAAGAAAAATGTCAAAACTTTTACAAATTTCTTCAAAAAAGAATATCTTTTAAATATTATACAAGCCCTGACGATGCTGAAAGACGAAACCGGTTGGCAAAAAGAAAAAGACTAAATGGATTTTTACTTACTTATTTTTTATGCAACTTGTAAACTTTCCATGGGATTTATTTGAGAACTTCTGTTATGTTAAATACCATGGTAGTGCCCGTATGGAGTCATTTATTGTTTGTTCTGGTAGAACTAAATACAGGGTGTTCCACTTTTTTTTGTCAATATCATAGGATGTGGTTGAGCATCAAAAAATAAGTGGACTAAGGCTATACAGGGTGATTCATGAGTGACCCTACGTAGGCTAATGGGAGATGGAGGACTTCGAGGCGAGTCAGAATCCACAGAAATTTTGTTTTCTCCATTGGTTACGAAGATGCTGGGTATTTCGTGTGTTTCGTATGAAACTTTGATAAGCGATATTTCTGAAACGGCTGGAGATATTTTGTTGAAATCCAGGGCCGGGCTAGAAAAAAATGTGCCCCTTTGTTATTTGATCAAAAAGTACATTTTCTGACCGCTTTCCTCAAAACCTGCTATCGGATTCGAAAAGCTAAGGAAAAATGCTTCAAGAATAACTCTTCAATTTAGATAGCACACCTAAACCATTTCAACAATAAAATTTTAAGTAAAATTTGTGGGTAAGTTTCCATTTTCGACCGGACATGATCGACTCATTGTTTGATTGAGTTCATTCGAATTCATTTTTTGGCTCGTCTCTCTTGAAAGAAAAATTCCAGAGCCGATCTTTTTTTTTAATGACAAAATCGAGAGTGAAACACAAAATTAGACTCGATTTGGTCGTAAAAAAATCTTCGGCTATGGAACTTTTCTTTCAACAAAGCACAAAGCCCATTTCACAGAGACAAGCTAAAAAATGAATTTAAATGAATTCAATCGAACAATGAGTCGATTATGTCCGGTCGAAACTGGAAACTTACCCACAAATATTACTTTTAATTTTATTGTCCAAACGGTTCAGGTGTGCCATCTGAATTAAAGAGTGATTCTTGAAGCATTTTTCCTTAGCTTTTCGAATCCGATACATAGCAGTTTGTTAGAAAAGCGATCAGAAAGTGTACTTCTTGATCAAATAACAAAGGGGCATATTTTTCCCAGCCTGGCCCCGGATTTTGACTTACCCGGTATGGCTTCTGGGTAAGTTCCAACAGAAAATTATTACTGGTTTTCAACAAAATATCTCCAGCCGTTTCAGAAATATCGCTTATCAAAGTTTCATACGAAACGCACTAAACACCCTGTATCTTCGTAACCAACAGAGAAAACAAAATTTCTTCTGTAGATCCTGACTCGCCTCGAAGCCCTCTATCTCCCATCGGCCTATGGAAGGTCACTCATGAATCACCCTGTATACCTATTTATCATTATTCCATTACAAGTTGAGTGTCTACTGTTTCAGGTTGAACGTCAAAGTTTTGCTGTTGATCAGAGACCCTCGGGGTACTTTACAATCTCGGAAACACAGGGACTGGTGTCCAGGACAGCCCGATTGTGATAAGCCAAATCTTCTATGTGCTGACCTGGTGTCAGATTATAGCGCAGCTATTCATCTTAAAAAATTATACCCAGATAGGTTCAGGTAAGAAATTGTCATTTGTTTATTTTTTAAGCTCGAAGCTCAATGCTCAGGCTCTTAAGTCAAGCTTAACTAATGTCATAAATGTCATAATAATGAATTCACTATATAAAATCTGTAGCAATACAATAAAAACTGGTATTGTCACATGAACAAAACTTTTAGCAGATTCGTTAAAATTACAATAATTAATTATTAAAGTCAGCATGTCTGATACCTTATGCTGCAAAAATACTGGAGTCATTAATAGTAATAATAATTGTCTGCACAAATTCCCACCTCGTATTCAAGGTGACTAAAGTAGTGGTGAAATTTGAGCCAGCAATCACTACATCACTACATCAATGAAATCTCGTGAAGTACCTACCTACGAGATCATTTAACCAGAACATGCAAATGTGACTACTTCAATAACAACTGAACGAATTGATAATCCGACTTGATTCATCTTTAATGAATCTTCCAAATAAGATTACATGGGAAGAATGAAAAAACATCGAAAACTAAGTGTGCATGGCCCCGCCATACACGGAATGAAAATAATATGTACAGTGTGTCATCTTATTATACGGATACGTCTGCCAGATGTTGTAATTAATTTACAGTTTTAAAGACGCACTATTTACTTACTTAAGTATCTATTGACCAAAATAGAGTTTTCACAAAAATTGCCTTGAAACTAACTGAAATTTTACGATTCTAAGGTGTGCTCCGTCATAACTTCTCGTGTTATGCGGTACTCTCACGATAATAATTGAAAGATGGAGGCGTAAAACTACTTTACTTACTTCTTATCTATAGCGGAATGACATGCCCGTAAAAGTTGAACACAGGCATGGCAAGTGGCGCACGAGCTCATCGAAAATACCTAATACAAATAATTACCTAGATGTATCTGGAAATACGTGATTGGATACATTGCAAACCATTTGATAAGATTTGGATTTCGGTTTAGGTACAACAGTATAGTACGCAGTGCTTTATAATAATTGTTTGGAACTAAACTTCAACTTCATTGTAATTTTCAATTATTTCATTTCATTGCACTCGAATCTAAGAATTAAATAGACAGTACATAAAAATAGGTACAGCTCAGCCAAAATTTAATAACTGAGATGATGGGCCAAGCCAAGCATGGGACTGCACCAAAAACTGATCCAGATTGATATTTTATTTGAGTTTGGCTGACCTATACTTACTCCGCCTCCTGGAAGCAGACATTTTGATAAGGCATCTTTTGTTTTGCAGAGCCATAAGATACGAAGACTTATCGTTGGATCCCTACTCCCAGGTTAGGGATTTGTTCTCTTTTTTCGGTTTGTTTTTTCACGGTGACGTCAAGGCCTTCCTGGATTCCCATACGAAAAGGGACGTCGGCGGTGTCTCCAGCACCTTCAGGGACTCAAAAAGTGCTCCTTTCCATTGGAAAGTGGACCTGAACTTCTCAGAGGTTCAGTACATTGAAGAAAACTGTGATCAAGCCATGCAGCTGTGGGGGTATGTCAAAGCGCTGAACGAACAACACCAGAAAGAATTCAATCCTTTGACTAATTACACCATTAACTAGAAAGACAAACAAAAATTAAGAGTTCGTACCTCTCGACAGATAGCATTATAATTCGATAATTCGGACCATTGTTGTTTTATGATGATGCGTATTTTGTAGTGATGTGAGTCGGATTTATATCCGCAGATTTTGGAAAGGCTTCATGCTGAAGCTGACTTGAAGAAGTGCCCCAAATTCAGGAACAAAGAAACAAATTATACTTATGTAGTTAGCAAATACTTTTTAGAAAGTCGTCGAAAGCAAACACTTGACGTTGCATATGACCTACACAATGGCGCTAAAACCACGCTTTCAGCCGATAGTTTTATTCACATCGAATTTTTAGCTAATGTCTAATCTGGGTGTTTTTCGTTTTTTGAAGATGGAACGTGAAGAAAAAGATCATTGTTTAAATATAGCCGCTTTGTTTTCACCATGTAAACCGAGTATGTACCATGTACCTATCTCACTTCAGTTGAAGAGGCAAAAAACAAGAGCACTAGAAATTTGACTCAGATCTGTTGAAAAAAGAACACGGCTTATAACGAGTGATCGAATAAATTTCTCCTCAAGTCGCTTATGATTCCTGAAAATCTGTCCGAAAAACATGGCTTCCAAGGAGACCGAGGCCTACTTTGAGAAGAAATTTTTTTGATCACTCTTTTATTTGTAGGTTTATAGGTGTTCCAGAATTAATGGCGGAAAAAGAAACTGTACAGGTGAACAGGTGTCCCAGAATAAATCAGCCAATGGCCTATGGGAGATAGCCCAGAACTAACCAAGAGATCTCCATATTAGTTTTTTTTGCGAAAGCTTAATATTAACTGAAATAAGTACAGCTCTTCAAAATTTGACTTTTTTATTGGTTTTGCATGAATAATTCATAAACGGGTCAAAATATTCCGCTGAAATGTGCCAGTTTGAATGAAAATCTACTTATTGGTAAAATTTCACTGAACTACAGAGTAGTAAAAAAAATAAGAAAAAAATTCGAATGCCGAAAAAAATATGTAGGGGCCTCTAATTTCCTCTGTGCTATCTCCCATAGGCGTTTGGCTACTTTATTTTGGGGCACCTGTTTACGCCCCATTTGATGTAAAGACTTTCTTTGCAATTTGGTTTTCGAAATTCGGCTCCATGACACCCCAAAGTCCAACTTTTTTTCGTGTTTTTTTTTCTTTTTCAAATAGCTCATAAACGGCTAGACACACCAAATTGTGGTTCAACATAATGGTTTGATTTCACGGTTTATAGGCCGTTGTTCTAACATCCGCCAATCGCTATCTCCTATGGATTATTGGAATTGAAATATTTTTTGAGAGTTTCTTGTGAACGCTGGAAAAATTTGACACTGACAGTACGGATGTCATTAAAAGATACTATACCTTCAAATTAGATTTCAGAAAAATTCCCCCGGCGCGGCGGTTCCAAAGTTAAGTGACGGAAGTGACAAAAAAAAGTCGATTTTCCAAAAAAAAAACTTCACAGCCAATCTCAACATCATCCAAGGACTGATTACTTTTTCCGACATCAATTCTGGGAAACCTGTATGTTTACCTAGAGGGTGTTTGCTTTTCGAGGCCCATAATGGGATCACGTACTGTCAGGAGCACTGTATTACATAGGTACATCAAATTTGTTGTAACTCCAAAAAAAGTGACGTACAGCCATGAATAAGCCCTTATGTATTACATTCATCATGAAGCCAAGCCTTTTATTATTCTATTAGGCTATAATTTCAATGGAGCAAGACCCTGTCACTTTTTTCTGATGACCAAAATTTTGAGATGTATGTACCATTCTGCTCCTGACGGTACATACTTACATACATAAGAGAAAAGAACAAGTTCAGAAAAGTTGAATAAAGGAAGGATGCTAGAGAAATCAAGAGATAGCATCAATTTTTTCTTGTCCCTAAATTTCTACAGATAGGTTTTTTGGGCCGAGCAAGTTTCAATCTTCTACTCATCTTTTTCAGTGGAGGTAAATAAGTTTTCTAATTTCAACTTTGAAAGTTGAGAGTTTTTCTTAACTCCAATGACAAAGTCAAGGATTAAGTTATTAGTAGTTGAAAAATGATATTAGGGATAAGAAATTTATGAAAGATGGAATTTGTTTTATTTCTTGAGATTTTGTATTCATGTCTAGTTACTAACTTACCAATGAAGTGAAAATTGGTCGAACAAAACAGTTACTTATGACTGAATTTGGATTTTAAACACCCTGAACAATTATAATTGTCAGTTGAGAAAGTCAGGTCATATTTTCGCGTTCCATCCTCAAAATCGAAAAAACCAATTGTTGACATTGACCAAATTTTCAAGTTTTCGCATTTTATGACCCGTCAAGAATGGTGGGTATCAAGATGATTGTAGTGATATTGTGACAAGCAAAACATGGAAAACCCTTGAAGTTCTAGTGGCCTTTGGATAGCGTCGTTAAGAATGATTGCAACAAAATATAATAACGTGTATCATTTCAACTGCCTTTTGTACTAACTTATAAGATACCTACTCTTTTTTATATCCTCTTGTTTTATCATGTAATCATGCTATACCTATTAGGAGTGTAAAACTTAGTAGATGATGATTATATTACCGTCATTATCACAAATAAGTGCAGCGCTCCCTGTCCAACTCTTCTTTTTTTTTAAATTTTTTTGTTTCGTTCAAACAAAAAAAACCGCCCAGTTTGCTACTATTTTTTTTAAGTACATACTTGTAAAATTGCTCAAACTCAAATGCACCTTATACATGCAAAAGCGTTTTTATTACTAAGAAAAAATATAATACTATTATTTATTTTTGCCCTCGACTTTCTGCACTATAATATTAGTTATAAAAAATAATGTATAGTATGTTTAATTTTAATTGTCTCCCTATTATAGTCAATTGTTTACGTAATTTAAATTTATATAGGAAAAACTCGAATCTCCAAATAGAAACGCCCATGCGTTATATCATGTAGATGCATATCTCAACAAGTTTAAAAGAAAAATAGGATTGTGCCTTTCAGTATTAGGCATTCACGGACTGCAATACACACACGTAGAATTTTTATTTTCCTAATGCGAACGTTGCCCAAGATTTGTTTATTTTGCAAAACAAATTGTACTGGTCTAATATTATGCCAGATTGTAGAAATCATTGGTTAAAGGCACCTGTCACCCCTTTGTATCTTCTAATGTGTAACTTGATACCAAACATATGCTACATATTTGCGTCACCACATTAGAGTACAACCTACGGTTTGTATCGATTAATTGACTTGTCAAAATTTCATTTCATTTAAACCATAGGTACATGTTCACCACTATCATCATGTACCATTAAATTAGTTCCTTTTGATCACGCTGTACAATTATTAAATACGCCTAAGACTAGAGGATAATCACGCCACAATCACATTTTGGGCTTCCAAATGTAGGACTTTTGAAGTTGTATTCTCTCGAGTTTTGGCAATAGTTTCCTTTTCTGAAGTTTTCATAAGCTGTTATTGTGATGTATATTTTTATTTATTTATTATTTTATAGTTTATATTGTGAAAGCCATATTTTATTATGTGCATCAATTGTTATGAACAAATAATACTGGTATGTAATTTATTGTATATTGAAATGGCCTAAATGATTGATGTCTTACAATTTTCACATGTTACAGGTTCACATGAGTTGAATAAAATGTTTATTTACTGAATTTCTCAATTTTTATTTACAAAGGAAATAATATTGCTTAAAAAAGGAATATGCAATTTAATAAAATTGTATAAACACAAGTTAACAAAACGAAAAAGCAACGAAACTTAAAAAATCGTAATCTTGAAGTTATAATCAAGACTAGTTAGTACTTGGCCTATCTTAACTTGAATAGGTACTAGGTGCAAGTAGCTCAAACATAAATAACAATATATAAATTACTGTAATAACTACAAATCAGTCAAATGTTTTTTTGGTCCACACTCCTGCTGGAATAGGTTGAAATGGAATCAAACTGATGAAAAATCAAACTGAAATTGCTGACAAAACCCCCTTATAACAATGATAGAATATGAGCTAAAAATAAAAAATACTATGAGACTTATCAACCGCAATCCTCCAACAATCTTCTTTGGTAACTTTGAACTGTATTTTCTATCGCGTCTTCTGAATATTTGCATTCGAGACTTCCACATAAACAATAGAACGATTTGTATTTGGCCATCCAAAACTTCTCTCCATAGTCAAAACTGAAATCGAAAAAACGTCAAACGTCAGTACATCATAATGTTCCCCACTTCTAGGTCCATATAGCAGTCAGTGCTACAGAAATGAAATTGCGAAGTCATCCATAGCTCAGTCAAATAAGGTTTGGTAGGTAGGTTAGGCTGAGAATCAAGGATGCCGACGACACCCCCTGTCGCACCCACCCATCACCCACCCAAGTTTGAGTATTTTGAAATCTTATTCTACTAGGCCAAAACTGCCAATGTGCAAAAATTCAGCTTTGAGAGAATCGATATTTGACCTAAAATGCCTGAGCTACTAGTGGACTGAGGAACCTTTCTCTGTTGGCAAGCAGACCAACTACTGTTTAAATCCAAACAGGAATACCTACCACAATGACCATTTGGTACTGTAACTATTACACTCGTGTCCGCTTTTGCAGGCAGTGACTCAGCGCTAGATAAGTCACTGCCTGGAATAGCGGAATGTCGCATTTCATGTCCAAAATTTTCATACAATTTCAACCAAAAATCACAAACCAAACTGTGACTTTCGGTAACGCATTTTTTATCTTGTGTATAAGAAAAAACAAAAAAATACCTGAGCTCTTCATCTCGCAAAATGTCCCTGGTAGCGAAAAATGCGATACGAGGAAATCGCAAGTCTTGATGGTCAATGAACACTTTGATGGAGGTCAAATTCGGACTGCAAGAGTGGTTTATAAATCTGGCAAAGTTTCCATAAAATTTCGCATCAATAGAGAACCCATCAGCGTCCTAAAACCATCGAAAATTTGAAGGAAATTGAAAAAAACATCGTCTCTGAAACAAATGAAACCAATAGTGATATCACACCAACCGTCGTTGATATCCCTACTGAATCATTTTTTACAGACTTTACTTTTTTTAATAAATTTAACTTACACTAATGCTTTTACAAACTCGATTCTCTAAATCGAATAAATAACTGTCATCTTCTCGCTTGTCAGCTTCAGAGTCGGTGACTATTTCACCTACATATTCGCACACGAAACTTCCCTTTGGGATGAGACGTAACGTACGGACGCCCCAACCCTTATCTTGAGTCTTGAACAACTCAAATCGCTGCGTCAACCCCTTCTGGACTACCCTATTATTGCACGTGATTGCATTACATGAGCACGCATCATTGCACTCAAAAATCATTGGAATATCTGAAAAAAGTATAATGTTATTCAAATCTTTACCTTTCTGTTGATCGTATGGCACACATAGGTACACAGGTTAGTTATTACTAGGTAGTAACAGCAATAGGCGCTGTACTATAATTTTCTAACTGACGGCAGAATTTCTGGGGGAGATGAATCGCATTTTAAAACGAGCTTTTTCAATTTGTTTTTTCTACATCAATTTGAATACGTTCTGGAGGTGCGCCCTATTGATGCCAACAACCCAGTACTTTTTTGATCATTTTCACAATTTGTACCTGAATAACTGAAATCCGATATGAGCTTGCCATCTTCATCATACCAACACCTCAAAGACAATTTTCCACAAAGGCACTCCTCTTCGACGCACCTTTCTTCACAATGGCATGATTGCAAACTTGAAATTCTCGTGTCAACTCTGACCTCGTCAGATCTAACACAATTTTTTGTAACGTACAAGAAATTCGTAGGGTTAGGATCACTGTCTACGTTATTACAACACTGGATGGGGTTGATTTCCTTTCCTTTTGATATGTCGCTGTAAAAAAAGTGTTCAACATTATAGTCAACGGCTAAAGCTAAAACGAGTAACTGCCTCAATTCGCAACCAATAGGCGATATAGAGGGCGATATTCAGCGGAATGACTCATGACATGCGCCGTAGGTTCTCAATTGTGTGGGATGGAATGGAACTCATATAATATATGTACACTCGGCAGTAAAAATAGAACCAACTTGATTCATGACGAAGATGACTATTTAGTTAGCCTGCTCTACCGTAGTAGGTGGGTATGTACTCTAGATAAATAAAGTAATGCCGTCCTTGTAAAGAACTAAATAAACAAAACAAACCGACTGTTGAGCTTCACAACAGTTTAAAGTCCAGTAATAGTGGTGCAAAATGACAAGTCCGCTCCATGTCTGCTGTTGTTATTGCAGTTGTTTTTCTACTTGTTTTGTTTGTTGTCATACAATATCGCTAATCTGTAATAATACTTGAATAGGTAAGTATCCAAAAGAATTTTTTACATCGCGTTATTTCAAATTAATATCATGTGTAGTGTAGGTATCTACTTCTCAATCTAAATTATTGCAGTAATAGACAATTATAACTGATTTGAACTTGTGAGGATAACTGGTAGATGGCGCCACGTTTGGACCGCCGTTACAAAACAACCTGTGGGAGTTTCTCGCCTATCCAAAGACAGGCGGTTTCAGGCAACTCTTGCTACATCGATGTACTGCGGATTGCATGAAAGCAGCCCCCATCGTCATCGGCAAAGCTCAACTGCGTTCGTCACTCGTTCGACTTATCTTCGAGCAGAAGTTTGAAATATTCAACTTGTTATTTTTATTCTTAAGGTGCGTTCAGTCAGCTTATTTAGCCGCAAGTTTTAATTTTAGTCGTAAGCGCAGCATTGCTTATTGGCTGATCTGAGGAGACTGGTTCATGACAGCCAATGAGCATCGCTGCGCTTACGACTAAAACTAAAACTTGCGGCTAAATAAGCTGACCGAACGCACCTTAAATAAGCTGACTGAACTCACCTTTATATTTCTTGAGCAGTAGCGGCGGTAAGTATTTTTTGGGAGGGGCTAGGATCTCGTCATTAACGGAAGGAGACACAAGCCACGGAAGGCTTTAAAACACATTGTAGAATATTATTCTACATAAGTTAACCGCGTAACTTGATTAATCAATAACATTGAGGATGATTTGTGCAGAATTTAGGAAACATTTCGCTCTCAAAGACTCTTTTACGCCGCCATTGTTGCCATATCAACAGCGCATCTGCGCATCTTCAATACGCAACAGTGAATGGAACGTTGGAATGGACCTTTTCAATAAAGGCGGTCTCTCTCGCACGATTTACGTCACAGCCCCACATGACCGCAGTGTAGTGCCGCGCACATCATAGCGAACGGAGTTTCCCTGGGAGATATTAGGCGCCGCTATAGCTAGACACCACCAGCTGCGCGGTACGAACGCGCACGCACCTGTCTCTTTTCTGCTGAAAAGGTCCATTCGTTATTCTTATTTCTTATTTTGGTGTATAAATGCTCCCATCTGAAAGCTCATTTTTAACATTTTATTTTTATTCTTATAGTTATTTTTATTTTTATTCTTATTTTCTGCGAGTATAAATCCACCTGTACTTTGGTTTGAGCCTATTGGTATTTCCAAAATTGAAAACAATTTTTTTTCAAGTTCAAAGTCAGGTGGCATAAAGTCGCGACGCTGCGATGCAAATTGCCAAATACAGCTTAAAGGAGACTACAACACAAAATACAAGTCGGTCTCAGATGAAAGAGTTGAAAAAACTAGAACGATTGCATAGGGTCTTGTAAATTTACTTATCTCGTGGCGGGCGCTGCGGCTATAATTAAGAACGACAATGACGTCATAGGGGCAAATTTTCACGGGCATACCTGTACCTGATTCCGTTGCCGATGAGATGACGACGGTTTCAAGCCTGCCATAATTATTACTGATTGTTTGAACGTTTGTCAGAATGACAATAACAGGAATAACAAGACCATGGGAACGTGATAGGTGAAAATCTAGGTGAAAACATCTTCCCAACTGACGTCACGATAATATTTTCAAAACGTTTTATCGGCTGATCGAACTCGTATAGAAAACTTGGATTTGTTCCGTATGCTCTTGAACTACCTTCCCCATAAGTTGGTCAAATGAAATATAGACTCGATTTTTGTGTTGTGGTCTCCTTTAAATAGGTTGTTCTGCTCTGTTGTCATGGTAATCTGACGCAACTCCGGACTTGAAATTAAGCCCTCAAACATCAAAAAAATGTCAAAACTTCCACGTCGATTTTGCAGTCCCTCCCCACCGGGTCTAAATAATTAACAGACCATGGCAAATGAAGAAAGAAAATGGGAGTGAAAACTCTCCCCGCATTAGGCAAGATTTGGAGCTCATGGGTGATTTTGACAGCGTGAAACTTTAGGCGGTTTACAAAGTTGCGCCGTCAACCGTCGAAAAAAAGTCAAAACTCACGTCAATTTGCAGCTCAGTCGGTTGGCTTTGAACCTTCAACAGATTCATGGCAAAGGGAGAGCGAAAATGCGAATAAAGACCTTCCCACCATTTGGTTGAGATTTGGAGCTCACAGTAATGTAAATCGAAATCACAATTTAACGTTTTGTCATTCTGACAGCGTGCAATTTGTATCGGTTGCAAGTCGGATTTGAAATTCAGCTCTAACCTCGGGTTCCACCAAAATTTCAAGAGCAGATTAAATCTATCACGCTGATAGTTGCTATGCACCAGCCAATAGGATGGCCAGTTGCTTAGTTACTATCAGAGTGATAAAGTTATCACGCTGATAAAAGTTTGGTGGAACCCGAGGTTAGACAATAATGATTGATGATAAACTTACTTTGTCAGTATCACATTTTGGCATTCATATTCAAGTGATGATTGAAGGGATATATTCAGCGAAATGGGAGCGCAACAGTCTCCGTCCTGAGGGACACAGTCCAAGGGTGATTCGTTGTTTTTATTAAGTAACGTAGCATTCGCTCCTCTAGCTAGCAAAACGATGACACAGTTGTACATGTCCTGTCTAGAACCGATGTGCCTGGAATTTGTACACCCCTTATTGCCGATTAGGTATTTCTCGCAAAAATAAAATGCACTTACAGCGGTGTATCGCCATGAGCATTGACGGCGTTTACTTCGCAACCTTTGCTCAACAACAACTCAGCAATGTGCGAACTGCCACTGAAAGCTGCCCAGTGCAAGGCCACGTTGTGCTCCACATCTCGCAGGGATGGATCGGCGCCTTTGTGGATCAGGAAGTTGGCGACATCAGCGTAGCCGTGCTCGCAGGCCCAGACCAATGGCGTCCAACCGCCGTCGTCCAGACTGTTGACGTAGTTTTTTATGCCGGAAGAGGCTTTCAAAAGCAGTTCGCAGGCTTTTATGTTTCCACATTTAGCCGCCAGATGTAAAGCAGTCATTCCGTCGGTTCCCTGTAATATTAGCTCAACTGTACTTACTGCAACACTTGATGAGAGAAAATGTTCGTCTTGCTTGTCTTCAGACCCCGAGGATAGTCTTGAATCAAACTTTTCGGGTTACCTTTCTTACAAATAGGTACCTACTCACCTTTAAATCTATACTAACGCCTATCCTAATGAGATACTGAACAACATCATTCTTTTCAGACAAAATTGCCAACATCAATGGCGTATTTTGTTCTTTATCAAACACGTCCGCTTGCAATCCAACAGCCAAAAGCATATGAACAATGGATACATGACCAGATTGTGCAGCCAAATGCATAAGTGTACCTTCATTGCATTCGGGAATTTTGCCGCAAATATTGTCGATTTTCGAACCTAAAAATATACCTTTTAGAAAAATTTTCCCAGACGATGCCTACTTAAAGCAGTTCACGAAGAAACGGGTAAAAGCGAACATGAAAGAAGAAAACTAGTCTTTGCAAATGATACCTCAATAGATACATGTCAAAATCGCCAATAACCTCAACATTCACTTGTAATATATGGTTCAATTCAGAATGACCGAAAAAACCAAAACTGGTTCGTCTTTGTAGTTTTTGATTAACTATTTAGGTTAATTTCCTCATCAAAATCTATAACTAACACAGCTACGACTCTTTTTTTATGAAACAGCCTTACAAGTTTTTAAAATCATTATCAATTATTAGGTGTTTAGGTCTTTAGAGGTACTGAGTCAAGTCTAATGCTTCTATTAAATATCAACGTTAATGTCCCGATATTTGTCGTGAACCGCTATTACCGAGACAAGGTGCCAAGACATCATTGCACATACCCAACATGGCGGCCACCTTTCCCGTTGCATTGTTTTTAATTGCCGTGATGACATCACCGAGATCGTACACCTCGTTTCGGCATTGGGGAGAGCTTAAAAGCTCCAGCGTACCAATCGGCAAAAGCGGAGGAGTTACACATTTCAATTCTTCATCAGTCTTAAAGCTACTTTGGAAGGACATTCTAGCAGAAACACTAAAATCAGACGTGTTTAGTAGTGAAACAAATCGCCAAAACCTATTTTCTGTACCACATAATGAAAATCGCTCGAGACAATTATAACGTGTAGGAGTATTTTTATAACACATATTTTATATATTTTGAAATTAAATAATGGCTTCGTTCTGTGAAATAAAAAATATAAAATTGTTAAGCGTGTTAAGCTTTAAACCAAACCAAACTGAATGAGAATGAATGAAAATGACTGGAAGCGTGATTTTATAATGTATGTATAAATAAAAATGGTCGTTTTTAGTAGATAAAACAAAAAAAACTCAAGAGAAAAGAGAAAAGAAGCCCTTTTTGAGGTGTCTCTTGTATTAGGCACCACATGCTCTGAGCTGTCGTAAAATGAGAAAAATGTAGAAGTAGTAATGACTTACTATTGGGCTTTTTGCGTAGGTAAGAAAACAGGCTTTTTAGTAGAATGCATGGTAATGTTAACGTCATAATCGGGAGTTGATAAGCCGCAATGAGGACAGCACTGAACATTTCCAACAGAGATTTGACAATCTCTGTGGTATTGGTGCTTCTTTTCGCATTCCACAAATTGACCCTGAAAAGAGAAAATTTATTAATTATTCAGTCCGTGGCTAAAGGTCCTTATTCAACAGCAACCCGGTCGAACAACATGACTGGCGCGTGCTGGTCGTCAGATTGACGCGTTGTTTTGCTTAGCTCAATATTCCATTGAAATAATATCATTTATCTACTTTGCGTTATTCACGATTTCTGGGCGTTAGTCAGAATGAAGTAGATAAAATAGTATATTACACTTGTTTAATAAGACGTATTGTCACACTTCTTCCTTTGGAACACTCCTCGCAAACTCGTCGTGCCCCAAAACCAGTCGTGTGACAATACTATGTCTTATGAAACTCGTATAATAATATACTATTATCGTACTAACTATCGTTGATGTTTGTTGTTGTGTTGGCTTGCGTACCACCCAACGCCGAGCCAAACCGCGTTTTCAAACTCGCTTGAAAACCTGTCAACCTGGTTGGGCGCCAACTGCACACCAATCAAAATTGATTTGGCGAATCCAACCATGTTGTCCGGCCAGGTTTCCAGGAAATGGGGACCTTTAAGCCTGATTATTGAACCTGATTCATTTTCAAAACCAAAATAGAAGTAGTATTTTTTTACAGTAACGTGCGAACAACAATGGATTCAGTTTTAGAATTTGTATTGTTCAACTTTAAGATCGCGCTTCAAGATGTTGATAACATGATCCAAAATTACCTGTGTACAAAAAATGCCGCAAGAAGGACAACAGTTGTGACGAAGAAGTCGATTTTTGTGGGTTTCACATAACACGCCATAAGGAACTCGAGTGGATGCTCGCAACATCATGGCATCCTTCGATATAATTTTGGTGCAACCCACGATCTTTTCGCTGACGCTGTCGATGGCAGAACAATAAGTATCATCTGGAAGAACAAAACATTCATGAAAACAAACTGAGCAAGATGGGAAGCGGAGGATAAGGTAACTTGAAGGTGGCATGACGTGTAATAAGGGATAGACAATTTTCCAGGATTGGTTGAATGATTGAATGCCAACTTTGAATGGTAATTTTGGATCGCTCGGCATCTTGCTCTCAACAATTTCCATTCGGAGTTGGCATTGGAAACAACATCTTCAACAACTGGAGCAAGTGGTTGATGACTGAGTATGCTGACATCAAAGCCAACTTCACATTGGTCGCGTTCATGCAACGTGATCGAAAAAGTGCTCCAGTTGGTCGATGATCGCATGATTCAGGCATGGCAGGGTGAGGGGAACGAGGTGAGTAATGTACCTTCGCTGTTCACGTCCAGATAGTATTCAGTCTTTTGGGTACATAAGCACAGACGTGACGCAATCAGTTGAGCCCCAACCGAAGAATACTGGATGGTGGAGGCGTAGGCCAAAGAATCGTTCATTGCCGTGGAATTGTCGGATAATGTAGGTTCGTCGGCTTCGTTTCCGAAAATTAAATCGTCCCTGGATCTGCTGCATAAATAATGACACAGTCTTCAGCATTTAACAAGCTCTTCATTTAGAATAAATATTATTCATTTCTTATTATTAATTGCAAACTGCCTTGCAGTTATGTAATTTATGTTGTATTGGTAGCTGATAATCAACAAGAAAAAAAAAGTCCAGTGCTTAACTACTTGATAAAACCCATGCGCGAAGGACAATAGTTTGAAGTAAGAGTCTAATAATACCGAATCTGAATAATATCGAATATTTCAACTTCTATAATGTTTACTTCCCTGCCCCCTCACTTAAGGAAGGGGGAGTATTTTGATCTCGATTTTGATTGTGCAGATTTTTTTTTCAATTCCTTTAATAGATCTTTCCAATTTTATCTGTTAAGGTTCGGCAATGACGGTGGGCCATTTTCGATTCAGAGTTGGCAGGTTCAAAATTAAACTGTCAGAAGTGACAGTCAGTGTGGGAGTCATGTGGAAAGTTCTGTGCAACCTTTTTCTGAGCAGTGTGCTTGTGCCCTGTTTAGTTCTGCCAAATCCTCAGTTCCGTTCCAGTCTACCTTGAATAGAACGGCGCAGCCTCGTCGCCCGCTAGCGAGAAACAAAAAATTGGTCCACAAACAAAAACCAATTAGTTAAAAGAGAAAACCGAAGAAAATCCCTTTAATTTTTAATTCCTGTTGAGTTGACAATTTTATTTGACAGTCGTTTGAATGCACGCCAACCGGAATCAATCTTTCCGTTGTCCATCTTCAGGGGGTGAAGAAGATCAGGAGGCTGCATGTGAAATATCTTTACAGGGTGAAATGTAAAACAGTGCAAAATTGCAACAAATTCAACGGACTCCCATTTTCAAAATAATTATTTCTCTTGAATGTCAACGGAAGAGTCATGAAGCGTGATGTTTTGGCTTTCGCCCTGTTTTAGAGTTTTCGATCTCGGAAGTCTGGTTCCGACTTTGATTGTTTTTTGTATTTCCATGGGCACTTGGAGTTGCGATCCATGGTATATAAGCAGAAAACAGTACAAGTTATTCATTTCTGTTGAATTAAAGTTCCTAGTCAATGGAACTTCTAAATGATCGGATGCTTCTAAATTATCGACCCTTCAACCCACTGGCTGGATCCTTCCAAAATTTGACAGGTCGGTAGATAATGGGTGCTTTCCACCTAGACGGTACAAATACCACCAGACGGCACATGTTCCATGGTGTGGCACAAAATTTTAGGTGATTCAATGAACGGCGCAGAACCGAGTAGGAACACGTAGATGGAAAGCACCGTTTGGCACCCGCACATGCGTAAATGGCAGGTGTACCGAACTTGGGGCTAGGTGGAAAGCACGCAGTTTCGACAAACCAGTCTGTGTTGAATTTAGGTTAATTTTGTCAAAACGGTCCTGAGTTACAAATTTTTTAAATCCGAGTTGAAATCTAAAAAAGTGAACTTTGAAGGGCTGTATCTTCGTCATCAGGCCGAACTTTGCAAAATGGCATATAGGTTTTTGTCATATTTTGACGAGATTTACCCACAATTAAATTTTATGCTATCATCGCTTAACACCCTGTATACAGGTGTCTCGAAATTAGACCGCAATATTTGACCAGCTTATTCTACGTCAAAAAATAGGAAGAAAAGTTTCAATAAAGATGGGTCGAATAATGCCCCCTAAGGGAGCTAGAGCCTCTTAAAGGGAGAAACCTGATGATGGTTTTTTTTTGCAAATTTCTCCGAAACTTGCCAAGATAAAATGACGAAATTTAATTTGACTAGGTCATGAAGGCGCGGAAGCGCGCCTTAAATCAAAAGTCAGGTGGTCCTGAACATTGAATAAACTTGAAGATTAAATAATCTCGAAAATTGAGCAATCTCGAAAACTGAATAATCTCGAAAATTGAATAACAAGCGCTTTCCTTTTACATCTCAGCAAAGATTCTGACCTAACTTACATGGGTAAGAATCTTATCTAATCTGAGCAAATGTGGTAATCTAAAAGGAACGCTGAAATCTGACTTCACCAAGTGTAACCATATATCACTATAAACTCACCCTTTGATAATTTGAGGAAACGCGGCATTGTGTGATTGTCCTTTTTGACGTTTCTTCCACTTTTGAATCCAACTCAGTAACTAAGTATGGCCACGAAAGTACCTTGACAGGGGTGAGGGGGGAAGTAAAATTCTGAGTTCGCCTGACTTGATCGCTAACAAAAGAAACGTCCTCTCAACTCAGTCAAAGTCAGATTATGTAAGATTTATGGTAAAAGGAAAGCGCCCAATCTTAAAGAATGAATATACCCACCCTTAAAATTATTCGAATTATAATTTCTCAACATTACTTTTTCATCCGTTATTGTAGAACACACAATGAAAAAGAAATCAATTTTTGAGATCATTAAACATTTCATAGCTTGAAATTTCTTCTTTCCAAAATCTGATATAAGATTCGGAGGCCACCATAAAACATGCTATAAAATGCGATTCGTTAATTGTTTGGCACACTTTGGCTGATTCGAAGGAAAAAAATGTGAGTAACTGAAATGTTTCAGGGATATAATCAGAGGTTTTTTGAAAAAAAGGTCCTCTTGTACTATTTTTTTTTAAGTTTGTTTTTCTCCTTTTTGGCATTTTTCATGCCATAGGAGTTGCTGCATATTTATTGAAATTATTACATGTGAAAAAATCAGCTTACACAGCACAACACCCAGACCTGCTGCCCGGGAATCGAACCCGGGAGCTCACTCAGCTTGCCGAGCGAACACGCAGTCAACTCGACTAGCGGGCCGTCTGTACTAGTACTATTTCGATTCAACGCAGCGTTTCCGAGATAAATCACTTCAAAGAAAACTTCGTCTGAAATTCTTCTAAAATTTTCAAATCCCGAGTGCAGAAATCGGTGCAATAACACCATACCAACTGTGTTTTCTTGGACCAAAAACAGAAAGCAACGTTCCCATAAAAATGGGTTGAAAATGCTCCCTAGGGGACCTAGAACGCGATTAGTTTCATCTCGGCAAGTTACCCTTCCAAGGAACTCTAGATTCCCTAAGGACATTCTCAACTCACTTTTATTGGAACATTACTTCCTGTTATTGGTCCAAGAAAACACAGTTGGTGTTATTGCTTTGATTTCTGTACTCGGGATTTGGGAATTTCATAAGAATTTCAAGTAAAGTTTTCTTTAAAGTGATTTATCTCGAAAACGGTGCTTCGAATCGAAATAGTACAGGAGGACATTCTTTCGTTAGAAACCCTCATTTTCTAAATTTCTTATCGAAATTCAGAAAAAAGGCATGAACAAAAAATTGGAGCTAAATTCATCCCCCCCCCCTTAATTGGACGTCCCTGCTGAAATATGGAGATTTTTTTCACAGCGTTACCTCAGGCTTATAAAATGTAGTGGTCAGACCAAATTTTGTCATTTTATCTTGGTAAGTTTCGGAGAAGTTTGCAAAAAACCATTATCAGGTTTCCCCCTTCAAGGGGCAGAGGGTTGCAGCCGCAAAGTTTGGGACGACGTAACTCGCCAAATACAGCGGTCTGATTGGTTGGTATCCGCCGTTGCTATGGCAACCGCACTTACGGCGGTCTCAGCCCCAACTTGGTATCGAGCCGTTAGCTCCCTTAGGGGGCATTATTCGACCGATGTTTATTGGAACTTTTATATCTATTTTTTGACGTAGAATAAGCTGGTCAAATATTGCGGTCTAATTTCGGGACACCTGTATACAGGGTGTTCGGGTCTGGTTATTACAAACTTTGAGGGATGATTCCCCATAAAAACTAAAGCCGAAAGAACAAAAAACTCATGGTCCTAAAATGCTTGGACCGTTGGACCGATTTGATTCAAATTTGAACCAAAGTTTAGACAAATGAGTCTCCATCGAATAATAATAACACAATTATTCAAAAATTTCTGGGGGCATAGATAATAGGAGACTGTCCCCTATTTTCGCCCCTATTTTCATCTCTCCCAATTGTTTTTTAAAATTGTTGATATTTTCGAATTCTACGTTCAATTTAGAAGAAAAATTTTGCAAAATCTGCAAAATTTTCATTGGCTGTATTTTCAAGATATTTGGGTTTGAAAAATTGGAAAACAACACAAAATCGCCACTTTCCAGGGCCCAAATTGTTTTTTTTCTAGAAAACTTCATGTTTCTCAGCGAAAATGGTGGTTTATCAACTTAAAACAGCCAGAAAACTCATTCCTGTTGACGAATCATGGGTTTTCTTGAATTTTAATTTCTAGGCTCAGAAAAGTGGCGATATCGAGATGTTTTCCAATGTTTCAATCCCAAATATCTCGAAAACAAAGCCTTTCATCAAAATTTTGTAACTTTTTCTTCTAAATTGAACGTAGAATCCGAAAATATCAACAATTTCAAAAACTAGTTAGAAGAGATAAAAATAGGGGCAAAAATAGGAGACAGCTCCCTATTATCTACGCTCCCAGAAATTTTATATAAATTGTGGTATCATTATTCGATGGAGACTCATTTGACCAAACTTTGATTCAAATGTGATTGGAATCGGTCCAACGGTTCAAAAGTTACGGTGAAAAAATCATTCAAAATAGTCAACTTCAACACCCTGTAGCTTTTTAAGGAAACATTTTAGGACCATGAGTTTTTTGTTCTTTCGGCTTTATTTTTGATGGGGAATCATCCCTCAAAGTTTGTAATAACCAGACCCGAACACCCTGTATACAGGTATCCCGAAATTGATGCAACAAAATTTACAGGCAGGTAGACAATTAAAAAATAAGGGGACTTCCTTAGTAAAAATACTCTCGCAAATGTAATAACGGAGATACAGACCTTCTGAGTTGGTTTTTTAAAACAGTTTTTTTGGCATAACTTTTGAACCGTCAAGCCGATTTTATTCAAATAGTACCTTTCATTATCCAGCGCGCCATCAGCGCGCAGCGCGCATACTCGTCTTCTGGAGTAATGGCCTCAAATACAAAATTTGCGAACAAATGCTAGAAAATGGCGTGAAAAACCGCCATAGAGTTGAAAAATACGCGCCGCAGCGAATAGGGTAATAGGCTAGAGGTTATTACACACTAGTGATTACTCATTTTTCATCAAAAAGACCGCATTGTTCATTAAATTATAAATAACTGCGTTTTACATTGATCGGATGTGCGTACGCAACCCATAATGCAACCCCCAACAACTCTATTTTCAGTTTGACTAGCGAAAGTTGCCTAAAAACCACGATTTTAGGCAACACTCGCTACATCAGTGTACTGCGGAATGTATTTTACTCCCAGGGACTTTTCCCACACGATTCAAGAATAGCGGCCCTGTGCTCTTCAAAGTATAAAAATCAGTTTTTTTCAAAACTAAATCAGCGGTGTTATCCTTCCAAAAATCATGGAAAAACAAGTGAAAGGGGCCGTGAAAGGGGATTGTGCTCATGGGAATGGGCACAGTGATAGTCGGTATAATGACAAAAATATGTATTTCTTTATCCGATTCCCAAAAACGTGCTTAAAATAGCGTAAAAACTTGGTACTGGAGAAATTTGGAAAACACGCAAAGTCTTGCGAGGAATGTGATAATGTGCACGGTGGGTGAAGCTGTGTAACCGGAAAAATTTCACTCCGAAACGGGTCACCAAGGATAGATTTAATACATTCATACACACATTCCGCAGTACACTGATGTAGCGAATGTTGCCTAAAGTCGTGGTTTTTAGGCAACTTTCGCTACAGAAGTGTAGTACGGATTATATAAAACTCCTAGGGACTTTTCTCACAAGATTCAAGAATAACGGCCCACTTGTTCACAAACGTACGACACTCGGAGCGAACTTCAAAATGGCGAATAAATAGTTGACGTTGACAGCAGACAGCAGCGGAAAGTCACGGCCGTTGTTTGTCAAACTGAAAATAGAGTTGGTGGGGGTTGCATTATGGGTTGCCTACGCACATCCGATCAATGTAAAACGCAGTTATTTATAATTTAATGGACAATGCGGACTTTTTGATGAAAAATAAGTAATCACTAGTGTGTATTAACCTCTAGCCTATTACCCTGTTCGCTGCGGCGCGTATTTTTCAACTTAATGTCGGTTTTTCTTGCGATTTTGTAGCATTTGTTCGCAAATTTTGTATTTGACGCCAAAATTTGGCGCAAGCGTTGGGTATACCACTATAATGAAAGTTACTATTTGAACCAAAGTTTACTAAAATAGGTCTCTATCGAACAATGATATTGCATTTCACCAAACATTTTCAGGGGCGAAGGAAGATAATAGGGAGTACCTTCCACCTTTTTCCCCGCCAAAACACCCACCTGAATATTTTTGGAAGTGGTTGCAATTTTTGAATTCTACGTTCAATTTAGAGAAAAAAGTTACTCTTGCAAAATTTTGATTAAAGGCTTCATTTTCGAGATATTTGGGTTTGAAACTTCGGAGAACATCTCGAAAACACCACTTCCAAATCCTTAATAATTAAAATTCAAGAAAAATCAAGATTCCTCAACTGAAATAAGTTTTCTAGGTGTTTGAAGTTGATAAACTATCGTTTTTGCTGAAAAACATGAAGTTTTTCAGAAAAAAAAAATTGGGCCCTGAAAAGTGGCGATTTAGATATGTTTTCCAATGTTTCAAACACAAATATCTCGGAAATGAAGCGTCTAGTCAAAATTTTGCAAGAGTAACTTTTTTCTCTAAATTGAACGTAGAACCCGAAAACCATTTCCAAAATTATTTAGGGGGGGTGAAAAATAGGGGAAAAAGGAGGAAGGTACCCCCTAATATCTTCGCCCCTAAAAATGTTTGATGAAATGCGCTATTATTCTTCAATAGATACCTATTTGAGTAAACGTTGGTTCAAATTTGAATGAAATCGGTTCAACGGTTCAAAAGTTATGAAAAAAAAAACTGATTTTAAAAACCAACTTTGAAGGCCTGTATCTCCACTATAACGTTTGCGAGGGTATTTTCATTAAGGGAGTACCCTTACTTTTCAATTTTCTGCCTCCCTGTAAATTTTGTTGCATTAATTTCGGGACACCTGTATTTGTATTGAGGATAAAAGTCTGAATCCATTGCATTATTTAAAATGTTAATTTAAGTAAGCAAATTAATTTTTTGCGACACCTAGTACTATATTAGGAATCTAGAAAAATTTTCATGGGCAAATTTGAAAAATTCAGCAGAAATCCTTCAAGAATCAGTTTTTATTTTTGAAATTGGTTCAAGGATAAGCCGGCTAGTGGGGGGGTCAATCTTAACGTTAACACCCTGTACACCCCAGTTTGTCCCAAATATTATGAGAGTGTTAACCCCCTTGATAATGATATGACCTGCCATTTACCGCAAACTTTATAAAAATTACATGCTTCTTATTTGATTATTTGCATCGATATTGTTCAGTTCAGTTCGAGGTTCAGTTATTCAATTAATTAAATTATGTCTTTATCCAATCAAGGGTTTTACTCAAGTTATCTCACTCAATAAAGAACATAAAAAATATGTACTTTGTAGGTACTTAGCTAATTAGTATAATTATACTTAAGTACACCGAAATAAATGTCTTACCTAGACGACAGCCTCCTTGACCTCCTATATCCAGGCTCTTTAATTGCGTCTTCCTGTTCCGAATCAGAATCTTTGCCATTGTCAATTCGGGGCCTCTTTGAATACCTTTTGCTGTGCCTGTGGTGCTTGTGCTTATGTTTCCTGCCGTGAGACCTTTCATCCTCGCATTCGGCGTAGCTGCTGTCGCTGTCGTTGTGTTTGGCTCTGTCAATTTTTTCGATTCCTTGCCTTGCAGGTCTCGCCGTGGTCTTTGACTGCTTGGCCAGAGCCAAATTCTCCAAGATCTTCTGAGTGGGTTTCAACTGACGCGTCAACCTCTGCGGCTTGCTCGACTCATTGTACGATTTCTCTTTACGAGCGATGGCATTCTGAAGCACCGACTCACTGTAGTCCTTGCTCCGGCGCCTGGCGGATCGCTTGAGGTTCGACTCGTCGATCTTGTCATCAGCGGATTTGTTTCGCAAGGATCTGCGACTCGAGGAGGAGTCTTTGAATTTGCCCACGGCATCGGCGGTGGGTTTCTTGAAGAGGGTCAAGACGATCCGCGGTTTTTCGGTGTCCTCCTCGAGTTGGAGTTCGCCTGTGCCTTCTAGGGGCTTGGCTTCTGATTCTTCTGCGGAAACTGGCGTGATTGGACTAGATTTGGAGTCGGTTTCGGTTTCGGTGGGGTCTTCTTCGGGCGGCTCTTCGAGGGGATTGTCGGTTTTGTTGAACTGGCTCTTCATTTCGCCCAGGACTTGGCTGACGAATTTCTTGTCTTCCTGCACGGAAGTAGCACTGCCAGCAGACTCACAAGATTCGCTAGTGCTCATGTTTGAGCGTTGATGGGTGTAGAAGGGAAGTTTCGAAACATACCATTTGATGTTACGTGGTGTGTGCCTACTTAGTGCTTCTCAACTTTCACGTATTTACACCTTGGTGCGTCACACATTACGGATCGAGATTATTGTACGTGTGTGATTTACGAGGAATGATAATTGATAAATAGACTGCGGTAAATGTCAATAGACAGAGGCCACCGTCCACCGAAGACACCGCACCACACCAACCACCAACACCAGGACAGTAGCCAAGTTTCGAACCAAATATAGACAGCAGGACGGGGACGGCAGGGAACGCCGATGCTCGATGTGCAAAGTGCTGTAAGCTGTAATGTGGACGCACACCCGGAAACCGCACACGCAAGAGCACTAGAAGAGGCGAGGTCCAGAGGGCGAGGTCCGAAGTGGACCTCGGAATCCCGCAATGTTGGAACCCCGGGCCCAGAAAGGGGATGGATAGGTACCTACCTCATACCTCAGAAAATGGTAAATTTAGGATCTTGATTCGTAGTAGGATCGTAGGAAACTGGCAGGTACCCTGTTGCAAATGACCAACAGAATCGACATAGAGACCAACAGAAACTCCTCTGTAGTTCTATAGGTTTCTGATGGTGGCATGGTTGTCGGTGGGCGAGTACAGAATCGCGGCCCTGGAATCGAATCCACGTTTCCCATAAGAACATCACGCATACCTGTGAGAATACAACTGGCGGTCTGTAGTAGCCGAATAAACTAGCGGGAATCTGCGCTCACAGGTATGCGTGCAAGTAATTTCTCGCATGGGAAAGGTGGATTGGCGTTTCTGATGGTAATTCCCAACGTAGAAAAACAAGATGATACAAACCGTGAGGGAGCGGAGCGGGAGTACGAAAAGAACACCTCTTCGAACGTTGTTTGCTGATTGATTCATATGTATAGAAGTTTCACTTCTTCCGAGGGTGACTATGGTCACGCTTTCACGTTTTTTGAATGTAAATTGTTTCCAAACTTAACAAAAAATTATCGAATATTGGTGTTTTTTCAAAAAAAAGGTCCCTCTGTTCAACCTCGATAGACCTGTTCAACCTCGTTTACAAGATATTTGAGTTTGAATGAATGAAAACGTGATCAGAAATGCTGATTATTTTATAGGTCGCGGGAACATAACCGTCACCTTGGCACCCGCTATGGCAACGTTGCAAGTATCCCTGACGTGGCAACTGCTAAATGCGCATCCTATTCGACGTTGAATTGACATGAAACGCTCGGGCAAGCGCAGATAGGGTGCCAAGGTATCCGCTGTAGAGATCCCAGCTGTAGAGATTCGTTTGTTTCTAACATTACTCGAACAAATCGCGTTCAGACCCTAGTGTCCGCCATGCTGACGCATGTGTCTGGATAATGCGTGCGTCCACACTGTAGACACATGCGTCCGAACGCAGGCGTCTGTCAAAAAGGCTCATGCGTCTAATCGTCTTATCTAATCTAACCACGGGTTCCACCAAAAAATTTAAGAGCGGTTTAAGCTAAACCGAGATTAAACGGATTTTTTTCTGGTCAATGTTGGTAGATTCATTTTAGAAAATACGTTAAATCGCAAGTATACTACCCTTTAGTTAATTACTCAGCGTGAAACCTGGATTTACATTGATCATTTGGCCAGAATCCATCAAAATAAATCTCGAGTTAGCTATCAGCTGGTTAAATATTTTGGTGGAACCCACGGTAAGTGATCGTAAGCTGTGTGCATGAGCTACAAATTCCGTGTTGGTGCATGCGGCCGAAGTTTCAGAATTTTATGTAGCGTTTTCCACTGGCCTGCACTTTTGTGCAAATCGTGGAAGTGCAATGACGTCACGCACTCCACGAGCTTTGCATTGGAACCACCCTCATGCGCCGGAGTGCGCGATGCGTTAAAATTCAGTGGAATATGATGCAGCCGTGCACTTGCGACAATTTGGCGCAAGTGCCTTTTCCCACTCGAAAATTCGCTTTAAATTGGAAGATGAAGTAATTTTCCTACAATGAAAAATAAAACCAAACCAAAATATTAAACTAAATCCGAAAATTTATCAGCAACATGTTCAATAAAGCTGTGAATTTTGGGTTTCACTCTTTTGTTTTTCTTCATCAGTGCAATAATTTCTATGTCCGAGTCCGAACAATCGCTGAACTCTACAAATTCCCTAACAAATTGATCAATTGATAATTTAAACAGCAGTTTACTCTGTTTATTTCGAATTGACGCCATATTGCATTGCACTGCACTGGACGCACGAGCTCCCAGAGGTCGTGTGAAAAATGCGCATTCAATGCAATTTCATTTTTCCAGTGGAACGTACACTTTTAATTTGGTACGATGCACTCTCGCCAGTGGAAAACGATTCCACTACCTTGGTGCAAAGAGTGCGCACTAAAACTCCCAGTGGAAAGCGCTATTTTAGATGATGGATGACGTGAATGGTGGAGGTGCGAATCTCAAATATCGAATATGCTGCTTTTTTGTTCCCGCATGTTCTAAACGAAAGGACCCCGCACGATTCTTATGGAAAATGGGTCTCGGTCAAATTCTCCAATTTTTTTATATGTTATTGTAGCCCAATTCGACACGAGCCAAAAACCATCGTCCCGTTACTGAAAAAAATGGACAGTTTTTTGTCTATAAGGGGTTGAAGATGGATTATTTCAAGGTAAAAAAAATATGTTCCAACGTAAGTGAGAACATTTCAACGTCCCTTATAACACATATATGGCTCATGACAATTCCCCTTTTCTTTTGTGAAAAAATCAACCTCCCTCACCCCCCAACTCCTACTTGTGAGTATCAAATTCGAAATTACGTTTGAAAGTCATGCAGATGTTTCTGTTTTGTCGAATTATGAATTTTGGCACAAATTATTTTTCCAACCCCCAAATAGGGGGTGGGGTTGAAAAGAAAACCATCGGTCAATTCGGCTGAATTTCTGATATTGTGCTTTACCAGTTACGCTTAACAAGATTACCAAGGGAAAACTCATTCGTATGACCAGTTTCCACCCCACAGAGGGTTGAAGTTGACTATAATGAAGCATAAAACATTCTTCCATGTCATAAACCAAATGAATGGAAATTGTGGACTTTCATATTATCTTGTTTCGTAAAAATGTATATTCTTCAAAAATACTCTCAACCCCGTCCTTCATCCCCCATCCCTGTTTCTGAACATCATATTCGAAGTAAATCTTGAAAATTATAATCATTTTTATTTCATCCTTCACATGGTCGCAGTACTCGTCGCAGTAGCTGGAATAAGAGTGTGACATAATATTTTGCCTTGAATGAGCAGCTTTCGCTTCAAATGACATTAAATTCTTCAATCAAAATAAATAGAGGTGTAGGTATCCGTACAAAAGAAAAAAGTTAGAAATTATGTACAGGTAAACATAATTAACCTGCTGTGAAGTTGAAACTTGATAGGAACACCAATATTTTAAATAATAATAATAATAATCCAGTCAAAAATCATAAAAAAAATTATATCCCACCCTGCATGCTTAAGCATAGTGAAACCATAGACCTTCTCCTACATTTTCATGATTTATTTCGAATATGATGTTCAGAAACAATAAAGATAGGGGATGGGAGACGGCCGGGAGTTGCAATTATTTTTGAAGAATAGACATTTTTACAAAACAAGGCGATATGAAAGTCCACTTTTTTCATTCATTTGGTTTATGACATATGGAAGAATGTTTTATGCTTCATTATAGTTCGTTGTTCAGACGCATATTGTGTTAGACGCATGAGCCTTTTTGACAGACGCCTGCGTTCGGACGCATGTGTCTATCACGGATGTGTCTATACAGTGTAGACGTATGCATTATCCAGACACATGCGTCAGCATGGCGGACACTAGGGTCTGAACGCATGCGTCTGTCGAGGACTCACGGCACAAAATTGTGCTAAATTCAAGATTTGTCTGAGTAATGTTAGAAACAAACGAATCTCTACAGCTGGGATTTCTACAGCGGTACCTTGGCACCCTATCTGCGCTTGCCCGAGCGTTTTATGTCAATTCAACGTTGAATAGGATGCGCATTTAGCAGTTGCCACGTCAGGCATACTTGCAACGTTGCCATAGCGGGTGCCAAGGTGACGGTTATGTTCCCGCGACCTATAAAATAATCAGCATTTCTGACCACGTTTTCATTCATTCAAACTCAAATATCTCGTAAACGGTGCGTCTATCGAGGTTGAACAGAGAGACCTTTACTCCAATACTCGATAATTTTTTGTCAAGTTTGGAAACAATTTACATTCAAAAAAGTTTGGGTTATTTTTACCCCCACACCTCAGCCTGATCCACCCCTGGTGAATTATTTTGGAATGATTCTTGCCTCATTTTGTTGGGCATAAAAAGGTTAGTGAATGTGTCAAGTTTGATCGATTTCCCTTGAACGATTTCGGAGGTAATGAATAAAAACCATCTTCAGGGTCCCACCTTTAGGGGCCTGTAGCTCCATCGGGAAGCGTTTCCGGACCCATGTTTATGGGAACTTTTTTTCTTGTTTTGATGAGAGGAAGCTGCCCTAGAACGTAGTCGGTGTATTTTCGGGACGCCTGTATTTTGGCAACAAATGAAGATAGTATGATGTGGTGTGAACATTGCAAGCAATAATTATTTTGTTATTGCTTGCAATGTTCACACCACGCTTTCTTGATTGAATCTAAGCTAAATACCATACCTCTTATCTCACCTAAAATATGAAATAATTATTATAATTATAGATGTTAATGGCAATAATAGCCCAATACTTCGGACCATTCGACAATTTGACGTTGACCTTTTGGGGGAAAATTGATCGTCACGTTTATTCATGCGCTACGGCACAAGCTCATAGGCTTTATTACGATTTGCAGTGTGTCACCCCGACCAAATTCGCAATCGTCATTTAACGTTAATGATCATTACACTTAATGATCATTATTAAGGGTGCAGAGTCTGTCAAGGGTATAAACTAGCTAGGCTCTTGCCCCAAATCTTAAAGACTTAACATCTGTGTGTTTATTGCCAAATGATCGTCCAAGTGCGGCAACGAGTAAGAAAACTGGGCGATGTTCAAGTGCAAAAATGGAATACTTAAGGATGGTGTTGAATTGGTAAAATAAGCGTTGCGAAATCAATCCCTACATGGGTTTATTTCTTGACGGATTCTTACCATTTTGGTCTCTTTCGAAAGCTACAAGGATGTAGTTTGGTTTAAGCCCATAATGGCATTTCCAAAATCCAAAAATAATTTCTTGGATTTTTGGATTTTGGAAATGCCATTATGGGCTTAAACCAAAGTACATCCTTGTAACTTTCGAAAGAGACCTCAATGGTGAGATTATTCTGTTAAGGAATAAACCCACAGGGATTGATTTCGCAACGCTTATTTTACCAATCGAACTCCGTCCTTAACGTGAGTGAATCGCATTCTTCCGTACCTACATCCACTCAAAATTGCATAAGGAAGAATGGTGATGGAATCGTTACTGTAAAATGTGCGGCTTCAGGTCCCCTTCTTTATCCTTAATGACACTGTCACCGCAACTGTACTGTGTTTGGTTTCTAGCTCGGTTTCTAGTGAAAGTCTAAATAAAGATCGACTGATGAAGGTATAACTGTTACTTATTCTCACGTGCTTTTCACTCAACTCTACGAGTATGAATTAACAATGGAATTAGTTTCAGTTAGGGTTGCACGATGTCAATTGACGGGTCAAATGAGCCGTCAATGACCGGTCATTTGACCGTGTCAAATACTCTGGTCAATTGACCGGTCACATACGAGCCCCCGGCCTCGTTTGGCACGATTTATAATAATTTAAATTTAATAAAGTCTAAAAATAAAACCAAATATTACTTAGTTTTATTTCTGGAACATGTTATATCATATAGGTACATATACCTACCATATATTTGTATGAGTACCTGAACTGAGTTAGTTGAGGTGTTCGCGTACCCACCTATAATTACCAAAAATTAAAATTGAAATATATTTTTAGTCCAGGAATTATAGAAAAAATAGCGAACAAAAATGATAACTAGCCGGATTTTTGTATATAAGCTCAGTTGAGCATGTAGTTCAACATAGTAAAAGTCCTCAAGAATCCGGTGTGAGCTTCGGCCGTTGTGGCCTCGAGAAGAACTTGAGGATCAGTTTTTCGTGTTTATCTCGTGAACGATGGCACTTGGAGGAAAAACACTCGGAGCAAAATTGTTGGAAATTATGTTGTCTACAAGAAAGGTCCTTACATATTACATCATCAGTCCACTCCTTCTTAGTCAAAACTCAAGAAAAGCTGAATAGTCCAGATGCTCGATGCCGAAGACTGTACGGACCTTGAGTTTCATGATGCCAGGGTGCCACTTGGTAGAGGTGTTGTTCGATCCATTCTCTTTTGATTGAATTTTAATGCCATCAATACCAACTATGCCGGCGGCATATACAGGGTGATATAAAAATAAAAAGTTGAACAAATGTACCTCAAGAACCAAAATAGGTGAAGACATGTAAATCACCAAAAATATTTCTAATTTCATGACCATGAAGTCGTCGTGAACTTGAATCAAATATGTTGAGCCGTTTCTGAAATATCTTCAGAAGACTGGAGTCGTTACGAGAAAGAAATAGTTTTCCGTATATCAGTAATTCTTCAGATCTTGAATGGAAACTTGGTGTTTTGAATCGAAACAATGATAAATTACATTTGAAATGAATTTACAGTAGAAAGCCCTCTCTAGGCCAACTAATTTTAGAAAAAACACAGTCAACTTTTTTTCTGATAAGTAGACGAATATATATCTATTTTTTTGGTAACAACTTCTAGGCCAGGCGGTAGGTCATTCTGGATGGAAAAAATTCCGACCAAAGCTTTTATGGTGTCAAACTCTTCGTAAGGTCAGTAGGTATCTACCACTGAGTTTCCGCCCAAAAACGAGTTGTGCTAATTCCTCCACATCTGCCCAAAGGTAAAAGATGTCTTGAAGGTGCAAAAAGACCTGTTAAACCCCAGTACTTTTTCATTTTATTTGCCTCAATGCAAACGTACAGCTCTAACGCAAACATTGGAAGCATTTGTCATCATCTCTGTGCCAGTCTTGCTGTTGAAAAAAAAGATTTCTTTGTGCGGGTCAGATAAATCACATTTAATTGTTTTCCCACACAAGAAAACGATGGAGCAACATGTATTTTGGATGAATCCTAATAACTTGTACTCACTGAGCCCATTTATGGCGTTAAAAATTCAATAACAGCATTTTGGAAGATGTTGCCCGCTAAGAAGAGAATAATTTTTACCCGTCTGTTCAGCAGGAATTTTTTTCAATTTTACCAAACACCGTTCTCGAAAATTTTATAGGAAATGACAAGCTGGAACTGTTTTCTAATGATATTATATCTGGCCTAACCGCGGCACGCTTTTTGGGAGTGTAGGAAACTGATTTCTTTCGAGCGGTTCTATTTTACCCGCGTGCGGCCATGCCTACTTGACATAGACCGGACTGATTACACAAGCTTGGAAATGTACTCTCTTCCAGCTTTGAAACACGACCATTAATGATGAAATAATGTATGATTTCTTCATAAATCAATGTACAAAGTCTCAATAATAATGGTCGCATTTGAAAGCTGGAAAAGAGTACTTTTCCAAGCTCGTGTAATCAGTCCGGTCTATGTCAAGTAGGCACGGCCGCACACGGGTGAAACAGGACCTCTCGAAAAGAAAATAGTTTTTTTAGACTTTCAAGTGCGTGCCGCGGTTAAGCCAGGCACGATATCGTTAGAGAAGAGTTTGAGCTTTCCATTCCTTATAAAATTTTCGCAAACGGTGTTTGGTAAAATTGAAAAAATTGCTGCTGAACAGGCGGGTAAAAATTATTCACTTTTTTGCTGGCGACATCTTCAAAAATGCTGTTATTGAAATTTTAATGCCATAGATGGGCTCAGTGAGTACAAGTCATTAGAAAACATCCAAAATACATGTTGCTCCATCGTTTTCTTGTGTGGAAAAACAATAAAATGTGATTTATCTGATCCGCACAAAGAAATCTTTTTTTTCAACAGTAAGACTGGCACAGAGATGATGACAGATGCTTCCAATGTTTGCGTAAGAGTTGTACGTTTGCATTTAGGCAAATATAACAGAAAAGTATGGAGGTTTAACAGCTCTTTTTGCCACTTTCGAGGCATCCTTTACCTTCGCGCAGATGTGGAGGAATCAGCACAACTCGTTTTTGGGCGGAAACTCAGTGGTAGATAACTACTGACCTTACGAAGAATTTGACACCATAAAAGCTTTGGTCGGAGTTTTTTCCAGATTGTAGTGATTTTACCGACATACCGCCTGGCCTATTCAGTCTCTTGAAGATATTTCAAGAACGGCTCAAGATATTCAATTCATGTTTACGACGACTTCATGACCATGAAATCAGAATTATTCATGGCGATTTACATGTCTTCACCTTTTTTGGTTCTCGAGGTACAAATGTTCAACTTTTTATTTTTATTTCACCCTGTATATGCCGCCGGCATAGTTTATTTATTTATTTATTTATTTAATTGTCTTATTTTACGAGGCGGCATTCAGCTATAAGCTGCTCTACCATGCAACCTCGGGGACAGCACAAAATATCCATGGATGAAGTAGGATTCGAACCCACACAGGGCAGCGCGAATGGTTTGGCTTGCCATTACCTGTACCACTCGGCTACCACCGCTCCGTAGTTCGTCTTGATGGCTTCAAGTTTCAATCAAAAGAGAGTGGATCAAACAACACCTCTACAAAGTGGCACTCCGCCATCATAAAACTCAAGGTCCATACCAGTCTTCAGCATCGAGCATTTGGACTATTTTTATTTTCTTGTGTTTTGACGAAGAAGAAGATGACTGACGATGAAATGTGTAAGGACCTTTCTTGTAGACAATAAAATTTCCAACAATTTCTTCCCGAGAACTTTTTTTCAAGTGCTATTGTTCATGAGATATACGCGAAAAACTGACCCTCAAGTTCTTCTCGAGGCCACAACGGCCGAAGCTCACACCGGATTCTTGAGGACTTTTACTATGTTGAACTACATGCTTAACTGAGCTTATATACAAAAATCCGGCTAGTTATCATTTTTGTTCGCTATTTGCGATTTAAACAGCTAAAATTCCTGGACTACCTATTTATTCAAATTTATTTATTTTGAAATAAAATGAAAAAATCGAGTAAAATATACCTAGTACCTACCACCTACCGTATGATCAAAAACTTTCCTCCTCTAGGCAGGCTGTGGTCTGGTCATTGGCAGGCAAACAAGGCTGATTTTGGCCAGGCCACAGCCTACCTAGAGGAGGAAAGTTTTTGATCATACGGTGCTTACCTAACGAAAATATTCGAATTGTTGTCTAATTTCAATAAATACTGTAGAATGATAGTAGCACTTGTCTTTAGCGTATTTTTTAATATTCGACCGATTTGACCGTCAATTGACCAAATCTTATTTGACCGGTCAAAATGCAACCCTAGTTCTTAGTTTCAGTTGAGCGACTGTTAGGAGCATTCTGATTTTTGGTCGCACGTTAGTAGGAGTAGACCTTCCGAGTGAGTAGGCCTTGATGGTAGGCCTGAGTAGGCCATGCCGTGTCTGTCGTCTGTCATCGGTTTCCGCGCGCTTTTTTCGATCTAACCTCGCATCCGCACTCTTTTTCTCAACTTGGCTGCTTTTTGTTTACTCCTTGAAGTTCTCAAAGCAAAGATATTTGGACAGTAAACATGACGGATAACATACCGAGACGAATGTCATTACGTTCTTCAGTCAGCAAAGAAGATAAAGAGCTGAAAAAGGTATTAAAAGTCTTGAGTACTGCAACAATATGTGGAAGTTACACGATAATTATTTTTCTAGTTACAAGAGGAAAAGGAAAAGTACAATTTCAAGAACAGACCTTTTATTGAATACAAAGGCAAAGTTATCTACCACACGACGTTCATCGACTGTGCCATTGTTTGTGATGAACTTTTGTAAGTTTTGAACTTAATTTTGAACTCGTTCAAAATTTTGATATTCACTCGAATTTCAGGAAAATGGCTGATGACTGCCCATCAGAACAGTTTGTTTTGGGCTTTGACATGGAATGGCCCTTCAATTTCCAAACAGGACCAGGAAAAACAGCCGTAATTCAAATAAGTCCGAATTTAGAAACATGTTATATTTTACATGTCAGTGAAATGAAGGATTTGCCGAAAGGCTTGAAGGTGTTGCTAGAACATCCCAAAGTCCGAGTGACTGGGAATAACATCAAAAAGTTTGTAGTATCTCATACAAATTTACAAGAACGCTGAGATGAAGTATTTTATTATTTTAGTGATGTGAGAAAATTAGCCAGGGATTTTAAAGGTTTTGACGGAGACAAGTTGGTCGAAAAATGCATTGACAGTGGTGTTCTGGCCAATTCTATTTTGCCATTCCAACAAAGATGGAGTTTGGAAAATTTAGTGACTTACTTGTTGAAAATGAGGATAAACAAAGACAAGAAAGTGAGAATGAGCAAATGGCACATCATACCGTTGTCAGAAGAGCAGAGAGTTTATGCTGCCATTGATGCTTATGTAAGAATGTTGAATTGTTGAATATTTTTGGTATTAACCTCGATTTTAATACTTTATTACCAGATTATCAGTTAGTCAAAATATTTTTAAAACTTTATGGTATTTTTAGCGCACTTCCTTCGAAGGGAATAGGCGCTTTTAACTGCACTGTGTCAGTCTGTTTGAAAAAAGTGGACATGAAGGTCGCTTGAATATTGATAAAGTACTAAATTGAAAACAATTTTGTGTCTTGCTTGCGTAACATCAATGATGAAGCTCTGAATTTCACAGGCCCGCTGCACATGAAAGGTGGCTGCATGTAGGCAGGTACTCGATGTTGTGAAAATACATGGATATAGTATTCAGAGAAGACTTTGAAATTTCTTGAAAAAATACGCAGAGCGATACAACTACGGTTCAGTAGCCGTTCTCATTTACCTGGGGTCTTCGGGGCGCAGGTTCACCTATATTGGCGCCGTCGCCAACCCCAACCCTAACCAGCTCGATTGATGAAGCACTCCTGGTTAAACAGCCAATTGTACCAGTGAGCTTGTACGACTATCGTTCACATTTTACATGCTATGCGACACAAGCAGCGCGCCTTGCATTCCAACTAAATCAAGAACTTTTTTTTCGAGACGAAAGTCCCCGGTAGAGTTCGAACTCACAACCCCTGGCATGGCAGTCGGACGCGCTGACCACCACACAAACTCTTCTTATTTTCAACAATAAAAGACTTACATATTTTACTAAAAAAATTTCTGGTACTTCAGAAGCATTTTTTTAAAGTGCATTCTGCACTTGATTTCTGCAATTTTTGCGAAAGCCTGTAGATGAAATGAGATTGATGGGAACAAGCCAAAGGGGGAAAATAGGTTAGTGGAAGCTTCCATAAAAAATTATAGACATGTTCCCAAAGTTGAACACGCCGACGCGCTGAGAAAAAATGACGTGTATAGGCCTTCTCATATAGGCGGTTCCCTTTGCTCGCAGCTTGTGCGCAGGTATTGGCGTATACAAATTCAAAAATGTTGGCCGCGTTTGTAGCCATGTGATGATGGTCGAGTCCATACGCGTGCGTTCAGAAAAGAATCGTCGGTGTGCAACCAGTGTGGAGTGCGCCCTCGGTAAGGTAATAGGCGAGGTGCATCCGGAATGCGCCAAGAAGTGTATCGTTTCTGAACGACTGGTGCGTGTCCACGTGTGATGTGTGACAACTAAATATGTCCCAACACTCCCAACGGTTCCACCTCCACCACACTTTTGCCCGTTACCGGAGATGCCTTTTACCTACTGCGTTTGTCGGGCGAAGTTCACCCACCAACCAGACATGGGTGAAGAGGGTGACATGAGAGATTTCTGAACGCCGAAGTGATCCGTCATCGGGCGAAAGATTTCGTTTCTGAACGGCAAAGTGACGCCCGGGTATAACTCTCACCCACCCGAGCGCCATTTCTGAACGCACTCCAGCCTCTACGAAAAGCGCGCTCACTGGTTCGATTGGCTGTTTAACCGGGAGCGCTTCATCGATTGGGCTGGTTGCATGAACTCGACCAATGACCAATGACGGCGCCGATATAGTAGGTGAACCTGCGTCCCGAAGACCCTGGGTAAATGAGAATGGCTATATAAAAAACTGCGTACAATATACAAATAATGAAATAATACATGTCCTTATGATAAATATTATGGCGTAAGAAAGTCGAAAATTTTGGCTGAAATTGGTAGGAAAAATGTAAATACGATTTCGCTATAAAGATACGCTTGTGGTTGATGAACGGTACGAGAATTCGATAAAATGCCGCGGTATTTGTCACAAACTTTGCAGCAATAGGCGCTTTTCTTTAACCACCGCCTCACGTCACCTCATCTCAGAGAAAAAGCGAGAAATCACTAAGGAGCGAGTACCTAATATGTAAAGGGTTTTTCAACAAGTATGTCTGAACTTTCAAAATTAACTATGGCAAGGAGGCTTCGAATATAATCGTCAAAACAATAGACCATATTAATTATTCTCACTTTCCCCTTCCACTAGTCATTTGTAAGTTGGGTATGTGCCTGTGACCATGCGCACTGCAGTAGATCTCGCGCGCCACAGCATGCATAGAAAACGGAACTTTGCTGTCGCTGTCAGAATTTACGATTTCAAGGTGTTTTCTTGATTCTTGGGACGTTTTAACATTTTGAACCATACTATTACGTGACGGCTGACGCTCGGTTCGCTTTCAAGCGCTGTCAAAATTCTCGTTAACGGAAGTTGTGGAATAAAATATGGCGGGTAATTTGAAATTGTTTTGGATTCAAAAACCCCATTCTAAATTGCTTCGCATAAACTTCACAGCAAGATTTTCCATTTCATTATGGTGAAAAGTAGATCAGGTGTTTCTTTTTACACACTTGCTATGTTATACATTCGTTGAAATTGTCAATTTGCACCTTGAATTGATCATTTTACAAAGTCATTCAACATGCATATTCTTATGGGAGTTTCAACCCAGCACATGTGGTTGTCTCTCTCCCCGATCTGCGACTGCGCTCTGAATAAATAATATGGTCAATACAGTCCGGAATATTTTGAAAAATTCCCACGCGAACTGGCTACCAAAATCGTGCGATCTTACCTCCTTGGACTACTTCCTATGGGGTCATGTGAAATTTCTGGTCTAGGCAAATAATCCACAAACAATCCCAGAGCTGAAACGCAGTAGTCGACGCACTATTGAGGAAATTCTACGTGAAGTGTTTGGAAAAGTTGTTAAAATTGGGACTCCAGAATGCACTCATCCAGGCAGAAAAGAGGTGGACAGTTCACCGGCAATATAGCTATTGTGTTGCCTAAAAGTCGCGATTTGTACAGGGTGATCACGCGAGATTCCCCCCCCCCCCATACTGGAGGTTTCTACTTTGAGATAATTTGAAAAGGAAAAAACTTTTCCTGGGCAATTTTTTCTGTAGATTCCAAAATTGGGAACAATAATATTTTACAACCTATAATATACAAGGTGCCGCAAAAAACTTTTCCTATTGATGCCACATCCTGTATATTCGATTTGCCATCAATGCAGTTTTTTATTCTGAATACAAATATATACCATAGTGTTGATTTATTTTCGAAGGTAAATTGTCAAACATGGGGCCTTGCAATTGAAAATCTCAACGTGAGGTCGCCACTACTGTAGGGGGCGCCTACTTCGATGAAGCGGCCGTAACGACGGGAAAAACAGGGGAGTTTGAGTAGTTTGACCAGTAACTGACAGTGACTGGAGACGTCAAGCAAGAAACAGAGGTTATCCAAATTTCAAATCAAGACATAAAATGACGGACATCGGTCGCTGAAGCAGTGAAGCGTCAAAGCCGTCAAAATTGTCGAATTTTCCCCCAACGGTTGTGGCGCCCTCGGTGTGTGGAAGTGGCAATGGCAATGGCAAGTCCCATTCACAAAAATCCCACGATGCTGACCTGAACTTCCGTTTGATTGGCTAGAAACTTCCACAAGTTTGGTTGGATTTGTTTTTTTGGAGAGACAATTTTTTTTTTAAACTTGAATATAAGCCTAACACAATTGAAAAAAATTGTGGGCCAATTGTGTGGCATCAACAAAAAAAAGTTTCTTGCGACACCTTGTATATTTATAGGTTGTAAAATATTATAGTTTCCAATTTTAAAATCTACAGAAAAAAATGTCGAAGAGAAGTTTTTTCTTTATCAAATTATCTCAAAGGGGAAACCTCCAGTACGATAGGAGAATCCACGTTTACCATCACGTACATCACTTCAGCTCATACATGAGAACGCATACCTGCAGAGCGCGGTAATTTCAATTTTGTCGCACGAAGTGTCACTGTCAATGGCAACTGTCAATCAATAATCGAAATGTAAACAAACAACAAACATAACCTACTAACCATTCAGCATTTAATATTGTTCGGAATGAAATGTTACGTGCCCTTATGGCAGAAAGACGCAGAAAAGTTCAGGTGATACGAAACACAACGAGCTGCAAGGCGATCGACGAAACAAGAGCGTTATTAGGTTAGGTCTGTCGAAACGTCAAATCAACGTCAAGCGCTGTCAACTGCCATTTGCGTGTCATTATTACACACGCACACCGTATTACAGTGTTGTCAACTTGTTGTCGTGATTTAGATATGGCAACGTCCTACTTTCACAGGTATGCGCAGAAGCCTTTCGGGAAACGTGGATTAATCTGCAGCGCATGCGCCCGAAACAACTAAAAGAACATAAGTTTTCTGCAGCCAGCTTATTTGCTCAGATGACCAAGGGATCAATCGCGCAATGCTAGTTGATCTAATAATTATAATTTATATTATGTCTCATGATAATATTATTTCAACTTCTTATTAATATGATGGTATGATTTTCCAGGCATCCCTGTGGATCTATCAAAAATTGAAGTCAATGGAAAAACCTATTGCAGATGAAAACAGCCAAAATAGTTTGAACGCTGAACTTTAATTATTATTGAGCAATAATTTTATTTTGAGATCAACAGTATATTTCCACTTGGGAGTTGTCTTTCCAACAAAATAAAATATAATTGATTAATTTGGATGACTGGATTCTCCAAATGGTGTTTCCAAAGCCGAATCCAAATGAGAATTATGTTGATTTCATATTTAAGTATATATAGGTATTAGGCCAGGCGGTATGTCGGTAAAATCACTACAATCTGGAAAAAACTCCGACCAAAGCTTTTACGGTGTCAAACTCTTCGTAAGGTCAGTAGTTATCTACCACTGAGTTTCCGCCCAAAAACGAGTTGTGCTGATTCCTCCACATCTGCGCGAAGGTAAAGGATGCCTCGAAAGTGCAAAAAGACCTGTTGAACCTTCGTACTTTTTAGTTATATTTGCCTAAATGCAAACGTACAACTCTTACGTAAACATTGGAAGCATCTGTCATCATCTCTGTGCCAGTCTTGATGTTGAACAAAAAGATTTCTTCGTGCGGGTCAGATAAATTACATTAATTCGTTTTTCCACGCAAGAAAACGATGGAGCAACATGTATTTTATATGTTTTCTAATAACTCGTGTCCATTGAACCCATTAATGGCATTAAAGTTTCAATAACAGCATTTTTGAAGATGTTGCCAGCAAAAAAGTGAATCAATTTTACCCGCCTGTTCAGCAGCAATTTTCTCAATATTTCCAAACACCGTTTGCGAAAATTTCATAAGGAATGAAAAGCTCAAACTCTTCTCTAACGATATCGTGCCTGACTTGACCGCGGCTCGCACTTGAAAGACTAAAAAACTGATTTCTTTTCCGAGAGGTCCTGTTTCACCCGCGTGCGGCCGTGCCTACTTGACATAGACCGGACTGATTACACGAGCTTGGAAATGTACTCTTTTCCAGCTTTAAAACGCAACAATTATTGTTAAGACTTTGTACATTGATTTATGAAGAAATTATATATTATTTTATCATTAATGGTCGTGCTTTAGAGCTGAAAGAGAGTACATTTCCAAGCTTGTGTAATCAGTCCGGTCTATGTCAAGTAGGCACGGCCGCACGCGGGTAAAATCAGCCGCTCGAGAAGAAATCAATTTCCTACACTTTCAAAAAGCGTGCCGCGGTTAAGCCAGATATAATATCATTAGAAAACAGTTCCAGCTTGTCATTCCCTATAAAATTTTCGAGAGCTGTGTTTGGTAAAATTGAAAAAACTGCTGCTGAACAGGTGGGTGAAAATTATTCACTTCTTTGCGGGCAACATCTTCAAAAATGCTGTTATTGAAATTTTAACGCCATAAATGGGTTAAATGAGTACAAGTTATTAGAAAACATCCAAAATACATGTTGCTTCATCGTTTTCTTGTGTGAAAAACAATGAAATGTGATTTATCTGACCCGCACAAAGAAATCTTTTTTTTCAACAGTAAGAGTGGCACAGAGATGATGACAAATGCTTCCAATGTTTGCGTTAGAGTTGTAAGTTTCCATTGAGGTAAATAAAATGAAAAAGTATGGAGGTTTAACAGGTTTTTTTGCACCTTCAAGACATTCTTTACCTTTGGGCAGATGTGGAGGAATCAGCACAACTCGTTTTTGGGCGGAAACTCAGTGGTAGATACCTACTGACTTTATGAAGAGTTCGACACCATAAAAGCTTTGGTCGGAATTTTTTCTATCCGGAATGACCTACCGCCTGGCCTATATATGATAATCTAGGTAAAATTTCGTTGATTTAATAGCTAAGTGTATGATAATCTATGTAATAATAAAATAATAAGTGTAATAATGAATAGATATTTATTGTAAGGGCTCAATTTCAAGTCCGACTTGCAACCGCTGCAAGGTTGCACCATCAAACATGAAAAAAATGTCAAACTTTTACGCCGATTCGCAGCTCTCGCCTGGCTCAAAGACGAAAGTGGGTGTGAAGACGTTTCCCCTGCATTTGGTTTGGAGCTCATGACTAACGTGAACCGAAATAGGTCTTTTCATGAGGTTTAGAATGCATGCTCACGTTCCCTGCAAGTCGGCAAACAAAACTGTCAAATGTCAATGTCGAAATACTCATGGATGCGGATCATGGACCTAACGGTATTTTACCCTTTGAAGGGATTTTTCCGAGCATTTTTCAATTCCGTCTGCATTACCACGGTAACAAAAGAATAATAACAGGAACAAAAATCGTATATTACCACACGAAGAAAAATACCTGTGTGGTTTTCATTGCCGTGATTTAAAAAAAAAGTGAAAAACTCGTAATCCACGTTTACCATCACGTACGATCGCGCGCAAAATAAACGGAGACAGTGTTTAGCGCGGAGTGTACTGATTTAATGAATTTTAGCCTTCTTGTCACTGTGACACCAAGCCAAAATTCATAAAATCGGTACACTCCGCGCGAAACACTGTCTCCGTTTATTTTGCGTGCGATCGTACATCGATCGTACATCACTCAGCGCATACATAAGAACGCATACCTGCAGAGCGCGGTAATTTCAATTTTGACGCACGAAATGTCACTGTCAATGGCAACTGTGTATCAATAGAGAGTTATTGCAGAATGGCATTTTACTGCACGCTGCACGGCACTATTAAAGGAGGCGTTATTAAAATACTGCTTACCTTATTTTTGGTTGTTGAATGAGAGTTATTGCAGATCGCAAATTCCCTCACTTGCTCCGTCATTTTCCCAATCCACCTTTCCCATGACAGAAATCACTAGCGCTCATACTCCATCTAGTACTAACGGCTACTACAGACCGCTAGTTATGGGTTCACAGGTATGCGTGAAACTCTCATGGGAAAGGTGGATTCCTAACCTACATTTTTAGTCTCAATTTAAAGTTGGAGTGCAAATTGCATGCGAGACACATAGTCCAGGACCGTTTGATAATTTTATATGGTAGAGGTAGACATCTTTGATATAAAGCTGAGTTTTTGCAGAGACATTCGGAAGCATGTTCTTATTCGCCAAAAAAAAGTCCCCAAGTGTCCCGTTGGCGCTAGCCGAGTTATGAGGTGAAAACCGCCCCTAAAAGTGACACGGTGCTGGTTTTTCTCATTTTTCTGCCAAACGGTCACTTGCACGTGAAATAAGTATAGGACTCAAAATATTTCCCACTAAATTCTGCATCGAAAAGATACTATCAACCACATGTCTAGGTCCCACCCAATCCGCGTAAACAGCGGTTGAAGTGGGGGGTAGTTTCAAGCGCGTCACGAGAAATTTATGTAACGCTGTGTTTCAAGGTAGATATCTGATAAATGGCTGATCTGACAAAAAAGCCGTTGTGAACAAAATTGCTCATCATCATGTTCTGCACACGATGCATGAGTTTTCAATCCCTTTGAAAATTTTGTTTGGGTTATATCACGAAAAAGTGCCCTATATGCAATGCAGAAATTTCAAATAAATTGAAATTTCACAATCGCTTTTGGTCCTAAAAGGCCGCTCTTTGACGCTGGTCATCACTGATATATTTTTAGTCAAATAAAAAAAGTCCCCGCCCGTCCTCCCTACATTAACCAAGTTTTGAGGGGGTAAACCACCCTTAAAGTGACTTCCAACTGGTTTTTCTTGATTTCCGGCTAAACGGTTGCTCAAATGCAAAATTGGTACATAATCAAAAATATTCCTGAGTAAATTTTGCATCGAAAAGGTCTAATACACTATTCAGCTAACTTCCACCCAGCTCTTGCAATCACCGTTCGAAATTCTACAAGTTCGAAGAGCGCGATTTAGACACCCGCTCCGACGCCGCTAATAGCGGATATCTCAAAAACGGCTTGTTGTAGAATAAAAATGGAGGAAGTTTAATTTATGGGACAAAATATGTTTCATGAGGTGCGGGTAATGATTTTTAGTTTTACGGATGATATGAATGGGTTTCAGCGGTTCCTAAATCGTCTCCCAAATAAGAAAAATTAAAAATTTCCTGGTTATGTGCCTGTTAAACTCAGATTTTTTTGTAACTGATCAATATATAAATTTTAAATTGCCCATCGCTGAATTGGCAAAGAATTGTGCATCGAATGAAGTTTTGCTCATTTGGCTGGTCTTAACCTAAGCTGTGCAAAACACCTACAAAGTTTAGGGTAATTCCGAACACGCAGAGAAAAACTTGTATAACTCCGTCTATAGAAGCGTGTATCTCAAAACTGGCTGGTTAAACAGAAAAATGCACCAAGAAAGAATTTATAGAGTGGAGTGTCCTCTACAAGAAGAATATCTTGTTTTTTCTCTAATTCAAAAATTTCATGAGCTACGCTCGTTTTTCATAAGAATCTCGAAGGAAATAGAGATTTCACGCTGGGCTTTGCATTCTGCCCTTTTACAATAAATTATATATATTTAAAATGTCTAGAACAATAATTTCCATTAAGGGTATCACAAAAATGGTGACTAGCAATGAAATAATAATAATACTAATAATAATAATGATAGTAATGGTAACAACACAAATTTAAAAAAAACTGGTTTCCTCAAGTCCACCGAGTACCTACAGCAGCCGAAGGCTGTGGAAAAAGACGCCTTTGAATTGTCATAATAATAATAATAATAATAATAATAATAATAAATTGACTTTATTTCCAGGCGGCATCCAGCACAGTATCACTCTTCCAGCACTGTGCTGAATGCTGAATGAGTGATGTAGGTACCTACTTTTACACTGATTTTCCAATAACACGTTTACGTCATTGTCCTTCGAATCAAATATGATTGTTCTTATTCTTGATAAATCAGTGTACAATATGACAGTTCGAATACGTTGTTTTTTACAGCCTTGATGGATGCTGTCCTCGGTGGACTTGAGAAATCCAGTTTTTTTTTTCAAATTTGTGTTATTACCATTACTATTATTATTATTAGTATTATTATTATTTCATTGCAAGTCACCATTTTTGTGATACCCTTAATGGAAATTATTGTTCTAGACATTTTAAATATATATAATTCATTGTAAAAGGGCAAAATGCAAAACCCAGCGTGAAATCTCTATTTCCTTCGAGATTCTTATGAAAAACGAGCGTAGCTCATGAAATTTTTGAATTAGAGAAAAAACAAGATATGCCCCTTGTAGAGGACACTCCACTCTATCAATTCTTTCTTCGTGCATTTTTCTGTTAAGCCAGCCAGTTTTGAGATACACGCTTCTATAGACGGAGTTATACAAGTTTTTCTCTGCGTGTTCGGAATTACCCTAAACTTTGTACGTGTTTTGCACAGCTTAGGTCAAGACCAGCCAAATGAGCAAAACTTCATTCGATGCACAATTCTTTGCCAATTCAGCGATGGGCATTTTAAAATGTATATATTGATCAGTTACAAAAAAATCTGTGTTTAACAGGCACATAACCAGAAAATTCTTGATTTTTCTTATTTGGGAGACGATTTAGGAACCGCTGAAACTCATTCATATCATCCGTAAAACTAAAAATCATTACCCGCACCTCATGAAACATATTTTGCCCCATAAATTAAACCTCTTTCATTTTTATTCTACAACAAGCCGTTTTTGAGATATCCGCTATCAAGCGGCGTCGGAGCGGGTGTGTAAATCGCGCTCTTCGAACTTGTAGAACTTCGAACGGTGATTGCAAGAGTTGGGTGGAAGTTAGCTGAATAGTGTATCAGACCTTTTCGATGCAAAATTTACTCAGGAATATTTTTAGTCACCTACCAATTTTGCATTTGAGCAACCGTTTAGCCGAAAATTGAGAAAAACCAGTTGAAAGTCACTTCAAGGGTGGTTTACCCCCTCAAAACTTGGTTAATGTGGGGAGGACGGGCGGGGACTTTTCTCATTTGACTAAGAATATATCAGTGATGACCAGTGTCAAAGAGCGGCCTTTTAGGACCAAAAGCGATTGTGAAATTTCAATTTATTTGAAATTTCTGCATTGCATATAGGGCACTTTTTCGTGATATAACCAAAAAAAAAATTTCCAAAGGGATTGAAAACTCATGCATCGTGTGCAGAACATGATGATGAGCAATTTCGTTCACAACGGTTTTTTTGTCAGATCAGCCATTTATCAGATATCTACCTTGAAACACACCGTTACAAAAATTTCTCGTGACGCGCCTGAAACTACCCCCCACTTCAACCGCTGTTTATGCGGATTGGGTGGGACCTAGGCATGTGGTTGATAGAACCTTTTCGATGCAGAATTTAGTGGGGAATATTTTGAGTCCTATACTTATTTCACGTGTAAGTGACCGTTTGGCAGAAAAATGAGAAAAACCAGCACCATGTCACTTTTAGGGGCGGTTTTCACCCCATAACTCGGCTAGCGCCAACGGGACACTTGGGGACTTTTTTTTGGTGAATAAGCACATGCTTCCGAATGTCTCTGCAAAAACTCAGCTTTATATCAAAAATGTCTACCTCATTTCAAATCGGTCCTGGACTAACAAGGACCCGTCTGACGGGCCTGATTTCTTGCACACGTGTACTGCAAGGCCTGCAGAGTCTATCTGCAAAAAATTAGCCCCCTATTTAATAACGCAAGGGAAATTTGCTCAAAATTCAATATAGGCTCAATATAGGCAACCAACAATACACTAAGTACAGAGCCATTTTTGGGGCTTGTCAAAATAAAGTATAAATAAGGTCGACCTAAAGAGTGCACAAATAAAGGCAGGCACTATCCTTATTAAGGGAAATTCAACGTCGCACTAATTTGTGCAAGCGTAGGTGTCAAAATAGTGCCGCTTTTAATACTGCTTGCCCTTATTTCATCTGCAATAACTCTCTAATAATCGAAATGTAAACAAACATAACCTCCTAACCATTCAACATCTAATATTCGTATGGCAAAAAGACGCAGAAAATATTCAGGTGATACGAAACACAACGAGCTGCAAGGCGATCACCGAAACAAGAGCGTTATTAGGCTAGGTGGCTAGGTCTGTCGAAACGTTAAATCGACGTCAAGCACTGTCAGCTGCCATTTGCGTGACATTTATACACACGCACACCGTTACAGTGTTGTCAACTTGTTGTCGTGATATGAGATATGGCAACCTCCTACTTTCACAGGTATGCGCTATGCGCAGAAGCCTTTCGGGAAACGTGGATTTATTAAAAAAAAAATGAGAAGCAAAAAAAAATATTTACACTGACTTTGCAATATTCAAGATCGTTATAGCCTTTGAAGGAACATTTTGGAAAACTGCCAGAGGAAAAATATGGAGGTCTTTCCACTTCTCTGCACATTATGTAACGACTCACCAACAATCGTACCTACCACCAAGCAAACGCTCCAACTTGCAAACGTGCCACCACAAAATGATTCTTGAATTCAGCGGCTGCAGCACACAGCGCAGACATCCCAAAATGCATACATGCGATCCTACAAATTCCCACAGGGCCACGAACTCGTGCCTGACAAAAAGCAAATTCCCACATTGCACTCGTACCACCGAGTGCGAAATTTGCCGAAATAATCATGAACAATTACAACTAGGACTAGATGCTGTGACGGACGGACGGACGGACGGACGGACAAAGCGAGGACAAAAGCGCCTTCCCGTTTGGAGAAGTGCGCTAAAAATAACATTTTGGTGTAGGGCGGCTTCGCCGATCAAGTGCTGGCATTCGCGGTAAGATGTAGAAAGTTGTGATATGCAGGCAACTACAATTTCTTAATGAAATACATCACTGCATGTACGGCATTATATTTAGAGAACAATTTGAACTTTCTTTTGACAAAAACCCCACTTTGATCCGACCGTTGGGTCAATTGTTATCAATTTTTGAAAACGACCGCAAAGCCACGGCTCGGCGCATATTACACGACCCTAAAAATTTAAAATCAGACGTGCCGAAATAGTAATTGAACATTTTGAAATAGCCAATATGTACTAGGTACCTGAAGGATAATGGCACTCAAATTACGAAACATGTTCACTCAATAACAAAAAAAAAGTAGGTAGGTATCACTAAAAATCATGTGACAAGGCTACTATTTTTTCGGTTTTTCGATAAAAAAGAAATGTTCCAATTCAAGAGTGAACCCGATATTCGTGTTCAGGAGGTCGAAATCAGCTGGAGAACATTTTTTTATATAAGTAACAGAATGACGCTTATGTGGCCGGTTTGTCTGTCTGTCTGTCTGTCCGAGTCCGTGCAGAAATTAAGACGCTGTACTCCTTCTCGAGAATTGAAACAAGAGTCTTGGAACTTTTTTCCGATTAATAGCTGATGTCCCCAAGGGTCATTCCTATTTTCAAGCTGAGTTTCATAATTCTGCCGCCATATTGAAATCTCTTGTTAGTGGAACGATTTTCATGAAACTTGGAACTTACCCTTGTCTAGTACGATCATTTTGATTTTCAAGCCGAATTTCATGATTCTGTCGATATTTTGGCCGCCATAATGCAATTTTTTTCCCAAGACGGTAGAACCCTAATCACTTAACATCTTGCGTTCACTAATCCTCCAAAAAGGAAGTGCGCTACTGAGCCTCATGCCCATGAGGCGTATTCGCTTGTTGAAATATCTCGACAACAGTATGGCTGTTTATTATATTATGTTTCTCATTGTGAATACAACCCGATTCAATAATGGTCATGGTTGCTAGCTTTATTACAAAATTACATTGAAAGTTCTAAGTCGTTTTTTAGCGCACTTTCTAAAAAAATAGGAAAAAGGCGCTTTTGGCTTCACTTTGTCCGTCCGTCCGTCCGTCTGTCCGTCCGTACCCGGGATAACTCCTCAGGGAAGAAAGATATCTATGTGGTGTAAACGCTGATCAACAGTACTTATGTCCAGGATGTCAAGTTGACTTTTGGTTTTTGGCTATTCTGCCGCCATCTTTGATCCGCCATTTTTTTTTATGAAAAAAATTGTTTTCAGCGCACTTCTCCAAACGGGAAGGCGGTTTTGTCCTCGCTTTGTCCGTCCGTCCGTCCGAAAGTTTTTGCGAAAAATTTTCACTCCAATGGGTAGCTCATGACCTTGTATCCCGAACCAAGAAAAATCTCGACGGAATAATGATAAACAATTATAATAATAACAAATTAGTGTGACGCGGCATCGCCGTTGAATGCTGCATTTCAGAAGCCGGCCTGATCTCGAAAGTTATCACACGCGATCAAGTACCCGTTCTTATCATTTTACAATAATACATATGCGAAGTTATATTTAGAGGAGAATTTGAACTTAATTTTAATGAAAATTCCACATCGGTGCGAGGTACCAGTCAATAGTTATGAATTTTTGAAAATGACTCCGAAGCTACGGCTCGGCCGCAAAAGATTATTCGTTGCTTGCTGGTGCTTGATATCCTTTTCTCCGAACAAAACGGAATCCAATACAGAAAATATTTCAACTTGAATGGGTAGCTCATGGCCTTGGTACGCGAACCAAGAAAAATCTTTCCGAAATAATCATAAACAATTACAATAATAACATTTTGGTGCAAGGCGGCTTCGCCGATCAAGTGCTGGAATTCGCAGTTAGATGTTGAAAGTTACTAGTGGGCAGGGCTGGGCAAAATACTTCGAAAAATGTATTTAAATACAAAATACAAAATACACGATCCAAGATGGTCGAAATACAAAATACAAACTACTTCTTGAAATGTCTTTGAAATACAAAATACAAAATACGTATTTTGGAAAACTAAGAAATTCCAAAATACAAAATACAACCAGGAGTATTCCAAATACAAAATACAAATACATTCTTATTGCGTATTTCAACCATTTTATTGTAAAAACCGTAAAATACAAGTATTTCGATGGGAACATTATTATGAACTATGAAGAGACAAATAAAATCAAAATAAAGTGAAGAAAACTTCATATTCAAACCTGTTCCTTACTTCATTCATCAATTCTTCAAAATAACAAATGTTGATTTCCTTTGGGGACAGCCAGCTTTTCAAAAATATTGTCCGACATCCGACATGGAACCTCTCGTGGCTGACAGTAGGATGCACTTACCAGAAAAATGTGAAACGTAAAAGATGCAATCGAACTCATTATCGATTCCAGATAGTGTGCAAAAGCAAGAAATGTCAATGGGGTGAATATAATATTACCAGAACAATTTCGGCCCGAACAGATTAAAGAGCATGGGAAACAAATATGTATTTTGTATTTTGTATTTTGAAAATCAAAATACTTCTCCGAAAAATGTATTTAAAATACAAAATACGAAATACTAGCTGCCTGACCTATTCCAAAATACAAAATACAAATACTTCTCAATCAAATGTATTTAAATACAAAATACAAAATACTTAAATGTATTTCAAATACGTATTTCAAATACTTGTATTTGAAATACCGCCCAGCCCTGCTAGTGGGAGCGGTACGCAAAAGCATACCGCATTTTGGAGTGCAGTAACGGGATTTTGCATGGGCGTAATTTATACCAAGACAAGCGATTTGACCCGCAGCACTCGATATTTCGTCCCTTAGGGGGCCAATGGGGGCCCTCCAAATTTTCAAGATGCAAGAACTTTCACAAAATGATCATTGAGTATCGTCATGTATGTCATAAGTGAAGCTTACGGGTCTATTGAAAATGTTTTCATCAAATGTCGTCGTGTCCGATTCATTCTTCACATTTGAAAAAAAAAATTCTTTCGCAGAGGTCAAAAAAACTGTTTTTATTTTTTCTGCTGTGCAAGGAAACGAAAAATTCATATTTTTTGTTGCGTTCTCAACTAAATCGCGTTCCGTAAGCCCAAATATGAAGACAGTTTTTTCGAAATATCATTTTCCCAAGAAGAGGTGACCTCTTCAGTACACTTTTTTCAACAGCATTTTTTTCAATGTTCCTAGTGGATAAGACTGTCAATTTTCGCTGATATGAGAAGCTTGAACTCTTTTCTTAGTAATTTCCATGCAACATGGCTTCAAAACACACAAGAGAGCCCTAAAACTTTTTTTTTTCTGCTGGGCCGTCAAATTTTTGGCATGTTGATTTTGTAGTAGGGGAGACACGCAAATAAATAAGATCTAGTCTAGTAGGCCAGGCGGTATGTCGGTAAAATCACTACAATCTGGAAAAAATTCCGACCAGAGCTTTTATGGTGTCAAACTTTTCGTGAGGTCAGTAGTTATCTACCACTGAGTTTCCGCCCAAAAACGAGTTGTGCTGATTCCTCCACATCTGCGCGAAGGTAAAGGACGCCTCGAGAGTGCAAAAAGACCTGTTAAACCTCCGTACTTTTTCGTTATATTTGCCTAAATGCAAACATACAACTCTTACGCAAACATTGGAAGCATCTGTCATCATTTCTGTGCCAGTCTTACTGTTGAAAAAAAAGATTTTTTCGTGCGGGTCAGATAAATTACATTTAATCGTTTTTCCACACAAGAAAACGATGGAGCAACATGTATTCTATATGTTTTCTAATAACTCGTATCCATTGAACCCATTCATGGCATTAAAGTTTCAATAACAGCATTTTTGAAGATGTTGCCAGCAAAAAGGTGAATAATTTTCACCCGCCTGTTCAGCAGCAATTTTTTCAATTTTACCAAACACCGTTTGCGGAAATTTCATAAGGAATGGAAAGCTCAAACTCTTCTTTAACGATATCGTGCCTGGCTTAACCGCGGCACGCACTTGAAAGTCTAAAAAACTGATTTTCTTTCCGAGAGGTCCTGTTTCACCCGCGTGCGGCCGTGCCTACTTGACATAGACCGGACTGGTTACACGAGCTTGGAAATGTACTCTTTTCTAGCTTTAAAACGCGACCATTATTATTAAGACTTTGTACATTGATTTATGAAGAAATTATATATTATTTTATCATTAATGGTCGTGTTTTAAAGCTGAAAAAGAGTACATTTCCAAGCTTGTGTAATCAGTCCGGTCTATGTCAAGTAGGCACGGCCGCACGCGAGTAAAATATAACCGTTCGAGAAGAAATCAGTTCCCTACACTTTCAAAAAGCGTGCCGCGGTTAAGCCAGATATAATATCATTAGAAAACAGTTCCAGCTTGTCATTTCCTATATAATTTTCGAGAACGGTGTTTGGTAAAACTGAAAAAAGTGCTGCTGAACAGGTGGGTGAAAATTATTCACTTTTCAGCGGGCCACATCTTCAAAAATGCTGTTATTGAAATTTTAACGCCATAAATGAGTTAAATGAGTACAAGTTATTAGAAAACATCCGAAATACATGTTGCTCCATCGTTTTCTTGAGTGGAAAAACAAATAAATGTGATTTATCTGACCCGCACAAAGAAATCTTTCTTTTCAACAGTAAGAGTGGCACAGAGATGATGACAAATGCTTCCAATGTTTGCGTTAGAGTTGTAAGTTTCCATTGGGGCAAATAAAATGGAAAAGTACGGGGGTTTAACAGGTCTTTTTGCACCTTCAAGACATCCTTTACCTTTGGGCAGATGTGGAGGAATCAGCACAACTCGTTTTTGGGCGGAAACTAAGTGGTAGATACCCACTGACTTTACGAAGAGTTTGACACCATAATAGCTTTGGTCGGAATTTTTTCTATCCAGAATGACCTACCGCCTGGCCTATAGGCAAATAAAATCTACCGGAAAATATATCTACTCACACCTAACGACTCTGCGTTTTGTTGTACTACAATAAAACACGGCATGGAAGAATATTTTCTGTTGAAACCAAATCGCCTGCGCCTGCAGCCTGGATTGGATACTGGTCCGCGTCTCTCCTACTATAAAATCAAAATATCGTAGGTTGGACGGCCCAGCAGAAAAAAAATAATTTTTGGGCTACCTTTGGCGTTTTAGAGTCATGTTGCTTCGCAACTACCAGCAAAAGAGTTCGAGGTCTCCATTCCTGCAAAAATTATGAGTGATATCCAGTGGGGACATAGAAAGAAATGCTCTTGGAAAAGAGGCATTGAAGAGGTCACCACTTCTTTGAAAAATACCATTACAAGAAAAATTTCTTTATAATTAGGTTTAGGGAATGCGATTTAGTTGGGAACGCAACAGAACATATGAATTTATTGTCTCCTTGCATAGAAGAAAAAATAAAAACAGTTTTTTTGACCTCTGCCAATGAATTTTTTTTTTAAGTGTGAAAAATGAATCGGACACAACGACAATAATTGATGAAAATATTTTCAATGGACCCGTAAGCTTCACTTATGACATACATGACGATACTCAGTGATCGTCATGTGGAACTTGTTGCATCTTGAAAATTTGGAGGGCCCCCATTGGCCCCCTAAGGGACAAAAAATCGAGTGCTGCGGGTCAAATCGCTTGTCTTGGTATAAAGTATGCCCATACCAAATCCCGTTACTGCACTCCAAAATGCAGTATCGATGTGTTTTTAGGTGTGTACCGCTTGCACTATACGATATGCGGGTAGCTACATGTTTTTATGAAAATACATTACTACATGTACAGGAATATATTTAGAGAACAATTTGAACTTTCTTCTGACAAAAACTCCACTTCGATACGATCTTCGGGTCAATTGTTATAAATTTTTGAAACGACCGCAAAACTACGGCTCGGCGCATATACGCGTCCCTACAAATTTAAAATCAGACGTGCCATCAACACTATTTAACATTTTGAAATAGGCATTACTAGGTACCTGAAGGATAATGGCACTCGAACTATGAAACATGTTCGCTCAATAACAAAAAAAGTAGGTAGGTGTCACTAAAAATCATGTGACAGACTACCATTTCTTCGGTTTTTCGATAAAAAAAATTGTTCCTGAGGTCGAAATCAGTAGGAAAACATTCTTTTATAAGTAACAGAATGACGCTTATGTGGCCGGTTCGTCTGTATGTCTGTCTGTCTGTCTGTCTGTCCGTGTAGAAACTAGGATGATGTACTCCTTCTCGAGAATTAATGCAAGAGCCTTGGAACTTTTTCCGATGGATAGCTGATGTCCCCCAAGGGTGACCAATGGGCACTATTTTTGTTATCCATACATCGTTATCATTTTTATCAAAAACCAGAGATCTCCTGTGCACTTCGAAGAAGTTGAACTTCTCTTCGGGAAATAAAGCTACAGCCCTTAAAAATTGAACTTTATCCGATGGATAGCTTAGGTCCTGAAGGACCAGATAGGCAGATTGGCTTTCATAATTCCGCCGCCATCTTGGCTGCCATATTGAAATCTCTTTTTAGTGGAACGATTGTCATGAAACTTGAAACTTATCCTTGTCTAGTACCTACGATCATTCTTATTTTCAAGCTGAATTTCATGATTCTGCCGCCATCTTGGCTGCCATTATTGAAATTTCTTATTAGTGTAACAATTCTCATTAAACTTGGAACTGACCTTTGTCTCGTATGATCATTTTTATTTTCAAGCCGAATTTCATGATTTCGCCACCATCTTCGCCGCCATATTGAAATCTCGTATCAGTAAAAGGATTTTCATGAAACTTGAAAGTTATCCTTGTCTCGGATGATCATTCTTATTTTCAAGCTAAGTTTCATGATTTCGCCGCCATCTTGGCCGCCATATTGAAATCTCTTATTAGTGGAACGATTTTCATGAAACTTGGAACTTACCCTTGTCTAGCTAGTACGATCATTCTGATTTTCAAGCCCAATTTCATTATTCTGCCGAAATTTTGGCCGCCATATTGAAATTGTTAGCCCAAATAACGGTAGAGTAGAACCCTATATAGTTACTTAACATCTTGCGTTCACTAATCCTTCAAAAGGAAGTGCGCTACTGAGCCTCATGCCCATTAGGCATATTCGCTTGTTTATATTTTAAAAGCAATCTAAATTTGAAATACTGGTTCTTTATGGGATTCTTGATTTTTTTGCGATAATTCGGTGTACAGCTCCGCTACTTGATTCGAATTACGCTTTTGAGGCGGCCAGCCAAGTAACACAAGATGATAAATCGAGTGTTGGACGTTTCCACTTCCATAGCTAACTGAAATTCATTAATTGAAAAAAAACCGGCACAGATACGGTGGGTACCGGGTACCGGTCAGTCCTCAGTCCTCGCCCTCGCCCTCCTCGGACGCCCGGCACCCGGCAGTCGGCAGACCTTGGTATGCGCCGGAAGCTGAATGGAGTATGGACTGTTGTTAATCCGACAGGCTGTGGTGTATGAGTCACAGCGAGTGCGTCAAGGGGAGGTGGATTGATAGTGCAGTAAATTCACCTTACCTTCTTGATTCGATCAGTTTGTGCTTTTAATTCCACTAGAAATCGAAAAATCCATCAAAATGGCTTTGAAAGCCCAAGTGGGTCTCAGTAAGTACAAAATTGACAGTTTTCTCGGCGAATTTCCTGAATTTTTGACGTTTCTTCCAACCTAATTTGTTTTGTTGAATCGTTTTGCCGCATCGCGTCAATGATAACTTGATTTTTGAGAACTGAATGTGACAAAATGTCGCGATATTAGTTGAGTATTAAAGTGACCTCAGAATAATAAAAATAGATGTTTATATTATTGATTTATATTTTGAAATATGAGTGGGGTGCTAATGACGTCACCAATGTCAATATTGTCCAGTAGGCGTATTAACGTAGCCTACCCCAACCCATCTTGTACTGACCTATTTTTAAACTATACGCGCCACATACACCCACATACCTATAAAAAACTACTCCGCTTCTGGGGCTACCACCATTGACACATTGATTTTTGTAGAAATTATGAATGAAGTCGTCAAATTGAGGCAGTTGCCGAAAAAAAGCAATGGACCTGCAGGACAACACAATGTGGAATGGAGAGTTCTCGTGGTTGATCAGTTGGCTATGAGAATGGTGTCTGCTTGCTGTAAAATGCATGATATATCAGCTGAAGGCATAACTTGTGAGTTGAAAAAGAGGAATAAGAATCTGATTAGAGGATATGAGAATGATGAGTGGATAAAGACTGATAATTGTAAAAAAATTATTTATTTATTCGAGTCCAAACCAAATATAGGTGTAAAGAATTGTATAAATATAATTGTTTATACGTTGTGCCAAAGCTCATCAAAAAAACATTATAAATCACTTGAGGGACTGACCTCGGGTTCCACCAAACTTTTATCAGCGCGATAAATTTATCACTCTCATAGTAACTAAGCAACTGGCCATTCTATTCGCTGGTGCATAGTAACTATCAGCGTGATAGATTAATGGTGGATTCATGCATAGAAATTTAAAATTTACCATTTAATTTTATTACATGAGAAACCAATGGGTGAACACTTGAATGTTAAATCTTAAATTTTAAATTTCCATGCATGAATCCACCATTAATCTGCTCTTGAAATTTTGGTGGAACCCGAGGTGAGTTCCAGAACTCGTCTTATCCAAAAACAAGTAGGTGGCTACAGTCCATTTTTTATAAAGTCCAAGACAAGTTCTGGAACTCAGTCCCTCATTTATATTCTGCTAGAAGCTCTTTAGGTATGACCTACCTAGTTGAAGTGGGTTTTGACCACTTATTATTCTCATTTTCTCAAGTCCTTGATAATAAATTATTGGGTATGAGTTGGGCGCAGAGGGTGCGAAGTGTACCTACTGTAACTTATGTTTGTATAGGTGTTGTATTTAAAACCCCATGGGTCATAGCTTTCCTATCATGGATCTGATTTTGGTGATTCAAAGATTAACCCAAGTTATAATAGGTACCTAATTCTTGCTTCCCGAGGAACAAACACTTAAGTCGAGAAAAGGTATAAGTACATACAAAGAATTAGTTGCTTCTGAGAAGCAAAAACTACCTGCTGATACCACACAGTTGAGGAAATATACACAAAATTAGCTTAATGATTCTTGATGGAATCTTTTTTTAGTTTTGATGACAAGTGAAGTGATAGTCAACTTTTTTTTCATAATTTCAGCGTTTCTTGTGTTTCTACTTCTAAATTTTGGTACGGTACAGATAACGGCCACAAGCAAAGCCAATCAAAAAAAATTGGCCAACCACTCAGAATGGTGTGTATGATGATATTCTCAAATAAAATTTGCGGATTATCCAGAAATTTTTGCAAAAAAAATAAAGAAGGAACAACGCGTTAAAAGACAGTTTAAGTTTATGGATGTTGTTGTACTGTTGGTTGCCTACATCATTTCAGTGGAAAATTAGAGCAGGTACTATTGCGGCCTTCTTGAACTGGGCGACAGTTGACAGATTTTTCAGGATTCTGGCCTAAACGTCGCATGACAGCAAGCCAACTCGTTGACATTGTCGTCCACTTTATTTTGGCCGCAACCGTACGCCACAGTGACTCATGACTTACCAATAAAACAATGTTGCGCGTGGGCCTGAGATGGGCATGAGCACCGCAAAGAAGAGTAGAAGGTACGACCTAAACAACTCAGCTGCAATGAAACTATAAGCGTGATCGTGATTTCCTCCTCGGTGGCGACTAATAATCATGCGTAGAAGGTAACAGAGTTGGTTTCGTGGTTGTAAAAAAGTGTTTAAAATGTATCCGTTATCTGTAGGTACTGAACCCTCAAATTTTTTTTCTCCAAATCATCCAAATTTCAATTCTGAAAAATTTTGATACTTTTTTCATATTGTCTGGAGAACTGAGAAAGTTATAGAAAATTGGACTTTGTCATACACCTGAACCAATTTCAATTCAACTTAAAATTATCTATTGTAATGTGGTAGGTAGATATTGATATTCATCAGAGCCGATTTTGATGAAATTCAAATATTTACTCTTTTTTTTTACAAAAAAGTGATGATTTTTTTCATGGTAGGTACTGTTAGAATAACTTGTATACATATAGATGTGACAGTGAACAGGATACATACTCATTTCCTCATTCGCACTCCAAAAATGCGCTCATGAAACTCATGCCCGTGAGGATTCTGCTATTTGTTATGATATTGTATTAACGTTGTAGTGGTTGAGGACATCCACAAGAAACGTGAACCTTTAGCAACGATGGAGGCTGTATATCTCATCACGCCATCTGAGAAATCAGTCCATTCTTTGATAAACGACTTCGAAAACCCTAGACCTATGTATCGAGGAGCCCATGTCTTTTTCACTGAAGGTAACATCATTTTTCTCGTAATTATGAAGTCAAGTCATTTTAAAAGGCCGAGTCAAATGCTGGAAAACTAGGACAGTTTTGTCTGATAAAAACGGGGTATAATACTAATTTTTAATGCTGAACAGTTTCTGATATTTACTTCCCTAGCGATTTTAATTGACCATATTATTTATTCAGAGCGCAGTCGCAGATCGGGGAGAGAGACAACCACATGTGCTGGGTTGAAACTCCCATAAGAATATGCATGTTGAATGACTTTGTAAAATGATCAATTCAAGGTGCAAATTGACAATTTCAACGAATGTATAACATAGCAAGTGTGTAAAAAGAAACACCTGATCTACTTTTCACCATAATGAAATGGAAAATCTTGCTGTGAAGTTTATGCGAAGCAATTTAGAATGGGGTTTTTGAATCCAAAACAATTTCAAATTACCCGCCATATTTTATTGCACAACTCCCGCTAACGAGAATTTTGACAGCGCTTGAAAGCGAACCGAGCGTCAGCCGTCACGTAATAGTATGGTTAAAAATGTTAAAACGTCCCAAGAATCAAGAAAACACCTTGAAATCGTAAATTCTGACAGCGACAGCAAAGTTCCGTTTTCTATGCATGCTGTGGCGCGCGAGATCTTCTACTGCAGTGCGCATGGTCACAGGCACATACCTAACTTACAAATGACTAGTGGAAGGGGAAAGTGAGAATAATTAATATGGTCTATTGCGGATATTAGGAAAGAAGACAAGGTGGGTCCGGTTACGTTAACTCCATCTCTTAAGTTTTGTTGAACAAAATCACAAACCCTCAGAATGGTGTCTAGAAGAAAGATCTGAAATAAAAATTGCCGACCATCCACGCATGGTTCTCCCTGATTTACTCTGATTGTAATAAACCGTCTGGAGGGGAAGGGAGCAACTAGAGGAAGGGAGAAAGGGGAAGGGACCACGCACCGCTTGATTCTATTGTTTGGCGTACGCTGGAAGGAATAGTGTGACGCCATAAAATTATTCTCTTGGAATCGGGAATTCCAGCATTTGTCCTCACCCTCATGGACTTGATGTCCAAAATGTCTGTAGAAGTGAATGTGATGTGTTTCGTTACCAACAGAAGTCTAGAAAAAGATGGAGTTAACGTAACTAGAGCTGATTATAAGGCATCTTGAATCGTTTGAAATGTAGCTAAGTATTTTTATAAAATCAAGAATTCTTGAGTTTTTGCCTTCATAAACAACAGATATTCCGCAGTTAGTCAGTGTTGCAGTCAGGTACAAAACAGAGTAGTATTAAACTTTTAGGTAATGAGTAATTGTTTGAAATTTGTATTCCACCCGTTTATGAAAATTAATTACATTACCTACCTAGGTATCTACATTTCTAATTTCTGCAGTGACTCGCCCTTTTTTTTCCGCCAAGGCCCAGTTGCTCAGTTCAAGATGAACTCTTTAACTTGGTTTTATCACTGGAACTAAATGTTGCAACAGTAAAATCGTTGACAACAAAGCCTAGTTGAAAGGTAAACCAAAGATGTTCAACTCTAACTAAGCAACTGGACGCAAGTATCTCCACAATCAGTGTTTATATATAATGGAGGGTATAATAATGGAGGAACTAATACATTGAAATAGGAACAGTTTATTTTATTGTTTTTATTTCTTTCTGTAATGAAAAACTTTGCCACGTCTGAAACCAAAAATATGTTTCAAATCTCTTATTCATTTTCTTTGTCATTCCAACAGCATGTCCAGATGCCCTATTTAGCCAGTTGTGCAAGTCATCGATAGCGAAATACATTAAAACTTTGAAAGAAATTAACGTGGCTTTTATTCCGTTTGAACAACAGGTACATATAGATTTTATTTAACAAAATTTGTCCATGATGCTTTGTGCTTCTAACCAATACTTACGTACTACAATCTTAACATGTCTACTATCTGGGATTACTTGGACTAACACTCAATGTTGATCACACATGTTGGATTTCGATTTTTGTTGTATTTCTGCTTTATAGGAATTTAAGGGTGTTATAAGTTTCCTTCATCTAGCCTAGCGTGAAGGTTTATAAACTTCTGCTATAATAGCCAAAAATATAATAAAAGTGCTAATAGCGTTTTCTTCAAACGTCAAAAAGCATCACCGTGACCGGGCTTGGAAAACTCCGATATTGAAGCTACATTCATTATTTGAAGGAAAAGTGGCATGTTTCATTCAGAGTAGAAGTGGTTTTGTGGCTCGTTTGTAGTTGCCTACATCAAACCTACAGACACGCGACTAAAAGTACCACTTCTACTCCTAATAAAACAATGGGTAGTTTTAATAAAAAATAAACATAAGCAAATGCAAATTAGCAAATGCTTATTTTTTATTGGTACTATCCAATATACTATTTTCATTGGGACAAAAGTGCATACCGAACTGCCTTGACTGTAAGCATAGACCAATAACTGAGCTTTCTAGCAAGTTTCTCTGACGTCAAGAGTAGAAGAATAGTGCGCACTGGGAACTCCCAGAGGAAACTGCTAAAGATTTGAACCTATGGAAATAGACTGTTGTATCATTTTCTTAGGGATGAATTTAAATTTTTCCCGTCCAGCCGAATTTATAACGTGTTTTGTTTCGTGATAGTTTGCCCGGAAGAGCTCTTTAACGAGCTGTGCAAATCTGGGGCGGCTAAGAAAATTAAAACTTTGAAAGAGATCAACATTGCCTTCTTACCGTATGAGTCACAGGTGTGTTGTGTTGTGTCTTGTTCCATGTTATGATTTTTGGGTTCAATTTTTTTTAGGTAGGCAATAAATCTGTTTTTATTGTGCTTATTTCTTGTTGCATGCCTTATTGTAGAAAGGTACCAAACGTGTGCTCTACCTTCTCTTGAATCATGATTCAAAATGAAACCTTTACGTTAAGTACATAGAACTTTCTCTGCATTCTTCACTCACGCTTGGTTTCTTGTCTTTTTATGGTAGAATCATCAGTAGCAGTGACAGTTTTGCTGCATGCTTAAAACATTTTATTTCATAAAACGAGTTTTTTCTCAACAGTAATGTGATTTTAGGTGTTCTCGTTGGATTCTCCCGATACATTCCAATGTAGTTATGATCCATCATTCGCAGCAGCACGCAATGCAAATATGGAAAGAATGGCTGAACAGATTGCCACATTGTGTGCAACTCTCGGCGAATACCCATCAGTCAGATATCGAAGGTATGTTTTTGTCGGTCTTTAATTGTCGTATACCGGGTGTTCATTTATTTGGAGGCTGTCCTTTACAGCGGACGTATCGTAATTTTTTTTTGATTTCAAATTATGCGGTGCTGACTTCGAGACAATTTTAGTTTTCATTTTATTGCGTAAAAAGCCACTGAGAGAACATACGGACTTCTTCCTCGATATTTTTCATGTTCAGTAGTTGTTCACAATCACATGGTTTATGCCTCTAGTTAGCTGTGAGTAATGTCCATAAAGTGACTTAATTCTTATGAATTATTATAGTCACAGCAACAATAAATTGAGTTCAGTTCAAAGCAAGACAAGTCGCTCTTGGAATAGATTAAAAGTTTTTAGTTGTTGTTTTAACGTTCTTTTTGGAGTATCATTTGCAATTCGCACTAAATGCGTCTCCATTCAATTGTTTAGACTTGCTTGGAAAATAAAAGTCTTTTAATTATGTATTTGTATTTGCTGAAGTTTTCCGAGATTTCTCCTCTTTGATCACTATTGTCAAAATAGTTCAGAGTGAAGATATAGCTCTGGTTAGAAATGAAGTGTAACCAATTTGTAGGGTAATAACCTTACGAGAGATAATAATGATTAGCGAGAACTAAGGAATATTTTCTTCAGCGATTGGGACCGCAACGTCGAACTGGCCCAGCTCATCCAGCAAAAACTGGACGCTTACAAAGCCGACGAACCCACAATGGGCGAAGGCCCCGAGAAAGCTCGATCTCAGCTCTTGATCTTGGACCGCGGCTTTGATTGCGTGTCTCCCCTGCTTCACGAACTCACATTCCAAGCCATGGCGTATGATCTGCTGCCCATCGAAAATGACGTGTACAAATACGAAGCGTCGGCTGGGGTCGTCAAAGAAGTTCTCCTGGACGAAAACGACGAGCTCTGGGTGGAACTCCGCCACCAGCACATCGCCGTGGTCTCACAGAGCGTCACCAAGAACCTGAAGAAATTCACCGACTCCAAACGCATGACACAGAGCGACAAGCAATCCATGAAAGATCTCAGTCAGATGATCAAGAAGATGCCGCAGTACCAGAAGGAACTGTCAAAGTACGCCACACACCTGCACTTGGCCGAGGATTGCATGAAGGCCTACCAAGGCTACATCGATAAGCTGTGCAAGGTCGAGCAGGATTTGGCCATGGGAACTGATGCCGAAGGAGAGAAAATCAAAGACCACATGAGGAACATTGTTCCGATTCTGCTCGACCCAAAGATCACCAATGAGTACGACAAGATGCGCATCATCGCCTTATATGCCATGACAAAGAATGGGATAACAGATGAGAATTTATCGAAATTGGCGACGCACGCTCAAATCAAGGACAAACAGACCATTTCCAACCTCGGATTCCTTGGAGTCAACGTTATTAGTGATGTAAGTATTCTCTTTTCTATTAAATGAGCATGTGTCATACACAACGAAAAAGAAGGTCTTCTCGGTCTGAAGCAAAGTTACTAGTCAACAGCAAATAAGAAAGATGACAGCGGGTCGTGATCCGTGAATATCTACTATTATTAATCGTTCACCTTGTAAGCAAAGCTGCACAGAAATGCAGTTGAACCGACGAGATCTCAAGCTGCAGTAGATATTCAGAGGTACCATATCTATTGAAGTCCTTTTCAAAATTAACGAAATCTCCTATTTCACCTGCAATTACCGCAAACCCATAAAACTAGCGGGCGACTCAAATATGCTCGTATCTAGAGACGGCGTGATATGTAATCTTCGCAGAATAGGGCAATTACATGATGTTGGTTCAGCTTGTCGCCACTTGGTGGCTTTGGTTCGGTGGCACAGTGCGCTTGCGCCAGATCCAGATTATTGATTAGTTTCGTTTGTTTATGTTTTGCAAATCGCTTCTTCAGAGCTTCATTGGTGGGGAACTTGTGGAATTTTATGCCATTTCTGTTTTGTTGAATTTTGAGCGCGGTGTGACACACAACATTTATAGGGCAATTGGTGTGGCGAGATAAATGTTAATTTATTCAAGTGCCAAAATCACGCGATTGACAATTATGACACACGATTTGGCGATTTGCAATACCAATTGATAAACCTAAAGTCCCCAAGTGGCAAACGGCGCCGCAAGCGCTCCCCTACATGCAATCGCCCTATAACCCACGAGTACATGAATAGCACCATGGCCCCGTCAAAATGATGTAATACGGGCCTGTACCTGGGTGGCTGTAAAGCACCTATTGTCCTATTATGATGTAGTCAGTTCCATTTATTTTGATACAAACTGGATTCAAATGTGATTCTCCGCGGGTGACTTCACTGCACAAAAAATTTACCATTTGCGGCAGCTAAGCAATCGAAATAATTCTTTCACAAAAAATTACCGCATTTCTTCCTCCAAATTTCATTTGCTGGAAGTAGTCATTAGAATTTGTAATGGTTTGGAAATTATTTTGAAGACAACCTAGATTCACGACGACTCCAACGTCGCCACTGCAGACTGTTTCATGAATCAAGTTTCATTATTCTAGGGAGGTGGAAGGAAGAAACCGTATACAGTTCCAAGGAAAGAGCGTATTACTGAACAGACATACCAAATGTCGCGATGGACGCCGATAATCAAAGACATCATGGAGGACTGCATTGAGGATAAGTTGGATCACAAGCATTTCCCATTCTTGGCCGGAAGGGCCCAAACAAGCGGTTATCATGCCCCAAGAAGGTTAGTGTACTGAAAACATCAATTGTTAGATTTGAAGGGCCGCCAAAAAAGTCTCTTTCTGCGATTTTTTTTTATTTGTGACTAAATTATTAATTTTTATTTAAGCGATCGATATGGACACTGGCATAAAGACAAAGCCCAACAAACTGTGAAGAACGTCCCACGTCTGCTTGTCTTTGTTGTTGGAGGAATGAGTTTTTCAGAAATCCGTTGCGCCTACGAAGTCACCAACGCCCAAAAGAACTGGGAAATCATAATTGGATCCTCACACATTCTTACCCCTGAAGGATTCCTCAGTGACTTGGCTACACTTACCGGCTAGAATTCAAAGAAAGTAACATTTAAGATACCGGAAATCTGATATCGCTTCTGTCTTGTGATGTTCAATGTGTTGTGTTTTTCATACACTATTATTGGTATACATATTATATGAATTTATATATCTGTGGTGTTCTTGAAACAGTTGTCATAAACACGCTACTTGAAAGTTTGAAACAATTGTTTGGAAACACCCTGTATTATTATGCTTATTTATTGCGCTAAATACTTTTGAATCTTGTATAAATAGTATTATTGTTGATTTGAGAGGACGTTTTAGAAGCCCTGATAACTGAGTTATGAATTTTTGATTCTAAGAAATAATGTTTAATAATATGCATGTCGTATGTTGTCCTAAAATAAATTGTTCTCAAGTCTTTGTACTTGGGCTGTTCTTTTGGATATTTTAATTTTTTTTAGAAAGAATTGTGATCGAAAGCAAATCATGCTGTACTCCATGCAGTAGATATGTAGCAAAACATAGATGCAGAAAATGAGAATGTCTTAGTTTTCCAGTTGATGATTTTTATGTTTCATATTGCTTCCATACTATGTCATCTTTACTAAAAAACTAAAAAGTGAAAAACATAAATGTTATTAATTAAATATTGAACATGATTCTACTTAGGTGTGAAAGATACATAAAGCAATATATTATTTGAGATCATTACTAGATCATAAAAATGAATAAAAAATTAGAATAGAATTGTTATTAAATTTAGGGACAATATTACTCTGTTTTGTTGTAATCAGTGTAGATTACTGAGCCAACTTCTTATAATTAAAATTATTAATATACATCATTATTAAATCTAATGAAATGTCAATTGAAACGTTAAATATATATTAGCAATTTAATATTATTGCTTATTAAATCCCCCCCTCTTGTATTCTCTATTATTTAGGCAAATGTTTAGATACATTGATAACATCGATTTTTCTTGTCACTTGAGTCAAAAACGAAAATAAGATGAGATAATCTTGACCCTCATAGTCACATGGCTATGTGACCTTTCAAATGTATAAAACAGAGGAATTCTTGATGATAATATGTTTGTTTTAGTAGAGAAATGGCCCAAGAAAAAGTTGTTCTAGCATATTCTGGTGGTCTCGATACAAGCTGTATTTTAAGGTGGCTTCTCGACCAAAAGTATGAAGTGATTTGCTATATGGCCAACATTGGCCAGGATGAAGATTTTGAAGAAGCCAGATCTAAAGCTTTGAAAATTGGTGCATCTAAGGTATGAGTACTATTATCATCATCATCAGTCAACGTTATCTGATAGTGAAGCATTAACTTATTGTGCCCCCTAGCAAGCCACTGGCATAAGTCGATGGTGTCCTGTGTGTGTGCTCCGTAAATTGAAGGACCCGCCATATCGCAACTACTTTTGGTTCCACATCGACAAAAAATTTACTGTCTTGAGAAAGTCGGCTGCACATGTTCTCTATAAAATTGTTCAGATTTATCAGCCCAAGTTGCCTGCTTAGTTTTGCCATGCATTGTCAAAAACACAATAAATATCCATTTAATCGATTTCTCAGGTGGTCATAGACGACCTTCGAGAAACCTTTATCAGAGACTACGTATGGAAGGGCATCCAAGCTGGGCTTTTGTACGAATCTCGCTACTTACTGGGCACTTCGCTGGCCCGTCCATGTATTGCCGTCGGACTCATCGAATGTGCCAAAGGAAATAACGCCAAGTACATATCTCATGGTGCCACAGGAAAAGGAAACGACCAAGTCCGTTTCGAACTGTCTTGCTACTCATTATGGCCAGAAGTGAAGGTATGAATTAATTATTGTTGCCACTTGAATGTTCGTTCTTCATTTTTATCGCAAAATCTGATCATGTTTTTCACATTTAGTACAAGAAAGATAGATTTCAACCTCGGAATAAATATGGACGTCCTGAAAATTTGATATTCTGTTCAGAATTGAGTGCTCTACAACATATCCAAACTCGCCAAAAATCGCACCCGGGGGTTTTGAGTTATTGGAGGGGGGGGGGTAAAAAATTGCAACTTGAAATGGAAAGAATGAAACCCGTCAATCCATTGGAAGCAAATACGTTATCATTCGACGCATCATATCCTGTTGATACCACTCTGGCACAAAAAGTGTCGATCGTGGGGGATCGTCGTGTTGAAGGGGGGTCGTGAGGGGGGGGCGAAGCCCTGCTAGATGGTCCACTTTGTTTTTCTGGCCATGTAGAACCGATCACAACAAGTTTAGTATCTTTTCCGACTAAATTCAATCTCCTGAACTCGAATCCGATGTGTGAATTTGGATGAAAAGAAGTTTGAACAAGTCAACTTGAAAAACTTGTTCTTTCTTTGACAATTTTGACGAATTTTTTTTCACTGTTAGAAGTGTTCATCTTTGAAAAACTTTCAGGGACCATTGAATTGAAGTGTATTCTTCACGAAAATCGTCTACTCCATGTTTAATTTTGTTTCTCGAGTTTAAAAAATCGATTTGAACCTGAGCTGGCCCGGCGCGGCTTCTACTAATGACCAGAACACTACAACATGCACCTTTAAATAAAAGTAGCTCAAACTATTGGAAAACTAATGACTTATCTTTAAAAATTCGAGGATTTGTGCAGAACTGAATATCCTATAACATAAACAAAATCGCCATGAATCGCACTGCAGGATTTTGAGTTATTCGAGGAGGAGGAGGACATTTTGTCAAGATTCGTACTCTATGAACTGTTACCCCTCATCTCAAATAAGTCAAAACTTTGCTCAAAACCCTGCAGTGCGATTCATGGCGGTTTTGTTTATGTTATAGGGAATTCAATTCTGCCCAGATATTCGAATTTTCAAAAATGAGTTGTTTGTTCTTCAATAGTTTGAGCTATTTTCATTTAAAGGTGCATGCTGTAGTGTTCTGGTCAGTAGTAACCGACGCGCCGGGCCGGTCAAGTTCAAATCGATTTTTTAAACTCGAGAAATAAAATTATACATCGACTGGATGATTTTTGTAAGGAATACACTTCAATCTAATGACCTCTGGAGATTTTTTCAAAGATGAACACCTCCAACAGTGAAAAAAAAATTGCCAAAATTGTCAAAGAAAGAACAAGTTTTTTCAAGTTAACTTATTCAAACTTGTTTTCATCCAAATTCACACATCGGATTCGAGTTCAGGAGATTGAATTTAGTCGGAAAAGATACCAAACTTGTCGTGATCGGTTCTACATGGACATAAAAACAAAATGGACCACCTAGCAAAGCTTCGCGCCCCCCCACGACCCCCCCCTTCAACAGTGATCGACACTTTTTGTTCCAAAATGGTATCAACGGGATATGATGCGTCGAATTATAACATATTTTCTTCCAATGGATTGACGTGTTCCATCCCCTCTATTTCAACGTGGAATTTTTTACCCCCCCCCCCCCTCCAATAACTCAAAACCCCCGGATGCGATTTTTGGCGATTTTGGATATATAGTAGAGAATTCAATTCTGAACAGAATATCAAATTTTCAGGACGTCCATATTTTTTCCGAGGTTTGGCCGATTTTTTTACTATTTTTCCTGTACTAATGGGGTACTTGCCAATGGAATAGATTCAGCTGGAAATACTTTTGATTGCTAGTATACATGATAAGGGGACTCTACTGAGAATTTCACAAAAATCCCGTCGTTTTCTACAGAAAAAAACGAATTTGAAAAATCCTCCTAAAAGCTTCGCGCCAGGACAGGGATTTTGAGTGGGGTTGGTCTGACTGTGTGACAATGGAATAATCAAGAATGTCAGGGATGTCACTGTGACACTGTCATTTTGAACATGCTATCGCAAAACCGGTTTCCTATCGAATTATCTCACCATGAGCATTTAGACAATAAAGTCGAACAAGGTTTCGAAGAAACTGACTCCAGAAACCTCTTATAACACTGTCTCAGTCGAGATAATTTATTTCCAGGGGAAAATCTGGAAGATCACCAATAGCACAGAAATAAGAGGCTGAAAATGAACGGTGAGCTTTTATAGGTTCATCATTAGCATACAATTCCGGATAGGTAATACTTAAGAGCTACAAGAGATCCATGTGGGGAGGACGCGATGGATCTCCAAATAAAATGTGGGGAGCAGGAACACTGATGTCCGAAATGAAGTCAAGGGTCAGCCAGGTCAGAGCACGGGTGACAAATATGCGAAAGGCTTTTAGGTGGACAGCACTGAAGACTAAAGAGACTAGTTAGGTTGAACGATAAATGAACAAAACGAGTAGGTACTTACCGCGTAGATCAAAGCCTCGATCAAAGCAGTCAAAGGCAAAAAAAGGGCACAGGAAGAAATTACGGTCGGCGGTTTGACGTTGTCAGTCAGACTCAGATCTTGTTGTTTGAAAACGGCACCTTGGCGACGTTATATCATTGCCAACCCAACGAGGAAAAAGAGTCCTTCTATGTTCTATATCTAATATATTTGTGACGTCACAAATATATTTTTAAAACACGCATTGCGGTCGCAATTTTGGGAATTTAGGAAAAAGAAAAAATACGGGTACATTATTTTTGACCATACTATCGATTAAGCCACCAAAAAAAATTAGGCAAGTACCCCATTACGTTACGCACAAAGCAACATCGATGACCAAGTCCCAATTTCCAGACAATTTAATAATAAAATTTCTCTTCAAGTCAGAACCACAGTTTATTTATTGTCAAGATTACAATGTGTCCCTCTAAGCGAGGTCATCCTCAGATCTTGGGATTACCTCGCTTAGGAGGGTTGAAACATTGTAATTTTGCCAATAAATAGACTGTGATGCTGACTTTAAGAGAAATTTGATTATTATACCTACTCAACATGCCACTTCAAGCATCGGACTTTTACCATTTCAGACAATTGTTCCATGGAGAATCAAAGAATTCACGGATAGGTTCCAAGGCCGCCAAGACTTGATCAAATATGCAACTCAGCACAACATCCCGGTTCCTGTAACACCCAAAGCCCCTTGGAGCATGGACGCCAATCTCATGCACATTTCCTACGAATCTGGGATCTTGGAAAATCCAGAAAATGAACCTCCAGCAAACCTTTTTTTGATGACTTCAAATCTGACAAACACACCAAACGAACCAGTGAGAATGGAAGTGAGATTTGAAAAAGGCCTTCCTGTTTTGGTGACATCTTCAAGTAATTCTTACCAAGATCCTATTGACATCTTTACGTTTCTAAATAAAATTGGAAGCACCCATGGCGTGGGAAGGATTGACATAGTTGAAAATCGTTTCATTGGTTTGAAGGTGAAGTTTTGCAAAATTTCAATTAATTCTTGAACATAAATACTCAGTAAGACTTTTGTTACAGTCTAGGGGTGTATACGAAACACCTGGAGCACATATCCTGTATGTAGCTCATACTGATTTGGAAACGTTTTGTCTGGATCGGGAAGTGTACAGAGTGAAACAAGTTCTTCGAGATCGTTTGTCAGATTATGTGTACAATGGGTTCTGGTTTTCACCTGAAGGCTGTTTTGTGAGCAGATGTATTGACATGGCTGAGGAAACTGTTACTGGCACTGTTAAACTGGAAATTTTCAAAGGAAATGGTAAGTACCTAGTGCCTAGTCTCATGAATGCCTGCTTTCCCAGGCACTTGTAGTAAAACGGTGCTCTATACCTGACAAGGACTCATGATGTAAACTCGGAATGGAATGTGTTCATTTGTTAACTAATTCGCGAAGTTTATTATGGAGAGGTAGCGCCACTTGTAGTTGCCTACCAGTGTGCTGGATAGGAGAGGGTGGCTTCACCGATTGCTCTGACCACTACACACCACAATCATGAGAGGTGGAGCTATCATTTTCTCATGGGCTCGACATTCATTTGAGAGAGAGATCCGATATTCTGTGACATCAGAATATATCGCCAGTGTCGCTGGCCAATAGGATTCGATCTGCCTGTACTCCCTTACCTCCCTCCATAATTCCAGCGATACGAGTTTCCGTCGTCGTGTCGTTCAAATTATTCAACTACAGTGGAGTGGGGGACTGTCGCCGGCGACAAACTAAGTTCTGTAAAGTCGCCATTATGGCGGCTTTACAGAACTTCGTATGTCGCTGGTGACAATCCCCCACTCCACTGTACAGGCAGATCGAATTCTATTGGCCAGCGACACTGTCGGTCGCCGGCGACATACGAAGTTTCTCAATTGTAATATTTTTTCAGTTACAGTTTTGGGCCGTTCATCCCCAATTTCGCTTTACAACGAGGATTTGGTATCAATGGACAAACAAATCAGTTTCACACCATCAGATGCCACTGGCTTTATTAACATACAAGCAATTAGACTTAAGGAATACAACCGTTTCCTGAAGCAACAAAATAAAAAATAAAAACAGTTACATTATATTAATAATAATTACATACTATCAACAGTTCAATCATTCACAACATTTATAACCCATTTCACATTCAATATTTTTGTATGAGATTAAAAGATTTGGATTTTCTAAAGATTTGGTAGCAGCTCTCGGATTTTTGGTTTTCCTCTTGCAGACTGGCACGAAAGACAACACGTTTTCTCCATATTTTGATCCTCCCCCCTTCTCCTTCTAGCGAAGTACCGTTCAATTTTATCCATACTTTCTTCTCCCAAAACCAAAGTATCGTAGAAACTTTCCGTAGGTGCCAGCATGTTGAGAACTTTTCCGAAATAATACTCGTCGAGTGTCAAGTTTAGAAAAGTATCGGTAGTTGTTTTTTGTAAAACGTCTTTGTTGTGCTTGACAATCTCTCGAAACGGAATGTAAAAGTCGAACATTTTGATTTGAACTTCTTTCAAAATTCGCTTCATCAATGGCTTGTTGAACTTTTTGATGTCTTTCAAATTTGTAAAAACTTTGAGGTTTTCCGGAAAAAAATCATCGTTCACTTGCAGATTTGACAGTACGATGAACTGCTTTGGGACTTTGAAGTTTTTGAGAAAATGTATAGTTTTCGTTATAGTAGCCAGATCTTTTTCATTTTCCGTTGACAGTATTAGCGGAACATAACCGAGTTTCCACAAAGTTATGTACAGGCGCCTCAACGAAATAGTTCTGCTGTCAGTTTCGAATCCGTCGAAAATTTGAGATTTTATAGATTTGTCCCTGACACAGCTCTTGGTAATTTCGATTAAACTCTTGGAAGTATCAAGCGCAGGGTAAAATTTATTCTCAAAGAGTCTATTTAAGGACCCGTAAACCTTATTGATGGTGTCGGGATTATTTTTTGTAATGATAAGGTCGAATTCTTTGATCGAATTGATCCATAAGTTGCTGGTTCTGATCTTGAGCATAGCATCTGGTAAAGCTATGAAAGGTTTCAAGACCAGTTCGGCCAATTTCAGCAAAATCTCGTCTCTTGTCAACTTGAAGTTGTACACCAGCTCTTCTTTGTACCAGTCGCAAATATACTTCACGAAGCCCTTAACCAAATCATCGACGCAGTCAAATTTTTCTTGCAACAATAATGAAATAGATCTTCTCAAAGCTTTACTTTTTTGTTGGTTGCTGAAAAAGCTAAAGTTCGACAAGATCGAATTCAACTCATCATTTATGGCTTCAAAAGCCAGGATACAATCGGAGCTTCCGTATGTTATGTTGGTCAAAATTTTGTCTTTTGATTTCGTAACTGTAATTTTTTCATTTTTCCAAAGCTCTTGGTCTTGTTCACACCACTTGTTCGTAATATCTTCGGTAAAAGTCAACACCTGGTTGTTCTCGATGCTCAACTGAGAGACAGTATACAGTATGAATCTGGCTTTGTTAAATTGTTCCAGCTTTATTTCTTTTTCGCCAACGCTTTTTTCTTTATACTGCTCCAGTTTTTTCTTCAGATTTGTTATTATATCGTACTGTTTTTTTATGCTAAACTTTCCAGGTTCTATCAAGGTGGTTTTCGAAATCCTGTTCCTTTCCAGGATCTGTTTGCATTGTACGGCAAAAATCTGCTTGTCTGTGAAATTTTCGCAACTTTTCACAACTTCAACAACAATATCTCCGAACTCTCCCCAGTGGATGTTGTTTGTCGAAATATTCACTTCCTTGATGTTTTCATGGAATGAAAATTTCAAAGCCAGGAAAGCGGTCAGGGTATTGTGGTACAGCTTGTTTTGTTCCGGTAGTTTGATCCATTTTCGTATGAAGTAATTCTGAAACGTTCAGAGTTCACTGAGAAATTTTAAAATGAAAAACCGAGCGGAAAACTAAATATTTATTGTTTACCTCGTGCTTTAGAGCTTCGGGACTGATCAGGATCCTAGAACTTCTTCCAGCAAATGCAGCAACCATAGAACGAACTGGACCCGAGAAAGCCGAAGTAACACTTTTTTCTTCACTCAAGTCTATGTCTAGCTAAAAACCAATAAAAACCTTGAACATTGTCGCTGAAAAACCCAACAAAACTTGAAATACATGAAACGGTTTAAAATTCTAACTCAATCCAAAAGTATCCCATATTGTTTCTTTACATAATTATATTGGTACATGTTGATGTAATCCTTTGGGATGAGATGTTTCTGGCATTATTAAGTATTGTTCGGAGTTGAAGTCGCCCGATCTTCAACTACAATTTCGCTGGCAAAAATCAACTGGGGATCTCAACAAGTTCAACTGACCAGTACTCGGTCATCACCAAATGTTCAATTTCACCACATTGATAAGAAAAATAGGCACTACTGCAGTAATAAGTGTACTACTGAGTACTGACTGGCTGATTAGCTGTTGAGTGTCAGTAATAAAATGGTGACTAGGTACCTAGGTTACCTACCTCATCACTGGTAATGCTAGCTGCATTTGTTTGTCTTCTTACGGCTTTTTTGTGTCGTTTTGACTTTTCGTGGATGGCCAAAGCTTCTTGGTTCGGCTTACAGATTTTACAAACTGAGCATTTGAAATCTGATTCGTTTATGCTGAATTCTAGAAAATTAAAATGCTGTACCCACATTCTACAAATCTATAATAAGTAGTGTTACTACAAGATGATGAAAAAAGGTAGACTCGGGTGCCAGTATACCTACTTTTCGAGGGGGTCACCTTGACCTTGATTCTGTATTTGACAGTGGAGCTTGAAAAACATGACTCCATGACATACTGAAGATTTATTAATTACTTTCAACGGGATTTCTGTACTTTTTCTGAATCAATAGAACATGTTGGTGTTCAGCTAATGTTCCATTACCTGCAGTGTGTAACTTCTTCGGAACTATATGTATAGTCGCGACAATTTAGCAAGCGATGTGCGTCATCGGTTCATCCGTTCATTGCAACTGAAAAAACATTTTTTTTCTCATTTTTCTCAAAATAAAATATACTTCAATGGTAGTACTCTGGTATTCTGTGAAAAAAATTAGAAAAATATATGTTTCTCAAGTTGAAATAAACGAATAAACCGATGACGTACATCGCTTGGTAAATTGTCAGGACTATAAAAGAAGAACATTAGCTAGAGATTTTATAACACAGAACAAAACAAAGCATCAGGTTATAACAGAGAACAAAACAATAAAGCATCAGGTGGTAGACCTATACCGTTCAGTCACCACGACCGCTATGTTTTGTTCTGTGTGAATAGTCTCTAATAAATGTTCTTCTTTTAGCTTCTTATTGTTTCAAACTGTAACGAAACGTTAGCTGAAAACCAATACGTGTTTTACTTGCCCAATTTTTTTTATTGGCTTATTCGATGGTATGGCTAAAAATAATAAACCCGTATTTTTTCTTTTTCATAAATTCCCAAAATTGCGGCCGTAATGCGTGTTTTAAAAATATATTTGTAATGTCTCAAATATACTGAAAACTCAACAAACAGCACTGTTGGATTGAAAACGACTCAAAAAACTGTTAGAAGGGCACTACTATATTCGAAAAATACAGACACAAAAACTCCACTGAAATTTCTCTACTACCTATTGCCAACATTTTGAAAAAAAATCCAAAAAAGAATCTTTCTAACGAATGGATACATTTTCCGGAAAATTTTAGGAGATACTTACACTATTGATTATCAACAAGAGTAAAGTGTATATTATTCAACAAGCGGGTAATGATTGCTTCTTGCTCAATAATAATAGCCGAATAATAGCCATTACCCGCGAGTAGAATACCTACTATGCTTTATCCAGTCTTATTGAAAAATGCAGGCATGTATACGCGTCGAGATACGCGTGATAATGCGTGCATTATTCAACAGGATTGGATAAAAGTAGTTTCAGTCATTATTTCATTGGCAAGTACTCCATCAAAGAATTAAACAAAATGGATGTTATTCACAATCAACATCAACACTATACTGAAGATTTGTTAGGTTTTGATTCCAAGTGAAAATTTTTCAAATGGAGCATAAGGTACCTAATCTCGAAGTAGGTACTCTTCATTCGGTTCAATATTGAACGGTGAAAAAAGGAATAGTGAAGATAAAATTACTTCACTTCTCACTGTTTGATGACTCCATCACAACGTAGGTAGGTACTACAGCCCGTGTCCGCCACTTTTTAATCGCTCTGTTTAATGGAAATGATAGTCTATAAACGTCTATAGCTTACCTTTCCTAAGTTCCATGTTGGAGGTCTTAGTCCCAACCGTGCACTCTTTAGGACTAGTCTATTTTGAGATCAGATTTTTCACCAGGGTTTTGAAGGCACTTCCTAAAAGAGCCTTCTAAACGAAATTTAATCAAAATAATCAAACGAATTATGATAAGAACCAACATAAAGATAAAACTGAGTCATTTCAGGTATTATAGGTACATGCATAGGTACCATATACATACCTACCTATGGACACTTCGTTGTAGGATGAAGTTATGTCGGTACACTCAATAAGGAAATAATGCTGATGATTCAAAGATAAATACAAAAATAAATAAGGCTCAAATCGAGGCTGCTATCCATAGTAAACTGTTTATCATCGTAGTGCAAATTTGTTTTTCACACATTTATCGAATTTGTCTGAGAACTCTTGATGCTTGATGCTCGGCTCAGTTGACATAATGTTACAAAAATTCACAAAACATTGAAAAAATTGTATGGCATGATATTACGTGGATTTCTTAATATTTAAGCGTAAGAATACGAGAATACATAAGAACACGGGAAAAATATTTTAAAAAATTGATGACGTTTATTTTTGAAGATATGGGTACAACGATGGTTGGAACTTCGCCCGTCACTGTTTCCGCTATTCAAAGTGATTTTTTGAAACTGCTTGTGAAAGACTAATCAGTAAAAATGATCAACCAATGGGTGTGCCCTGAACTTCACTCTAACATACAGGGTGATTAATAAATCTCAAAGATTCATTTCCCTTCAAAAACGCCAGTGATTTTTTACCTATGAAAACGAAATGAGTGTGTGTGTGCGCGCGCGCGCGCGCGCGCGTGTGTGTGTGAGAGAGAGAGAACTGTTATGCCAAAGGTAATGCAATAAAGTTTTATACTACTGAAGAACAACAGTAGCGACTCTCTCCCAACAAGTACAACATAACAATGTTCAACTGTACATCAACTTATTTTGCGCGTACTCAAAATCCATGCAGTAAGTAGAAAATTAAATTTGAAGTTGATTATATGAAAAAAAAATCCAGAACTCGACTTTGAAAACCTCTATCTCCGTTATAATGCGTTGAACGGTTTTTTTTTTGAGAAAGTCCACTTATTTTTTGAGTCTTTTTTTTTAACCATTGTGGTGCAAAATGCTGAAGTCCTGCGCATCAACCATGAACCGAACAGTTGTTTACTCGGTTTTTGACGAATTGAGCCCTTGCATATACCCTTCGTTTTCATTACGATGGCTAATAATGAAACTCTGGAGACGTTGAACATTTGATTCACTCCACCACGAGAAAAATCCAGTAAAAAATCCAACACGTTGTGACACATGACTCCACTGACGTTTAGAAAACTGACGGATAACCGCAGCATTCTGACGTCCTGATCTGTTAAACCGCCAGTACTAATTTTGACGTAGACCAGCGTTTTGGGTCACGTGACAAAATTCTTTATATTTACAAATATTCTTTTAATAATTGGATTCAAAATTAAATTAATGGATTTTTCAAGTAGCAACATAAATTGCTTGTTGTTTATTGTCGAATGCTATTTTGATGCAATTTTCAAAGCAATGCAAGAGGGCCTTATTGTTGCAGTTTGAGTGTTCATCTCAGAGATCTTTACCAAGATGAAGTACCTATGCACTTGACTCTGTTCATCACTTGGAGTGTACGATTTGTTTCCCCTTGATCAAATTGAGAAGGACTATATTGCTTTCCTTTCTCCCTCTTCCTAATCTACTTAGCAGATAAATTTATCAGATGTTTACTTAATACGTAGCAAGTCGAGTAGCAGGTACATGTGGATATTTTTGAAATACTAATAAAGAAAAATGATAGTTCTATGATAGCGTTCGTCAAACTACATGCCAGAGAAAAAATAATCATTGTGACAAGATACCTACTCTCAGTTACCAGTTAATCATGTTCAAGTCAATTTATGATGAGTATCTATGTGGGAAGTGGTTCCAATACAACGTAGGTATTATCATCTGAACTGTAATTTATAAAATTAAATAGTGTGATTCCCTACAGAATATGACAAAAACTGAAGTGATTAACCCCCCATGCCCCCTTTCAGCGAATTAGTAGGTAGTGACTAACCCCTCGATCATGCCCCGCGTCCGCGGATATAGTGATGGGATGGTACTTTTTAATGTTGTATCGTATCTTTGTTGTATGAAGTCTGTTTAAGCACAGTTGTCTTGCTTTGAGTTGGCACAGGCGGAAACTTCAACCTGTTTATATAAATTCTTCATAGGTATGTATAATTCGGAAACAAAAACTCTAATAAACCTCGAACAGGTCGATTTTCAATTTGAAAATTTTACATTTTGAGTTTTTAAACTTGACAATACCGGAAGCCACAAAAGCACCAGTGGGCTCAGCAGAGCTCAAAACGAGGCTTGAAACGACAATGTATAGGCACAATAAGAGGGCTTAACAGGGCTCTGAATAACACAAGAAGGCATACCGCTCACTAGAGTTTCAAAAGTTTCGAGATGACACATGGGGGCTGTCAGTAGGGCTTGGTCAAATACAAGAGATACGAGGGGGGGTATACTCAGTTCCGGGTGAAATCTCCTTTGGGCAGATTTGCTTGGTGTCGGTCGGTTTAAACCCTGCCCCATTAAAAGCACGGTTCGGCAGTTATCATGGAAGATTACAGACATACACAACAAACGCACGCACCCACACGACATCACTCTGGAAATGGCCTCAATCGTCTTGTCTTATTGGATACATCCGTCGCGTCGTCATAAAAAATGTTTATACGATCACATCATATTGATATCACAATACTTCCCCTACTCCTTGCATGGTGGGAATCGGGAAATTAAAATCGATCTGATCGAGCTTTTTTCAAGGATTTCCGGTTTTTGCAGTACGGAATTTAAACAGGTTATAAAGTTTCCATCCTGTCTATCACAGTCTTCTACGACCAGGGTCGTATTGTAGCATGGTGCATGGTCTTTAGGGGCTGGGCTGCAGGCAAAGCCTAATGGGTCTCGAGGCTCTCAAGTTTTTTTTTCCGACAAATAATTTCAAGTACATGGTTGGAATATTCAGCCATAATGGCTGTAGAAAGTGATATTTTGATGAACTTATTAGACTTCAGTGGCGTCCAGGAGAAATTTGTTTCTTCGAAACTGCGAAGAAGAAATATTTAGTTTTCTAGGGGGTGAGTTCTATTTTTGAATACTTTTATTTCATTCAATTTCATTTTATTTGTTCCTCGTTATTGGTGAAAGAATATTTATTTTTTGCTCGGTTTTTTGCATTTTGAATTTTTTGAAAGAGATGAAAAATCTTCGCTCTTTTGAGGTAGATCAAATTAGTCTCAGCGCAGAGTGACGTCACAAAAGCCATAGTCAGATGAAAATTTTTGTGAAGAACAAAATTTTATAGCGAACATTTAATTACGGAGAATTGTCAATTATTTAGGTAATATGTATGTAACAGCCCATACTTTCAGTCTAAGAGTCAAATAAATTCCCCGAAAATTATATGTAGGTGTGGTGTAAGGATCTTTGGTTATACAGAGGGTAATACCATTGTGTAATACCTACCTACCGAAATCTTCAGTTGCCTACATACTAAAAGGTTTTACTTTTAACGATTAAAAAGTCAAGGAAAAGATTCTCCTAGTCCTCCTGATTCAGAAAAATGTAACATACATGCATCTCACTCACTTCTGAAAAAGATCAAGGGTAAAGGGTGCCAAAGTTAAATTTTTTAGGTATTTTTGAACATCAATAACATAAACGATTTAACGAAATTCGCTCCAATTTAGCCTAGGTTAGTTTGAGGAGACAGCCTATACCACGCATGTGGAGTTTAAGTTAAATCGAACCAGTGACATCGGAGTTACCAGGGGTTGCAAATTAAGTACCTTTCCTCTTTTTCATCAGTTTGCTCTAGTCACTGCCCCTTTTTCCTCTACATATTGGATTTAATTGAAGCTCGACGGGCAGGTGACCAGTGTCTGCAAACTATAGCCTAGGCTAAATTAGAGCGAATTCAATTGAACCGTTCATAAGTTATTATTATTAATGTTCAAAAAAGGAAAAAATGAGCTTTGACACCCTGCATATTTTTTAGGAGTGAGATGCATGCACTATAAATAATAAATAAATAAATAATGTTTTTCTTCTTATCGGCTCTTATCGCGGCCATAGGAGTTTGTGTTGCCTTTGTTAAATCTGAATACACTTGAAAAATTCCATTTTACGATACTTGACTTGAATCACCGGGAATCGAACCCGGAGCCTCACTTCGCCGAGCAGGTGCGCTCCCCAATCGACTAGTGGGAAGCGCACCTGCTCCTCATCGGGAGGACTATGAGAATCTTTTCCAAAAGTTTGACCGGCTGAAAGTGAGACACCCTGTATATTGAACAAATCCACCAGATTTATCTGTTTATTCCAGACTGTGTGCCAGGAAGACATGGTCGAAAAGGGCCAAAGCCAGAAATCCATCGACAGCCAAGACAAAACCTTCGAAACAAAATACGGACACATCGTACGAAGCGTCAAAAACAACAATGTAGTCGAAATCACAGTATCCATCAACTTGCTCGAACCCTACGATGAGAAAATCAGCGTCATCACAGAAATCTTAATTTTGGCCTGTAGAGACACCGACGGATTCGAAAAAGTCAACGAAGCAACCATCGAAAGACTGGTAACGCTGGGAGCCAAAATAGACCACTTCACCCAAAGCTGGTACGGCTGGGAACCTTTGCATTACGCTTCAGAAGCCTCAAATCCGGCCAAGTTGACGGCCATCATCAAGAATTTGCCGCGAGAGAAAATAAACACTCTAACGGTTTTATGTGAAAATGCTTTACACGTTCTCCTAGACTATGGACGCGGTTCCAAGATGTTTGGAGTGCCATTTCAAAACGGACCTCAAGCGAACCTGGCAACTATCGTCCGTTGCGAAGATGCCACAATCGTCAACTGCGTGGACATCTTGCTAAACGCTGGCATCAATGTAAATCAAAGCAATTTCTGGAATGAAACTGCAATTCTGTTGGCGATCAAAAGAAGATCCACCAATGTCATCAGGAGGTTACTCAAAGTTCCTAACATTGACTTGGATTCTTGCAAGGATCCAAACTTTGGAATGACTGCCAGAGAGTTGCTCAAAGATATGGAAATTTTCTCTGGAGTTTTGCCTGGACACGCAGATAATGAAGAACCAGAAAAAGTTTTGTTCCGCCTACTCAAAGCTGGTGACGAGGAATCATTCTTGAGATACAGAAGAGGAAACATTAGAGAATTTGCCAATGCTGTAGATGGAGACAGTGAAGACAATTCAAGTTGTACGCTCTTGCAGTATTGCTTCAGAAAAGGTTTCATGAGCGGACATCAACACTTACAGCGTCATGAAACTGAACTTCATAGCGAAGTTGGTATACTAGACAACTGCTTGGTTCAAGATTTTTGCGAAAACGGAATGGTTAGGTGTATAGAACATCTGTTACTGAATGGTGCAGATGTAAACAAAAAGATTAGGAAATTTGACGAATCTTTGCTTCAAGCCTCAGTGTTACGTGGATACTATCCGTTCCTTTGTATCATCCTCGGACATACAAAGTCAAATTTTGATCGTGACGAAGTCTACAGGCTTCTGCCTCAACTCTTTTCAAATTCAAATAAACGACACTCTAATGAAATAGTTATCAAAAGTAATATAGATCACACCTTATCTATAATTCTAGACAAACTAACACCGATCACAGGCAATGATGATAATAGAAACAAACTAAACGAAGCCATTCTTTTAGGATTTACCACAACCAAAGATGAAAACATTTGCTCGTTGCTCAATCTAGGCGGTTACTTTTATGGCAAAAATGAAATTTGGGGCAACAAAACAGTGGTTGAAGAACTAGATTCAGAAGTCATTCAGATGCATCTAGATGACTGCATAAGTGAAAATGATAAAGATGAAGTAGTCATAAACTTGGAGAGCCTCACAAATGACGTCAACAATACAAAAGTTGTAGAAATATTTCTAGGTTCATCAACTCTGAGTCCATTTTTAAACCATTTGGTGTTCAAAAGTTTTATAAACAACAACTGGGAAAAACTTCAACGGATATTTTACTTGAACTTGATATACTTCATTGCGTTTTATATCGTATTGAACTCATACATTCTGCTCAAGTTTGGTCGGGGTCCTGATTGGTTAATCAAATCATGTTTGGTCGTAGGAGTGATTTTCCTGTTAGTGTTCATTGGAAAAGAAACGCTTCAACTTGCCTCCAATCCCAAGAATTACTTCAAAGAAATTAATAATTTCGTTGAAATATTCTTTGTAATTGTCACATCGATTACTTATTTTGACTTGATGTGGAAAGAAATCAGCATGGTCATGACAGTTTTGAGTTCAAACGTGGTTCTTCTACTCCTTCTGGAACAAGTTCCGAAACTTACCAAATACATGATAATATTTCGCACAGTCAAATTCTACGTAAAATATATCATATTTTATTTCATCCAGTTCATAGCTTTTGCCATATGCTTTTATATTTTGTTTTCAAAACCGAATCATAATATTTTGAAGCATTTCCCAATTAAAATCTTTGAAACAATCATTCTGTTCACAGGCAGCATAGATTACATTGAACTAGACTACAGGAACGCCGAGATTTTCGGAAGAGTAATTTTTATTATATTTGTTTTTTTTATGGCGATAATTCTGAATAATCTCTTGCTGGGACTATTAGTAACTGACATGAGCGTTATTCAAAAAGATCTCAAGGTTTTTGAACAAATTCGACGGGCTAGCTATGTTGTGAGGCTTAATACATTCTTGAAGAGGCCAATTCTGAAAAGGCTGGCCGAACAGTTCTTTGTTTTGAGCAAGGGAAATTTAGATTTTAAACCTAAAATTGCAACAACTGTGTTGATACTGGGGCAAGAAGCTATTAATGAGTTATCTGATGACGATATAAAATATATTGACTTTATTCTGGCTAGGAAGCCTAAGAAGACTAATGTGCATAAAGTTTTGTACAACTATATTAAAACCAATTCTAGAAGGCATTACGAAGAGACTTGCGATAAGACTGATTCAGAAATATTAGAGAAGCTTAGGATATTGGAGGATAAAATCAGGGATTTGCATGAACTGAAAGAAATTATAAAGATGGAGTTCAAGAAAATTAGGTTAAATTAAAAAATTTGAATTTTCTATAGATTAGCCAGGTATGTATATAGGAAAGGATAATAAAGTAAAATTTGGCCACTATCTGAAATGAAATAGCAAGGTGCGACTTATTCCTGTATTGTATTTATTCAGAAACTTTATTCTGGAAGTTTCAAGTGACTTGATAAACAAAAAAAAAACGCATATAGTATTCTACTATCGTGCAATATTATCACTAATTCATCTCACTCTATTGAGATCTATACCTATCTATCGCAATACTTACATATATGATTGTACAGGGTGTTGACTTTATTCGGTCAATATTTGAGATGATGAAATGAAACTAATCGAAAAATTAGTACCTATTTCCTCAAAAAAAAATTAAAAATAAAGAATACAAATTTTACAATTTTTCAAAAATAATCATAGGCGTAGTTGGCTTAGCTTACTACCGTCAGCTTACTTTGTGTACCAAATTTGGTCAAAATCCAGCAATTAAATTTGGAGGTAAAAGAAAAACCATTTTCAAAACTCAATTTTGAAAGCCTCTATCTTCGTTATGATGTGTTTCCCATATAAATTTTTTCGAAAAAAATTTTCCACATATTTTTTGAGGCTCTACAATCTCCTAAAATAACGACAAAAAAGCGTAACACCCTGCATGCAGGATGGTCCAGGTTTAAGTCAACAAACTTTAGGGGTTGATAAAGAATCACAAAAGAAGTGGACTCACCCAAAAAAGTACACATCCAAATACACGTATATAAACAAAGTTACAGGCCTTCAAAGTTGCAGAAAAAAAATTCTTGTTCTTTTTTGAAAAGCTTGACCAACTTTGCTCAAATTTTCTATTGCTCGTTATGAAACACGTCCACAGTGACTGCTTGAAAATAATTGTCAAAATGTGGATGGCCCAATTGCGTAGATATGGGGGTCCTCACCTTTTTACCCTCCTACTGTCTACGCCACTGGATATTTTGAAAAATCGATTAAAGTCTTGAAATTTTCATTCAATTCTGAAGGAAAAATTGGCGGGCTATAGCTACATTTGGAGCCTTTGTTTCAGATAGTATTTACTGTTTTTTTTTGTTTGTTTTTTTTTTCATTTTTTCATTTTTTGCCATTGGAACACTGAAGTTGCCGGAAGTTGTTCCATTATGGAATACTATGAAACAAATTATATTCTGTTTTGCCGCCTCGATTCAAGCTTTGGGCAAGCTTTAGATTCATTCAATTTCAACTTTGTTCTCCTCAATTTTGAGGCTGTTGAGTTGATACGTAATAATTTGGCTCATGGTGTTCCAGAAGGCCCGACGTGCAACCTTTCATCAGTTCAATAATCAATAGCTGAAAATTTTTTTTAAAGGGAATGGATCAAACGAAGGATAGACCACCTCGATGGATAACTCACTTTTTCATTTTTCTGGAAATACTTGGAAATCGCTGTACAAATTTTCAGCGACCTCTTGGGATCAAAAGCTTGCCCGAAATTTGAAACATCTGCGTAGTTCGTGTTTTTGAACTTTAAATCACAAAGATCTCCGAAGCAGCTTTTTCAAATATAGGTATAACTGCCAATTTCTTTTCATAATTGAATGCGGAATTCAAGACTTTCACCAATTTTTCAAAACATCCAGTGGCGTAAAAATAAGTTGGGGGTACAAGGGTGAGCACGCACTCCTCATATATTCGGCACTGAGTGGATTTGACAGAATTTTTTGCAAGCAATTACTGTGGACGTGTTTTATAACGATCTATGAAAAATTTGAGCAAGATCGGTTGAGCTATTCAAAAATTAAACAAAGTTAAAGTCAGAAAAAAGAAATTCTTTCTGCAACTTTCAAGACCCTGTGATTTTGTTGATATGCATTTTAGATACATATATACTTTTTGGGGAACGTCCACTTCTTTTTTCATCCTCTATCAGCCCGCAAAGTTTGTCGACTAAAACCTGGACCATCTGTATAGCATGTAGCATTATACTTATAATATAATTTTATTATTTATTTTTATTATTATTATTTTTTTTTAATAATTTACTCGTTTATTTAGAATATTTACATTGTAAAATTAACTATAAAAAGAAAATTTCTTCAAGCTCTCTACCGGCAGGAAGTGTACCCATAATCGAGGTTGCATTTCCCCTTTGCAAAGTTAAACTGATAATTTGGATTAAATAACTTGTCGCTCTTCTTTCACCAGTTTGGTCTGTTATCCTCTTCCCTATTTCCTTTATCAATGAAAGGCCCTCACATCCCCATACTCCGCTTGTTTCCAGAGCAATTGGAACAAAAATAAAACGTTCTTGTAAAAAATTGTAAAAGTTTTTCTTCCTTTCTTCGGCACATCTTGCTGCGTGACCTGGGCGAATCTCAGATGATTTGAGATATGATGGTGCAAAAGTGTCACTACATGTAAAATCCCATACTAGTGGCTTTCCTCTTTTCCATGGAATTAAAGAAATTTTTTTATTATTATTTTATTGAATAAAAATTCAGTTGAATGCACGGTTAAATATTTTCATCCATTTGCCACTGGGCTTTATTGTCTTTTCAAAATGCCTTATCAATGCCTCGAAAGAAAAACTGGAAAAAACGGGTAGGTACCTATATACATATGTATAGTCTGAAATTGGGCTGGGTCAGGGCTGGGCGGTATTTCAAATACAAGTATTTGAAATACGTATTTGAAATACAAGTATTTGAAATACGTATTTGAAATACATTTAAGTATTTTGTATTTTGTATTTAAATACATTTGATTGAGAAGTATTTGTATTTTGTATTTTGGAATAGTTCAGGCAGTTAGTATTTCGTATTTTGTATTTTAAATACATTTTTCGGAAAAGTATTTTGATTTTCAAAATACAAAATACAAAATACATTTGTTTCCCATGCTCTTTAGTCTGTTCGGGCCGAAATTGTTCTGGTGATACTATATTCACCCCATTGACATTTCTTGCTTTTGCACACTATCTGGGATCGATAATGAGTTCGATTGCATCTTTTACGTTTTACTTTTTACTGGTAAGTGCATCCTACAGTCAGCCACGAGAGGTTCCATGTCGGATGTCGGACAATATTTTCGAAAAGCTGGTTGTCCCCAAAGGAAATCAACATTTGTTAATTTGAAGAATTGATGAATGAAGTAAGGATAAGGAATAGGTTTGAATATGAAGCTTTCTTCACTTTATGTTTATTTTATTTGTCTTTTCATACTTCATAATAGTTTACTTATTGTTGCGACTGAATCAATGAAGTGTTCCCATTGAAATACTTGCATTTTACGGTTTTTCCAATAAAATGGTTGAAATACGCAATAAGAATGTATTTTGTATTTTGTATTTGGAATACTCTAGGTTGTATTTTGTATTTTGGAATTTCTTAGTTTTCCAAAATACGTATTTTGTATTTTGTATTTCAAAGACATTTCAAGAAGTAGTTTGTATTTTGTATTTCGACTATCTTGGATCGTGTATTTTGTATTTAAATACATTTTTCGAAGTATTTTGCCCAGCCCTGGGCTGGGTCTAGTCGAGGATCTAGTCAAAAAGTCTGAATATGTTCCAGGAAAAAAAAATCAGCATAACATCCCATTGCCGCTCGCTTTCTACCGAAACAGCAAGTGAATGTTCAAGTAATATTAAAAAAATTGAGAATCCAATATTGGCTGAATTTTTAAAACGAGATTTCTTAGGCTCCAATGAATATTAGTTTCAAAATTGGGCCAATATAATAGTGCTATTCTGTAAAAATAAAAAATAACATTCCATAAACGCTCTGTTATTTAAAAATTCGTGTCAGCCATTGGCTGTTGCCTAGGTAATAACAGCGTAACAGAGCCTTTATGGACTGTTTTTTTTTAGAGAATCGCACCATTTGTCCTAATTATAGGGATGGGCGATATCGTGATTATTTGATGTACCTATCAAAAAATGATAGTTATCAAAATATCAAATATATCAATAACTATCAAAATATCACTATGAAAATAAGAATATTAAGTACCTAATAATATGAACAAGTAGCAAAGTCCTCACGGGGGTGAGTCTCATTAGCGCATTTTCTGAGTGCAGATGAGTAGACTGGTTCACTGTTACCTGTGAACAGATTGTCCCAAAAGTACCTACCACAAGAAATCATCAATCTTTACGAAAACACGAGTAGTCAATAATAAATGAAAACAACACATCACCCAAAACTAGAGAAAATGTCCTTCAAGTTGGGATTATACCTATATCGGTCCCAAGCATGGAGCCAGGGCCACCTTGCTGAACCGCAGCGCCGCGACCTAAAAATCGCATCCGCATTCAAGGACGGAGTTGAATTAGTAAAATAAGCGTTTCGAAATCAATCCCTGTCGTGGGTTTATTCCTTGACAGATTCTTACCATTTTGGTCTCTTTCGAAAGCTACAAGGATGTACGATCGGCCCAATTAGAGGCCGCACGAATACTTCAATTTTGAAGGAGTTCCTCAACAAAATTTCCTTAGCAACTCCTCCAAAAATTGAAGTATGACGTGCAGCATCTAATTGGGCCTACTGTACTTTGGTTTGAGCCCATTGGTATTTCCAAAATCCAAAAATCAAAGAAATTATTTTTGTATTTTGAAGCGCACCGCATGTACAGGTCGAAAACACGTGGAGGAAAAATCAATAAGAGTATTGGGAATAGACCTTTTCAGAAAAGAGAGACAGATGCGTGCGCGTTCGTACCGCGCAGCTGGTGGTGTCTAGCTATAACGGCGCCTAATATCTCCAAGGGAAACTCTGTTCGTTATGAAGTGCGCGGCACCACACTGCGGTCATGTGGGGCTGTGACGTAAATCGTGCGAGAGAGACCGCCTTTATTGAAAAGGTCCATTGAGCGTGCGTATTCAAATTCACCATGCACATGGTTAAAAGATATCGCTAGCGATGTACCGAGCGTTCATAAATTAAATGGGTCAAGGGTGGCTGTGAGTTTGAAAACATCTGTCGGAACTAGCATCGTTCATTTGATGTCTGTAATTTTTTGGTTATCGTAATCTGTCAAACCAGCCGCAGTTTTCGTTTTCGGAACATTTTAAATGTGGTTTTCACGGCAGGGCACAAAACCTACATGATCGAGGAGTATTTTCGAACTTGAAGTATTCTCGTGCATCTATGGCAGATCAGAGATCAATAATATGCGACGTAACTTGTCAAAGTTTGACAAATTTATTACAAAAGGATCACGCTAGTTTAGACAGACGTTTTTGAATTCACAGGCACCCTTGACCCATTTAATTTATGAACTCTCGGTACTTTACACGTAGAAAATTCGAGAGGTAGTATAATTAAACAATTTAGCTATATCCAACCGTTAATCTCAGCCATCTCGACCCGTCCGTATGCGCCCGCCTCTCGTGTACTTCGCCGCAAATTCTCCACTTATTGCCGGGCACCTAACCACGGAACTCTGACGTCGCACCACTCGCGATGGATTGCTCATTTAATGTTCCTAAATACAGGAATTGCACATTGCTCGCGTGTCGCGTAAAAATTAGAATCACTGACGGTATAGTCACCTGCACTGAAATGAAATTATAGAGTTTAAATCGCGCATCGTTCACACTTCATTTGCATGGCGTGGGGTTGGGAGACGTCTCCTCTACCAGGGGGTTTCTAAGCTAAAGCAAGAGCCTTTGGACCGTGTGGGTATCGCCGAGTAACCGAGGTATACCTGAGTGCGTCCCTTGCCTTCGACGAGATTGTATAATTTTATATCCATCGGGTTGGAACCCTTCATACAGAACGCTGCCTGTTGGAAGAGGAACCTGCATCGAGCACTCGTAATCTGTCCCTGATAATAAGCTCCTCTGCGGCGAGTCGGGGGCCTCCTTTAGGGGTTGTGTCCATGCGTTCTACTAGACGGGTCGGGGCCTCCTTTAGCGTTGTGTCCTGGCCTTCACTTGCGATGCGTCATGGCCTTTATTGAAGGTTGGTTCCTGACAGTTCACTGGCTGCGTCTGGGCCTTCCTTCGGGTTGCGTCTTGCCCTGCTTCGGTTCAGCTAGGCTTCAGGAGTGGATGCTTGTGATTGACAAACGGTACCTCGCGGTGGAAAAGGAGCGATCTTGTGGAGTGGGGTAGACGGCCTACGATTGAGATTTGCAATGTCCTAGAAAGTCACGATCGACACGGGGGTAGAATTTAACTTCTCATTGGGTGGTACCCGCAGTTCAGGGGTTGGAGTTGGAACTTCGACGGAGCTTTTGGGGCAACTCCGAGGGCAACTCTGAATACGCGCTGCTGAGTTTAGAGAATCGCGCAACGAATTGAAATTGGAAACAACTAAAATCGCGTTTGTTAAAACCAGGTTTCGGACTTCTCCGTAGAGTCGCGATTGGTAATAATAATCGGTTCAGGACAACGAACCCCCTCCCCCTCCGTGAAACTAATGACTTTGTTTTAGCGTGCAACTGCAGTTATTTAAATTTCCATGTTGGTTGGATTATTCGGTACGAAAGAATAATTATTATCGACAAATATGTGACGGAGTGAAGTTTCACCTAGAGGAACGTTCGGTTTGGTCATCGCATAACTAATGAATTTGTTGCAGTAGTCCACCGAAGTGATAGAGATTGTTTAAATCGGGAAATGGTTAATCTATCAGAAGCTGTTCGTATAATTACCTGGGATATTCGACGATGCGACGATTCCATAGATTTCTACCTATAATGAATTGTTACGGCTCAATAGTTGGTTAGCGATCTGATATTTATTTATAGGGAATAATAGTTGTTTCGAAGCCTTCTCGCGTTAGTTCGTCGGCGAGCACCTTGTAGGTTTTTAGCAACAATGGGATGGGTTCACTTCACACAAAACAGAACGGGGTTCAATCAAAGGGTCATTTCACATGAGAGTTTGTATCTTGACTTGAGTAATTGGTTGCGTACACAATTGGTTCCGAAGTTTTTGGAAGGGTGAAATTGGGTTTTACATTTCCGGCTATAAACACTCGCGGTCGCGATATCCTTCTAAGCTTCAAGGGCAATTCAAGGGGAAAATAGGTCCAGTTCTCCACAAAGGCACCGGCCATATACAATCTCTTCCAAAACGGGTAAAATATTACCATAGCCTAAAAAAAGCCAGCAAAAAAAAATCCAGATATAAGAGACGCAGCCTTAAAGAGATTCATAATCAGGGTTACCAGATTTCTGAAATCGCAACGCGGGACAGACACTTATATATAACAAAGTTAACAGGGCTTCCGGGGAGGTATATCCCTCCAGGTGCACCGCAGGCGAAATTTTTCTGGGAATTATTAAAGCAATATCGATAATAAATGTGTTTTTTCTCAAATAATGGTATTAGTGCCCCACATACCTACATGCCTAGCTAATCTTAGTCAGATTGGGTCTCTGTGGGTCAGTCTAGACGTCTACACCTTTGCTCGCAGCAACTTTTTTTCTATATTCATTTATTATTGATTTGAACTGAATACTGAATTTTAAAGTTGGAATTGACCATATTAATTATTCAAAGCGCAGTCGCAGATCGGGGAGAGAGACAACCACATGTGCTGGGTTGAAACTCCCATAAGAATATGCATGTTGAATGACTTTGTAAAATGATCAATTCAAGGTGCAAATTGACAATTTCAACGAATGTATAACATAACAAGTGTGTAAAAAGAAATACCTGATCTACTTTTCACCATAATGAAATGAAAAATCTTGCTGTGAAGTTGATGCGAAGCATTTTGAAATGGGGTTTTTTGAATCGACAACAATTTCAAATTACCCGCCATATTTTATTGCACAACTTCCGCTAACGAGAATTTTGACAGCGCTGGAAAGCGAACCGAGCGTCAGCCATCACCTTAAAGTATGATTAAAAAAGTTAAAACGTCCCGAGAATAAAGAAAACACCTTGAATTCGTAAATTCTGACAGCGACAGCAAAGTTTCGTTTTCTATGCATGCTGTGGCGCTCGAGATCTTCTACTGCATTGCGCATGGTCACAGGCACATACCTAACTTACAAATGACAAAGTATAATTATAAAGCCAATATATCAGTGTGCGGGACATTTTCGGATGTATGCGGACAAAAGAATCAATTGCGGGACAATCCCGCAGAAAACGGGACGTCTGACATCCCTGTTATCATAATAGGAGGATCCCCGCACACACCGGCCCACGAACTTAGATTTTAGGGAACAAGGGAAACAACAGAAAAGAGAGGGGAAAAGTTCCCATCGCTCGCAAAAGTCACTCACTCTTTTTTCGGTGTCTAGACGCTGGGCCTAACCCTATAACAACCTATAACACTAACTTAAATGTTGAATCTGATGAATCCATGATAAGAATTTCGAACCACGCCCCCAAACAAAGTTTAAATGTTGGTCAAGGTGTAGAATCAGGTGTTCATCGGAGTATTGATGTGTGACGGCTTTGAAATAATTATTAGGAAAAACTCATCTTTAAAATGAACACTTAGAAGACTTAGCTATCCTAGTTACCAGCGTTGAAGTAGGGCCAGGTATAGGAACGAGCCTTTATTTAAACACTTAGACATGTAAATAGAAGTCAATATAATGATTTTATCTCGGATTTTATGTTACAACTAATTTCTGTGTCTAACTGCGTTCAAGCTAGAGGCTCGGCTAGAGGTTAATTCGATCTCAACACGCCTAGGAGCTCTATCCTCGAACCACAAGAAGGAAGCACAACAGGACGATCACCGGCCAAAGCCGTCCCAAGAGCGGGAAAAGTGATTTAATTCAAATAAGTTGAATTGAATTGGAGTATGTTGGGTTGCCTTGCCTTGCCTTGCCTTGTATTTAATTCAAATAAGTTGAATTGAATTGGAGTATGTTGGGTTGCCTAACCAGCCAGGCGCAAGAGCTTAAGAGTTAGGGGTGTTTCAATTTTGGAAATGCCAATGGGCTCAAACCAAAGTACATCCTTGTAACTTCCGAAAGAGACCAAAATGGTAAGAATCCGTCAAGGAATAAACCCACAGGGATTGATTTCGCAACGCTTATTTTACTAATTCAACTCCGTCCTTGAGTGCATAAGTATAGATTCCGCATAAAAATAAAGATATCTTCCTTGAGAACCAATGAAGTTAATACTTTCACTAAAAAATTCTTCATTTCTTGCGTACGACTTCGTCAGATTTAATGTAACATTGGAGCTAGAACACTTTATGCAGCTATGCAACCAATAAAACAGAGCTGTGATGCGAGTGTGAGATGCCTGTTTACTGTTGCAAGTTGCAAGGCAAGGTCTTGGCTGTATCAGAGATGCTGTATTACGGTACACAATTTCTTGAACAGGGTTCTTGAACAATGTCTCAGTTAAACAATCAAGTTCATTGTTTTTTGACACCATTTTGGCAGAATGTGCCCTTTCGCTTGTGGATGACTATTTTGCATTTTGGTTGGCAATGATTAACGCCAACATATTCCCCTGTCCCCTGCATTAATATTTGACAAGCGGCGTAAGTTTGGCGCCAAATCATAAATCGCCGAAAAGTGACGGAGGAATGGAAGATGGATTCTAGTGAAGAAAATAAAGTTAAGTGCTTGGAAACCCTGGACACATTCCTACGGGAAAGAGACAATTCACGCAATACTCTCTACATTTCCGACGTACCAAAAGCCTGCAAGGAGTACCCATGCATCCTAGGAATCGACGAAGCTGGACGTGGCCCTGTTTTAGGTTAGTGTTGTGGTCGCTTTTCCAGAGAAAATCTGAATGAAATGTTGCAGGACCCATGGTATACGGAACGGCGTTTTGCCCCATCAACGAGGCAGTCGTACTGGAAGCCTTGGGCTGTGATGATTCTAAAAAACTTACTGAAGCTAAACGTGTAGAAATCTTTGAAAAAATGCTGAAAGAGTCCAAAAAAGTCGGCTGGGCGATCGAGGTGATCGCACCAAATTCCATCTGCAACAGCATGCTGAGCAGGTCCAAAATCTCCCTCAATCAAGTGTCTACCGATTCAGCGATAAAGCTCATTCGGACAGCCGAAAACTACGGAGTTAAAATAGCGCAAATTTTTGTTGATACCGTTGGACCTCCTGAAAAGTACCAGGCCTATTTGGAAGGGCTGTTTCCAAAGTACAAAATAACTGTGGCGAAGAAAGCCGATTCCACGTATCCAATTGTTTCGGCTGCCAGTATTTGCGCAAAAGTATCCAGAGATCGTGCTCTTGAAGTGTGGACATTTCCTGAAAATATTGAAGTTACCCATTGTTCAGAGTTTGGAAGTGGATATCCAGCAGGTAAAGCTTCTTTTTGTTTCTGGAGTTGAAGATTTTTCGTAGGAATCCTTTCGTCTAGGACTATCATGCCACTGGTAATCTTTGATCAAACACACCAAAATCATTTAATACAGAGATATTTCAAAATGCTGTGGTTGAAATTTGGCCAAAATCGGCTAGCCTTGTAAAAGTTTTGAATTGAAACTACTAAATAAATTAAAAATAGAACTTTGTAGTCCTGCAACTTTTTTTTATGGAGACTTCCAGAAAAAAAAATAGCACAATCTTCATATTTTGAAAATCTGAATCTAGGGGTAGAAATATGTGTACTTAATTATGAAACACCTGTATGTAATTAGCTTTAGTTCACGTAGTACATCACTTGACATTTCATTCTAAATTGCAGATCCTGTAACCAAGAAGTTTTTGGTAGAAAACTGCGATCCGGTCTTTGGATATCCCCAGTTGGTGCGGTTCAGCTGGTCAACCGCCAGCAAAGCCTTGGAAGGCCATGCTTATGATGTGGAATTTGAAGAAGAGGACGAGGAAAGCATAGGCGTATCCGGTAACACTTCTATTACTTCATTTTTTCGAATGACCCCTAAAGATAAAATTAAAAAAGCACAGCATAAATTTTTCACTGATCGCTGTTTAAGTCGAAAAGTTGAATTTTGAATCACCAAATATGATTATTACAGAATATTTATTAATTTTACACTTGAAGTTAAAGATAAGCTTACAATATTATTGATATTACAATAAAAATATGAAAAAAAAGAACACTAAAGATATATTTAATTTTATTTTTTATTTAAAAGTGAAAAGTCATAAAAATTTCCTATGTGAATATCTTATATTTAAGGGTGGGGAACGTCTTCAGTCTCAGAAGTTCCAGTTCCGTCTGCAGCATCAAAATTTCATTGTGGTTCTGCTGAATATGCTCAACCATTTGGCTTCTTTTTAGTAAAGTCTTCATCCTGATGCAGTGCAAAATAGTTGTGAATTAGGGTATAGTATAAATAGACACAGTTGAGAATTGAAGATATGAGAATGAGAAGTCAGTAAAAACCAAAAAGGTGATTGTACAGGAGGAACAAAAATCTGACTGGAACAGAATGTACAACTAAATTTTTTCAAGAGGAATGGGTGTAGTGAAGTATAATACAGGGTGGTCCGACTTTTATGTCATTAAATTTAAGGATCGATAGAGAATGAAAAATAAAGGGGACTTTATCCAGAAAACATATTTGAGAAATGCCTAATAACAGAGATACAGCCCTTCTAAGTTGGAAATAAATAATCGTTTTTTTCGCATAACTTTTGAACCGTTCAACCGATTTGATTATAAATAGAACCAAAGGTTCACTGAAATTATCCCCTGTCGAACAATCATAACATGTTCCATAAAAAAGTTTCAGGGGCTTAGACATCAGGGGGTGACCCTACTTTTCCCCCCCTATTTTCCACCTCCCTGGTTATTTTTGGAAACTGTTCATAATTTTGAATTCAACGTTCAATTTTGAAGAAAAAATCACTGTTGCAAAATTTTGATTAGATACTTCGTTTAGGAGATATTTGAGTTTGAAACTTTGGGAAACATCCCGAAATCGCCACTTTCAAAGATCTAAAAATTAAAATCCAAAGAAACTCATGATTTCTCAGCTGAAATAAGTTAACTAGAATTCCTAAGTTGATAAACCACCATTTTTCCCAAAACATGGGAAATTTTCAGGACAAAAACAATTTGGGTTCTGGAAAGTGGCGATTTCGGGATGTCTTCCAAAGTTTCAAACTCGAATATCTCCTAAACGAAGCCTCTAGTCAAAGTTTTGCAGAAGTGGCTTTTTCTTCTAAATTGAACGTAGAATTCAAAATTATAAACAGTTTTCAAAAATAACTGGTGGGTGAGAAATAGGGGGAGGGGAGTAGGAACACCCCCTGATATCTACGCTCCTAAAACTTTTTTATGAAACATGTTATGATTGTTCGACAGGGGATAACTTCAGTGAACCTTTGGTTTTATTTTGAATGAAATGGGTTGAACGGTTCAAAAGTTATGCGGAAAAAACGATTATTTATTTCCAACTTTGAAGGGCTGTATCTCTGTTATTAGACATTTCTCAAATATGTTTTCTGGAGAAAGTCCCCTTCATTTTTCATTTTCTATTGATCCTTAAATTTAATGACATAAAACGAGGACCAGCCTGTATATGGTTTTTAGTGCCTGTACAGTTTTTCGGTATGGTAAAAAGTCGTAATTTACAGCAGAATGACTTTTTGGCGCAAAAACAAAGTGACCAGCTGAAGCGCTGGGAGGATACGACTGTTGGCCGCTGATAGGTTGGCTCCAAAACTTTGCAGGTGCCATCAGCCGTACCTGTAGCCCCCCAGCTTGTGTGGGACGATAAATCACTGTATTCCTGACGATAAGTCAGGAAATGCCGGAAGAACATCTAGTTACTCAGAACGAAAAGTGAAACAATGATTCAAATTAATGTCTGGTTTCATTAATGATCAACTCTACAAATTAATGAAACAATCCAACAATCTTGAAAGGAAGTGGAAGGTGGCGATTTGGTCATGGTCATCTGGTTCTAAAAAGATTAAAACGGGTGTGAGCATAACGCTACTCTTATTTGAATCCTTTATTCTTATGAATTCAACTTCATCTCAGTCTTGAATCAATATGATTGTAAATCTATCAATGTGCCTTCAACAGTGCAATGGCACCTTTTCCAAATACCACATTTCGTGTATCAAGCGTGATTATAATTCATTCTTGGTTTGTCTAACGGGTGATCACCTCCAATACAAATAATCCGACCCTGTGCCGATTCGTGCAATGGAGCCAGTGGAGACTACGCAAAAGGCTCCTGATCCCACCACACAGAACCACTCTAATACCGATCGTGCAATGGGACCACCAGCGAAGCCCCTGCCGCGTATTAGCGCAGACAACCTGTGAGAAGACTCACCGTTTGGATACTGACCATAGAACACTATGCTGACAGCTTCGTAATTTGTCACAGGGAAAAATGCACCTTGTCAGTAACTATGCATAATTGTACACACAAAGGTAAACAAAACACAACCAACTGTTGTGGTCAATTGTTAGGTGTCTTACACTTGTCACTTAATTTTTGCTCCAAAAAGTCATTCTACTGAATTTAAAACGTGAACGGCATCATATACCTACCTAGTTGTCACTCTGAATTTTAATAATCATATAAAAAAAGAAAGAAGTAACATGAATATATCTTGCAGAGTGCCTTTTTGAGTCGCAAAAACAACGTGTCAACGGTGTCAACTAAAGTTTTTTATTCGTCTATAACAATCGTCACGTCAACAATTATATCTAATAATGAAACAGGTGAACTGAAGTATTCAATCCCAATACTCCCCCTAAAACTTCAGGGTGTTGTAGGCTTCACTCCTAATTCTTGGGTGATCCTCTGATGTGCAGTTCTGGGTAACGCTTTCGTGTTGATATCCGAGATATTACTTTCGGAACCAACGTGCTTCAGCGCGATTATTCCACCATCGATTTTTTCGCGCAGGAAGTGGTGTTTTATATCGATGTGTTTCGTGCGGGAACGGTATCCGCCGTTGTTTCCCAAGTGTATTGCTCCTTTGTTGTCGCTGTAGATGGTTGTTAGATGGTTGACAACGTCTTCTGGTAGGATGTCGGTTATCAAGTTTCTCAACCATACAGCTTCTTGGACTGCTGCTGACAAGGACATATACTCGGCTTCTGTTGTCGATATTGCAATGGTCGGTTGTTTCTTACAGTTCCATGCGATCAAGTTGCCGAATAACTTGAAGAGGTACCCTGTCGTCGAGCGCCTATCTTCAGAATCGCTGGCCCAGTCTGCATCGCAGAATCCTTCGAGTTCGTTTCCTTTATCACCGAATTCCAGTCGATGATCAACGGTGCCTTTCATGTAGCGTAGTACTCGTTTCACGGCTGTCCAATGTGGACGACCCGGATTATTGTTGAATCTACTTAGTAGACCCACGGCAAAGGCTAAATCTGGTCGTGTCAGTTGACTGGCGTAAATTATTGATCCAACAACTTCTTGGTAAGGAATTCGTTGCATTTCGATTTTTTCTTCTTGACTGATTGGTGCCATATCTTTGGTCAACTTCTGGTTGCAATCAACTGGTGTTGAGCAAGGATTACAGTCGTTCATATTGTAGCGTGCCAAAACATCAAGAATATATTTGGATTGGTCGATCCATATTTTCCTTGTTTTTCTGTCTCGGGTGATGGTCATTCCGAGACAATATTTAGCTTCGCCCAAATCTTTCATCGTGAAATTTGATTCCAGATTTCTCTTCATTTTCTTCGTTTTTTCGTGATTGTCGCTAAAGATCAAAAGATCATCCACGTAAATTGCTACTATCAAACTTCTTGGATTCTTCTCATCAAAGTAGATGCATTGGTCGGAATTTGATTGTTTGAGGCCGAATTTCTTGAGCACCTTACTTAGTTTCATATTCCAAGCTTTACTTCCTTGTTTCAATCCGTAAATCGCTTTTTGCAGTTTGCATACTTTCGTTTCTTGACCTTCAACTTCAAATCCTTTAGGCTGTGTCATATATATCTCTTCTTCAATGTCGCCGTGCAGGAAGGCCGTTGTTACATCCATGTGAGTGATGTCTAAATCGAATTTGGCGGCCATTGCTAGCAACATTCGAAGGGAGGTATGTCGAATCACAGGTGCGTATGTTTCGTTATAATCTATTCCATGTTTTTGTGAGCAACCCTTGATTACTAAACGAGCCTTGTGTTTATGACTGTTACCATCTGGGTTTTTCTTGAGTTTGAATACCCATTTACAGTTCAAAACTTTACGATTTTTTGGCTGATCAGTCAATATCCACGTTTCGTTGCTCATCAGTGAACCGTATTCGGCTACCATAGCTTCTTTCCATTTTGTTGCGTTTTCACTGTTCTGTGCTTCTTCGAATGTTGATGGTTCTTCCTCGGATATTTTCGTATTGTACGTTATATAATCGTCCCATTTTTTTGGTTTGCGGAGTCGCGATGATCGTCTTGCTTTGTCTTTATTTGCATTTGTGTCTTCGTTTGAATTTTTTACGTCTTCGATGTCTTTGATCACGTTTTCTAATTCGCTGGTGTTGTCTTCTCCGCTGGTATTTTCTTCTTCGGTGATATTATCATCTTCCGTGATGTTTTCTTCGATGACGACATCTTCTTCGCTCAAAGGTATAAACGTGTCTTCCTTTTTCGATTCTTCTTTGTTTTTCAGTTCGTTGAATTCCTTTTCCAGGAAAATAACGTCGCGTTTCACGATTACTTGGCGTGTTCTTCTGTTGAATAGTCGATAACCTTTGGTACCTTCTGAGTAGCCAACGAAAATACACTCTTCTGACTTTGAGTCCCATTTTTTGCGTTTTTCTTTCGGTATGTGGGCCATGGCTTTACATCCAAAGATCTTCAAATGTGAAACGTTTGGTTTTCTTCCAGTCCAGGCTTCTTCCGGTGTCGTATTTTCCAATGACTTTGTTGGGGAAATGTTGATTAAAAACACAGCAGTATTTGCGGCTTCCGCCCAAAATCTGGTGTCCAACCCTGCCTCGAACATCATGCAGCGTCCTTTCTCAACGATCGTACGGTTATATCTTTCGGCGACTGCATTTTGTTCCGGTGTGTAGACAACTGTTGTCTGATGCTGAATACCGGTCTTCTTCAGAAAATTCTTGAATGCTTCGTTTACGTATTCACGTCCATTGTCCGTTCGTAGAATTTTGATTTTTTTGTTCGTTTGATTTTCGACAAAATTCTTGAAATCTTTGAACCGCTGAAGTACTTCGTCTTTGGTATTCAAAAAATATATGAATACTTTTCTCGTGAAATCGTCGATAAAAGTTAAGAAATACCGCGATCCTCCAAATGACTTTTCTTGCATAGGGCCGCAGAGATCTGAATGTATCAGTTGTAACGGTTGCGTTGTTTGATGTTTGCTTGTTTGAAACGGTGTACGGTGTTGCTTGCCTTGTATGCAAGGGATGCAAGTTGATTTTCGTTTCGAATTCAACCCCATTCCATCGACAAGTCTATCCATTTTCGTTAGGATTTCATCGCTCGGATGTCCCAATCTTCGATGCCAAATTTCGTGGTTTTCTTTCGTAGTCGTGAAATTCGCTTGATTTTTAGCCCGATCAAGTTTGTACATGCCGTCGATTTCGCTTGCAGTAGCAACTAAATTATCGTGATGATCGTAAATTGCGCATTTCTTATCATTGAAAATGACCGGATGTCCACGTTTGGTTATTTTGCTAACAGACAATAAATTCGTGGACAATTCCGGTACGTAAAGAACGTCTTTGATTTCAATCGTTTCAGATTTTTCGTTATTTCCGATCTCGAGTTTAATGTCACCAATGGGGCTGTATAGGCAAAACAAATTGTAGAGGGCGACGTGTACTATGCACCCATATTTGACATTCTATAAAATGATGGCAATGTCACATTATGTCACATTTGAAGTGGACGGTTTGAATTTAAAAAGTTGCTGAGGTGAAAAAGCGCTCCGCTTCGAAGGAGAGGAAAAAGAATTGGCGCTAAAGTAGAGAACAGAAGGGTAGGTCTCTGAAGAAACAAATAATAACATTAATAACCTATTGTGACGCTGCTACTTGGGGGTGAGCGAGTTCTCTCCCTGACTATGTCGGGGTAGGTAGATACCTAATGATCTGGGGCTTCATATTTTCTAGCAGAGAGTAGCAGAGTAAAGAAAATGAAATGATGATGAGGCAGGTAGGATACGATAGTATGAAACTTTCCATAGTTAGGGATTCCAAAGTACCTACCTACTTCTATACAATCACAAATTTCGGTGTTTGCTCAATAGTTGTTGAAGAAGGCGAGTCAGTATGAGACAATTGTATGAGGTTTAGCATCAGCACTCTTTGGACCGAGACGTAAGTAATGGGCAGCCTGTGGGGGCTTAGCATCAGAACGTTATGCCAAGTCTGAGGCACTTGGAGGTAGGTAGGCTGTTACCGGCACGTCCAGGCTACAGGGATCTGGTAAAGGATAGTCAGTACCTTGGGCCGTGTATGGGGTTGGCCTGTGAGGGCTTGGCACCGCACGTTCAGCCCGAATCAGAGGGCAGGCGAATGAATCGTCTAGCTGTATCGGACAGTATCTGACAACCATTTTGACTTTTCGAGGGATGAGAGTTTGACGGTAGTCATTGACAGCAATGGGCGAGTTCAGCAAGTTCCATGGTGGAACCCGTAGATCTAGTTACCAAATATAAGCTGCTGGACGGCTTGGTCGATCCACTATCTGATCCACCGCTACCATAAACCAACTGTGGTGGAAAAAATGGCGATTTGGTAGCTGTGACCGTTCGAGAGGCGCATGCGACATCCACCGATGGCACCCACCATAGGACCTGCTGAACGCGCCCAATGTCATTATGGTGACAGCGGTGCATAGTACAATGCGCCATTAATTCAGGCTTTTGCCGCTATACAGCCCCATTGATTCAATTTTCAATTTCTGATTATCAGCTACGGTGCAAGTTCCGTTCGGTTTTTCTTTTTGATCCGAAATTAAACTTCCGTCGTTTGTGAAATGTGCTGTAGCTCCTGAATCTATATACCAATCATCTTGATCGACATTGTTTACAAAAAAAACTGTATAAAAAGTTCGATGAGAGTTTCTGTCACTTTGCGTATTATTTTTTGAAGAATTTTCTCGCTCTCGTTTCAAGCGCTCCTTTCTTTTGAAGCAATTTCTACCGTAGTGACCAGGTTTTGAACATTCATAGCAAATTGGAGCTTTCTTATCATTTCCGCGATTTGATGCATGCTTATTCAGGAGTACTGACTCACTCTTGTGATCCTTGTCGCTCATCTTGACGTCTTGCAGTAGCTTCGTTTTGATTGCATCGGCCGTGATTTTTATTCCACTCGATTCGATGCCCATTATCATCGGTTTATATTCTTCTGGAAGTCCTGCTAGCAGCAAGGTGCCAATCCAGTCGTCTTTTACTTCTAGTCCGATGTTCGTTAATTTGTGAGCCGTTGTGATGATCTCATTCACATATTCATCGACGGAGTCGCAATTCTCCAAGTGAGTGGTTATCAATTTTCGTAAAACCTTCCGACCGACCTTCCGAGTCAAGCCGGAGTCATCAAATGCCTTCTCGAGGTTATCCCATGCTTCTTTGGCGGTTGTGGTCGTTTGCACGTGGACGTAATTCACGGATTCTAAAGAAAGGATGATTTTCGCTTTTGCTCTTGTTATCTTCTTGGCGTCGGTTTCCGTTCCTAAAACACAATTCCAAAGGTCTTCGTGTTGAAGATATGTTTCCATGGCGAATTTCCATGTTGAGAAGTTTTCTCGTCCTTTCAATTTTTCGAGTCCCAGCAGCGTCGATTGTGCAGCCATTTCTCCGTTTTGTATCTCGTTTTCAACGTTGACCGTTTTATTGTGGGATTAAACTTTTGGTTTTTTAGCAATTTGAAGGCCCATAACCTCTTGCAGAGTGCCTTTTTGAGTCGCAAAAACAACGTGTCAACGGTGTCAACTAAAGTTTTTTATTCGTCTATAACAATCGTCAGGTCAACAATTATATCTAATAATGAAACAGGTGAACTGAAGTATTCAATCCCAATAATATATCAAATTTCATGACAAAACTAAAGGAAAATAAAGAAGCTTTAGCATCATTTATCTTCATTCCTGGAAGCTTCTATTCGTATCTTCCTAGTAGGCGCTGATGTGGGCTTTGAAATAAGAATAAAAAAGTGGGACCATATCGGAAGAATCCAGATTGAGCTCATCACTTTGAGATGCCATTTTGAACACTAATTTCTTTTGTGTGAATGAATTGGAGGGAAACTAGTTCTCTACATTCAAGAAAATACCAATAAAAACCGGATATACCTATTATACCTATTTATCGCGCTCAGGAAATAAAAATGGATATCTGTTTTATATTTTTGCGTTTTTATCGGTGGCTAATGATGGAGTTTTGAGTTTTGTAAGAAAAATTAAAACTACAACTTTCACTCTAACTAAGAATATGTGCACCAGATTGGTTGATTTGGTACAGAGAGTCAAAATGTATCAATCAAATGGCTGGATTCTTATATGAAGTGGAAGTTTTAAAAAAATCGGTTGTGTCACCCCAATACTTTCTCGACTAGTATCCAGGAACCTATGAAAATTTTTGTTCGAAACCTCCCGTCGGGTGAGAAGTTGAAATTAGAGACAAGGACTGAAAATAATTTGCAGGAAATCGAAAATTGTGTTTTCGAAAATTTGAATTTTTCGGGAAAAAACCTCAAATCTTTTCCCAAATCATCTTGCTGTAAGAATCATCAATTAAGGCTTCGCTTTAAGCCCCCACCATTCAAGTCCGATTTCGAAAACCCAGTCGGTTTTACATTTTCAACAGGAAAATTCCCGGGAAATTGGAAAAAAAAATTGTTGGAAAATGTTCAAGAACCTGAAAATTCCCCTCCATGTTGGTGAGGGGCCGGGAAAGTAAGTCAGTGTCAAGTCAAGATCGTCAAAATAATAATTTAAAGTAGTGCGAAAAACACCTATTTCTTTAGGAATTTAATAGCAGTTAATCCATTTTCGATCTGTGCGGCTAAGTTGGAGTTGGAGAAGAGATGGGCCTGAGTTGGCCACAATTAGTTTTTGCAACACCAAAATATAATGGAGTAAGGAAATGAAGATGGGAAGTCAGTTCCAAGCGAGATCAGGTCTATCCAGACCTGACACAATATTTGACTGAAAGGGAACTGAAATTTACCTTGGCCTCCCCTACTACCAATGTTGAAAAAAAGTGACTACCCACTAGGTAAATCGGTGTACGGGAGGCTCAACAAATTTGGAAACGGAATCCACCTTTCCCATGAAAACATCACGCATACCTGTGAGGGCACAACTGGCGATCTGTACTGTAGTAGCAGTCTGTACTAGCGGGAATCTGCGCTCACAGGTATGCGCGCAAGTGATTTCCCTGGTGGGAAAGGTGGATTCTACAATCATTTAAGACCATTTCAACATACAATATTTATGCACAGAATCTGTCATTATAAAAAAATTGGTGACAAACATCATCATCAATAAACCATCAAGCTCACAAAGCAAACTAGTTGCGGGCAACACATTACACAGATTAGACTAGGCCTTTTCATGAGGTATAGAGCGCATGCTCACGTTCTTTGCCGGTAGGTAAACATCGGGGTCATACCTTTGAAAGTCCATGTTTGAAACGCTGCCTTGAATGCCGTAACTCAACAGATAGCTTCGCCTGCTTGCCTACTCGAACTGTCAAATCTTGTGCATGCCGACCGAAACACAAAATAATCATGAAAAGATCTATCGCAACTTTTCCACTATTACACTGCTCTGTTCATAGTCAACTTCTACTGACCAGACCTCATTCAGTGACAAGTGCATCGTTACCTATACGATCACACAAACAATACAGCATTTCCGAAATACACGAAAACGCTGTCACCTAGCCGATTCCGATTGCAACTTATCCAACATCAGACGTTACATAACTTTCAAGTCAACTATGACTGACCAGACCTCACACACCGACATAGTGAAGCGTTACCATCATACGTCATGCGCCAACATGACAACACGATAACATGCGTCATGTCCGTGATAATTTTAGATTTTTCCTAGAATAATCGTCATCGATTGCATCAGTGATTTAAATTTATTTTTGTACTAAGGTTCCATAACTGAGATTACAGCAAAATTTTAGAAGAAAACTGTTGATGGAAAAAATAAAGAAGAGGTTATGACACAGTAAGATAGATTCGTGATAGGATAATCTAATAGACCATTTCCCATGACGTCACACGCACGTGTCGAACGGCTGATTCGGGGCAACGTCAACATGATTACAACTATACGTGTCAGTTTGTCAAAACTTTGTGACACCAGTGACTTTCACACACCTACACCGACTGACAGATTGACATATTGCCAATCTGACTGACGCACATGACTGACGTATCCCACGTGCTTCGTGACAGATAACGCACATCTGACGTTGCCCCGAATCAGCTGTTCAAGACATGTTCAAGACGGAGCTGTCATAAGTCATAAGTGGGGGCCCCATCAGGGCTTTGAACGAAAATAGCTGTCCTCACCATATTCCTATTGCTAGATGTAAAACTATAGTGTCCAAATGATGTGCTGTATCTACTTTACCTGAATTTGATGACTTCACTTTCTCTGGTTTCGAGATTGTCGTCTTTTTGCAGCTTGAAATCGCAAACGTCCAAGTTGATGGCTGAGATGTTCTTATTCACCACTGCGCTGTTGTCGTTCAAAGCGTGTATTTGAGCTTTCACTTTGCGCCATATTTCTTTCCTGTCTCTGATGATGTTCTCATAGGAGGCTCTGATTATGTCAACCTCAACATCAAATGGTAAGACGTTGTCTTTGAATCCTCTGGCTTTGGCTTTCAAATATGCTTGTATTTCTTTGGTTACCTAAGAATGTGACATTAGAATTGGTGGAATTGGTGTCGTCTAGCTATAACGGCGCCGAATATCTCCAACGGAAACTCCGTTCGTAATGAACGAACTTTCTCAAATATTCTGCGTGCTGGTCCGACAAAGATGTGCGCGGCACCACACTGCGGCGTTGTGGTGCTGTGATGTAAATCGTGCGAGAGAGACCGACTTTATTGAAGAGGTCCTTTCAACAGTCCCACGGTTTTTCCCTTTTTTTTTGTAAAAGCAAAATGAAAACTTAATTTTTACAGGCTACCAAGAAAAACATTTTCATTCTCATTTGGTAACACTCTTCTATTTAACAATACAGGGTGTCCAGATGTATTGTTGAGTGGCGGAAAGGCTCTCCAGTACGTTGTAAGGGACCCTTCAGGAAACCCCGAGAAAATAATCAAAAAATTCTTCGACTCCCATTTTTTGGGTTATTAGGGGTCAAGGGACGGCTCTTTGAACCCTTCTAGTTTTGGTAATTCAAAAGATCTTAGTTAACTGTTGACGGCAGAATTATGAGAAAAAAAAATCTACCACTGGATGTGTATTGAATTTTTTTTTATTTATAGGATGAGTCAGAAACAAAGAAAATTAATATTCGAAGGACCAGTTTTTGACCCCAAATTTTTTCAAAAATAAAAGCCAAAGATTTTTTAAATTATTTTTTTGGGATTTTCTGAAGGGTCCTGCACAACGTGCTGCAGAGCTTTTCCGCCATTTTCTGGACACCCTATATATACAGGGCTGTCCCAGAACTCACGGTCTAGAGTCAAAGGCAGTTTAAGGAAATGCTTCAAATGTGCCAGAAAAATATAAAGATCTGTTGTGGGGCGACACAAAACTTTCCCGGCGGTATCCAGAGACGTCAGTCATGATTTTGATTCAAGCGTCCCTTCGGGAAGGTGGGATTTAATTAGAAAATTGATGGGAAAATTCTAGTGAGTTGAGCGTTTAGCGAGCATTCTGCATTCATTGTTGAGCCGATAGAACAAGAGACAGGTTCTTAGGTTTCCAAAGTGATGAAAAAATTCAAAAGGTAGGACTAGAAAGCTAATTGTTGCTAAATCTCAAGAATGCAAGAGATCGTGATCAAATTACACGAACTTGATTTTTGCTCTTTATTATCACATTCACATAGCCAGAAAAATTGCAAATTGGACAAACACAAACATCCAGATTTCTTCCGGGAATCGAACCCGGGGTTCTCGCGGCCGCAGGCAGCCACACAACCACCTGCGCCACAAGGCCGTCAAGTCTATATCTTCAATTAAAGGAGACCACAACACAAAATACAAGTCGGTCTCAGATCAAAGGGTTGAAAAAACTAGAACGATTACATAGGGTCTTGTAATTTCACCTATCTCGTGGCGGACGCTGAGGCTATAATTAAGAACGGCAATGACGTCATAGGGGCAAGTTTTCACGGGCATACCTGTACCTCGACCTGTACCTGATTCCGTTGTCAATGAGATGACGACGGTTTCAAACCTTCCATAATTATTACTGATTGTTTGAACGTTTGTCAGAACAGCAATAACAAGACCATGGGAACGTGATAGGTGAAAATCTAAGTGAAAACATCTTTCCAAGTGGCGTCACGATAATATTTTCAAAACGTTTTATCGGCTGATCGGACTCTTATAGAAAACTTAGATTTGTTCCGTATACTCTTGAACCACCTTCCCCATAGGTTAGTCAAATAAAATATAGACTCGATTTTTGTGTTGTGGAGTTGTTGTCTCCTTTGATAGGCTAGTGGACATGTTTTTTTATTTCTTCTCATGAAAGATTCTCCCAAAATTGTTGCATTGGCAAGAGGATTTTGCTTAAAAAAGTTTTTGTACATATAAAAAAAAACAATCAAAATATTTGTCTGAATGGCGCGGCAACTGCGTGACGTCACATTTTGAAGAGCCAATAGAAACTCTAGTTGGCCATTCAATGACTGAAGAACACCTTCTTGTTTTGAACTGATTTATACCAAAAAAAAATAAAATAAAATGCTGGAGTGCTATGTAATGGTTTGATCACACATTTTGGTCGATTCTTCCTTGAAATTCACTTATTTTTGCTTGTGCAGGCTTCGGATTAATGTCACAACAGTGCTATTAGTGCCATATGAGTGGCAGTACTGCGAGTGTCGCATGCCATATGTCAAGCACACGTCAAATAATATAGCTTTTTTGAATACAAATTCGCTCCATAATACCTAATCACTCCATGCAATTGCATCAAAAACAAGTTCCTTGTAATAAAGTTGTGCTCGCACGTGAAAATACACCACTACGTAATGGATTCAGAACGAATGCTTGGGTCGAATGTCAAATGCGTTCCCCTCTCCCTCCTCCCTCCCACCTCCTAGCCCACTTTCAAGCTGTGACGTAGCATATTATTCCTGATTTGAATAAGTCCACTTTCAAATTGATTTTTCACCAAAATGAAATCATATTTCGAAAAACTTTTCCAACTACAAATTCGTCATTCAGATATTTATCAGATTTATGATACTTTTAAACTGAAATGCGATTGATGTCCAGTAGCCTATTATGTTATAACATAGGTATGCAGAGGCACTCAGAGTCAATGTGCCATCTAAGGGCTTCCTATAAGAATTATTATTTAGAGAGTCTAATCAGGTCATTCATTAAAAATTAGAGACCAAAACCCTTCGACCCTATCTTGAAAAATTATTATTTTTTTACAATTTTTCTAACATATTTGAAGCACACACCTAAACTATCCTTGACTTTGAACCGTGAGTTCTGGGAATAACGAAACATCCATAGTTTGCAACCATTTGCGTATTTTCCATTTTATGCAAATAAAACTACTTTTTTGCAGAAGTGATGATGAAATATAGAGAACTGCATAGTCTTTCTTAGTATATAGGCTCGTAAAAAAATTGAGTTCGTATCTTGCTTTTTATCGGTGAGGTCTTGGACTGTAGGCTGGTGATATGTGGCAGTTTTCTTGTTGTTTTCCTCATTATTTAAATGTTTCTGTATATTGACCTTTGCTCACACAATTTATAATTGTCAAACGAGTCAAAATAAATTATTTATTTATTTCACAAAAAAAGGAGGAAAAAGCCGTGGGACCGTATAACTGGTTGCCTGCTCACTGGTGATGACTCTTAATGGAGGGTGATTTGACAATAGGATTTTCCAAAACATAGCTCTTATTTTCAATAACGATTTTCAAGTCGAACAAACCACTCGGCACTGAATTAGACAAAAGTGTTGAGAAGGCTACCATAAAACTTTTTTATAGTGCAACTACTGAAAGTAACGGAGATATTTTTACCAAAGAACTTCCTGTTGCTGTTCATTTTGCTCCAAGACAACGAAATAAGTACCTATCTACTCATAGATGGATTGAGAAACCGCAAAGATAATAAGTAATAACTTTGAAAAGCTGTGCATCTTTCAACAATTTTTAACTCCAAATGGCCGACAAGACTAAAACCACATCTAATACTACAGCCCATACCTTGACAGTTTTGATGTCTGTTAGCTTCTCGTTCAGATCCTCGATTTGCATTTTAAGTTTTTTGTGTTCCCATTCCGTCTCTATGATCCTTCGACGGAATGTCATAGTGGTTTGCATCGCCGCAAGTTTTTTATACCCGTTAATCTGCAATAATCATTTGGACATTAAAAATCAAATTGACAACAACTAATATTAAAACTAAAACGGCATTTCTTCTTCACAATAATCCATACCAAAATAATGTTATTGATGTCTTCAACGTCTTTGCGGCACACCAGGATGGCGTCATCGAAATTACTAATCTCACCAGTAGTTTGGATTTCAACCAAACCTTTAGGTACGACAAGTTGTAACTGTATATTTTGCCTGTGCCTCAGTAGATCTTCCATTAATTTGCAAAGGTCCGCAGTCAAAGTCTGCGCTTTGTCTTTTTTCTGGTGCAGCCTCTTGAGGAAAATGTGCATGGTGGCTTCACCCTCTGTAACTTCCATTTGTGCTTCTTTTGCCTGCAAACATTTTTTTTTAGGTCACTGAAGTTAATTTACCTGATCGTTACCTTAAGTTCTTGCTCAATTTTTAACCTCCTGTGTCTGCATATCAAGGCGAAAGTTGGTTCATCTATGACAGGGGAAATGCCTACGAATTGATCTTGTTGATCAAGAGCTTTGAGAAAGTCCAGACAGTCTTGGTTTAGACTAGGATGCGTTTGTTTTGTCATCACACATTTTGCTACAACGTTCAATATTGTGGGTGAATTGAGGTTGCGCAAGTTTATTTTTGTCGGACGCTTTCTGGAATTTCCATTTTGTTGTTGCGATCACATTGCTTTTTTTTTCTGATACATACCTGTAAATTTTCAAAGCTTGTTCTTGGATTATCATTGATATGTCTTGAAAATCTTTCTTGTATGATTTTTCCAAAACTTTTTCTCTAGCCACCACAGTTTCCACACGGCGTCTACATTCGACGACGGCTTCATGTAAAATATGATTCAGCTGAGTTATAGTTTCGATCACCTTTTCGTTTTCTTTCATCTCATTTCTGTAGGTATACATTAAAAATACAAAAAAAAAACATCAATTATGTATTCACGAGTGTATTCAGGGTCCTGTAACAGTGCCTCAGGCTTTCTTAGCGCCTTTCCCTTACGAGATAGTAAAAAAGTCTAATACATTGGTTTGAAAAGTTCTACGTCACGAAATTATTTCACCCAAGGTATTCATGGCCTATCTTGTTCAAGAAGCGCAGGTAGAATACCGAGACATGCCGCCTTTAACAACACCATAATGGTGGCCTTACATTGAACATCAAATGCTGCAGCTTTTTTAGCTGGCGAGCTCTCATAGGTCACATGTTGGTCATTGACAGCAATGACAGGCGTCAGTTCCAATCAGAACTCTGCAGCTAAAAAAGCTGCAGCATTTGATGCTCAATGTAAGGCCACCATAAAGCGTCCTCTGGCTTCAATTGACATACCATCCATTCTAGAACCTCCCGGCTGAAGCAGATCTGGGGCCCTATTCTTGAAACAGGGAACAAAGTCCACATGTGTAGTTGCTAGGCAAGAGCCAATCATAGCTCTCCTTGCATAGCAACACCGCATGAGAACTTTGTTCCCCGTTTCAAGAATAAGGCCCCTGATGGCAAAAGACCGGATGGAATGTCACTGATTCCTTGGTCAAAAGGGCGCGCCCTCGTGCCAAATACAGCCAGTGTTTTGGGAACCTTTGACAATGGTCCTGGTCTGGACGAGGTCTTTTATTTATAATTATTCTTTGTTTTTCTGATCCTCATTTACATATTGTGAATAATTACTGTACAGTCTCTTTACATTTTCAGTATACTCTGTTCTTACAAAAAAAGGACTTTTTTAAATGAAATGCCCCACTTAGTTTCCTTGTTCAGCTTTTCAAGCTCTATAATAGGTTTTTTTCTTGAGAAATTGCATCAATCGTTCTATCAAATATCAAACCGGTGTCTGATTGTTTATTTCATGGATTTAATTGAGTAAACTAATATATTCCAGAATTTTAGCTTTTCCAAAACAATTGCAGTGACTCAATTTTTGCAACATAATGTATCCGCACCTTTGCTGACGCCGCGCGTTCTATTATTCAGCTCTCTGACTGTTTGATAAAGGTTATGCATTGCATTGACTATCTATTGATAAATTTTCAACGTTTCCAAAATAATTTGAGAATACTCTATCTAATAGAGCGATTACATCGGATTACATGGACTTAGTTCACGTCTTCCAGACAGGTTGGAGATAGGGGATTTAGGAACATTTGGTTTGGTGCGACGATTAAGTTGATAGCTCTAGTGACAAGCCGATGAAAATGCCATGAGTGGTCTAGAAACCGCATATGCCGGGCCACTATGGAAATTGCTGGAAGACGGTAGAGGGCTCGGGAATGCGGATCGGAGGCATATAAAAGCACCGTCCAACAGTGGACAGTCAGTATTGATTTGGAATGCGAAGTGGTAACAAGTGCGAAACAAGCGAAGTACCTGCGATAATTCCAAGTAGATAATTGTTGGCGTGTAGTTATTGTTGTGCGCAGAAATAAACAGTGTGTGTTTTAAAACAATAGTCTCAATTATATTCGAACCCGTACGTGAAATATCGTAACAATAGGTAGGCGACAGGAGAGCGACATACTTTGGACGTCAGCCATTGACGCTATTGACAGTAAATACCAAGTCATGCAAAAGCGCCCCCTACATGTAATCGCCCTATAAAAATTACACCTTTTTTAGCGCGCTAGCGTCAGGTGTCCCGATACCTGGCGTGCCGACTGTACAGTGGCTTTCATGACCAAAATACTGTCCGATCTGAAAGTATCAGCCTTTCCAAAACTATCGCACTTTTTTGTCGCCAGCTCCCCGACTAGACGTAGAAACCCAGCTATCGCCACACCAAATAAAGAATTGAATGAACAATCGATTTTGAATGTTGTTTTCTAGAAAAAGTCTTTCTGTTTTTCCCTCGGTTTTTCGTTCTCTATCGAAATTTCCGAATTCAAATCTCGAACACTACATTGGAAAGTAAGGGTCAAGACAGCGTCGGACTTCGGAAGGGAGGGACCTTCGGTATAGCCTTTACAGCTTGATTTCTTGTTTTGGTGTAACTGGGTATTACATTCGATTTTCGAAATTCAATCCGAGCCCCTCGCACAGTATCGATCCGGCTTTGGGTTGGGGTCGTAGATAAAGTACTGTGCATAACACGAGTAGTAAATCAATTACGTACTCGGGAAGTACCGCAGCTTTTCCTTGCGTGCGTAATATGCTACTTACTACTCTTGTTACGTAATATACTATTACCCAATCCTATTGAATAATGCATGCATTATCACCCTCATACATGCCTGCATTTTTCAATAAGACTGGATAAAGCATCGTATTCTACTCGCGGGTAATGGCTATTACTCATTCGGATGCTTTACGACACTCGCCAAGGCTCGTGTCGGCAAACTGCATCCTCATGAGTAAGAAGCAATCATTACCCGCTTGTTGAATAATATACTAAATTCGCTGTTTGTTATCTGAACTCACATGATAACCCGTTGCTGAGCCCAAAAATCGATACGTTTAAGTTGATGCAACTTGAACTTGTCCAACTTCAGAGTATCTTGACGAATGCAAGTTTCAATTTTCATCTTCAGCAGGAGAAGGTCCCCCAGTCTATTGTTGAATTTGTTAGTGCCTTCTCTGATGGCAGTTGCGAGCTTCCCATATTCAGCTTCCAGGAGCACCTTGTATCGTTCTCTTTCGCTGATCAAGAATTTCACTTTCTCTTCGTAGTCTTTCACGGCCCTCAGGTCGTCCTCGTTGTAATTTTCTGGTTCTTTGTCTATCTAAAAATCCAATAAAACTGTTCTCAAAACGAACCCTTGAATCATTTGCCGTCGATTTTTGCGCTACGAACCATGCATTTGGGCAAGGGCACTTCTTTCCTCAACTCATCCTCCCATCTGACTTCCAAGACACCATTCATCATGGCCATTAGAGCTCTTTCTCTAAAGTCATCTGCCAATAAGAGCAAGCGAATTCGTTCGGCCTCGGCAGCTTCGGCGTCCAACAGGGCCTGTTCGCTTGGCGAAATATAGGGTGTGATGGGAACTTCATCGTCGTTTACTTTTACTATCAGTTCTGGAGTTTCTTCTTGTTTCCATGTTGGATCTTCAACGTCGACGGATATTTTATTGACAGAAAAGTAATTGGTTTCTGAGACAATGTGGCGGAGCCTAGCATTCTTCTCTTTGATGCTGTTCATTTCTCTGATTTTTCCTCCCATTGTTGCATCGAATTCCTTGTTGAAGATTTCCTTCAGATGTAACGAATGGTCCTAGAAATGATTGGTATCAATCTTCCAGCATTCTTATCTCTATTTTAGTAAGTATTCAATGCGAGCTGGCGTATCAGGCCGCTAAACTGATGGTCACCAAGAAAACAGTCAAATAAAGTCATCTCTCTCGATAAAAATAGTAATAATAAAAATAATTCACTAACCATCTATATTCTGGACATACTAGGGAGCCTAATGATCATGGGTTTCTGATGCCACTGAAAAAGTGGATTAGTAGCAATAACTTTTGCTACCTTTATTTTGAAAGTAGAAAATCAAAATCTGGCATCCGACTTCCTTGAAGAGAAATGTATGGGACAATTCTATTTGATTTTCAAAAGTTTCGAATTCAAAATCTATTTTTGAAAAAATTTTAATCTTTTTTTTTGAAAAAATTTGAAATCCAATAGCATTGAATATCAAAAGTTATTTATACTAATCCACTTTTTCACTGGTATCAGAAACCCCTTTCGAATTCATATAGTTGAACAAGAATCAGCTGAGAATGGAAGCTGGACCATAAACAGGACGCTGTCTTGTCAGCTTATTCAGCCACAAGTTTTAATTTTAGTCGCAAGCGCAGCGATGCAGCGCTTACGGCTAAAAGTAAAACGGCGGCCAAATAAGCTGACTGAACCCACCCTTACAGAAGAAAGAGATATTCCCAATTGCAAGATGTGTAGGGAGCGAAACCTCTCTTCGCCCATTATGGGAATATCCGGCTCTTGCAGTAAGGCTAGACGGCGTTCGATCTTCAGGGCAACGATAGCAGGACCCGAAGTGGTTGCGAACATACTCATAACAAAAGAGGGTTATCTTTATGGAGGACACCAGCTTATACCTACAATGACTTGCTAGAAGGGCAAATGCTCCACTTCGAGAGTCTTGAATCTCATTTCGTATGAATAATAATAATAATAATAATAATAATAGTAATAATGATAAGTGATAATACCCTGACCAAATACGCTTCTTGTTCAATTTGGAAATATGCCCGAAGTTCGACTTGCGGCATATCAAGTGCGTTTTCTATGTAACGCTTTGTATCACTTCCAGAGAAAGCGATTTCATGTTCGAAAAGTTGCCTTTTTTTTTCTTTTTCTCGCTCCATCTCCTCTTCGTCCCCTTCTTCTCCTTCGTCTTCTTCTTCTCCTGTCTCGACCATCATTGCAATAAAATCAACCTGTTCCTCGGCATATTTTGGAGGCTCTTCCATCATTGCCTTCAGTTCGCTAAAACCAAGTGAATTTTCAAGTTGACCGTGCATACAGTAAACCAAGTAAAGAGTTTAAAGTTTGTTTTCCTCCTTATCGGCATATTACATCATAGGAGTTGCTGCAATTTACTTCAAGTTTGGTACAAGTGGAAAGTCCGTTTACACAGCACAACACCCAGACCTGATATGGCGGGGAATCGAACCCGTGGGAATATGAAAAAAAAACCGCTGTTGAACTGGGCAGTGAAAATTGCTCACTTCTTTTCTTGGCAATCTCCCGAAAATAGGTCTCTCGCATTTTCGACGTCATACGTAGAATAAGCTGATGCGGAAATGTGGGAAAAGACATCAAAGGTGCCAATTTTTATTGTTCTTGTAGATGAAAAAAGAATTAAAACAAAATTTTCGCACTAGCCGAAGTTTTTTTTTTTCAACAGTGAAGAATGATAGCGACATGGTGACTGATGCTGTTCAGGTTTATGATAGTAGAGTCATACGTTTCTTTTTCATTGGGTATAGGTAGCGATATAAAAAAAGTGGTTCCGTAGGGCCTCCACCCCTTTCAAATTTCAAGGGCCCCTTGACGAGCCCCCGAGAAAAAATCTGCGTGGCGCTTATCAATCGAAAGAACACGGTCTTGTGGGCTAACGTACCAATTTTTGTGCTTTGGTCACAAAATGCAAGGTTCACTCAATTTTTGGTCACTAACCTCCGGACTAATACATAGGTGGTATAAAAAACAAGTACCATTTTTGATTTTATTTAAATTTTAGAGGAGTCAGTAAGCTTCTTTTTCTTAGCAACTCCTGGTAAATGTTGAACCGGAGCAAATGCTTCTTTTAGTCATAGGTACCACTTTACCTTTTGCATCATTGGTTTCGTTTTCTGTGCATTTCCGCTCACCCTTCCTCAAACCATTGATAACCACTTTCTAGAAATAGCTTACCTTTCGTCCCATATTTCCCAAGGTTTAAACGGTTTAGGATTTAAAACCGTTTCCAACTGCCTTTGCCCTTGGAATATATCTCCGAAGGTTTTATTCACGATGTCTTTACTCATAAAAACGTAATTAGCAACTTCAAAATCGGAAAATATGCCCTGAATAACCGTCCCGCGAACGACCATTTTATCCCAGAAATGTTCAATCATCCATTGGGAAACTCGATTGTAGGAAACGATCTGTTTCCTCAGGAAAACATCGGTTGCCCTCCTCAATCTTCGGGCGTAATCCACTTTTGCTTGGTAAAGTCTCCGGTCCAAGACGAATTCTCCATGGTCCAATTTTTCGTTATCGGGACCTTCTATGTTTTCAGTGAGTAGGTGTTGAAGTTGTTTTTGAATTTTTCTGAGCTCATCCAAGATGTGTTTTTTTTTGTCAAGGCATTTTATGCGATCAGTTTCAATTCGCTCAGCTTCCTCAATTTCCAACCAGCACTTTCCTGTTAAGGCACCTGGAAATAATAGTTTTTCTTTCTGTGCATCAATCATTCTGTACTACGGAGAGGTCATTTGCAAATAACGTGCACACAAAAAATTTAACGTGTCAGTAACCGTCGAGCACACTCGTCGTCTAATCGTTTCGGATGAGGAACGGAACAAACGTGGTGTTGAAATGAGGTATGTTTCGGACTCCGCCCTTGAGAAATTTGCGAATATTGTGTGAGATTTCAAAATTTGAATTTTTGACAATATTGTTTGATCCTTTAAATTTTAAAATACCGCCAAATAACCTGTTCAGCCACCACGAATGACAGAATGGTTCAAAAAGTATCATTGACGGCCAAATTATTTTTCTGCCCCTTACACTACCTAGTACTAAACTGGGCCAAAAATGAAGTGGACCACCTCGAAAATATATATAATTATTTATTTATTCTCTGTTGAAATGATATCTCGAGAAAAAATTGGCCGATTTTGTAAATTTTTGTGGTGCTCGATAGAGCAATCTTTTGACTACAAAGTACTATCTTCAGCTCCCCATTCACTGGCGAACCCGATCGGACAACCAACCGAGCTCCGATTTTTTTTTGTGATTTTTGTATTTTTTGGTGCAGACTACCAGCGGTCTTTCTGACCCTCAAAATTCGACAGAAACTCACACAATAGCTGTATCAAATGTACCATGAAACAATTTGATCCCATTGGCTCTTAGAAGTGGTGAAGACCCCGGACCTCTTTAGGACCATGGCAAATGAAGCATGCTGTGACATAACATTACATGTTGAATAGCCCATAATGGTTCAAAATGCAATCATGGTGAGTACCCATCCGTAATAACCCTGAAATTGCCATAGTTTGTCGAGAAATCCTCGTTTTAACCGAGACAACATTCCGAGGTGGTCCACTTCATTTTTGGCCCAGTTTTCTACAATCGATGCAACCTTTTACACACGTCATCTGGGAATGCTCTGGGCCGCTATTCTTGAACTCTGTTGAGTTTCTCACACGGGTAAGACGCAACCCATTCGTGGTACTAAATCACATGGCTGTCCGAAACCCGGAAACGTGTATTCTGGAAGTGTGAGTGTGGGAGTAAATGGCCGATTCGGTTCATTTAGCAGTTTTTCTTCTCCCATTACGTTTCCGAACCCTGACCTGAAGCCGCCGCACACCATTCTCGGACATTATCTATGCAGCGGACACTTCCTGCCGTTCAATTCTTGGGAGTGTCTCGTCTACCCAAAGGTAGATGAGAACCAGTCTCGCACGGTTTCAGCCAACTCTTGCTACATCGATGTACTGCGAATTGTATAAAACTCTCGGGAGTTTCTCCCACAGCCCACAGTTTCAAGAATAGCGGCCCTGGGTCAACGTAGGTAGCTATTTTTATTTCCTGCGTAAAACAAACCTTTTGCAGAAAATCCAAATGTACGCTTTTTTGTGAAGAGTAATTCAATCGTAGATGAAGCGGCCAGGTTTTGAACTTTTTCTTTTAAAGCATCGCCTTCAGCCTTGCTTGCAGTCAAGACAGTCGAAACCAACACATTGTCGTACCCCATTGAGATAATCCTTCGTTTAAACGGATCAACATCTGCTTTTATCACGCCTCGCTTCATCCTGTGATGTGGTAATATGATTCCGATATTTTCGATAAATTTCGAATTTCTCAAGATCACGAAACCATCGTAAGCCCAAGTCAGGCAAAACTTTGCATTTATTGTAAAATTGATTCCCTTCATTTGATGACCAGTGCAAATAGTCCGTGCTACTGTAGCTGTGAAGTTCTAGAGTTTGAATAGTTAGTTTATTTTATACTGGGTGAATATTGACAAATAATTATGGGTCCTTTCTCACAATCATGTTCTACCAGTCTACCTATTTTACTATTTTAGATAAAAATTATTGTTTATTCAAGTATAATTATGTTATTATACTGAAAACAAACACCGTTATTTGAGTTTCTTAGTTACCTACTCTGATGGCTACTGTTGGGGCCGCAGTATTCCCATCCTGGGTCAACTGTATTTTGAGGTTGGCTTAAATTTGAATACCATTGATATAATATCATTGCTCCATCAATCGTTGCTATGACGTTCACCCCCCAGTCTAGCTGGAGTACCTAAAAAATGGCTTCTAAATGTAATTTTTCTTTCAAATGACTTTCACTGTTGTAAAAGTCGCCAAATTAATTTCACCAACTTGCTTGTCACAGCGGCAGTTTTTCCTTCCATGCATCATGCATGGTTAACTTGAAGCCTCGGAGTTATACGCAGGATAGAATTAACGATGGAGCTGAATACACAATATGGCGCGGAAGTGGCGCTCCGACACGGATGTCATGCGAACTAAGAAAACGGTGACAAGTTGTCATCGCGCATGTTCAGGGCCGCTATTCTTGAATCGTGTGAGAAAAGTCCCTGGGAGTTTTATATAATCCGTACTACACTTCTGTAGCGGAAGTTGCCTAAAAACTACGATTTCAGGCAACATTTGCTACATCAGTGTACTGCGGAATGTATTTTACTTCCAGGGACTTTTCTCACACGATTCAAGAATAACGGCTCAGTGTTTGACGTTGACGTTTTGTACAGTTCTATCAGCAACTTGTGAAGTCTTCCGATTTAAAATGCAGATTGGGCGGTTGAAAAAGTGTGTGCCACTCAGAGTACTGACTGTCGCCACACCATGATGGGCGTTTTCCATTTAAAACATTTGTGTCGGTTTGTGTCAGCTTGTGTTAGCTTGTGTCGATGAAACAAAGGAAAACAGTTCAAATGGAACGCATTTGTATCGATTTGTGTCGACACAAGTCGACTTGTGTCGGTAAATGGAAAACGCCCGCTGTCGTCAATACAATACAGCACTGTTTAAATGAAATATCCCCAGACAATTTCGCGGTAAATTTGAATGTTATGGTTGGAGTGTTCCATGTTTTTTAATTTCGTAATTTGGGGCATTTGGGAATGATCCCTAACATATGTGCTTTCATGAATAGGTTGCGAGGGTCACTCCGATTTTTCTATGTAACCACTTCTACTTGAAAACGACGCATAATCCATTGAGCTTAGTTTGAGAATCACCTATTTTACAGCATAACATATGGAAGACTTAGAACGAATCACCTCGTTTTTTAGCGCATGCGCTAAGCGGTCACGCAATATTGTGTATTGATGAAATGAGGCGTTGCGGAATCAATTCCAGCGAACTTACTCCTTGACAGAAATCTGCCATTAAAGTTTTTTTCGAAAGCTGCAAGGAGGTACCTACTTTACCAATTCAACTCCATCCAATCCGAGATAGAAATACTGGACCTTAGAGAATTAGAATTACAAAAGTCTCACAAACATCCATTGACCATATTTTATTTGAACTTTTGCTGGAAACATTTTCCTTTAACACTCACACGGCAATCATGACAATAACATGTTTGTCTCAATGGTGCCTGGCCTTGAATCAAGAGAGCGAGAAAGAATCACTTGTTATTGGTCAACTTACACCTTGAGAATAATTATACTCTCCCTAAAAAAGATACAGGGTGGCCCAACGAAACACAACAGAGGGGTTTTTGGGCATTACACCTAATTTTTTTTTGGAAATAGCTTGGACAGGTCGATTTTTTTACCGAGGGGACCTCTGAAACATACATTGGCGAATTTCTATGTTTAGCCCCTTCACTCCCACCCAACCAAACATCAAAATTCCAAATGACACTACCTACTTTGTGATAGATCAAATTGAAGGTACTATGTAATTAAATTTTCTTCCTGAACAATTTTTTTTTTAATTCTCAAAAACCTCCTTTTTCCTCCTAAAATACTGCGAATGTTTAATTAATTGGAGGAGGGGTTGAAAATTGAAAAAAAAAATGTTTTCGGAAAAAGAATTTGATCTCCTTCAATTCGATGTATGACAAATCAAAGTAGGTGGTGTCTTGTTGAATTTTGAAGAGGAGAGCAAAGGCGTGAATTTGGGCAACACTTTTCTCACCGAAAATTTTCTTCTTCGATGCTATCTGAGATGACGCTGACTAGAGTGAAAAAAATTGAGCAGTCCAAAATATAAAATGAGACTGTCAAAAGAATTTTAGGAAGGAGGGTAGGGTTAGAAATTTAAAAAACATGGTTCCAGAAAGAGAATTTAGTTTTCTTTAATTTGATGTATCACAAGGTGGGTAGTGTTATTTGAAATTTTGATATTGGGGTGGGTGGGGGTGAGGGGATAAAGATAGACATTCGCCAATAGGTAGTGTTACTAAAAAATGAGCATAAGCATTTGCTTTGATTTCGTAGGCGTTGCCAGGGAAAGTTTGCTTAGGAACTCCTCAAAAATCTAAAAGCTTTTTCCACTGGTAAAAAAAATGCGTACTTTTTGCTCTCGTTGTCATAGAAACTCACCAGGAAGCTCTGCTATTGGTCCATGCGCAAAGACATTCGCCAATAGGTAGTGTTACTAAAAAATAAGCATAAGCATTTGCTTTGATTTCGTAGGCGTTGCCAGGGAAAGTTTGCTTAGGAACTCCTCAAAAATCTAATAGCTTTTTCCACTGGTAAAAAAATGCGTACTTTTTGCTCTCGTTGTCATAGAAACTCACCAGGAAGCCGTGCTATTGGTCCATGCGCAAGGTCAGGGCAGTTAGTGCGCACTTTTTTTCCCAGTGGAAAACGCCATAAGCAAATGCTTATGCTTATTTCTGAGCCTCGCCAAACGTAGTGGCGGAGGCTATTTGTGGCCGCTTTTTTTTTTTGTTTTTTTTCGTGATTTTTTTTCCTCCTTTCTCGTTCCTCGTTTCCCAACAAAATTCACTTAAATCCTCCGTATCTTCCGAACAGTTGAACATATCAAGTTAATCTTTCGTTAATCGAATCTTGCCTATTGCGGGTCAATACCGACGACGTTTAAAGATGATCGGTCAAATATAAACAACCTTTCACAACAATAAAGAATGCATAAATCGCGAAACTCATCTAAAATAGAACAAACGCATATTTACCAAATTTACATCATCATATCTTTCGATCTAATGAAGCTTTGTGCCTAATTTTTTTTCAATTGAAGTACATACCCAGACCTCTGTTACAGTGTGACAGCGATTGAGAAACAATGGTTTTTTATTTATTTATTAAGTTTATAAACATTTTCATCGGCTATGAATGCATCATGATTTTCAGTCAGCGAGGAAAATTTTTGTTTTCACAGTTTTCTATACATAACCAGCGAAGCGATTGGGGCCAAAGTATTGCAGAATTTTTTAAAACAAAAAATTTTGATCTAGGACTCCAAGTTTTTTAGATATGATTTTTTTCTGACGCAACCAACAACTGTAAAGAAGTGGTGCGCGCATGCATGCCACTCATATTTACTATGCAAAATGCACTACATTACTACTGAGGTGGGCATTTTTCATATAAAGCTGAGCTTTTACAAAAATAATCAGATATTTGCTCTTTACAAAAAAAAAGCAAGGCACCCTGTTTGGTCTAGCCGAGTTATGGGGCTAAGACCGCCCTCAACGGTACAATGGTATTAACGTAAAATAGGTATGATGGAGATGAAACTATTCACCCCTAATTTCTACATCGAAAAGGTCATATTCCAAACATATTTGCTCTGCTCGTGTCTTTCATACTTTCCAATTAATTGATTAATCTCCCATTTTTACCGCAAATTGCAGATGAGAGGTATTCTTACGTGTCCATACAGTTTCTCTTTTTGAAACTATCCACCCCTATTTTCTACATCGAAAAGGTCCTATTCCAAACATTTGCTCTGCTCGAGTCTCTCAAACTTTCAAATTAGTTGAATAATCTCCCATTTTTACCTCAAATCGCAGATCTGAGGTCTTCTTACTTGTCACATACAGTTTCTCTTTTCCTTTCATTCCCTTTTTTCGCATCAATGACTGCTTATTTTATCTCAGGTCACATTTGGCAAATATGTTTCGATCTGACTTCATTGAAGTTTCATAGTATATACTATTATTATTAAGCAACTTGTTTTGCCAAGCAAGTTTTGAACAGTTTCCAAGCTAACAACAAAACAATAACGATACTTATTATTGTATGTGTGTACGTGTTCCATGTGTACTTTTTGTAATAATGTACCAAAATGATTTTTTGCTGCGAAGACCTTTTTTTTTTTTGGCGAGGCTTCCTACACACCGCAAGGTGGGGAGATGGACTGGTTTGGATAAAAATCGACCTGTCCGAGCTTTTTTTTTATGAGGTGAACTGCCCAAAAACCCCTCTGTTGTGTTTTTGTTGGGCCACCTGTATAATTACATAACGCAATTACCTATACAGGGTGATTCATAATCAATAAGTCAAAGAAATGAAGTACCGTTTGAAGAAATAGGGTACCTATGAATTGAGCCGCTGCAGCGCTGGATGTCTCAGAAGAACCGGCACTTGTCTCCAAGTGAAGGACAAGCAATATGCGTTTCAAGTACAACAAGGAAATCTATACTGGAGCACTTAAAACCCGAATAAAAAATACTGCACGATAGTGAACGCTGGCAATGCCATAATTCTGTAATTTTACGGTCCAAATCCAAGAACAAATTACCCAAAAACTGTGATGGTCCTGGTCATTGGCAGGCAAACGAGTCTGATTTTGGCCAGGTCACAGCCTGCCTTGAGTAAAAAAGTTTTTGATCCATATACCTTTTGATCATACGGGAGATACAATGCTTCATCTCATTTAAATATAATTTTAAATAACCCTGTATTGGCTTACAAAAAACCAGAAACTTTACGTACACCTCGTTTGATTTCAATTTCGTGGATGGACTTGCTGTCGAATGGAATGCAATAGAACATCCTGTCTCTGTCGACACTGGCCGTCCCGCATATTTTGGTGTAGAGGGCATTGGAATCTTCAAACTGATACTCCCGGACGTCAGTGCATTTGTTTTTCACTATGCAATACCTGACAATCATATTGCCTGCTATATATTCTTCAGATGTCACGGGTATGGTGAAGAGGCGATAGCAATCGGCTGAAATTATCAACATGTAATCTGAAATCTGGCGTTTAGCGTGGACGGCGGCCAAGACGTGGAATTTGCTGCCAGGTAGGCCCTTGAGAGAGAAAAATCCGGTTAATTTACATTCAACATGAGTATACCCAGAAACGTTTTATTACCTCCAAAATGAAAAATTGCCCTATTTTCTTATTGGCTGCCACTAAAACTCTTGCATTCTCGATGAAATGCAAGCTGTTGATTGGTTCTTTGGTGAGGTAGAAACTTGCCATTTTCGAAGGATACTCGGGTTTGTAAACTGAGATCAGTTCCAAAATTCCCGACTCGAATCCTACAGCCACGTACGGAAATTGAGGATTCGCTGCGAGAACGAGCGGATTTCCATCAAGTATTACAGTTGCACACTGTGAATTACTCAATTTTATTTCCTCCCATGGCATCTATCAGTTATCTCGCAAATATTCACCATGCAACCATGATATTCACAAAAGATTGCCCGAAAAGTCGCGAACCATCTTGAAGGCTCGCTATCATTGGGAACGAAAATAACCACTGATGATTGAGGAAGCTACTATCGCGTTGAACCGGTGCAGCTGCTACCTTTTGAATTTGAATCTCAAGTTACCATAGTCCAGTGAAATGAGTCGATTTTTATGTAAGTTGTAAGTATGTAATTAGGGACTTGATGAAAAAATATAGCAAGATGCGAGAAAAATCGTCCGAAAATTGTAAGCGACGAAGTTGTAGAGAATTGAATATTCCACTAGAAAATCCTCGAGGACAATTTACTATAGGTTTTCTAGTTTATTCGTGAGCCACGTAAAAATTCAAACAATCCAATTAATAAAATGGTTCTCTTGGAAAATTTCAAAAAGTTCTAGACTCTAAAAAATAAAAAAAATATGACAATGCTGAACGCGTAATGTTCAGCTTTTGTTTTCAACATAGGATGTGAGCATAGTGTGACAGAATCCACCCTGTAAGAGCGACGCCAGTGAAATGCCACAGTTTAAGTGATGCGTCATCATCTGGGGTTATCACTTTACTCCAAAATCCACAGTAGTGTTGCAAGTTCATTTTTGATTGATAAAATGTCCGAACGACATAAGGTATCATAGTATGGGGGCATAGGTCGTGCCGTGTGCACATAGTATGGGGGCATAGGTCGTGCCGTGTGCAGCTTCGTGAGGATATATAGAGTTATGTCTAAATCGATTCCTGTGGGATCAAGGACTATGAAAAATTATGGTGGAATATTGGCATTTACTTCAGGCAAATATGGTGGAGGCGCCAAAATGGACTTCATCTGGTAATAAAAAACTGACTGTAGCTCGTTTGTTTTTTAACGCATTTCAACATCTGACACGTCATTTTGTAGACAAAAAAATTCACTTCTTATTTCATACCTAAATTTACAAACGTCATTCCGTGAAACTGTCAAAATTGTCTTTATAAGATATGCTAAATTCCGCCATTTTTTGAAGGTTATCCGATATTTTTGAAACCTGGCAGTATCATAGATCTTGAGGTGCGCTTTCCGAATTTCTATTTTTCCACTTCCACTATCTTTGCTGACAATTTTTTTTTAGGTATAGATATTTTTAGCGACAAGGTACTTGAACTCAGACCATTGTAGACCCTGGAGACTTGCCGACATAGATAGGGACTGTCCGCCACTTGAGTAAGCTACATGAACAGCTTCTCAGTTTCTTTTTAGCCATACTCTTTGAAACAGACCTTCATCAGATCACTCCTTTTTCAGTTTTTCATCTTCGATGATTGTTCCTTTTCGCTGATAGCTTTACTGAGCGGCAAATATGAATACCAAGCCATTAACACTTGAAAATTAAAGTGTATACGCAAGTCGGTGCCTTGTGGGGATTTTGTTGATTGGTTTAATTATCTTCGGCATGTTTAGAAGCTTCAAAGAATTTTATTGGCTTTGACATCACAAACATCAGGGATTTTTGTTGCCTAGGTATTTTTAATTTTAACGAACGTAAAAACAAAATTTCAGGCCCTGCTGTGTTAGAAAGCTGAATAGATAATAGAGGATGAAAAACTGAATAAGTATGAAAAACTAAAGTTACATTTCACATCGTCCCAGGAAACCTTGGGAAAAAATTGGAAAAACCAAAAAATGTGAATTTTCGCTTTATCAAAAAGTCCACAAGGTCATATACCCATCTTATTTGGTTTAGCCGCAAAGCGCTGTTCTGTCATGGTTTCCGGGACGGTTGGAAATGTAACTTCGGTCTTTCTTATTCAGTTTTCCATTCTTTACATTGCCATCATTTTTTTCATTGAGTCTCTAATTAGTCCCAAATGAAATCCTTATTTTACTGGACTATTATAAAGTCGAAAAAAAAAACTGGCAAGCTAGGTACTGCCAAGGGCACTTTTCATATCTTTTATTTACAGGATGGTAACAAAAAATCAACTTTTTGGTCTTCCGGTGTTTTTTTTTTTAAACTGACTTAAACTCCAAGGCTTACATTGAAACTGCAGCTTTAGGTAAAATAAGACCCTTTGACAGAATCGACTCAAGAAATATATTTAGTCAAAATATTTATAGGGTGGCATCAAAAGTGACGTAGGGATATATCGGTCCCGGAATCCGGTTGGAGGAAGAATTGAACATAAATCAACATTATCTTCGGATGAAGCATTCATTGTGACAAGAACTCTTGATGGAGGGGCCAAGTGCATGTTTTTGAGGGATAATCGGCTTTATCGCTCGTCAAAATTTTTTATAACCGACATTACGAAAATCGGGACAATCAGGGACAGACAATCCCTTTCGCTCTGATTTCCGTAACATTGGTTAGGGCATGTGCAGGTGAGTAAGGGCGCTGTTCCTCCATGGAAAACGTGCAGTTGTAATTTGGTCTCCGCATCAGCATTTCTTGTCACAATCAGTCATAAACCAAGAGTGGTTAGAATGAATGCTTCGAGCTCCGTCCAAAAACAATGTTGATTTACGTTTAATTCTTCTTCCGACCGGATTCCGGGACCGATATATCCCTCCGTCACTTTTGATGCCACCTATATTTTGGATGTCTCTCTCTCTCTCTCTCTCTCAGATAATTCTGTTCATAGAGTTTTTCGAGGGGTTTTCTTACCTGAAGCTTCAGTTTCAGTATGAACCCTAGATTGTGAAAATCGGTTTAAAAATTGAAATGTTCTCTCCGGAAGACCAAAAGTTGATTTTTTATACCACTTTGTAAATAAAAGAGGTAAAAAGCATATCTTTAATATTGAAATCCGGGAAAAACATTTTTTCTCCAAATGGGATTACATCGGACTTTGAGAAATGTTGCACTACTTTGTTTAACAACCCTGTAGAAATTCAAGTTGATATCTCTTGATTTTCGAATTTATATTATGGTTCTGTTCCCAAAAGATCAAGCTCTCAAATTCTCCAAACAAAATTATTATTGTTTGAGGAGTTTTCCAGTGTGGAAAAAGGAGAAACTTTGGAACACATCTATTTCGTTGCGTATAATTTGCGCGTTTAATTTTGTGATCCTGGCTTCACTGCTTTGTTTTTTAGGCAACTCTAAGAGTGCATGATTAGATAGAATCTTCAAGATTGTATGCGAATTGTGGGACAGCCTGTATACTGTACTTACTACTTATTTACTTAAGGTGGGTTCAGTCAGCTTGGTTTTAGTTTTAGTCATAGTCGTTGTCGTAAATTTGAAAGTAGAAAGCACGCGTCATATGCGCGGCGTTCATACAGAGTTTTAGTTTTAATTTTAGTCGTAAGAATTCCGAACTCTGTCGTAAGATACCGACTTGCAGGTTGCATAATTACCGGTATAAGGTATGAGCATGGATGGTGATGGTAATGGGTTGTATGTATTAATAAAAAAATAGCATAAGCATTTGCTTCGATTTCAGAGGAGTTGTACTCCTCATAAATGTAAGCAAATACTCATTTATGCTTATTTTTTTTTACGAGTTTTTGTATTAATACTACCCATTATGAACACGGACCGTATGAAGATGAAGGTTCGCGCAGTATCATTTGAGCTCCTATTGGTCAATTCTTACGACTAAATCTTGCTGTATGAACGCTCTTGTCTGTTACGACAACGACTAAAACTAAAAAAGCGACTAAATAAGCTGACTGAACCCACCTTTACTTATAAAAATAAGGGTGATTCATTCTCCACGAATTTGAAGTATTAACATAGTTATTATTCAGAAGTCTTCCATCCGAAACAAGCCGAATTTTCAGGATATTATGCTCTCACAATCAAGTTTTCTCAGAAAATAGGGTTCTGGCAAATACAGAATGATTCAAAAAAATATAGAAAAAATCCTGATAAATTATGAACCGATTTTTTTTTCTTGCGTTTTGGAACACTCTGTATCCAAAAAAGCCTCAGTATCTGAAAGATCGTGAATAACAAAGTAGATTCCGAAAATTTTGCCGATCTAGGACAGAAGACTTTCGTACAAAATGAGAATTCGCGTGATTCATTCTCATAGTAGATCATTCTCCGGAAACTAACATTTTATTCGAAGGTTTTTTTATCATAGGTTAGTTGAATTTTTGAGACATGCTTTGCTGATTGCATCCTTTCCGAAAATAAACCGTTTCTGTCATTTAAATCACCCTGTTTTTTTAACGTTCTAATTTTTTGATAGAACGTGATTGATAAAGCATATCCCGAAAACTTAGTTGATCTACCAAGAAAGCCTTTCGAATAAAACGTGAAATCTGTGGAGAATTAATCACCCTCTTCCTATACAGGTGTCCCGGAATAAAATAGCCAATGGCTACGTTTACACCGGTGGACTAAAACTGGACTGACCCAAGCACTGACCCAAATTCCACCTAAAGTAATTCTTCTCTTCCAGCGTTTTCACCGACAGACTAACGCGGCCGACCTATTTTAAAATATGAACTTGAACTAAATAAATATAAAAACTGAATTTACTTCAGTCCACGGCTAACCGGAGACCTGACCCAAGCTAATTGGTCCTAATTTGGTCTTTGTCTACGATCGTTTACACCACGTGGACTTAATTTATTTGGGTCGAATTTAGTGCTTAGGTCGCGGACCAAAGGCACGGTGTAAACGTAGCCAATGGTCTATGGGAGATAGCCCAGAAGAAACTGAGAGATCTTTGTATTTTTTGCGAAAGATTAATATTACTAGAGATACAGATCTTCAAAATTAGAATATTTTATTGTGTTTTCATGAATAATTCATAAACGGGTGGACGTATTCGCAGAAATGTGCCAGGGACGGGTTTTGAATGATTATGTACCTATTGGTGAAATTTTACTAGAATCCAACCAGTCAGTAGTAGAAAAATCAAAAAAAAATCCGAATGCGGAAAAAAAAGTACGGGCCTCTGATTTGTTCTGGGCTATCTCCCATAGACGTTTGGCTACTTTATTTTGGGACACCTGTATAGGTGTTTGTATACAGGCTGTTTCAGGCTGTTACAAAAGAATCACAGTCCACCAGCACTAGGTAGATATGTGGAATCTTCCACGTAAACATTATTAAACACTGTATATGGACTGAATTTCGTTTAATATCCAAAATGAGTCTTGAACATGAAGAATTATTTTCCATCAAAAAGCCTGCAAGCGCAGAAGATAGCACACGGTTTTCTTCCAGAGAATTTTTTTTGAAAGAAGTTTTTGGGGAAATTGGATTTTTTATATTCAGTTTATGACTCGCCGTGCATTACTTATTATTGTTGAATGTAAATTTAGTGCACTTAGTAGTTGGTAATTTTCAGTCATAATTCAACCATAAGCAATTTATTAAAATCTCTTGAAATCACTTTTCGTCCCTCCATAAGTTCGAAAATGAAAGTCGAAGATTTTTTCATATTTTTTCGTGGGCTCAGTACTGATATACGATACTTTTAAGGGCACCCTGTATAATTTTTCATTTGTTTTCTGGTTACTTTCTTACAAAGCGATTTTCCTTCACCTCAGTGACATGTTAAAGTATTATGCTACTGAGCTTGGAACACTTGGAATACATGATCAATCCAGTGAATCGTTGCTCAAGGTCCACCTTGGATCTACATTCTTAAGTATGAGTTCCGAACGATGTTTCATTAGAGTAAGCGATGGGAGAATGTTGTTGCATTTGTACGAAGCTATCGTTGGTCACAGTCAGTGTGTAGATGTGGCAATGTTATGTGCCACATGTGTTTCATGTGTTTCATGTTGAAAAAATCTTCCAACACAGTGCACTTGCGCGTTTTCTGTCATCTCATGCAGTCCAACTCCATAAATTAATCTTCTATGGAAGTTTTCTCAGCCTAAAGCCGCATCCACATAGGATTAGTGCTGGTGGACTGCAGGGGAACGCGTAGGTAATAAACCAATCTTACCACGAGCGTTCACATAGAATATGCGATATTCAGCGGCACGAGTTGCGCGTCTGCGCGAGCTAGGAAAAGTCAAAACCTGCAGATTTTCAGCCATCGATTTAACAAAGGAAAATAGATACCAAGTACAATTTGGCTTCAATATAGCTAAATTGTACAATTCTCTTCCCTGTGATTTCAAGAGTCTTTCGTTCCCACTGTTTAAAAAGAGGGTGAGAGACTATCTATTTCAGAAACAAATTTGAATATTTCTTCTTTTTTTTTTTTTTTTTTTTTTTTTTTTTCCCATTATGGATACATACATGGATTCTTTCTGTTTCAGTGTATCTGCTGCTACCGAAAATTTTGAATTTTAATTCATCTGATTGCATTGTAATTAATTCAAATACTCTAATTTTTAAGGCACATTTTCTTTTTTAAATAAAACCAGGGTTAAGTGGAGGAACAGTGATTGTGGTGGAAACACCACACTACACTGAACTTCGCCCTGAGATTTGATTCCTCTAATTTTCTCTTATTTTGTTTTAGTATACTTATTTGTGTTGACTCATAGATATTGGTTTTGTATATGTGTATACTTTAATTTCTATTTTCTATTTATGAGGGATCAATAAAAGACATTTATTATTATTATTATTATTATTATTATTATTAAACTCCTGATTTCCATGCTAGATTATGCGGAATGATGTTGTCCATGTGCATTGCTGTCGAAAAAATGAATTCCGCGCGTAGTGTTCCGAAAAGAACGAAAAAGCCGTTTCCAGTGTATAACTGGTTGCCTAGAAGGTGATGTTTTTTGGGAACACACATGAAATGGAACTGTGATGTTCTTTTCGTACGGTTTTTGCAGCCAGGCACTCAACAAACTGTCCGTCATTTTTGGAAAAAAAAAACAGAAAACCCAAAACCTCCGATATATTATACATATAACCCGATAAAATTTCAGTTACCATTTGTTTACATGCAGTTTCATGCCACTGACAGACAGGACGGCAACCGTGAGGCAGAGAAGAATACCAGAAGTAGGGCGGTATTTTCAAAAACACGCCAACTGATAAACACGTTACCATATTTTCGCTCATTGTGTATCTAGAACTGATCCATCATTGCTAGTCTTGAACACAATGAAAGATCAAGAAACACTCTTTTTTCCATAGCTTATTTGAAAGTTTCATTCCCAGCCGTTTCAATAATAGACAATATTGAAATTACGCTTTTTACATGTGCTAGCATACGGCACTATTCTCAAATCCCCTAGCATGGTTGCGCCAGCGCAGAAATGGCACTGAATTTCGCCTATTAGTGCGGAACTAGCAACTTGACACGTCAGCTGCCGATCTGACGCAACAACCGACAAACGGCTCTTTCTTGTAACGTCTAAAATTTGGCATTCGCATCTCACAGTAGCAGATTCGCATTATCAGTCAAGTCATCACGCCGCAATAATAGCTTAGCAACGGAATCGTGAATTGTGATTGGCGATGGCAAGAAAATTGGCAAAGGCAGTGCAGAATGCCAGAAAACTTCAATCTTCTGCCATCTCAACTGCACTCCCACTGCCACTCGTTTCCTACCGTAAGTCTATGTGAACGCTCAATGCAAAAACCTTTAGTTTAGCTTTTCTACCATACCGTTGCCACTGCACTAATCCTATGTGGATGTGGCTTAATTGGGGCGAGTGGGGCGACTGGGTAGTGGGCGTTTTCATTCCATTTTCTTTAGTACTTCCTCTGACGCTCTTCGGCATTATTTTATTCAGTAGCAGCCACTAATTGTCAGAAACGAAGAGCAAACAAACCAGTCAGGACGATGTCAGCTAGTTATTGGCGGCAGCAAATTTCCACTCCAAGAAAACTCACTTTCCCCCATTGTCACCACAAGAACTTGTTAATTTTCACTTAGGCATACGTCACATCGTGGTGACGGATGGCAGCTATCGCATAATTCGCATAACCTTTGCATAACTATAACAATGGTAACATATCACGTCTCCATAATTGATTGTGACGACAGTGACATTAGCTTCGTATCAACACAAAAATTTTTCACATGGCTTACTCTAATGAGAAAACGCCCTAAAACTGATTATAGACAAAAGGCAGAAAAATTTGAAGTAATATGACAAAAGACGGTTTTCAGTCTCAAATACGTCATATCTACTCTAGCAGTCAATCGCAGGAGATGCGGTTTCAAAAATACGGGCGCAGCCCGTTGATGATGATGCTCAGTAACAAATGTACGAATTACCTCCAGGCAAACCTGGTGATTCTATGCCTTGAGCAATGACTACGGATACGAGCATAATAGTCCAGTCAAAATAGGTTTTAACCGAAAATAAATTCGGAAGTTGACGAAATTTTGTGGATCGATGCAGAATTTAACGTGGAATAACATACTGAGATTCCAAAAAATTCCAAGGCTTGGCTTTTTTTCTAGGATCAATAAAAAAGCGCCATCCTTGTAAATTTTCGATTTTTTTCTGAATAACGTGTAGACTATCACCTTTAGAACGCAAAAACCAGCAAAGCAAATGTAGCCTGTTAAATTCTCAAGAGATCAGTACTAAATTCATTACTTTGTGGTGAATAGTTTTTGAGATACAGCGTCTACTAGAACGCAGTGAAAATGACTCCAAATTTATTTCCGGCTTTTACGTAACAATTTGCATAGTGCCAGTTCAGAGGCTGTAACGTGGACAGCAAATGTGCGGATTTCAGTGTGTTTCACATTTTTGGAAAGCCAATTCAACATTCGGTGTCACACTTTTGTCCAGAAGTCGCCAACTTCAAAATGGTACTTCTCCTCGACCTTTGAAATCGATACTTGAAGCCCCGAGGAATCCCCAAAAATCGATTATTTTCATACCATGCCATTTGCTTAATTTTCCAAGTATGGAAAAACCATCTAGAGAATATGTAAAGGATTGAATACCAAAAAAATAACATGATCCAGAATCTTTTTCCTTGTGATGGTTCCTGAGTTAACTATATGGGTCGAAAGACTAAAACGTTCTATTTGAAAAAAAGATTGGTAGTTCGGACACTAACTCCTGAATACTGTACGGACCTTGCATTTGAGGTGTGAAATGCAACATGGCAGACGTGGAAAGTATATAAGTATATTGACTACGTCTGTTAAGTGGCATTTTGTATCATCAAATGCAAGGTCCGTACAGCATTTAGCAGTTAGTGTCCGGACTACCTCTCTTTTTCCCCAAATAGGTCGTTTTAGTTTTAGTCTTTCAACCCATATAACTCAGGAACCATCACTGGGTAAAAATTCCGAAACATTCTATTTTTTTGGTATTCAATGGGGCCTTGCACTGCCACTTTCACACACCGAGGGCGCCACAACCGTTGGGGGCAAATTCGACAATTTTGACGGCGTTGACGCTTCAGCGACCGACGTCCGTCATTTTATGTCTTGATTTGAAATTTGGATAACCTCTGTTTCTTGCTTGACGTCTCCAGTCACTGTCATTTACTGGTCAAACTACTCAAACTCCCCTGTTTTTCCCGTCGTTACGGCCGCTTTATCGAAGTAGGCGCCCCCTACAGTAGTGGCGACCTCACGTTGAGTTTTTCAATTGCAAGGCCCCATTCTCCACACATTTTCTGGACGGTTTTGCTCTACTTGAAAAATTAGGCAAATGGCATGGTATGAAAATAATCGATTTTTGGGGATTCATTGGGACTTCAAGTATCGATTTCAAAGGTCGAGGAAAAGTATCATTTGAAAGTTGGCAACTTCTAGACAAAAGTGTGTTACCGAATGTTGAATTGGCTTTCCAAAAATGTGAAAAACATTGAAATCCGCACATTTTCTGTCTACGTTACAGCCCTTGAACTTTGTGCTTTAAAAGTAATAGTTCACAAGTTATTCAGGAAAAATCGAAATTTTTCAAGGATGGCGCTCTTTTATTGGTTCTAAAAAAAATCCAAGCCTTGGTATTTTCAGGAATTTCAGTATGTTATTCTACGTTAAATTCTGCACCACCATTCTGCGATCCACCAAATTTCGTCAACTTCCGAATTTATTTCCGGTTTGGCCAGGTTTTTGCTTAATTTGACTGGACTATAAGGGTTCGCTGCTCTTACAATAATAGTTCCAAGGCCCCGTTTCATAAGAGCGGTGAGTCTGATTCTAAAAAAATATGTTTAGTGTTGGTTACCATTGTTGCAACAATGATTTGCCAACAATGATTTGCCAAGGCTGCTGCAGACTTGTATTATGGAACGGACCGTAGATTCAAAAATCATTTGCAGGATAACTGATATGAATTTAGAAGTTTTTTTTTCAATCTCACTTACGCTACGTCCAGTGGCAGCTTCCATTATGTTGAGCACATTTGTATTACACAAGACTACCAAGTGTGACCCACTGGGATGTATCAAATCGAAATCTTTGAAAGATGCCTGGTTTTGTCTTACATACGAAAACTCGTTCACATCTTCAGAAGGTTGAGTATAACGCATGATGTTGTCTGTTCGGGTCAAAATCACTATGAAATCGGGCCTGGTTGGTCGTATAAGTCTCTTAATAGGTTCGGAACATTTGGTCGTATAATCTACTGACCAAGTACCCGCTTTCTTGTAATGCTAAAAGGATTGACCAAATGAGAAAGTACGTATGTTGAGCTCAGGTCCGGTGGTTTTCGTCTTTCTCGCCCAGTGCTGCTCACAATAGTTTTGGATACAGGCACTAGACATCGTAGTTTTTGTATCGTGGAGTGTAATTATAAGGTGCATAGGTAGTTCGCGATATAAGGGCTGAATTTCAAGTTACCGGCGCAATCCACGCCCAGTCATTTACGGCATAGATAAGCCAATCATCGCGTCGGATTGTGTTATGTTGCCATAGTGATCCGACTTACGCTATACTTGCGCGGGCGGGTCTCCGACTTGAAATCTTGCCCTAAGAGAGTTTGCGATCTCACGGAACGCAACGTAGAATTCCTCTTGTACAGCGATTGCGAATGGGTACATCGGTACAGTACACAGAGTGTACTGGTTTCGGAATTTTGGCCTGGTGTCATAGTGACAAGACAAGGTAGCCAAAATTCATTAAATTAGTATGTATACACTCCGTGTCAAGAGCTCTTGCACGCGGTTTTTTTTAGGCAATGACCGTACACATTGCCTAAAAAAAACGCGTGCAAGAGCTCTTGACACGAAGTGTATACTGATTTGATGAATTTTGGCTACCTTGTCACTATGACACCAGGCCAAAATTCCAAAACCAGTACACTCTGTGTCAAAAGCTGTGCCCATTCGCAATCGCTGTACATACGATCGCACGATCCCTGGATCGCACGCAAAATAAACGGAGACAGTGTTTCGCGCGGAGTGTACCGATTTTCTGAATTTTGGCTTGGTGTCACAGTGACAAGAAGGCTAAAGGTGCGTTCAGTCACTTGCGGCAAAAAAGTTTTGCAGCGCTTAAACGCATTCAAATTGGGCATAATCAATTTCAAATTGAGAATAAACAGCTTCAAATTGGGAAAATAGGTGGGCATTCTTGTAGAGTAGGCTAACTCCATAATTTTTCAATATTGTTGTCAGAAAAAAAAACGACAATAAACAACTCCTTGCAATAAACCTGTGCGATGCCTTATATGAAGAAAGCCGAAGCCGACAACATTAAGAAGCAAATTTGTGTCGTCTTCAACGATAATGGGGATTAGAGGGGACTGGCCAATACACTGGGGGTCACAAAAAGTACGGCATACCGATGGGTGAAAACTCAAGACGCTATTCAACTGCAACGTGGAGGAAAACGAAGAACAAAGATCGGCGAAGAGCACCACGCTTTGATGACTCGGTATATTGAAGACAATCCGAGACTCACCTTGGAAGAATTAAAAAGGAAATTTGAAGAAGACCAGCATTTGGTGGTCTCGACTGAATGTTTGAGAAAACATTTGGATAGCCATATGTTTACTTTAAAAGATATTTGACGAGAACCGGAGAGAACTTACAGCGAAGAGAACAAGATAAAAAGACGCGAAAATGTTCAGCAGCTTTTGAACTATCAAGGCGATAACATCCCGATTATATACATGGATGGAACAAACTTCAATTTATTTATATCACGAAGACAAGGGCGTTCTAAAAAGGGTACCAAGAACACAAATGTACCAAGGGGACAAGGGTACAAAGAACTTTTTTGTTGAATTATTGTTTGACCTAATAAGCTGGATTTATTCTTAATTTGAAATTGATTATTCTCATTTTGGAAGTGATTATTCTCAACCTGATTTGGTTTGATCTCAATTTGAATGTGTTTAAATGATTCCACAATATTGATTCCCAATTTGAAATTGATTATTTCTAATTTGAAAGTGACTAATCTTAATTTGAAATTGATTATTTCCAATTTGAATGTGTTTATTCGTTGCAAAACTTTTGATTGCCAATTTGAACGTGTTTATTCCCAATTTGAATGTGTTTCGTCCCAATTTGAAGTTGAAAAGGTATAGTTGTGTGAGGTTGATGCATTTATTCATGTTGATTGATCACACTTACTAGGTGCACGCAAAATACATACAAACAACACCACTGCACAACTAGTAGTCTGTAACTAAAAACTGAGGTCTCAAAGTATTTCCAGTGCCTCCGTTTTTTTTTGCGCGCGATCGTACATTTTGAGAGCTTTCACAATGAGCTCCTGAGCCATTAGCTGCCTTCCTTTTATCATCTGAACTGAGAATTCTCACTTCGGTTGCTAGTTGTGTCTCTCTCCCTCTCATGCAATTCTCGCTTTTTCTCTCTCTAACTGAAGTGAGATTATCTGAGATTTCGTGTAAAAGGAATGCAGCTATAGTGTGGCCGTTGGTTTTATGTTTATTAAGGTGCCTTGAAGGAGCGGTCAATTGCACGTCATTTCACGTTTAAGTTGTCAATTTCCTCATACACACGTGAACGGTCGGGAATTGGAGTTGAGACATGCAAATTATATAAAATTTTATTGCATTCACGATAGGTTCACCCTATCTCTTGCTACAATCATCGTCTTACACATTCTAACAGTGTTCGAAGCATGCGAGCAGGTAGCAGGAATGTTTTCAAAAAAATATCATGCGATCAATCAAAGTCATTCGGTCAATAAACACGCCATTTGATTATTATTTAGTTCTCAAAGTCCAACATCCTTGGCGTTCACGCTACAGGAAACGGAAAAATGCGCACAGAAAGCTTACCCGAATTTCTTCGTTAGGGCCAGAAACCAAAAGTCCTGCTTTGAACCATACTATAGACGTCCGCAGCGGGCCCGGTTCGGAAAATTCAATTATTTGTTCAATCACCATTTCATCTGCCGCCGGGTGAATCTTGAAAAAATAAAACAAATTTGAAGGTAGCTACGTAGAGTGCATTCACTTTGGATTTTGAAAAGAGCACACTGACTCTGATGTGCTCACCAGTGACGTATTATTTGCGTCCCGAAAGGAGGTGATGGAAGCTTATTAGACAAGCATCAGAATCAGTTGCAGCTGTATACAGGGTGTTACACTTTTTTTGTCAATATTTGACGAGATGGTAGAGCATCGAAAAATGAGTACTTTCGCCAGAAGAAGCAAAAAAAGAAGGTTTTTTAAAAAATTGATAAAAAATAAAAAAATATTTTTTCACACATTTGACAGAACTCAATGTGACCAGCTTGTAGGTATGCATCATCACCTTACTTTGTGTACCAAATTTGGTCAAAATCCAGTAATTAAATTTTTTTGAATTCCAACACAAAAACATTTTTTAAAACTCAACTTTTAGAGCCTCTATCTCCGGCTTTAATCCGATCTACATTTCTTCGAGGAAGTCTACTTATTTTTTGATGCTCTACCATCTCCTAAAATATTGACAAAAGAAGTGTAACACCCTGTAGATCGGAACGCGTCCAAGTCTTTGATATACAGGTGTCCGTTTTTCGAGGCTAAGCATAAATATCTCGCTTATCTGTAGAGATACAGAATCGGTTAAATTAGAAAAAAGTTGCGAAATTTCATGACGATCAATGATCCGAAAAGATATTTGACTTGCCAGTTTTAGTTTTCGAGATATCGAGAAAAAACTGAAATTTGTAATTTTTGTTTTCATTTTTTATTTGAAAAACGGTTGAAGGTAGCCTTTTCTAATTAGGACATTGTGAAGGCACTTTTCCAAGGGGAATTCAATGTTGTCAAAATCTTCATTCTAGCTTTCAAAACAACCGAGATATGACATTCAACTTTTTTTTCTCTTATGGGCGCCATATTCAATTTTGACATTTTTGAATACAATATTTTATTCTGGTTACTACGATGTGTCACTTGTCACTGTTGAATTCATGCTTTTGAGCAAAAAATTTTTTTTTAATTTTTTAAAGAGTGCTTTGAAAACAAAATCAGCACCGACAAAAAAAAACCGTAAATGTTAAACATTTATTCAACAGTGACATGTGGCACATCGTTGTAACCAGAAAAGAATACCTTATTCAAAAATATCAAAATCCATTATGGCGCCCATTAGAGAAAAAAGTTGAATGTCGTATCTCGGTTGCCTTGAAAGCTAGAATAAAGATTTTGGCAGCTTTGAATTCCCCTTGAAAAAGTGCTCTGAGAATGTCTGGATTAGAGAAGGCCACCTTGAACCGTTTTTTGAATAAAAAATGAAAACAAAAATTCAAATTCCTGTTTTTTCACGATATCTCAAAAGCTAAAATCGATACGTCAAATTTTTTTTGGATCATTGATCGTCATGAAAATGCGCAACTTAGGGACGAAATCACGGAAAAGAAGACACTGCAGGTCAAACCGTTTATTCAGGTCTCACTTAAAATCCTGCGAAGTGGTTTGCCTTTATCATCATTTGCAACTTAATGATTCATTCCCTATTCAGGTTTAGGTTGTATGAATAGTAGTTTTCATGACAATTTTGTGTTTCAGCGGGCATGCGCAAGATTTGACAGTTTGGGTCGGCTAGCACCAGAGGTATAGAGTGGGGAGAATGATTACAGAGCTGTGCGAGTCTGGTAAGCACGCGAAGGTTGAATTTTTGCCGACCGGCAAAGAGCGTGAGCATGCGCTCTAGACCTGATGAAAACTACTATACCACGTCCACTATGAATAGATTATGAATGGCATGTTTTTACGTCACGAACTTACTAGATACACGCATGCGGCCTTGTCGATCACGAAAAGAACCCCTTCACTGGTCCACATGACGGCAGTGAAGGGATTGAATTTGATGGCTTTGGGAAAATGAACTTTGTGTTCTGTCAAAACGCTCTTTTCTCCGCAAATGTAGGTTTCCCAGACTCGGATGTGATTAGTCCCGACTCCCAATTGGGCGGTGTATACTGGTTTGCTCATACTACATCGCAGTCTCTGTTCGTCCAAATGCAAGCTCCCATTGCAAGCGGCGTATTTGACCCCCGTTCTCCAGTTCCATGCTGTTATCGTGAAATTCGGCAGTTCACCCAGAGTTAGCATGATTGATGTTTCTGAGAAGACTATCGCTTTGTAGCCCTCAGGGCAGCCGTTTTCCAATTTGCAAAGGTCCAAAAAATCCGGATAACTTTTCACAAATATGCTGGGGTTCAGGCAATCTTCGCAAAAACCAAAAATGCTTGCGGTTCGGTGCCCAACGAAGCACTTGATGCCGTCGCCTTGTTGTGCATTATTTGCCGTGTAATATGTTTCGGCTCCCGTTGTTATATTTATGAAAATCATTTGACAACCTGCTGCTAGACAGATGACATCTTTGCCCACAAAACATGTTTCAAAAATCCCACCAATCTTGGCCCACCTGAAAGAGATCAGTTAGTTGAAATGTAACAAACTTATGACACGTAATTTCAATTTTTTTACTCGGTCTGGTTGTCGATCGCCCTCATTTTCTTTCAGTTTGACTGCTGAATGTCTGTATCTATGAATGTCTGCGGAGCTTTCAACAGTAACGAGTCGCTAAGATACCGAGGCTTATCGATAAAACCCGGTCCGCACGGGCGGCAGATTCGCAGAAATTCGGCGATATACCGCTGAAATGCAATTGTTGTCATTGTTGTTATGTCAAAAACAGCGGCATATCGCCAAATTTCAGCGATATATCGCCCGTGCGGACTGAGCTTTAATCAGCGTTGATCAGATTGGGGCTTGATGATGGCATCATAGGTGGCGCAACAGTTTTACCTTTGATAGTAGCTATACCTTTGATCGCAGATGAAAATAAAGTGACAAAAAAATTTGTCCTCATCGCAGCATCTTCTCTTGAACGTCTTTCAGAATTTTTTTTTTGTAAAATTGCCTTGATTATGCAGTTGAACCCTTTAGAAATTAATCGTCAGAGTGAGTGGGTACCTACTAGGTAGTCAAACTTGGTGCACACATGCATACCATCGTGCGCAAAAAAACCTCTATAGGTCGTTTCCAAATTATGGTGCGATTCTCTAAAAAATTACATTCTATAAAGGCTGTGTTACGTTGTTATTACCTAGGCAACAGCCAATGGCTGACACGAATTTTTACATTACAGAGCGTTTATGGAATGTTATTTTTTACAGAATAGCACTATTAAACTGCTGGACAACGAAGTTGTCGGTATCGGAAAAATGGTCCGACTTTGGAGGTCAATATATCTCGATTGCCGATTGCGATTTCCATTTTGTTTATTGCGTTAACTAGCTTGATCTTTTCGTAACCCATCCTATAATAGTGAATGTTGAGAAACTTCATCTAAATTTTCTACAGGGTGATACGTAAAATGGTGCAAAATTGCAACGACTTCATCGTACCCCCATTTTTCAAAAATATAATTTTTTAGTTTTCTAATACAAAAATTATGAAGTGTGGTGTCTTATCTTGAAACGGTTTTGAAATTTTACGGATTTGAAGTCTTACATTGAAGATATAAATGTTTATGTTGAATGTTACAAATTTACAAAACTCAGGCATAGCACAAGCACAAAAAGTATAACGTCCAGGGGGGCTTTACTTCACTCGAACACTGAGTGAAATTGTCCTGGATTGTTGTACGAACAATCTTGCTCAATGTCAACATCCATTTATCAAAAGTGACCAAATCTCGCGTGCCAACAAGGCAAATCTGTAACATTCAAAATAAAAATTTATATCTTTGATGTTAGACTCCCAATCCAGATAATTCCAATACCGTTTTGAGGTAAGACACCTTACTTCATGATTTTTGTATTAGAATACATAATTTTTTTTTTTTCGACAAATGGGGGTACGATGAAGTTGGTACAATTTTGCAGCATTTCACGTATCACCCTGTAGAACATGAAGTTTCTCAACATTCACTTTCACAGGGTAGGTCACGGAAGCCTTAGGCTAATCAACACAATAAACAAAACGGAAATCGCATCCGGCAATCGGAAGTTATTGGTTTTCAAAGTCGAACCATTTTTCCGATACCGACAACTTCGTTGTCCAGCAGTTTAGTTTACTCACAACCACTATGATAATTGATTCATTACATACCTAGTAGGAGGTCGGGAAGTGACCCATTGCCGACCTCCCGAGGAAGTGAAGTAATGGTAGCTTTAGAAGGGAAATTTCAAAATATGCATCCACCCAAACAATAAGTGTGTTAATCAGTAATTCCTGAACCACGTTTCAGCAAAATTAATCGACCTAGATCTGGAAGTTGTGACAAAAAGTCAATTTTCAGATTTCAACTTTTGTACGCCTGTAATCCTGCAAGCTGAGTACATGGTTGTGAGTAAAATAGTATACACATACTCTCGACGGTAAATACATCATTCCAGCTTTGGGAGCCTGGAGGCTCTCTGTGCCCTCAGCACTCAGCAGTAATGATGTATTTCCCGTCTCGGTATGTAATATACTATTACAAACTTCGGGAGCGGGAGCTGATCCCCTATCAATAATCAAGCTGGAAAGTAATGGACAGGGAGCTGGCGTATCAAAACTTACGTCATATAAGGCACATGATTTCAACCTCAAAGGTCTAATGCGCGTTGATAAGGTTGTTAAATATTTCTTTGTCTTACATTTCAGACCGGGGGCTTTAGTATTAATAATAATAATAATAATAATAATAATAATAATAATAATAATAATACACGGAACGATGAATGTGTGTTTAAGCCTCCTCTTCCAGGACTATGATGAGGTGAAGTGAGGAAGCGGGCTAAGAGTATGTGCGTAATAATGTCATCGGATGGCGTTGGTGTATAAGAGCTAGACTAGTACCGGCAGTTCAACCCGCTGACAGACAGACGTCGCTACTTGTGCTCGACATTGGTACTTGGGTATTACCCACCAATGTTTCTGAACATATTTTCTGATGCATCCTAAGCACTCATTGAAATGTGAACATAGAGGTCCGTAGGAGATAAACACACGGAAATATCATCACCGCTTGCAGCCCCTCCTGATTGTGTTTTCTGATGAACCCTAATCGATTTTGATTCCGGAACATTCCACAGAACGCATTCAAGTTGTCTGTTGTGCTTTTCAGCATGAAAAATGTTTTTCATCAAAAAAATAAAATCGTTTCTGACCGAAAAAGCGTTTTAGGCGGCGTAAACCTCCACAAAACATTTTTCTTCGATCTGACTCTAATTTTACCTTTCAAAAAATGAATTTTTGAGATTTCATCTCTGGGTGATTAGAATACGTTTCCAGGTGTCGGTTTGACCCGCTGAAGCCAAATTCAACGACAATTTTTTTATGTCCCCTACACCCCCTCCAAAACACCCGCAAAAAAATTTAAAAACCATTATTAGTCGTTCCACGAATCTTCAAAAGAGCTTGCAGCGCATGGAGCAATTCCTCCTTCTTCCTTCCTCCCATTCGAAATTTTTTGAACTTGGATGGATACGTTCCAACATTGTCTGGTACACCGAAACACCCATTAAAATGTCGACATAAGAGGCCATGAGGGATAAACACACTGAAATATTATCACCGCTTGCAGCCCCTGATGATTGTGTTTTTCAATGAACCCTATTCGGTTTTGATTTCCAAACACGCATAAAAACCCATTCAAGCCATCTGTTGTGTTTTTGTGCATGGGAAGTGTTTTTCATAAAAAAAATTAGTTTTTCTCGACCGAAAAAGCGCTTTGGCAAGCATAAACCTTCACAAGACATTTATCTCCAATCTGACTCTAATTTTACTTTTCAAAGAATGAATTTTTCAGTTTTTATCTTTAGATGATCAAAGCACGTTTCCAGGTGTTGGTTTGAGCTGCTGAAGCCAATATCAACGACAATTTTTTCATGTCTCCTCGACCTCCCTCCAAAAGACGCGCGAAAAATTTCAAAACCATTTTTTTCTTCGTTCCATAAATCTTCAAAAGAGCTTGCAGCGCATGGAGCATTTCCTCCTTCTTCCTTCGTACCATTTGAAATTTTTTGAACTTGGATGATGGATACGTTCCAACATTGTCCGGTACACCAAAACACCAATCAAAATGTCGACATAAGAGGCCATGAGAGATAAACACACGGATATATAATCACCGCTTGCAGCCCCTAATGATTGTGTTTCTCAATTAATCCTATTCGATTTTGATTTCCAAACACGCCTAAGAACGCATTTAAGCCGTCTGTTGTGGTTTTCTGCATGGAAAATGTTTTTCATAAAAAACATTTTGTTTTTCTCGACCGAAAAAGCGCTTTGGCCGGCATAAACCTATACAAGACATTTTTCTTGAATCTGACTCTGATTTAACTTTCCAAAAAATGAATTTTCAAGTTTTCATCTCTAGATGATTAGAATACGTTTCCAGGTGTCGGTTTGACCCGCTGAAGCCAAATTCAACGACGATTTTTTCATGTCCCCTCTACCTCCCTCCAAAAGATGCGCGAAAAATTTCAAAACCTTTTTTTTTTTCGTTCCATAAATTTTCAAAAGAGCTTGCAGCGCATGGAGCAATTCCTGCTTCTTCCTTCCCACCATTTGAAATTTTTTGAACTTGGATGGATACTTTCCAACATTGTCCGGTACACCGAAACACCCATCAAAATGTCGACATAAGAGGCCATGAGAGATAAACACACGGATAACTTATGACCGCTTGCAGCCCCTAATGATTGTGTTTTTCAATTAATCCTATTTGATTTTGATTTCCGAACACGCCTAATAACGCATTTAAGCCGTCTGTTGTGGTTTTCTGCATATAAAGTGTTTTTCATAAAAAACATTTTGTTTTTCTCGACCGAAAAAGCGCTTTGGCCGGCATAAACCTTTACAAGACATTTTTCTTGAATATAACACTGATTTAACTTTCTAAAAAATGAATTTTCAAGTTTTCATCTCTGGATGATTAGAATACGTTTCCAAGTGTCGGTTTGACCCGCTGAAGCCAAATTCAACGACGATTTTTTCATGTCCCCTCTACCTCCCTCCAAAAGACGCGCGAAAAATTTCAAAACCATTTTTTTTTGTTCCTTAAATCTTCAAAAGAGCTTGCAGCGCATGGAGCAATTCCTCCTTCTTCCTTCCTACCATTTGAAATTTTTTTTTACTTGGATGGATACGTTCCAACATTGTCTGGTACACCGAAACACCCATCAAAATGTCGACATAAAAGGCCATGAGAGATAAACACACGGATATATTATCACCGCTTGCAGCTCCTAATGATTGTGTTTCTCAATTAATCCTATTCGATTTTGATTTCCGAACACGCCTAATAACGCATTTAAGCCGTCTGTTGTGGTTCTCCACATGGAAAGTGTTTTTCATCAAAAAAATTGAATTTTTCTCAACCTAAAAAGCGCTTTGGCCGGCGTAAGCCTTTACAAGACTTTTTTTTTTCATCTGACTCTAATTTTATATTTCAAAATATGAATTTTCCAGTTTTCATTTCCAGATTATAAGAATACGTTTCCAGGTGTCAGATTGACCCGCTGAAGCCAAATTCAACTGCCATTTTTTCATGTCCCCCACCTTATTACAGAACACCTTCAAAAAAATTTGAAAACCATTTTTTTTCGTTCCATAAATTTTCAAAACAACTTGCAGCGCATGGAGCAATTCCCATTTTGTCCTTCCTCCCATTTGAACTTTTTTGAACTTGGATGGATACGTTCCAATATTGTCCGGTACACCGAACCACCCATAAATACGTCGACATAAAAGGCCATGAGAGATAAACACACGAAAATATTATCACCGCTTGCGGCCCCTAATGATTGTGTTTTTCAACTAATCCTGATCGATTTTGATTTTCAAACACAAAAAAGAACGTATCAAAGTCGTCCGTTGTGGTTCTCCGCATGGAAAGTGTTTTTCATCAAAAAAATTGAATTTTTCTCAACCGAAAAAGCGCTTTGACCGGCGTAATCCTTTACAAGACATTTTTCTTTCATCTGACTCTAATTTTATTTTTCAAAATATGAATTTCCCAGTTCTCATTTCCAGATGATTAGAATACGTTTCCAGGTGTCAGATTGACCCGCTGAAGCCAAATTCAACTGCGATTTTTTCATGTCCCCCACCTTATTCCAGAACACCTTCAACAAAATTTGAAAACCATTTTTTTTCGTTCCATAAATCTTCAAAAGAACTTGCAGCGTATGGAGCAATTCCCATTTTGTCCTTCCTCCCATTTGAACTTTTTTGAACTTGGATGGATACGTTCCAATATTGTCCGGTACACCGAACCACCCATAAATACGTCGACATAAAAGGCCATGAGAGATAAACACACGAAAATATTATCACCGCTTGCGGCCCCTAATGATTGTGTTTTTCAACTAATCCTGATCGATTTTGATTTTCAAACACAAAAAAGAACGTATCAAAGTCGTCCGTTGTGTTTCTCCGCATGGAAAGTGTTTTTCATTAAAAAAATTGAATTTTTCTCAACCGAAAAAGCGCTTTGACCGGCGTAAGCCTTTACAAGACATTTTTCTTTCATCTGACTCTAATTTTATTTTTCAAAATATGAATTTTCCAGTTTTCATTTCCAGATGATAAGAATACGTTTCCAAATGTCAGATTGACCCGCTGAAGCCAAATTCAACTGCCATTTTTTCATGTCCCCCACCTTATTCCAGAACACCTTCAAAAAAATTTGAAAACCATTTTTTTTCGTTCCATGAATTTTCAAAACAACTTGCAGCGCATGGAGCAATTCCCATTTTGTCCTTCCTTCCATTTGAACTTTTTTGAACTTGGATGGATACGTTCCAATATTGTCCGGTACACCGAACCACCCATAAATACGTCGACATAAAAGGCCATGAGAGATAAACACACGAAAATATTATCACCCATTGCGGCCCCTAATGATTGTGTTTTTCAATTAATCCTGAACGATTTTGATTTTCAAACACAAAAAAGAACGTATTAAAGTCGTCCGTTGTGGTTTTCCGCATGGAAAGTGTTCATCATCAAAAAAATTGAATTTTTCTCAACCGAAAAAGCGTTTTGGCCGGCGTAAGCCTTTACAAGACATTTTTCTTTCATCTGACTCTAATTTTATTTTTCAAAATATGAATTTTCCAGTTTTCATTTCCAGATGATAAGAATACGTTTCCAAATGTCAGATTGACCCGCTGAAGCCAAATTCAACTGCCATTTTTTCATGTCCCCCACCTTATTCCAGAACACCTTCAAAAAAATTTGAAAACCATTTTTTTTCGTTCCATGAATTTTCAAAACAACTTGCAGCGCATGGAGCAATTCCCATTTTGTCCTTCCTTCCATTTGAACTTTTTTGAACTTGGATGGATACGTTCCAATATTGTCCGGTACACCGAACCACCCATAAATACGTCGACATAAAAGGCCATGAGAGATAAACACACGAAAATATTATCACCCATTGCGGCCCCTAATGATTGTGTTTTTCAATTAATCCTGAACAATTTTGATTTTCAAACACAAAAAAGAACGTATTAAAGTCGTCCGTTGTGGTTTTCCGCATGCAAAGTGTTTATCATCAAAAAAATTGAATTTTTCTCAACCGAAAAAGCGTTTTGGCCGGCGTAAGCCTTTACAAGACATTTTTCTTACTTCTGACTCTAGTTTTCTTTTTCAAAATATGAATTTCCCAGTTTTCATTTCTAGATGATTAGAACACGTTTCCAGGTGTCAGATTGACCCGCTGAAGCCAAATTCAACTGCGATTTTTTCATGTCCCCCACCTTATTCCAGAACACCTTCAACAAAATTTGAAAACCATTTTTTTTCGTTCCATGAATCTTCAAAAGAACTTGCAGCGTATGGAGCAATTCCCATTTTGTTCTTCCTCCCATTTGAACTTTTTTGAACTTGGATGGATACGTTCCAATATTGTCCGGTACACCGAACCACCCATAAATACGTCGACATAAAAGGCCATGAGAGATAAACACACGAAAATATTATCACCGCTTGCGGCCCCTAATGATTGTGTTTTTCAACTAATCCTGATCGATTTTGATTTTCAAACACAAAAAAGAACGTATCAAAGTCGTCCGTTGTGTTTCTCCGCATGGAAAGTGTTTTTCATCAAACAAATTGAATTTTTCTCAACCGAAAAAGCGCTTTGACCGGCGTAAGCCTTTACAAGACATTTTTCTTTCATCTGACTCTAATTTTATTTTTCAAAATATGAATTTTCCAGTTTTCATTTCCAGATGATAAGAATACGTTTCCAAATGTCAGATTGACCCGCTAAAGCCAAATTCAACTGCCATTTTTTCATGTCCCCCACCTTATTCCAGAACACCTTCAAAAAAAATTGAAAACCATTTTTTTTCGTTCCATAAATTTTCAAAACAACTTGCAGCGCATGGAGCAATTCCCATTTTGTCCTTCCTCCCATTTGAACTTTTTTGAACTTGGATGGATACGTTCCAATATTGTCCGGTACACCGAACCACCCATAAATACGTCGACATAAAAGGCCATGAGAGATAAACACACGAAAATATTATCACCCATTGCGGCCCCTAATGATTGTGTTTTTCAATTAATCCTGAACGATTTTGATTTTCAAACACAAAAAAGAACGTATTAAAGTCGTCCGTTGTGGTTTTCCGCATGGAAAGTGTTCATCATCAAAAAAATTGAATTTTTCTCAACCGAAAAAGCGTTTTGGCCGGCGTAAGCCTTTACAAGACATTTTTCTTTCATCTGACTCTAATTTTATTTTTCAAAATATGAATTTTCCAGTTCTCATTCCCAGATGATTAGAATACGTTTCCAGGTGTCAGATTGACCCGCTGAAGCCAAATTCAACTGCGATTTTTTCATGTTCCCCACCTTATTCCAGAACACCTTCAACAAAATTTGAAAACCATTTTTTTTCGTTCCATAAATCTTCAAAAGAACTTGCAGCGCATGGAGCAATTCCCATTTTGTCCTTCCTCCCATTTGAACTTTTTTGAACTTGGATGAATACGTTCCAACATTGTCCGGTACACCGGAACACCCATAAATACGTCTACATAAAAGGCCATGAGAGATAAACACACGAAAATATTATCACCCATTGCGGCCCCTAATGATTGTGTTTTTCAATTAATCCTGAACGATTTTGATTTTCAAACACAAAAAAGAACGTATTAAAGTCGTCCGTTGTGGTTTTCCGCATGGAAAGTGTTCATCATCAAAAAAATTGAATTTTTCTCAACCGAAAAAGCGTTTTGGCCGGCGTAAGCCTTTACAAGACATTTTTCTTTCATCTGACTCTAATTTTATTTTTCAAAATATGAATTTTCCAGTTCTCATTCCCAGATGATTAGAATACGTTTCCAGGTGTCAGATTGACCCGCTGAAGCCAAATTCAACTGCGATTTTTTCATGTTCCCCACCTTATTCCAGAACACCTTCAACAAAATTTGAAAACCATTTTTTTTCGTTCCATAAATCTTCAAAAGAACTTGCAGTTTATGGAGCAATTCCCATTTTGTCCTTCCTCCCATTTGAACTTTTTTGAACTTGGATGGATACGTTCCAATATTGTCCGGTACACCAAACCACCCATAAATACGTCGACATAAAAGGCCATGAGAGATAAACACACGAAAATATTATCACCTATTGCGGCCCCTAATGATTGTGTTTTTCAATTAATCCTGAACGATTTTGATTTTCAAACACAAAAAAGAACGTATTAAAGTCGTCCGTTGTGGTTTTCCGCATGGAAAGTGTTCATCATCAAAAAAATTGAATTTTTCTCAACCGAAAAAGCGTTTTGGCCGGCGTAAGCCTTTACAAGACATTTTTCTTTCATCTGACTCTAATTTTATTTTTCAAAATATGAATTTTCCAGTTCTCATTCCCAGATGATTAGAATACGTTTCCAGGTGTCAGATTGACCCGCTGAAGCCAAATTCAACTGCGATTTTTTCATGTTCCCCACCTTATTCCAGAACACCTTCAACAAAATTTGAAAACCATTTTTTTTCGTTCCATAAATCTTCAAAAGAACTTGCAGCGCATGGAGCAATTCCCATTTTGTCCTTCCTCCCATTTGAACTTTTTTGAACTTGGATGAATACGTTCCAACATTGTCCGGTACACCGGAACACCCATAAATACGTCTACATAAAAGGTCATGAGAGATAAACACACGAAAATATTATCACCCATTGCGGCCACTAATAATTGTGTTTTTCAATGAACTCTAATCGATTTTGATTTTCAAACACGCAAAACAACGTATTCAAGTCATCCGTTGTGGTTTTCCGCATGAAAAGTGTTTTTCATCAAAAAATTGAATCTTCTTCTACCGAAAAAGTGTTTTGGCCGGCGAAACCTTCACAAGACATTTTTCTTCCATCTGGCTCTAATTTAATTTTTCAAAATATGAATTTTCCAGTTCTCATTCCCAGATGATTAGAATACGTTTCCAGGTGTCAGATTGACCCGCTGAAGCCAAATTCAACTGCGATTTTTTCATGTCCCCCACCTTATTCCAGAACACCTTCAACAAAATATGAAAACCATTTTTTTTCGTTCCATGAATCTTCAAAAGAACTTGCAGTTTATGGAGCAATTCCCATTTTGTAATTCCTCCCATTTGAACTTTTTTGAACTTGGATGGATACGTTCCAATATTGTCCGGTACACCGAACCACCCATAAATACGTCGACATAAAAGGCCATGAGAGATAAACACACGAAAATATTATCACCCATTGCGGCCCCTAATGATTGTGTTTTTCAATTAATCCTGAACGATTTTGATTTTCAAACACAAAAAAGAACGTATTAAAGTCGTCCGTTGTGGTTTTCCGCATGGAAAGTGTTCATCATCAAAAAAATTGAATTTTTCTCAACCGAAAAAGCGTTTTGGCCGGCGTAAGCCTTTACAAGACATTTTTCTTACTTCTGACTCTAATTGTCTTTTTCAAAATATGAATTTCCCAGTTTTCATTTCTAGATGATTAGAACACGTTTCCAGGTGTCAGATTGACCCGCTGAAGCCAAATTCAACTGCGATTTTTTCATGTCCCCCACCTTATTCCAGAACACCTTCAACAAAATTTGAAAACCATTTTTTTTCGTTCCATGAATCTTCAAAAGAACTTGCAGCGTATGGAGCAATTCCCATTTTGTTCTTCCTCCCATTTGAACTTTTTTGAACTTGGATGGATACGTTCCAATATTGTCCGGTACACCGAACCACCCATAAATACGTCGACATAAAAGGCCATGAGAGATAAAAAAAAGAAAATATTATCACCGCTTGCGGCCCCTAATGATTGTGTTTTTCAACTAATCCTGATCGATTTTGATTTTCAAACACAAAAAAGAACGTATCAAAGTCGTCCGTTGTGTTTCTCCGCATGGAAAGTGTTTTTCATCAAACAAATTGAATTTTTCTCAACCGAAAAAGCGCTTTGACCGGCGTAAGCCTTTACAAGACATTTTTCTTTCATCTGACTCTAATTTTATTTTTCAAAATATGAATTTTCCAGTTTTCATTTCCAGATGATAAGAATACGTTTCCAAATGTCAGATTGACCCGCTAAAGCCAAATTCAACTGCCATTTTTTCATGTCCCCCACCTTATTCCAGAACACCTTCAAAAAAAATTGAAAACCATTTTTTTTCGTTCCATAAATTTTCAAAACAACTTGCAGCGCATGGAGCAATTCCCATTTTGTCCTTCCTCCCATTTGAACTTTTTTGAACTTGGATGGATACGTTCCAATATTGTCCGGTACACCGAACCACCCATAAATACGTCGACATAAAAGGCCATGAGAGATAAACACACGAAAATATTATCACCCATTGCGGCCCCTAATGATTGTGTTTTTCAATTAATCCTGAACGATTTTGATTTTCAAACACAAAAAAGAACGTATTAAAGTCGTCCGTTGTGGTTTTCCGCATGGAAAGTGTTCATCATCAAAAAAATTGAATTTTTCTCAACCGAAAAAGCGTTTTGGCCGGCGTAAGCCTTTACAAGACATTTTTCTTTCATCTGACTCTAATTTTATTTTTCAAAATATGAATTTTCCAGTTCTCATTCCCAGATGATTAGAATACGTTTCCAGGTGTCAGATTGACCCGCTGAAGCCAAATTCAACTGCGATTTTTTCATGTTCCCCACCTTATTCCAGAACACCTTCAACAAAATTTGAAAACCATTTTTTTTCGTTCCATAAATCTTCAAAAGAACTTGCAGCGCATGGAGCAATTCCCATTTTGTCCTTCCTCCCATTTGAACTTTTTTGAACTTGGATGAATACGTTCCAACATTGTCCGGTACACCGGAACACCCATAAATACGTCGACATAAAAGGCCATGAGAGATAAACACACGAAAATATTATCACCCATTGCGGCCACTAATAATTGTGTTTTTCAATGAACTCTAATCGATTTTGATTTTCAAACACGCAAAACAACGTATTCAAGTCATCCGTTGTGGTTTTCCGCATGAAAAGTGTTTTTCATCAAAAAATTGAATCTTCTTCTACCGAAAAAGCGCTTTGGCCGGCGTAAGCCTTTACAAGACATTTTTCTTTCATCTGACTCTAATTTTATTTTTCAAAATATGAATTTTCCAGTTCTCATTCCCAGATGATTAGAATACGTTTCCAGGTGTCAGATTGACCCGCTGAAGCCAAATTCAACTGCGATTTTTTCATGTTCCCCACCTTATTCCAGAACACCTTCAACAAAATTTGAAAACCATTTTTTTTCGTTCCATAAATCTTCAAAAGAACTTGCAGCGCATGGAGCAATTCCCATTTTGTCCTTCCTCCCATTTGAACTTTTTTGAACTTGGATGAATACGTTCCAACATTGTCCGGTACACCGGAACACCCATAAATACGTCTACATAAAAGGTCATGAGAGATAAACACACGAAAATATTATCACCCATTGCGGCCACTAATAATTGTGTTTTTCAATGAACTCTAATCGATTTTGATTTTCAAACACGCAAAACAACGTATTCAAGTCATCCGTTGTGGTTTTCCGCATGAAAAGTGCTTTTCATCAAAAAATTGAATCTTCTTCTACCGAAAAAGTGTTTTGGCCGGCGTAAACCTTCACAAGACATTTTTCTTCCATCTGGCTCTAATTTAATTTTTCAAAATATGAATTTTCCATTTTTTATTTCTAGATGATTAGAATACGTTTCCAGGTGTCAGTTTGACCCGCTGAAGCCAAATTCAACGACGATTTCTTCGTCTCCCCCACCCCTTCCAAAACACCTTCAAAAAAATTTGCAATCCATTTTTTTTCGTTTCATAAATCTTCAAAAGAACTTGCAGCGCACGGAGCAATTCTCCCTTTGTCCTTTCTCCCATTGGAAATTTCTAGCGCACTTTCCCAAAAAATGGGAAAAAGGCGCTTTTAGTTTCACTTTGTCCGTCCGTCCGTCTGTCCGTCCGTCTTTACCCGGGATAACTCCTCAGGGAAGAAAGATATCGATGTGGTGTAAACGCTGATCAATAATACATATGTCCAGGATGTCAAGTTGACTTTTGGTTTTTTGTTATTCTGCCGCCATCTTCGATCCGCCATTTTGAATTTCTTTTAAAGTGATCCGATTGAGATGAAATTTGTAGGCAATCTAAACCACATCAAGATCTATCCAATTTTCGACAATTGATGCCCCGCCGCCATCTTGTATTTTCACTATTGAACATGTTTCCAAGTGATAGAACTAGGAGAATAATGCCTCAACGAAAAGAGATATCGATGTGGTGCAAACGCCAATCGAATACGTACGTGACCACCATATAAAGTTGACCAATGATTTTTGTCACTTGGCCGCAATCTTCGATCCGCCATTTTGAATTTCTCTGGAAGTGGTCCGATTTGCGTGAGATTCACAGGCAATGTGAACTTCATCAAAATACATCCGATTTTGGACAAATGATGCTCTGCCGCCATCTTGGCCGCCATATTGAAATTTCTCATCATTCAACGATTTTCATGGAGCTTGGGACTTACCTCTTACCTCTTTTTCGTATGATCATTCCTATTCTTCAGTCAAATTTCAACATTCTGCCACCATCTTGGCCGCCATATTAAAATATCCTCGGAAATATCTTATTAGTGAAACGATTTTCATGAAACTTGGGACTTAATCTTGTCTATAGTACGATTCATTTTGATTTTAGAGCCAAATTTCATGATTCTGACGCTATTTTGGCCGCCATATTGAAATTTCTGCCCAAAAAACGGTGGAACCCTAATTAACATTTTGCGTTCACTAACCCTCCTAAAGGGAAGTGCGCTACTTAGCCTAGCCTCATGCCCATGAGGCATATTCACTTGTTTGAACTTGAATGGATACGTTCCAACATTGTCCGGTACACCAAAACAACCATAATTTGTCGACATAAGAGGCCATGAGAGATAAACACACGAAAATATTATCACCGCTTGCGGCCACTAGTAATTGTGTTTTTCAATGAACTCTAATCGATTTTGATTTTCAAACACGCAAAAGAACGTATTTGAGTCGTCTGTTGTGCTTTCCTGCATGGAAAGTGTTTTTCATCAAAAAAATAGAATCTTTTCTGACCGATAAAGCGCTTTGGCCGGCGTAAATTTTCAGGTACAAGGTGAAAGACATTTTTTTCCGATCTGACTCTAATTTTACTATTAAAAAAAATTAAATTTTGAAATTTTGGATGATCAAAATCGTTTCCAGGTGTCAGTCTGACGCGCTGAAGCTGCTAAATCTATAATAATCCCCTTTTTTTCTTGATTCCCGATCATTTCATCATGTTTATCCATTGCGGATATTGGCCTTTTGACTATTAAATCAGACTATTAATGCTTGATTTTTGCCTGCCTACTCTGTCAAGGTACCTAAAGATAGGTAGGTACCTACCTCTAATTACCAATAACCTACGTTTTGGCTGCTGCAGTAATCACTATGATATCTTATTCTAAGGGTAATTTTTCCCAGGGTCTTCACTATTTCTCTTTAATGTTTATTGCCAATCAGAATAGTAGGGGTGAGTACCTAACACGTATTGGGTGACATCTTTTTATAAGGGAAATCAGACGCATTACGCCAAATTATTACGAGTTAATGACGTGTTTCTTTTTTCTACACTTAGGACTATTGTAATCGCATTTATTCCCTGGCGGCAATACGCGATATTACGTGAACATTTTTTGTGTTTCTCTCAACTCTGCACCCACTCCACCACCGGTTGTAGATACCCGAATACAATCGCGGTTGGCCGGTGATAGAGGTGGAGGGCGGAAAGTTGGTCACTCACAAGAATGTGGGCGTAAAAAATTGGCGGGAGAGATGCACCTTGCGGCGTTGCCTGGAGTGGCTAGCATAATTTAGGTACCTTTTTATGGCAATATTTGGTAATAACCCATAGCTCAGGCATAATCGGTGGAATTGACACCTGAAACACGTTGAATATTTCCGACATCATGATCCATAAATCTTTTGAGTGATTATTCACCAAAATTCATCCATCACCGGTTGAGGAGTTCGTTCTTAGCAAGTACCTGAACCACATACTACCTGAACCAAATAAAGCAAGTACGTCTTCAAGCCCATAGCTAGAACAGTAAGTTGCAGCGTCTTTCAAACAGGGATTTTCTGGTTTTTGAAATTCTTTTTTGGAGAAAGCAGCTAGTTATGTTCAAATTCAACGACGATTTTTTCATGCCCCTCCCTCCAAAACACCCGCAAAAAAATTGGAAACTATTTTTTTTTTGTTCCATAAATCTTCAAAACAACTTGCAGCGCATGGAACAATTCCTCCTTTGTCCTTCCTCCCATTTAAAGTTTTCTGAACCTGGATGGATACGTTCCAAGATTGTCCGGTGCACCGAAACACCCATAAATACGTCGACATAAAAGGCCATGAGAGATAAACACACGAAAATATTATCACCCATTGCGGCCCCTAATGATTGTGTTTTTCAATTAATCCTGAACGATTTTGATTTTCAAACACAAAAAAGAACGTATTAAAGTCGTCCGTTGTGGTTTTCCGCATGGGGAGTGTTTTCCATTGAGAAAATTGAATCTTTTTCGACCAAAAAAGCGCTTTGGCCGGCGTAAACCTTTACAAGACATTTTTATTGAATCTGACTTTGATTTCACTTTTCAAAACATGAATTTTTCAGTTTTTATTTCTAGATGATGAGAATACGTTTCCAGGTGTCAGTTTGAACCGCTGAAGCCAAATTCAACGACGATTTTCTCATGCCCCAGCCCCCTTCCGAAACACTTGCGAAAAAAATTAAAAATATATTTTTTTTGTTCCATTAATCTTCAAAAGAACTTGCAGCGCATGGAGCGATTCCTCCTTTGTCCTTTCTCTCATTTGAAGTTTTTTGAACTTGGATGGATACGTTCCCAGATTGTCTGGTGCACCGAAACACCCATAAATACGTCGACATAAGAGGCCGATGAGAGATAAGCACACGGAAATATTATCACCGCTTGCGGCCCCTATGATTGTGTTTTTCAATGAACCCTAATCGATTTTGATTTCTCAACACGCAACAGAACGTATTCAAATCGTCTGTCGTGGCTCTCTTCATGGAAAGTGTTTTCCATCAAAAAAATTGCATCTTTTCCGACCGAAAAAGCGCTTTGGCCGGCATAAACCTCTACAAGATATTTTCATTCAATCTGACTTTGATTCTACTTTTCAAAATATGAATTTCTCAGTTTTTATTTCTAGATGGCAAGAATACGTTTCCAGGTGTCAGTTTGACCCGCTGAAGCGAAATTCATTGACGATTTTTTCATGCTTCTCCCTCCAAAACACCCGCAAAAAAATTTAAAACTATCTTGTTTTCGTTCCATAAATCCTCAAAACAACTTGCAGCGCATGGAGCAATTCCTTCTTCCTCCGCCTTCTAAAATTCCCAATCCAAAACCCACCCTGGAACAAGTACGTTCGACTGTATAAGTAGCTAGTTAACTATGAAGGCATGTACTTGGGTAGATAGGATTATGTAGGTATAGGTACCTATCAAATTTTTCCAACATCAGTCATAATTGAAAGCAGGGCTGGGGCAGCAATGGGGTTTTTGGAAACCCCCTCTTGCCCTTTACGCCATTGCACTGCAAAGTCCTTTTCCTCCTTCTGTCCCTAAATCGGGTTGGATCACTATCGATTTAGGTTCGATGCTTTCCCCTGGAAACATCAAAATCCAAATGACGCGTTTTCCCCGAGAGGTTGTCGCAACCGTGGCGTGCCTAGCTGTGAGTTCTGAGACATAGAGCTGCATGCACCACACACTTCTGACGAAATCCAACGCGCAAGGTTTGCGAGGACCAGACGCTAAGGCTAGCTGCTAGCTTTGACTTCCATCTGTTGTGGAGTAGTTTCTCTATTATGGGAGACATTGTAAATTACAGGTTCCTGCAATTTGTGACCCTGTTTTGAAGGTTTGCGTAGAGCTCAGGGGGAGGAGCAGCAATGGCCGCGATGGACTCTTAATGACACAATAATATTACTCTTAGCCCTGATTGGCAGGGTCGGTCAGGGAGACCTAATAACACAAAAATATGCCAAAAGTGATAGCTAATGTGAATAAAGTCATAATAATAATAATAATAATAATAATAATTATAATAAGAATAGACAACAGGAGTACACCCAGAATAGGAAATTCATTTGCAAAATACATAGTACAATTCTACAAAAATAATGCACAAAACATAAGATATTTACAGAACACTACAAAATATCATATTAAACAAGCCGTTCGATTGCATTCAAGGGCGTAAAATATAAATCACAGTCATCCGAAATCGAGTTGGAAAAATTACACATATAATATACCGGAGATCTGTACAATAAATTAGTATTTGGACGATCACAATAAAATGCATGCTGATGCACTCTAGTCACAGACCTAGGTATTAAAAATTTCAGGTGTCCAAGCAAGTAAGAACAATCTATTTCTCCACGACAAAGGCACACAACAAACGTGATGGCAGTTCTCAGTCGGCGCTTATCCAGAGAGTCAAAATTAAATTCCCGAAGCAAAGCGTCGTGATCAAAGCCTTTTGGCGGATAAATACCATCATTTCTGAATTTAAGTAGTTTTAGGAATCGTCTCTAAACAGCCTCGACTGACCTTCCTTACGTGAGTATCATAAATGGGGTGCCATATTAGCGGCCCCATATTCTAATCTACTGCAGACTAAGGATGCGTATAACACTATCAAGCCTGACTGTTCACGGAAAAATTTACAGTTTCTATGAATGAAACCAGAAACAGCTGAAGCAGATGGAACACAGCTCTCAATATGTTTGTCAAAAGAGAAAAACTTGTCAAATATGACACCGAGATCCCTTACAAAAGAACACCCGGAGATCTGCACACCAGCTCAGTTCGTAACGATACTCTATCTTAATTTTCTTTCTTGTATTCTTGTGTATGTCACAACATTACACTTACCAACACGAGTACCAACATTTAGAAACAGCTTGTTTTTCTTTCACACCAGTCAGTCACCGACTGCGTTTAGATCGCTTTGAAGTGAGTGGCAATCATCAATGGATAGGATGCAATAAAAGATTTTCATGTCGTCAGCAAAGAGGAGATTGGGACATTTAATCGTCTCAGTGGTTTCGTTTATAAATATCAGGAACAATGAAGGCCTCAGATTTGAACCTTGAGACACCCCCAAAGTTGGTGTGTAGCTCTTTGACCTGTGTTCCATTTGCTGTACGAAAAATTTTCTGCCACAAAGATAAGATTGTATGAGTTGCAATAGAGGCTCCGACAGACCAAAGGCCTTCAACTTTCGAAGAAGAATGGAATGTTCTACGCGGTCAAACACCTTTTGGACGTCGGTATAGATCACATCTACTTGTCCTCCACTATTCAGAGTATCCACAACATACTGAGAGAATGAAGCCAAATTTGTGACCGTAGATCTGTTGGGCATAAAGCCGTGTTTAACTGGCGTGATTAAGTTCTTCATATGGCAGGACAGATCTCGGTAGAGTCATTTCGATCAGCTTTGCAAAATTGCACAAAATCGAAATCGGTCGATAATTCTCTATTTTTGACTTATCACCCTTTTTTAAGACTGGACATACTTTGGTCTCTTTCCACTTTTGTGGAAATATAGATGTTTTTAAAATTAAATTGAAAATGAAATGAAGCGGATCGACCAGCACATGGGAACAGTCTCGGATGAAAAAGTTTTGAACCTGATCAACCCCTGCTGTTTGTTTATCTTTTGACCTGCGTATCACGTCTTAGGGTTAAAATCATGTACCTTATGACGTAAGTTCTAAGGCACCAGCCATGTCCCTAATAACTGAAGTCACAGTTGAACTTTGGAAATTGATTTTTTGCCCCAGCTTCTGAGTTTCTTGACCAAATTTGATACAGGTAATACTAGTACCTGTATTCAATCATCGAAGATGTCCTCGGAACTTTCCGAACCGTCCACAAAAAGAAGAAAAAAGTGGTGCACTTTTGATCTAGGTATGTATATATTATGTATCTGTCATGTAGGCAACCTACATCACGTAGGAAGGTGTTTATGGTTTTCATAAAATTCATACGAGGAAGGCCGAAGAATTTATGGCTAAAATACCATTAAACTAAATACTCACGAAAGCGTTTGTAGCGTTTACGCTATATTTGTGTAAGATTTATTATTAATTTCGTTTGTAAGCACTAAACTGAAACAATTATCACGAGAAGAACTATTTGATTACAATTATGATCGTTTCACTGATTTTGTGGTTAATTGAAAGATGCATTTTTATTACTTTTATTATTAGGGAAGATTCACATAGTGAACAGAAACTTGATCATCAAGAACAAAATGTGAAGACGTTAAATAAGTGGTACCCAAGGCTCATGAATCAATAATCATTATTAGGTATTCAATATAAGTAATTGAATTATTGGCATTATTACTACAATGACCAATTTTCACCTAATAAAAGTGACTAGGAAAAACTCTTGGATTTCACTTCTCATCGAAATATTGTTATCTAGTACGTCCAGCGTCCAGCAGAATTGTGATTCGGGTGTCCTAATCGATATTAGTAGCGTTTACTTAGTAGTAGCGTAAGGCTTATACAGGAACGGTTTTGGACCTCGGATTTGGAAAGAGGTCTGGTCAAACAGGCGAAATAGTTGTCTGATGCTTTGGAAACTGGGTAGGATCTTGCTTAAAACCGTCAGTGTACCTACCTAAGCGCTACTGTTATTGTGTCTAAGTTTTCAAATCTCAACTATGCTTGAAAAATCCCTCAAACGGATGGCCTGAAAATTTCTGCGGGACGTGATAGCAGACGCTTTTTGGCTTCATTTTATTGGGAAAGGTCGCGTGCATTTTCGACCTATTTTACATTTCACATCAATCACAAAAGGAATCGAAGCGTTCTTTGTCATATGACACAGGTATTACGAAAAAAGATTTACCCTCTTCAGTCCAGGAATTATAGAAAAAAAAGCGAACAAAAATTAAACTCAGCCGGATTTTTTGATATAAGCTCATTAGGTAAGCATGTACTGTATGTTCGTTAAAATTATGCATTAGGGCAGGCTATGGAAGTAGAAACGTAGGGTTTAGGGATGGAGTTGAATTGGTGCAATCAGCCGTTGCGAAATCAAGTGCTACGGGCTTATTCCTTGACAGAAATTTATCATTAAGTTTTCTGTAGCTTTAGCAACTCCAGTATGCCCATCCCGTTGGCACGTTCAAGCTCTCAATGTGTGCAGTTCCCTTGTATGATTCGGTACCAGGGCCCCCTGGTGTCTTATTCCTGATGCCGTTTAAAGCCCTGATGGGGCCCCCACTATTGTGACTATCAGATTTTGCCGTTTCAGGCCAAAGCGGCACCCTTGTGTCTCCTTGGGTTGGTTGAAGCCTTATAGGTTCCCTGGATGTCCACGGGTGTCTCTTGGAGCCTCACTGAGCCCCCCTCTTGTTTGGGGCTCTGAAGTGCAAATAATAAGAACTCTGCCCCAGGTAAACTCGTTAACCGATTTTCACCAATTTATTTTTAAACAAGAGGTAACTGGTTCCCAAATATTTTCTAACAATTTTGTCTCAAATTCCCCGAGAATTTCCCTGTTGAGAATATAAAACCGGCCTGGGTTATCGAGACCGAACTCAAATTATGGAACTCAAAATGTCCTTTTTGAGGAGAATATCTCAGTTGTTCATACTTCTTCTCAAATTCTAACTTCCTACCCCCGAAGGGACGTCTCGTACAAAAATTTCCATTTGTTCCTTTGCTATTCGTCGGTGAAGTTTTGGGGTGACACAAACGATTTTTATGTTACTGATTGTAAAACACCAAAGTTTTGATCCAATATGTGAAGAATTACTAATATACGATTATTTTTTTTTACCAATTCCGGTCTTTTGAAGATATTTCAGGAACAGCTCAAGATATTTGATTTTACAGGATGTCCCGAAATTGATACAACAAAATTTACAGGGAGGTAGAAAATTGAAAAATAAGGAGACTTCCTTAATAAAAATACTTTCACAAACGTAATAACGGAGATACAGGCCTTCAAATTTGGTTTTTTAAAACAGTGTTTTTTGCATCACTTTTGAACCGTTGAGCCGATTTCATTCAAATTTGAACCAAAGTTTACTAAAATAAGTCTCTATCGAACAGTGATAACGCATTTCATCAAATATTATCAGGGGCGAAGATAATAGGGGGTACCTTCCTCCTTTAACATCTCTTTTTCACCTCCCTGGATATTTTTGGAAATGGTTGCAATTTTTGAATTCTACGTTCAATCCAGAGAAAAAAGTTACCCTTGCAAAATTTAGATGAAGGCTTCATTTTCGAGATATTTGGGTTTGAAACTTCGGAGAACATCTCAAAAACACCACTTTCAAGGCCTTAAAAATTAAAATTCAAGGAAACTCAAGATTCTTAAACTGGAATAAGTATTCTAGGTGTTTCAAGTTGATAAACTACCATGTTTGCTAAAAAAACATGGAGCTTTTCAGAAAAAAATTTGGGCCCTGAAAAGTGGCGATTTTGAGATGTTTGCCCAAGTTTCAAACACAAATATCTCGAAAATGAAGCGTCTAGTCAAAATGTTGCATGAGTAACTTTTTTCTCTAAATTGAACGTAGAACCCGAAAACTTGAACCATTTCCCAAATTATTCAGGGGTGTGAAGAATAGGGAAAAAAGGGGGCAGGCACCCCCTATTACCTTCGCCCTTAAAAATGTTTGATAAAATGCCTTACTATTGTTCAATAGAGACCTTTTTTAGTAAACGTTGGTTCAAATTTGAATGAAATCGGTTCAACGGTTCAAAAGTTGAAGAAAACTGATTCAAAAAACTAACTTTGAAGGCCTGTATCTCTGTTATAACGTTTGCGAGGGTATTTTTATTGAGGAAGTCCCCTTATTTTCCAATTTTCTACCTCCCTGTCAAATTTGTTGCATTAATTTCGGGACACCCTGTAGTTTACGATGTTTTCATGACTATGAAATTAGGATTATTTATGGCGACTAACATGTCTTCACCTATTTGGGTTCTTGATGTACAAGTGCTCAACTTTTTCTTTTTCTTTCACACTATGCCTCCGGCATAGTTGGTATTGATGGCAACAAGTTTCAATCAAAAGAGAATGGATCAATAGTATATTATTCAACAAGCGGTAATGATTGCTTTTTACTCATGAGGATGTAGTTTGCCGACACGAGCCTTGGCGAGTGTCGTAAAGCATCCGAAACGTCTAAAATTCCTGGACTACTTGAAAAGATGCGTTATTTTCTGCGCTCACGTCTAAGAAACATAATCCCGTATTCCTAAAGAATGTGCAAATCTAAACATCGAACTTCTGTCCTGTTCCTGCCAAAAAGCCGTTGGTAGCCCTTCATTATTTTGGCCAAATCACGGACCCCCCCTCTTCCCCTTACACCTCTAGCCGCACCTGTATTTTGGTGTTTTTTATTTGAAAATCCAAATTTAAAAAAAACTCCAGTCGCCCACAGTTACATATTGGACCAAAATAATTGTGAGTGCTTTCAATTTGCCATTTGCCTCGGTTTTGGGCCTCCTGCAGGTCGACTCTCTCGACGCAGCCCGGCCGCCGAGGCAATTTTAACTCGAATGCATTACACTGGGTGCTTTCCACCTAGACGGTACAAATACCACCAGACGGAACATGTTCCACGATTTGGCACACCTAGATGGAAAGCACCGGCATCGTTGACCGACGCGACATCTCTGGTCTGGAGGCGAAAGATGACTATGGCATTCAGAAATAAAGAAACGGCAGCGTAAATCTTAATCGATCGTACGTTATCCCTGCAGAGAAATAAAATAAAACATTGATGCATGCATGAAACGACACAGAGAGAGACATATGACAACGTAGTGCTGGATTACAGCTGACGGTACGTCATTTTTCGCATCCGTTTCCGGTGTGCCTTTCGATGACACAAAATTTTAGGTGATCCACGGGACGGCACAAAACCAGGTAAGAACACGTAGATGGAAAGCACCGTTTGAAACCCGCACGTGCGCAAATGGAAGATGTACCAAACTTGGAGCTAGGTGGAAAGCACCCATTCCATTGAACGACCATAAGACGTACCCGCGGCGCACCCAGGGTCACAAATCCATCCATGACAGGCAATTTATCAGATTTAAACTACAAACTACAACGTTCAAATTTAGCTTAAAAGCGAGTTGTGAATACGGCCCTAAGATGGTCATTTGACGGCCAACATATCCTAACTTTTGGACAAGTCATTTTCATACCAGTTGAAAAAGCGGAAACCAAAACGCATTGTCATTGTTTGATAGAGACTTATTCTAGTAAACTTTCGTTGAATTTCGTCCAATGGTTGAATAGTTCAAAACTTACGGTGAAAAAAAGATCTCAAAAAGTCAACTTCAACCCTGTCTGTATCTTTTGAGGGAAGCATTTGAGTACAATGTTTTTTTTTATTTCTCGAGTTCATCTTTGACGGGGAATTCCTCAAAGTTTGTAGGAACTTGTATCTAACACCCTGTAGAAAGTTCGGCATGGCCAAGGAACAGGCTAGAATTGAATTCAGAGCGAGAGTGCGAACAACATCGAAGCCAAATAGTGCGATATCGAAGTGCACCAATTTAAGTAGGTACGCAATAATAAATTGTGTGCGTGCGTGCGTAATGAACCGTTTGTCTTTCAAACATCAAAGTATTCAATTCAAATTTATAGCAATACTGTGATATACTTTAATATTGTAAAATAAAAATATACAAATTTCCATATTATTATATATTAGTAGTTAGTAGTTCATCGGAGGCCGCTGTCATGAACCCGTAAGGTTGAGGTTTGATTTGATCGGCCGATTCCGTTTCACTACCCTTGGGCGAATCGGAGCTCGATTTGGCCCTCACTGTGGGCTTGACGTTACTTTCGAATTTGAGGTAAGACTTCATTTCCAGCCTCAAAGCTTGCTTGAATGGTATCTTCATTTTGTGGCTGATTTTGGCTGTAGCAATGAACATTTCCAAAATTACGCACATAATGGAAACAATGAGGCCGACTATAGTGACGTAGAATACTCCTTCTATGCTCTCAAGATTCAACCCTTCGGCTCCGGCAGCTTCAGCTTTATTCTAAAAAAAAAAAGTAATCCAACTCGAACGTACCGTAAGGAGTACAATATTACACACATTTATACATTTTTTTGAAAATATAACCTTCCCATATCAGTGGATTTACAGTACCCGTCTCATATGATGGGGGTATGGCAGATACCCCAAGAACCACTCTGCTGATAGTGAATTAGTTAATACCTACTATTTGTGAAGTCGTTTGTTTAAATAGTACTTTACGAGTGTTTTGGGTACTAACTCGAACCCCGAAGCATGAATGTAGATAGCCCGAAAGACTACTGACAGTGTTCAAGGGAGCAGTGTCAATTCTTTAGTAAATTTGGATATTTCTCACGTTTCTCACTTTTGAAGTTGTTCTAACAGTTTTTGAGTAGTTTTTCCTTGTATTTGGACCCGAGTTTGGACCGTGAAATCATAGACTTCTAATAGGCATCTACATATATCTATTTATTTTCCGAATTCGCTATCGTGCACGAGTTTTCAATGCTCTAGAATGAAGGACCTCCTTGTTACACGCGAAATGCATATTGCTTCGCCTTTAGAGCAGTGCAATGTGACGTCACGATTTAGACCAGAAATTGAATTGGCCTGAGACGAATGGCTGATAGATCTCACCTCACATAAACCTCCGCCTCGTTTTTCTGTCCACCATTTTCTTTTCAGCGCATCAAGTGTGCCTGCAGATTGTAGCTTCAGCATGGCTGTGGTCAATCTACTCCGATACGGAGCTCCTATGGAAACGTCCAAGTGAGCAATCAAGTGGTCTGATAAAACAATGATTTTTACCTTTTCTCATGGCTATTCCATAGAATTTTTCATCCAACGGATCGCCGTATTCTTTGAGTTTACAGTGTCGCTCTTTTTCATACTGTATGGATGTGGACTCCATGAAGAACGCATACGTGGTGTTTTCGGCCAAAACAACTCCATCTTTATTCTCTTTCACCATATCTTCAGGATGTTCTTCCATGTGTCTGTAAATCCTCTGGTACAACTCGTAGTTTGAATCCCTGAAAAAAGCCGCTGTCGCTCCACCGGCTTTCGCTCCATATCTAATACCATATTGTTCTGCATTGGCGACCATACTTTGCACATTGTTAAACAGCTCTACCTCGTTAACTGTTGTCAAAAATGCTGCCAAGTTGGCCGTGTACGAAGAAACCATTATCAAAACGAAAAACCACCACATGCCACCCACCATTCGTACTGAAATACCCCTGTGAGAAATGAAGTGCAGTAGGGTTGGGTGAAAATTGGGTGAACATTGCTCTTACATGGGTGCGAGTTCAGTTCCTTGCTGCATAAGACTTCCGACAACAAACCAGATGGAATTTTGGATGCTGAATTGGTTGACAAAGAATTCGGGTTCTTCTATGCAAGGATACGGGTTGGTCCATTCGTCTGGAGACAGTCTTCCGACTATGAATAAAGATATGGAGACGAGGAAAAACGCCAAGGCCAGCCCGCACCAAGTATCGACAGCGAAAGGATCGGCGAAGGAAAAGAAACTCGGTGGAGCTTCTTCGGGTCTCCTGAACAGTATCTGGATTCCTGAAATGCATTATTCTTGCAGAATTGTGGAAATACAGTCACGTTGGGTCGTTGACTTTGAAGGTGATTTGCGGATTTCAAATTTAGCGCCTATTTTCGCGCCCCTAGCGGCAGAAATGCGCAATTTTGGAGGAACGTTATGCATATGTCACATTAGACGTTGACAAAAGGCTTGATTAAGATCCTTTTTTTATCGCGTCTTCTATGATTTTATGTTTACATTTAGATTTTAGAACATGACATTTGGAGAAAGTAAAAGAACAATGTGATAAAAATAGAAAAGGCAAAAAGCTCAGTGAATATTTTCGCAATGACGAATATTTAGACAGGGGATCTTTTTCATAGAGTCAAGCAAAAATTGAAGAAAACCGGACATTGTTATGGTCGTTTCTTTAACTTATTTTGAACTTCTATCACATTGTGACTTCAGTGGTTGTTTAGGATCTTCGCTGAGATACCTATGCGGTATATCCAGCGCAGCGAACTCTAAGACGCCATTTAGAGGTTGTCTTTCAAACTGACAAAAGGTCCGATGTGCAAATTTTTCTTCTCCTCTGAACCCTCCTTTTTGATTTTTTTGAGAGTGTGCCTAGGCACCGGCAATCAACGGGACGGCCCGTATACCACCAAGGAGTTGTAGCTCAATGGGTAGCATTTTGCTTTACCAGGCGTAAATTGTGAACTTGTTTCGGTTTCAGAAACAACTTCGATGTCGTCAGGTATAGTAGTTTCACTCATCGCGTGATTCTAGTCGGCTGGGCAAATTTTACAATTTGGCATTGTAGACTTGACGTCCAACTGATGCCAAGTGTGCGTTCGGCTTGAGTCCCGAAAAATAAGGTATTGAAATTATTGGAAATTAGTTCATGCTACGTCGTCTTTTCAAGAAATTCCGGGTAAGAGGAAACTACCATTTAGGTAATTTTCTTATTAGCAGTTCCTTACATTGTAGCTTCGACCAAGCTCCGAAGGTGTTCCAAGGTGCGAATAGTATATTACATACCGAGACGGAAAATACATCATTACTGCTGAGGGCACAGAGAGGCTCTAGCCCGAAGCTGGAATGATGTATTTACCGTCGAGAGTATGTATACTATTTTACTCACAACCATGTACTCAGCTTGCAGGATTACAGGCGTTCAAAAGTTGAAATCTGAAAATTAACTTTTTGTCCTCAATAACTTCCAGATAGGCCGATTAATTTTGCTGAAACGTGGTTCAGGAAATACTGATTAACACACTTATTGTTTGGTTGGATGCATATTTTGAAATTTCCCTTCTAAAGCTACCATTTCTTCACTTTCTCGGGAGGTCGGCAATGGGTCACTTCCCGACCTCCTACTAGGTATGTAATGAATCAATTACCATAGTGGTTGTGAGTAAACTAATCTAAGTCAGTATTCATAGTCAGATCTTATGTCTCAAGACGACCTTATTCAATTTTGATACGCTGATTTCTCCGAAACACAACATTAAGAAGATATAGGGGTATTCGATTATGATATAAAATAATCAACAGTAATATCACAAGTGCTTAGATTTTTACGATAATTTTGGACAGGCCATCGCGAGTGCTGGTTGTAGCGATAAATGCCCGACTCCGTAGGAGGAGGGCATTTATCTAGGGACAACCAGCTTGAGGGAAACGCCTGGCCAAAATTATCTAGAAAAATCTCGAGCACGAGTGATATTTTGGTGATTTTTACAAAAAAAGTCCGAAGTGACAGCTGTCAGATTTTGTTGTTTACATCCATTTAATTCCGTTGCTATTGACAGCGGGATTTAGATGAGTGAATATTATCCTTGTAGGTCCATTAATCAAGGGCGTTATGCATGTGTAATAATCACAAGATAATAACTGCATGTATAAATTCATCTTGGTTCAAGCCTGTGTCTAAATAAACATGGTCTTAAGACCACCTTATACAAAAGATGCGACTATGAATACGGGCCAAGGTGGCCGGAATATTGGTGAAATCACACAGTTTTCCTTCAGTTTCAGTACCTAACCTTCTTATCTAGAACATAATTACCATTCAGGTCTCTTTTGAAAGCTACAAGAATGGTCTTCAACTTGACGAGCTCAAATTTTGAATTTATGGAGCGTTCGTTTGAAGCGTGGAAAATTCGAGCTTGTTAAGTTGAAGACCATTCTTGTATCTTTCAAAAGAGACCTGAATGGTAATTCTCTTTCAGAGAATAACGTTACTGGAACTGAAGAAAAAATGTGTCCCGTGACCAATGTTCCGTCCACCTTAAAGATGTGGATAGTAGTAGAGTGATATTTGCAATCGATTGGCTGCGAAATCTAAGCTTACGTTGTTCCTAATACTGTAATGCTTTGCAGAAAGTTCGTGGACACGAAGTCTGATGATTTCAATTACTAATGGGTGGGTTATCTGTGCTGGCGGAGAATTTCTTAGTGAGAAGACTTGAAAAAAGAATGGGAAGAAGTGTAGCAGTAACCCTATATTATGTGGATATTGGAGCCATAATTATTTGACGACCAGCGGTCGAACTTGAGTTCTGGAACATCAGTGCAACCAACTGCCAAGTTCTAGGGAGTTTTCAAATTCCAGATTTGGAAACAGGATCTCACAGCAACCGACTAGAATCACGGTAGGAGTGAACTTACTAAAGTATCTTGTCCACAGGCGCGGAAACACCTCTAAGCTACCGGAGGTCCCATTGCCTGCAGGTAATGCAGGTACAGCATACCAGTTGTCGGCAAAATACCGCGTTTTTCATTACACGAATTGCTTTTAAATCGCTTATTGTATTATGGACTGGTCCAAAAATATCACATCTATGTTATGTTACCACAATATCTACCTAAGCTCATGAATGGAGCTGTGAAGTCCACTGCTTCAGCTCGTTCAGAAGTTATAGTCAAGTCGGTGATGGCCAAATCTGCTACCTGGAAAAAGATAGTAAATGTATAGCCATTTTCCCAAGTCAAATACGCAGTCGCACCATGATACAGACAGGGCATCAACTTGCGACCAACTTTCGGCAAACAACAACTAACGATATTGGTCATATTTTGCTATTTTGGTAGGTGGCGATGGTGTAGGATGGCCCGAGGGATGGCCTTGACTCCCGAAACAGCGCGAATCTTTTAGCGACATATTGGCAGGATTTGGAAAAACATGGCTTCTCGGGCGATAGTTAGTTTGAAAATAGATTACACTTACACGATCATTAATGTCTCCTATCATTCCAGACCATTTCCCAGTATTTGGATCTCTTGCACCATTGCTTTTATCTTCCCTCAGAATAAAAGTGTAATTGAAGCCTTCCATGGCAGATAATTCAGCTATCAGATCGATCCCGTAGCCTTCGAACCTGTCGTTTCCATACAGAAGTGTCGACTTTTCCTTTAACATGGCGTATGGGTCTGTCTGCAAATTTTTCATTCAAACATCGTTTTTAAATGAAGTTTAAAAAGATTTGAGTGGATAATTGAGATTGATTATTGAAGGAATTTATTGAAGTGTAGAATTTGAATTCTTACCAAGCACGTGATCACAATGAACGTTTTATTCCGAAGATTCGCTTCGTCTTCGTCAATTACGTCATAGTTGTGATGTTTAACAATGAGACCTTTGCTAGAATTCCAAGTTCCAATTTTCCCAACACCAGCTTCGGTTAATTCCAAAATGTCGAGGGTAAAGTCGCTTCGGAAACCTTGGTTATCAAATCTGATAGTGCCCGTTAAACCAGCATACTCGCCCTAGAAAATAAAATGCAACATGGACAGTCGTAGGCCGTAGGCCATTCGTTGATGTTAGAAAATTAAGTTTCACAATTTATTACGAGACTCGCTGGAGATTACGAGGCGCGAATGTGACACACGTCTGAACAATTGCTGGAGGAACCGTGCATCGAGAGCTGTCCTTAGAGTTGATTAACAAGAGACAGAGTGCGAACAACAGCGAAGCCAAGTAGTGCGATATCCAATCGCGCCAATTTATGTGACTTGCAGATTAGTACTTACCTGCAGGGCGATTCATGAGTGACCTTACATAGGCTAATGGGAGATAAAGGACTTCCAGGCGAGTCAGGATCCACTGAAGAAATTTTATTTTCTCCAATGGTTACAGGTTAAGGTACAGGGTGTTTTGTGTGTTTCGTATGAATCTTTGATAAGCGATATTCCTGAAACGGCCAAAGGTATTTTGTTGAAATTCACCAGTAATATTTCTCTGTTGGAACTCATCCCGAAGCCATACCGGGTAAGTCAGAATCCAGGGCCGGGCTAGAAAAAAGGTGCCCCTTTTTTGTTTCATCAAAAAGTACATTTTCTGACCGCTTTTCTAAAAAACTGCTATCGGATTCAAAAAGCCAAGGAAAAATGCTTCAAGAATCACTCTTCAATTTAGATGGCACACCTAAATCGTTTCGACAATAAAATTAAAAGTAAAATTTGTGGGTGAGTTCCCATTTTCGACCGGACATAATCGACTCGTTCGATTGAATTCATTTAAATTCATTTTTGGCTTGTCTCTGTTGGATAGAAGGGCTTGGTTGAAAGGAAAATTTCAGGGCTGACCTTTTTTTTTTATGACAAAATCGAGAGTGAAACCAAAATTGGATTCGATTTGGTCGTAAAAAAAATCTTCGGCTATGGAATTTTTCTTACTACCAAGCCCTTCTGTTCCACAAAGACAAGCTAAAAAATGAATTTTAATGAATTCAATCAAAGAATGAGTCGATTATGTCCGGTCAAAAATAGAAAGTTACCCACAAATATTACTTTTAATTTTTTTGTCGAAATGGTTTAGACGTGCCATCTAAATTGAAGAGTGATTCCTCAAGCATTTTTCCTTAGCTTCTCGAATTCGATAGCAGTTTCTTAGAAAAGCGGTCAAAAAGTGTACTTTTTGATCAAATAAAAAAGGGGCACATTTTTTCAATCCTGGCCCTGGATTTTGACTTACCCTGTATGGCTTCAGTCAGGGTATGTTCCAATAGAGAAATATTACTGGTGAATTTCAAGAAAATATCTCCAGCTGTTTCAGAAATATCGCTTATCAAAGTTTCATACCAAACACACAAAACACCCTGTATCTTCGTAACCAATGGAGAGAACAAAATTTCTTCAGTGGATCCTGACTCGCCTCGAAGTCTTCTATCTCCCATTGGCCTATGTAAGGTCACTCATGAATCACCCTGTATAATACGCAGTAATAATGTGATTTCAAACGTTTGTCTCTTAATTATTAAGGTAGGTCCTAAACGCAAATTATCAACAGATCAATACATCCTACTCTTTCCCTAAAAATGCAGCTTCCTTTTGACATCTCATCCGATTTAACTAAGGAAACAGCACTACAGTTGATTCACTACCAACTTTGCGATCGGGTTGAACCAGTTTTAGTACTTATCTAGGTAGGCGAAAAACTGCACAAAGTCACTTACGGCTTTTAGAAAATTCATTAGGGTAGTTCCAAATATAAAGCTTTCTGTTGTGTTACATCCAACTAGGCTGGAAGCGAACCTGTGAATGTTGGGCAGTTCCTTAAGAGCATTAGCGAACATCCCAACGGCATCTATCATGAGTGCCGTTTCTGTCTTTAGTGTTTCAATTGTCAAGACTTCTTTTCCACTTTTGGAATTGAACTCGTCGATTTTTTCTGTGACGAAATCATTGTTAGCATTGACTAAGCGTATCTGAAAATTTTACATATACATGAATTCTGTCACCTTTTTCAGAAACCATAAATCACTCCACATTCACATCACAACGGGAAGATGGATTGCCTTTTTAAGCTCGTTCCGTAGATACTGTTACGAGTCTTAGGGCTCGAACTTGGTATCGAGCCGTTAGTAGTAGAGATCTCGACGCGCAAATAAGACACACACCTTAACAATTGGTGGAGGAGCTACGAGAGCTTGACGGAATATTTATGGAGCCTATATGAAGTTTATATGCCTATGAGTTCTCCTGAGTTGCAATAAATCTCTCAAAAGTTCAAAGTATAACAGAGCTTTTAATTGTTTACCGGAGAACTAGAAAAAGTAGAAACTTTGAATTTTTCGTAGGAAAATGCCTTCACAGCGCAATTGAATATAAGAACACAATTTTGCACCCTAGCAAAAATAGCGCCTACTGAATTTATGAAGAAGACGGGCGCGGCTATTTGCTTGGCCTGCTCTACCGTAGTAGGCAGTAGTAGTAGTAGTAGTAGTACTCGAGATGAACAAAGCAATGCTGTCCTTGTTATCATTATATGCCTTTCAATAAACCATTCAAACTTTCAACAATGGTAAGTGCCGACAGGGACCTCGCGATTTTGCATCACTATCACTGGACTTGTAACTGCTGTCGAGCATTTTTATTATTCAGTAGATAATTGAGCATATACACGTTGCAACCTAAACACCATGTATTTAAATATCGTTTCATTGTGATGGTAGAAAGAACACAAAATGTCGTTAATCCAATCCCGCTTTGTTTACTTAGTCTTCCACAGGGGCGGCATTGCTATATTCGTCTTGAGTACATACCCACCAATCACGGTAGAAAGCCAAGTAAATACTTGTCTTCGTCATAAATCGAGTGCAAGTTGTCGAAAAAAGGCCCCCCTGCCCCCCCCCCCCCCACATTGAAAAATTGCTTGGCAGCACTTCTCAAATGGTAGAGGAAGGCTTTTTGAACATGCCTGCAAAAAATTGTTCCGTAGTCATAAAATGCATAGTTTGGGCAATATTTGGCGCCAGTCCACCGGACTATTGGGGAGCACTTAGAAAACAATGGTTACTTCTTCTTTTCGACTAACTTTTTTTGGGAGAAATGAATGAGAAATCACCTTTCAGAGTTTTATGAAAAAACACCTAAACACCCTGTATAAGTTACAGCGTGGCCAGGAAGCAAGCTACAGTTGAATTAACAGCGAGAGTGCAAACAACAGCGAAGTGAGGTAACCAAGTACGACAGTTTATTTGACGTGTAATTTATAGTTCGCAGTAATAAACAGTATGTGTTGATATTATTTGTTTTTTCAATTGAAGTCAAACTCGTAACAGTACTCGTACCCAACTCAAATTCGTAACAGTACCTACAGCATAACATGGTGGTATTTTTATTTTCTATCAAGCTTGTCTGTGACACTGACAAAAAAAAAACTGGCATACGAAGTTTTTTTTATTACAATCGTACCAGCCAGCGTTCTTATTAGTATCGGTTGAAAAAAAAAAACAGTCAAGTAACTTACTGCTGACACATTAGCTGAACTGTACTGGAATGGTGTCAAGTTGATAGTGTGGAAATCTAAATTTGTAACGAAGTAACTGAATTGCTGCGTTACCAAACCAACTTGTTGCGCTTGCAAAAGAACTTCTTCTAAGATGTTGATACTGCAATCTATAACGAATCGTTTCTGTCCAGAATTGAGCGCATCTTTTAGTGCCTTCCTAAAATATATCCACATAATTATATTCCACTGTATAGATTCCATAGATATTTTCCACAATTTCAAGCACAGAACTCTAAACTTCACCTGTAATTCCTGGTAATTCTATTTGACCCAACCGATTCGATTGAATCCAGCTGTCTGACCAAAACTATGATACCTTTGTCTTTGGCCATTCGAATAAGATCGGACATTCTCAGAAAACTTTCGTCATCCTCGTAAAGTATCATGAAACTCTTCCATTGCAAGGCAACTACAATGTCCAGGTAAGCCCTGGACAAAACCGGCGGATGGGGGTAGAAATTGGTGACGGTGCTTTGCGGTAAGGGTTCATAAACCCATCTGGTGATTATGTGAGGAATTTCTTTCGTATCGCAAAGGGCTTGAACTGAATTTATGTTGTTCGGGTCTCTGGGCCCAAAGATGCCCAAAGTTTCTTGTTTTAAAAAAGTGCATGCTGATTGTAGTGCCTGGAATGGTCCACCTGAATCCAGTACCTTGGTGATGGCTTGCAGTCTAAGTCTGGGTAAATGTTCCCGTTGGTTGAAATTTGCGTGCTCTATAGCAAGTTCGAATATTTCCTGATCTTCTAAATTTTCATCAAATAGTGCTCCTGTGAAGAAGAATATAACATAAGAAACATTCCACCCGGTGTTTTTTAAAACTCTGAATTGCAGTTAGCTGTGAAAGTGGGAACGTGTGTTCGCGAGTTGATTCAAATTGCGCTTCTGGGGCCCTATTTTCGGGAAACGTGTGATCCGTTCCTATGCGAAGTTGCTAAGCAACCAGGGCTGTGATTGGCTGTCACCTAGGCAACATCACCTGATGATCTGTTCCCCGGTTCCGAAAATAGGGCTCCTAGGGCGGTCGGCTGGCTTTCTACTTCTACAGCAAGCTCCAATTCAGAGTTTAAAAGAACACCCTGTAGTTTAAATCAATCAAAAATGCCACAGCATTGCCTCAGAAAACATGAGATCCACCCTTTTTTTCTTGAAGCTCATGGACAATAAAATACAAGAGCAACTCAACATTCTGGATCAATTCGTTTGACTGTATTTACAGTTTATACTCATGTGAAACTATGATTAGGTATTTTGAATAATCATTTTACTAGGCAGTGATAAGCAAAAAGCATATCAAGTAGCTATACTACTCGATACAAAACAAATGAAAATTCAAAAGACCTGCACGCAGAATTATGTTATTTTCATTCATTATTCTCACTCACCGACATGAACCTGACTGCACAGCACGTTGTTCAAAATAAACACCAATATCAACAAAAAATTTCGATGCATATTTTTGATGGGATATTTTATTGTCCACACTCTGTCACCATTTTTCGATGACTGTATTTTTGTCACTCTATTTTAGACTGGATATTTTTTATATATTTAGACGCCACAGATGAGGAACTTGAAAGTAAACCATTGCAAAGTTCGACCGCAGGACGAAGGATATTTATAGAAACCGAAAATAAAGAATAAGACAATGTCAATGCGGCCGCAGAATAATTGTTATTGATGCATATTCAGCGTATTTATTTTTTTACGATGGCCGAGAATTGTGCCAGGAACAAATACCAGAATGCCAGTTTGATGGGAAAATGTGTGAACTCAAACGACATGCGAAACCAAAGAACCGTGATATTAATAGTTCAAAGGCAGTTTTACTTGGAAGCAGCTTTTCATAAACCGCGTTCTTCCAGCGTGACGTGAAATAAATAATCATAATCGCTCTAAATCTTGCTGTGTTGAAGACTAAAATGTGTGGAAATGTTTTGCTGGTCCGTCTGTTTTTTTTTTTCAGAATTATTCCTTAATAAAGTCGACTTTGAAGAATTTCTAATAGCCTGAATTTTCCAGATTGTTTGTTGATAAACAACATGATACAAAATATGTTTCATAGCTTCAAAAAATACTGTTAAAAACCCTAGCGGAAAAATGGTTGAACTTTGGAGGCCAGTATCTCCCGATTGCCGATTGCGATTTCCATTTTGTTTGTTGCGTCAACTAGCCTTATCTTTCCGTAGCCCATCCTATAATAGTGAATGTTGAGAAACTTCATGTAAATTTTCTACAGGGTGATACGTAATATGGTGCAAAATTGCAACGACTTCATCGTACCCCCATTTTTCAAAAAAATAGTTTTTCAATATTCTAATACAAAAATCATGAAGTGTGGTGCCTTATCTCGAAACGGTTTTGGAATTACCCAGATTGGAAGTCGAACATTGAAGATACATTTTTTTATGTCAAATGTTGCAGATTTACGGAACTGAGGCATAGCACAAGCATAAAAAGTATAACATCCGGGGGGCTTTACTTCACTCGGAAACTGATGTTTTACATCGTTACCATGTTCAAGAGGCTTAAACTTGCAAATAGAACATGTTTCACATCTAAAATTGTGATGAAATTCTGACAAAATTCAACGTACGAAGAACAGGCAGTGACGTTGTCCAACAGTTTAGTCCCTCTTCATACTATTCTCAGTGGTATCAAAAATTCCTTAAGGGCTTCCGGTGCAAAGGTTTTCCTCAAGACTGCCCCATAGTCCAGTCAAATTAATGGTCCGGATGCTAGTTGAAAGTACCTTGTTTTTTTTGATGAGAAGATGCCGCTTGGTGGAAATGTTCTTTGCATCGTACTCTTCCGATCCAGAAAGGTAGCCATCAGCGCCATCCATGCCGGTGGCGTATACAAGGTAATACAGAAAAAAGAAGTTGAAAAATTATATTTGATAACCGAAGCTTGTGGAGACGTGTAGTTCACCCATATACCTTCACCACATACATTAACTGTTTTATGCTCATGAAGTCATAGCAAACTGTTCTTGATTACTTTGAACCGTCTTTGAAATGTAGGGGTAGAACAGGAAAAATAATAATAATAATAATAAATGATATTTATTGAACTGTTATGTTGTTCAAAAGGCTATCGACAATACTTGGTATTTCCACAAAAAGTAATGTTGCAACATCTGGAATGGTGAAATATGTTACGCATTATGAACCTTGATGTACTTCGAGGTAGCCTACTAAGTTTCACCATCATCAATTGAGAGGTTTGTTCTTAAAAGCTGTTTCAACAAAAGGACCCCGCACGATTCTTATGGAAAATGGCTCCCGGCTAAATTCTCTGAATTTTTGATATGTTGTAGCTCATGAGATACTAATTGAATACCGTGAACCCCAAACTCAAATAATGGACAGTTTTTTACCTACAGGGGGTTGAAGTTGGAGGTTTTGACGGCTTTAAAATGATATTATGACGTTAATGAAAGCTTTCTATTTGGTTTCTCTTCAAGTTGTGTTTCATGCTAAATGTATTTATTTGACAGAAAAATCTCAACCCCCTCCTCCAACCCCTATCTACCATCATAAAATTCGAGATTACTCCCAAAAGCCATGCGGATGGCTTCTGTGATTTAAATTATGAATTTTGACATAAAAATTATTTTCCACCCCTAATGTTGGGGTGCCGATTTTCCAATTTTCCTCGGTTAATTTGGCTGAACTTCTAATTCTGCTGAACAAAAAGTTCCCAAACCAAAACTTATTCCTATGAACAGTTTTTGTTCTGCAGGGGACTGAAGTTCAATATTTATGCTCTCAAATCTTCAACTTCAGTCCCCTGCAGAACAAAAACTGTTCATTGGAATAAGTTTTGGTATGAGAACTTTTTGTTCAGCAGAATTACAAGTACACAATACCAAAAATTCAGCCAAATCAACCAAGGAAAATTGGGAAATCGGCACCCCAACATTAGGGGTGGAAAATAATTTTAATGTTAAAATTCATAATTTAAATCACAGAAGCCATCTACATGGCTTTTGAGAGTAACCTCGAATTTTGTGATGGTAGATAGGGGATGGGGGTGAAGGAGGGGGTTGATATTTTTCTGTCGAATGAATACATTTAGCATGAAACACAACTTGAAGAGAAATCAAATAGAAGCTTTTATTTACGTCAGAATATCATTTTTAAGCCGTCGAAACCTCCAACTTCAACCCCCTGTGGGTAAAAACTGTCCATTATTTGAGTTTGGGGTTCACGGTATTTGATAAGTACCTCATGAGCTACAACATATCAAAAATTCAGAGAATTTAACCGGGAGCCATTTTCCATAAGAATCGTGCGGGGTCCTTTGTGTCGCTTTTCAATGAAGAATACATAATATTGGGTCTCTCACCCTTACTTGATCCCTCATTGAGGATAGCCTGAAACCGAAAGTGTCCGAAATTTTTTTGATAACGGTTCAGTGGGAAGTGCTCTTCAATGTGTGGTTGTCAAAAATTGCATAGTTGCGTTCAGATTCCAGACAGAAAGCGATAAAGAAGTTCATGTAGTAAAAAAATACATAAATTACAGTCAAAAAAAACTAGTCCAGAGCTAGACTGAAAGCTGTCTAGAGACCTTGCTTTTTATAACATAAATTTGCAATTTGGTACACTGTCAAAGCCTTCAGTTCGTAATGTCTTAAGCGTTCCACCCCCGATTGAGAGTCTTACAGAATCTGTGTATTGCGGGAAGCCTATCTAAAAAGGACATTTCCGGGATTTCTCCGTTGCATTGAAAGTTGTGTCTTTTTTCACTGCATGAACTTCTTTGTCGCTCTCTGTCTGGAATCTGAACGCAACTATGCAACTTTTGACAACTACACATTGAAGAGCAGTTCTCACTGAACCATTATCATAAAAATTTCGGAGACTTTCGGTTTCAGTAGCATCTTCTCATCAAAAAATGCAAGGTTCATTCCATTTTATGCAACTAGCATCCGGAGTATTGATGTTTCAACTATTTAGGTGATAAGAACAGTAGGTATTACTAATGTACCTTCACTGTTGACACTGCTTTTCTAAAATTTTCATTTGTATTATTCGCATTATTCAATGCCGCAATAACGTTCTTGAACGCAGTAATGCTTGTCGCTAAAGCATACTCTATTTCTTCTGGAGTTAGTTGTGGTATCCTGTCTGAAATCATACTGGGGTAGGCAGGCAGAAAGAATAATATTCATGACTATTCACTCGAAATGTGAAAAAAGTGGAATACCTATTCAGCTCTTGATGTATTTTTGCGACCACACGGTTTTCACTTTTGTAAGTGTAATTGTGAGTAAAGGGCAAAAACACGGAGTTCTTCTCCATAAGCCCCAAAATCAACCAAATTTGGAATTCCATATGCAAAAGAATTTTTTCCAGTTCCACAAAAGAATTCCTCTCCAGTTCATTTGAATAGGTATTCATTTGGCCTCAGTCCACCTGTAGCATCTTGCTCTAGAATTATATACGCCATGCTTTTACCTCAACCTTTGCTTCCGATTCCATGAGAACCTTTAAATAAATTGAAGGATAAAAATCATCACTTGAAAACCAGATCTAGGAAAGCTACCTGTTTCCACTGATCGTGAGTCTTCACTGAGCCTTCTTGGTTCAGTTTATTTCATACTTCCGTTCAAGGGTCTTATTCCCATGCTTTCTTTTAGCGTTTCCTAAAACATTTTCCTCCAGCATTCTCCAAAACGTTCTCCTCCACCTTGTACAAAACATTTCCCTCTGCATCTGCATTCTTCAAAACATGTTACTGGATCGGTTCATTATCATTCATTTCCCCAGATATCTCAAACTCCACGACCGTGCCTTCATCAAAGCCAACCTCTCCACCGCTTCCAAGGCCAACCGCCATAAACAAATGCAACAGCTTCTGGGTATGCCAGCAATTTTCGCGCAAATAGTTTCAGTCTTATATGCGACTTCCAAATGGTCCAAGCCTTTGAGTTAAAAAATTATTCTTCCAAATGAATTCATCAACTTTTGGATCTCACCTGCTTCCAACCATCTGGGGCCTTCAATCCCCCTCCCCCAACGCGTATATTCGTGTCTTTTTCTGCCACTCTTTTCGATGCTTCTGCCTCGATTTCAGGACTCCCTTTTCCATAACGAAGTGTGTCGCTTTTTTTGATGAAATCCAACACCATTTGCCATTTGCTCTGGAGTTGCTTTTTTTTTCTGGTCCCTATCTACTAATTGAGAGTGTACCTATTATGCAACACTGCTAAATTATTTCTTTGTTGAATACTTGTCATCAACACTGAGCGATATCATTGGGTGCTTTCCACCTATAGACGGTACAAATACCACCAGACGGAACATGTTCCACGATTTGGCACACCTAGATGGAAAGAACCGGCATCGTTGACCGACGCGATATCTCTGGTCTGGAGGCCACAGATGACATATGTAATTCAGAGATGGAGAAATGGCAGCGTAAATCGTAATCGATCGTACGTAATCCCTGCAGAGAAATGAAATAAAACATGGATGCATGATGGATGGAACGACAGAGAGAGAGAGAGAGACATTATGACAACGGAATGCTGGATGACAGCTGACGGTACGTCATTTTTCGCATTCGTTTCCTGTGTGCTTTTGGATGGCACAAAATTTTAGGTGATCCACGGGACGGCACAAAACCAGATTAGAACACGTAGATGGAAAGCACCGTTTGGAACCCGCACATGCTCAAATGGCAGGTATACCAGACTTGGAAGGAAGGCACCCATTGTTGACATCGAGGATATGAAGCCACTCGTCTACCAGCAGTTTTCAAGAAATAAGTAAACTTCGTTAGGCATTGGGAAGAGAAGGGGCACCTTGATAACGGGGGGGGGGACGCCAAAAGTTGAGTGGCAAAGGTCAGCATGTTGTCAGCCAGAGTCATCGCCCCAGTCCTAACGACATCTTTTGACAACATGCCGACTTTTGCCATATTCAGCTTTTCAAACTGTATCAAAGTGTCCTCTGTATCAATGCGCCCCCTACCTTTCACCTCATGTAAAAAACTCCCTCATTGTAAATATTTATTATGATAAAATTAATCTGCATATAACAAGTGATCGAAGACGAAAGGATTCTGAAAACATCAAAACTTTTCATTTTTATTTCCCGGATCGTAAGGTATTTCTTCTTCGCTTGACTTGCTGCTGTTTTCTTCGGAATTGTTGTATTTCACGGGTTTAATCGTGCCCGAAAACTTGAAGTAGAACTTCAGCTCATCAATAATCAACTTCTTGAGCGACTGCTTCGTCTTTATTGAAACTTTCATCATGTGCAACGGCATTTCAACAAAAACAAAAAGACACGACAGCACGGTGCCGCCTATAGTGACCCAGAACACGCCACCGACGTTCTTTAAATTCAACGGTGTCGCTTCGGACGTCTTATCGTCTCCCTGTAAAAGCATGTTATTGTTAATCAGAAGTTTCCAGTAATCAAAAAAGCAGGTCCTTTGCCTGAAAGAATTATTCGAAGAATTCGGCAACCCTGCTAACAGAGTGTCAAGTATTATGCCATCTGTCTTTTATCGATACAGGTATCTTGCTATAGGTGCTTTCCTTTTACAACCTAAACTGAGTAGGTATTCCGACCTAAGTTGATAGTGGTATCTCACTTTTGCGCATGTGATCTCTCGCTTTTTCTCACTCTCTAACTCAGATCAGATCAGTGAGTTTTGTGGTAAAAGGAAAGCACCTATTGTTACTGCATTGATTCTTCCGAAATTTCTCCCCAATCCCCAATCTTCTCCCCCCTCCTCATCACCTCTGTTACAATTAAATATTTTGATATATTTCACAATCGTATAAATTAAATTCTAGTATAGGAATTACCGTGCATTGACCGCCTCCTCTTTTCTCCTCCCACCATTTCCTTCTCATCTCGTCCATTTTCCCGTTTTCCTGCAACTTCAAAATTGCAGTGTTGAACGTATTCCTGTACGTTGAGTTTTTTCTCATGGCGATTCCGTATCCTTTTTCGTCCAACAGGCTCCCAACTTTGGTCAGATTGCATCGCCTCTGTGTTTGATACTCGATCGAGGTGTTTTCCATGAAAAATGCGTAGCTTTCGTTCTGCCGTTCCGCTTTGTCTACGCCTAGGTCATTTTCTTGTACTATCACATTATTATAGTGATTTCGCATGTATTGCCAGATCGCTTTGTATTCTTTCACGTGTTTTGAGTTTTTGAAAAACTCTTCAGTGGCACCGTCTCTCTTGGCTCCATATTTGATGCCTTTTTTGTCAGCATTCGCGACTAATTCAAAAACGTTGTTGAACTGTATGTCGGGACTTTCCGTTGTCAAAAAAGCGGCCAGATTGGCCGTGTATGACGATACCATGATGAGGGTAAAGAACCACCACATCCCTGCCACCATTCTTGTTGAAATTGCACTGAAATGCAATTAAAAAATTCAACACTACTAAAAATTGCAATTTTTCTAAATGAGTTCAGGTGGAAATCGGGCTAAAAATTTCCAAGTTATCATGGAACATCATTGTACATATCATAGACATAATCAAATTCTGAAGTAAATTTCTTCTAATAACATTGCCCCCAACTTACTTTCTGCTCTGGCGCTGATTGACTAAGGTTGGTATCAGTTGAAATCATTCAGAAGTGATTCAAAGCAACAAACTTACATTGGCGCAATTTCCGAGCCTTGCTGCATAAGACTTCCAGTGCTGAACCAGAAGCAATTACGTAAACTGAGTTGGTTCACCAAAAAATCAGGGTCTTCTATACATGGATAGGGATTGGTCCATTCCGACGGACATATCCTTCCGAGCACAAACAAACTGAGGGACACGCCAATGAAGGATGCCGCCAAGAGCTTCCACACGTCCAGAGCGAAGGGATCGGCAAAAGAAAAGAAACTTGGAGGTGCTTTTCTGGGTTTTTGATACAGAATGCTAATACCCAGGTTCATAAACGGAGTCGTAAAATCGACGGCTGCTTCTCTCTCCGCCGTTATGGTCAGGTCAGTTATGGCCAAATCTGCAACCTGCAATTTTTGTTTTCAGAAATTAGGTGTTTTCAAACATTGTCACTAACTTTGCGTCAATAATGGATCAAACCAGGTTTGAAATAGTTTATTATATACCAAGGTTGTGGAGGATACTGTTATAGCTGCGGCGCCTGTTTAAATCCCGAAGCGCGGCTAAGGAATATGAGGCGCCAAAGCTATAACAGCGTTCACAACCGTGGTTTATATAGGTACTATTTTTCTCACTACTAGCAAACATTAAATCCTGATTTGTAACGATTTTTCAAGTGGAATGTGACAGGACTGATAGGAGGTTAATAATGTTACAGGAGGTTAATAATAGTGATATCAGGCGGTTAATAATGTGACAAACAGCCTACTGGTTGTGAAAAATCACTCCACGACCTCTAAGCAGGTCAATAACGGCCTACTTCAAAGTTAGTAGTGAGAAAACATAAATATGCTGCAAGTTTGTGCGCAGCTTTTTTTTTGAACGCCTAGTAGTTTCGTACATTATTGATGACATCGGCTATCATGCCCTCCCAGGAGCCATTGCTTAGCAGCTTCCCATTTTTCTTATCTTCTCGTATGATGAATGTGTAGTTGAAGCCCTCCATTTCGGCCAAAGCAGCTATCAAATCGATAGCAAACCCTTCGTAGCGATCGTTACCATAAAGTGGAACCAGACTTTCTGTATGCATTCCGTAAGGCTCTGTCTGCAAGATAGAAAACGTCAGTAAACGTCTTTTACCATCTTCAGTTTATACAGGGTGATGCAGGGTCAAAAGTGTTGGACCATCCCAACGGCCCGTAATATGGAGGTGAAGTAGAGTGCTGGAAAGTTGTTGAAAAAATTTTGTCTTTTAATTTTGAACTCGATTTTTTAGTTATGGAGGGACAAAAGTTGGTCCTTCGATTGCTTCTATTTCCGTTATTTCAAAACATAGTAAACTGCTTATGGAAAAATGATGAGTACAAAAAATCAACCACTGAACTACAAAAATTCAGTTTTCCTGGAAAACCAGGAGCAACAGAATTCTATTAAAATGAATTGTGTTCTATAGTTTCATTGTGCTCTACATAAGTTATGTGGCTGTTTGGAGGTACTTTTAGGAAAAAATAATTTTTAGGATTCATGACTCGCCCTGTATACAGAACAGAAATTCTTTGCAGATTCAGAGGTTGATTTTTTGGACTCATTCTTTTTCCATGAACAGTTAATTAAAATGATTTGAAACAACGAACATAGAAGCGATCGAAGGTCCAATTTTTGTCCCTCCACAACTTCAAAATTAGGAGAAATAGAATTTTTTCAACAACTTTCCAGCACTCCACTACACTTCCATATTACGCACCTTCAAGCTTCAAGGTGGTCCGACACCTTGAAGGTGCGTAATATGAAATATGGTGCGTATACGTAATATTTTGAATCACCCTGCATAACAATTGTCTTTTTACATTGGATAAGGAAAAGTAGAAGGTTAACAGAAAGCGAAGAAAATATATGAAAAAAATTTGAGACTAAGTGAAATTTTTTCACAGTTTTGATTTGTGGAAACCCGAGTGGAAACCTTACCAGGCAAGTTATAACTCTAAAATGTTTGTTAGCTAAACTCCGTTCATCGTCATCGTCGTCTCTTGGTGACGTCGGTCGGGATATATTCAAGCCTTCAGATGTTGTCCAGTTTCCTATTACTGTGATACCTCCTTCTCTTAATTCGAGAATTTCAAGACCAAAATCTGATCTGAAGCCTCTGACATCAAATCTCACTTTTCCGGTTAGTCCAGGGTATCCATGCATCTGATAACAAAAACAAAATAATGTGTTGTTCATAGCATGGACCTGTATCTAAAATGGACTGCTGATCGCGCTACCAGACCGAACAATAAATGACGCTATACGGTGTCAAATTCGAATTTGATGTGTTTATAACTCTCTAATTATTTTATATTATATGAATATTCTGTGAATCCAATTATTCATTATTGGTAGTTTTTGTGAAAGATGAAGAACACCTTCTGTTCTATTAAATTACCGAAACCTATGAACGTATGTAGGTACCTACTAAGTACTGCAAGCAAACGAAAGGAAGCAGCCTCTACCTCTGCAGCAAATGCAACAATGTCATTTTGACACCTAACCTAAACTTAACACTGTAATGTTAGTCCACCATCAGAGAATAGCAAGGGAGGATAGCCATTATGGCAGGGCTGCCAATAATAATTGTGGAAACTGAAAGTCTATAACGACCATGTCGGCTTTCAATTGTGTTGGTGATATACAGTATTATTAGTCCAGTTTAAGTACAGGTCAGTACAGGCTTAACGGCATGAACTGCTATATCGCATACAGTATGTAGTTGCAGTGGACAAAAGTTGGGCAGCAGCTGTTTCCGTTGTCCCATCTCTGGCGTAGAATCAAGAGCTGAGATACAATGACGTCATCTCTGCCCAACATTTATCCACCCTCTGATTGTACACACGTGCTTTTTCATGTCGTAATAGTCTGGTTCGGACTTACTCCTTTGACCAAATTGATGAGAGTGGTACCAAATGTCCAAACTTGTTTGGACTCGCAATTTAAAGACGGCGGTACAAAAGTCTTTGGCAATTCCTTCAATGCTTCTCCAAACATCATTACAGCGTCCATGACCAAAGCCGTTTCCAACTGGAGTTTCCACGCGGCGATATAACCGAAAGTTATGTCTGAAGTTTCCGTCCTGTAAATTTCCAGAGCCAAGCTTCTAATTACTTCATTCTCAGGATCTATAAACCTCATCTGAAACATTAGACGAACGTACGTTCGTCATTCGTTGGCGATGGATTACGCGGATAACCTACCCCCGTGATGTTTGTCTCGCCATACTGATAAGGTATCAGATTTAAAGTGTGAAAATCCAAGTTGGTGATGATGTAATTTTGTTTGTTGGTCATCAAACCCACTTGTTGAGCTTGCCGAAGTACTTCTTCTAGAATTTCTATGGAACAATCCAAGACAAGGTGTGTTGTTTCTGACCTCCACACTTCTTTCAAAACTGGCCTGCAAGACACAATAAAATCAGACATTCTGAATTCCATTCACAATCTAGATTCAGTATTGTTAGTTTTTAAGCTGATAGTGAGCTAATACAGCTGTATTACACTACACAATTTCTTGTACAATTTCTTGAACAATCTGCCAAAATAGTGTCAAAAAACAATGAACTTGATTGTTTAATTGACAGATTGTTCAAGAAATTGTATAGTGTAATACAGCTATTACGTGAGGAATAGGGTCCTTGCATGAATTTTATTTTGAGACGATTACCTCATAAAATCATTAAAAACGTCATCCACAATAATTTCCGCCCAAAACAAATTTTTTTAAAAATTTCCCCATTCTTTAAATGAAGATCAAAGTTTGAATTTTTTTTTTCGCGCCAAAAACGCGGTCGCTTCTACAATGACCTTGAATGCTCACAATGACGTCATCGCGAGAGTTCTATTTTTTGTTTGCAAGTTTTTTTTCTTTTCGAGGTTGCAGCCCTGCGCCCTGAAACCCCGCGAAATTTCAAATCGTCATTATTTTACCCAAGGAGACTATTTAAGCTATTAACTTGCTATTAGCCTAAATCAGTCCCGAAAAATTCAAAATCATTGCATTTTCATTCTATATTTTTATTACCACAGTACCTGATTAAATTATAACAAATTGTCCATTAACGAAACAATCAAATAAATAAATTATGTATCAACAAAATGTTGAACTTCCCTTTTGTCTTACGACCATTTTTCTTATCTTGCTTGTGTGATTATCATTCCGCCTTCTGCACTACCAAAGAATACCAAACATAGCAATGACGGATCTTCTATTATACAATTTGTTTCACGGTTTTTGCAGATAAACCAAGAGAAATCTTCTTTTACTCTCATGTAGAAGTAGAATCTTGCGTTTTTTTTTCTAGTTCTGCTCTAACGTCACATAGGTATACCTTCTGGTACGGAATCACTTCAAAAAATTGCAGGATGCTGGACCAAAACAATAACTATTTTATAGCAACGCGATCATCGGACACTTCAAACTGGTCATCTGGTCCATTCCTTTTTCATGTTAAGAAAGGATGTGCATCAGAACTGGGAATCGAAAATAGTAGTGACGTTATTATAGGTGTGCTCTGCTTGGTATGTATGATGCCAGGGTATTCAGATTGCTGTTGCAGGTCTGGTATATCGTCGGCCTGGTATAACATCCGTTTTTATGAATGATGATTGATGACAAGATCGCTAGAACAAGCTGGTGTGTTCTTTCTTCTCATAATTTCATACAAAAATTGGTTTGCTGAGCTCGAGGGTGAGCTCAATCAAAATTTCATTCGTTGAACTTGTAACAGCTGCGATTGATTTGCCACTAGATGTATCTGTAGGTACGGTCCTCGATCCTAAGGTATTTAACAAAGACAATCTTCATTTAGCGCCCTAGCTGTGGATAAGTAGTGGCCCCATTTTCCTCCACATATTTCCAGATCAATGCAGTCGTTCTAATGGACACATCAGATATAGCTTTTGCAACAGAAGGAGACGACTTCTCTTCAAAGTACCTGTGAAAAAAAAATAGAAATATTTTATTATTGAGTTCTTACGTAAAACAAACAATTTCACCATGAAGCTCATTTTTAGCCTTTGTCAAATTTCAGTAACAGTAGAAGTGACCAATTTCGCAAGTAGTAAAATGGATTTCAAAAATTTTTTCTATCAATTTTGAAAAAGTGCTTGATATCAGTTTCCGAGAAAAAAATCTGCTCAGGAGGCGAGTGCAAAAAAACTGCAGATTCTTTCGGCATGTGATACAAGATCCTGATGAAATACTGACCCAAACATACTTTAAATTGCGATTTCCGGGCACCGCACAGACACCTCAAAGGTAACAGTGGCTCCAAAAATCTCTCTTCATTCCTGCATCCACGTTTGGCTGCACTTCCCTGCAGTAATGCAGATAAATCTTGCATTTTTCTGAGATAACCTGGATAAAACTTCGAAATCTTCTGGGGACATGGGGGCGAGCATGGTGTTGGGAGAGTACCATTGATTTCATGTGAAGATAGCACAGAGGAATTTCAGACGCCACCAACCGCAGCCTCCCAGCATCCTCGTGGATGGCTACAAAAAAAATTGTTTCAGTTGAGTACATTAGAAAACACAGGATTATGCCATGACAAGTGCTATGTACCCGCCATATGGAAAACTAACTGCGTTATTTTATAAACTGCTAATTCACTTGTAGCCAACCCACAACAGAGGCAGACTTCAGATGTTTTCCATATTATTAATCTAAATATTAAGTTGGACCTTGAATTTTGCGTTTCCCCATTTCGTGTTCTCTGTGCAGTCTAATGAGTAAATTGCTGAAAAAATTTGTACGAAAGAGGTCAGCCCCTAGTTTCCCTGCTGAGTTTCTTCACAGTTTCCCCAGGCTCTTTCAGTCTTTTTTCATAGACCCTCCGAGTTCCAAGCAGTTCACCTGGCGAGTGCCAATAGAAGAGTTCTCCTTGAGATCCTTCAACTTGTACAGAAGGGGTCCCTAGCAATTTAGCATTGGATTTATCCCTCAACGGAGTCATGTCTGGAATGCCACCATGTGTCATAGCCAGAGTAATATGGCTACAATCTATTTCCCATCGTCTGCTCCTATTTATCACATGAAGCGGTTCAGGCTAAGTCATTAAGCTAGGTTCAATTCACAAGAAAGAGAATAAACGACCTTCACCTTTTTCGTTTTTCTTTGTGCATTCCAAGGCTTAATCGTGTTGAAAGCAAGGGTCCATACTCCATAACTTCTCGCAGATTTCATTCCTGCAAAAGATCAGTAATGATTGTGCTATTATTTAAAACAATTCCTCGTCTTTACCTCTTCAACCGTGGATGTTCGAACCGGCCAACCCATCAACGTTTAAACCAATCCAACGGCACGCCACAACATACATAAAATAATGACTCGATCACCTCTCTTCAAGACTCCGGCAGATTGTCCAAGTCCATAGGAATGACGCTGTCTCACCTTGTTCTTGTTCAAAAAATCACTTTGTGAAAAATGATCTCCACACTCTATGTCTCCACAAACAACGAAGGACGGTTAATATCTACTACCATTTACTACGTAGCGTCACTTGTCTGGCAAATATTCTTCCATTTCCGTCGCAATTGGGGGTCCCTGGCGGAGCGAAAGAAAGTTTTGTTCGTTGCCTCCATAGCATAGCTGTTCCTTCTGGGGAACTCTTCTCTTATTGTCCTCCATGTAGCCCTATAGCTAAACAAAACAGACCTATTTCAATTCTGGGATGTAGCGCCTGTGTCAGCCAACCTTTACCTGTTAATATTGCACTTATTTCCGTACACAGGACACCAGAATACACCACTGGAATACACCCACTTTTACTGTTACATCTTACAAAAAACTGACCTCACGGAAAGCCGCCGCGCCATAGTTAATGGAAGTATGAAAGCCGCGAAAATGCGCCGTCGCCTTTCCTCACGTGTCAAGGCGATCTCCAAGCTCGTGCTGCGCGCTTTTCAACCTGAACTGAGTTTCAACCTCACAGACGTCTGAGACGGTGACAGTTGGATTATGTCAAACATTTAAAATTCGTAGTCGCAATCTGTTAGTGTAAAATCAAGTAGCCCCGCCCGGTGCATAATGACGTCATCGCGCAGGTTACAGGCGCAGGTGACAGATGGGTGCATGGAAGTTGCATACCCAACAGTTTTTGAGTTTTAAATTTACAAAATAAAATAAACTATCATGAATTTCGAAAAACCGTTCAGTCTATGGTGCTATTTGGCTACCAAAGCATCATTGGAGGCAATAAAAAAAAATCGTGCAAGGACCCTATTGGATAGCCGCAGTCTGTTTTTCTAAAAGTCTAGTAAAATATGTGTTGGAAGAAACCAGACCTAATCAGATATAATCCATTCCAAGCTTTAAAAAAAAACACAGCTTTGCCATGAAAAATTCGAATTTTGTTGATGCCGATTTTTGATGTTTAATGTCATTTTGATACAAGGGAGGTTACGTTAAAATTTGTGTCCGTATGACATGCACGTTCACCTGAATTACGCTGTGTTGTCAAATTGTCATTCTGAGGACTGCGTCGGTCGCCGGCAGGTTGCTGGTTTACTCACTGGACCTCAGCCGCTTTCTTTCGGCTAGGATCACAGATCATGATCCTGGAACGGAGCATGAATTAACGTAGCTACCTAAGTTCTTACACAGGGCGCGACGCTCCTTCAGGTTACAAGATCACTTGCGAAGATATCACACCACCGTGCTAGAACTGCTCCTCATCGGTCATGCTCTCAGGTTGAAAGTGTTGAGCACCTGTCAACCCCTTTCACTATTGAAATAACGTGCCTAACGGCGTTTTCAAGGGAAAGAGAATGAAAATAATGTGTCAGTGTCAAAAATCTGACTCAAAAATTAAATTGAAACGGCAGTTTAGCAGAGCAAACATCACCATCTTGTTTTTTCGATCCCTCGACTCATCAGGAGCCCTATTTTCGGGAAACGTGTGATCCGTTCCTATGCGTTGTTAGGCAACCAGAGCTGTGATTGGCTGTGACCTAGGCAACATCACCTGATGATCTGTTCCCTGGTTCCGAAAATAGGGTCCCACATTGTCCAGCTTGAAGAAAAAATCTTATAGGCGACTGTGGTTTTTTCAAGCTTGGGATGGATAATACTTCATCTTTCAAGATCGCATGATCAATTCAAAAAGTGACATTACTGAATTTACGATGTGAACGGGCAACGGGATGTAAGTACCCATCCATTCTTACCGGTAATTTCCAGTGCGCATCTTGTCAAGTTGTCGCACGACAATTTTGTACCCTTTGTTGTCGTACAATTTGAGAATCTCACCAACCCGTTTCAAACTCTCATTGTCTTCGTACAAAACCACAAATTCTCTAAAATTCCACTGGGTAATCAAATCAATGTACACTTGAGTCAGCATGTTCTGGTAAGGATAGAAGTTGATGATGGGGTTGATAGGGCTGTCGTCCCATCTCACGTCCAGATGTGGAATATCAATGTTGTCACACACTGATTGGACTACGTTCGAGTTGTCTTCTGAAGACGGTCCCAGAATGGCCACGACACCCTTTTCGATCAGCGAACACGTGGCTGACATCGCTTCAAATGGATTGTCCAGTGGAACGTTTACCACTATGGGTTCGATTTCCGGTTGATTCGACGAACGTCTGCTGTTTATCTCTTGAATTGCCAAGTGAAACGCTTTGTCCTTGTTTGGGTTTTCCGTGTCAAAAATAGCACCTGTAATTGCCATGCAATTTTGATAAATGAAAGCATGCATGCAGAAACTGATGGGATGGGTGCTGGGTCAACACTTAAACAAACTTGTCTGACCAGGGCCGGCCTTACGGTTTGCGAGGCCCTAGGCAATGATACAACGCGGGCCTCCGGTATGGAAAGCGGATGTCGGGGGGGGGGGGGTCATTCGACCTTCTTGAATTCTTGATTCTATGTATTTACTCACCAGGTCACTACACTTTAGTAACAACAGTTTAAACACAGTAACACCGATTACAGGTAATTGATATTTTCACACAGTGACAGTTAGACAATTCATTCAAAAATTAACAGATGGCACCACTTGCCCCTGGTCACCAACCCGCTGATTTGTGATCAATTTGTGATGATTTGTGATTTTCTTGAGAAAAAGCGAATTTAATTTATTTTTTATTTTAGATCTTATTTTATTTAGTTTAGAGCAGGGAGCAGGCAAGCGCGAGGAGGCCTCGCGCTAACGCTTAGAGCGCGAGGCCCTAGGCAGCCGCCGCGCTTGCCTTGCCCTAAGACCGGCCCTGTGTCTGAACCCAAAACCTGAAATATTGCCCGAGCGATCTTTGTTGATCAATGCCCAGTTTTACTCATCTACTACAGATCATCATTACCGAATGGTTATGAAAATTGTGAATTGGAGTTAGCTATGGAAGTGGAAATGTCTCGCCATAATTATGAGATTCATTAGAAAAACCATGACTTGATTCGTCCTCCCACTGGCCGACTGTCACACGGACGCAGTTTGAATCAAATTTCCGACATATATCCCATACACTTTTTGATATCAGTAGAATGACTTTTTGAAGCAAAAATATAGTGACAAGCTGAAGCGTTTTGGGAGTATACGGTCAATGGCCGCTGATAGTTTCGCTCCAAAACTTTGCAGATGCCATCAGCCGTAGCCGTAGCCCCCTTGCTTGTCACTTTATTTTTGGTTCAAAAAGCCATTCTACCTACTGAAAATAGAAAGTGTATGGGATATAGGTTTTTAGTACCATAGCTAACTGCAATTCGTAACTTAAAAAAACATCCGGTATACTGTTAATAAGTATGTTGCCAACATTTTATTTGGGACACTTTTTTTAGAACCTCTATAACAACCTATACTAATTTCAAGATGAGTGATCCAAGTATTATTAACGATTCAAATCTCCGGTTCCTAGGGTTGAAAGCAAGTTTGACCAAATTGGTTAAACAGACATTATAATACTGGAGCCTGAGTGTCTTAGGTGAAACCGGGACCTTCAAAATTCCAAGTTTAAAAAAAGTAATGTCAACAAACTGACATTACTGTGGTTGCCAACAGGAAGACGGGAAGGTGAGACATTAACACGACAATTTGTAAACAAGTATAGGTACATAAATAAAACTTACCGATTTTAAGAGTTTCGCCATTGCAAATACTGATGCAGTAAAGAACTAAAATAATAACAGCGACGGAAAGTGTTAGTTTACTTAACATTATCCTATTGTTTTTGTGAACATCATTAACACAAAATCAAAATAAATGCTACAGCGTGCCTGTAGCAGACGCCCGTCGTCTCCACAACACCAGGAACAAAGATACACTCTGTGGCATTTGACGACTGTCGAGTTATTTTGAGATATTATACCCACCTATTTTCTCCAGGATTTAAACAACATGCAGCATGCAGATGTTTGCGATTTCATTTACTAGGTGAGTCTCTAGAATGGTGGGAATTTTCTGCATGCCTTCTAAATTATTACATTCACGTTTTACAATCATAATAATTGGGGAGTGTAATAATAATCAAACTGTCAAGTGCCAAACACTGAAGTCTAATTTTAAAGTATTAAAAATATTATTTGACCCACATGAAGCAAATTGTTTTTTTTTTTGGAGAAACCTTGTTGGATAAGAAATTGAGGTGTCACATTTTACTAAGATACCACTAAGGTTACTAAGATCAACAGAAGTAGTGCCTAGTGGCCGGCTTAGGGGCTTAGCACATACACCTCCATTTTTGCGGAATAATGTGTTGGGTTTAGAGCATCAGCCATTTGGGGGAGAAAATAGTATTTTATGCAACAAGTATACGCAAAATGAATCTTTAGCGGACGAATTCGCTTGCTTAAGGACGAGGCGGAAGCCGAGGCGAGCAGTTTGACTCCCTAAGGGCGGATGAGTCCGCTAAAGCATTTTGCGTACGTGTTGCATACAACGTTTTTTGGTATAAGCTCTCCAAACCCTCTTCAACTTCTTCAAGCAGTACCTATTATTAGCTGTTGTAGTTCAAGCAGAAATTTACATGAATTTTAATCATAATCACGCTGGCTGAATTGTTGTGTTATGGCAACTTATTTTATTATGACTAGTTTTCAAATCGAACAAAAAAAAATTGATGACGTTTCAACAGATATTTCGGAAAAAGCAAAGGGCATTGTCCTCGATTTTCTTCCAGCAAAGTCTTGCACGCAATTTGAGCGAGAATATGATTCATTCATCGAATGGAAAAAGAAAAATTGTGTGCATGAATATTGTGAATGAAGATGTTGAATGGCATATTCCAATAAAGAAATAATTCAGTCCTCTAAAGTGTTGCCTAGTTACCTTTAAAGGACTAGTCCAATAAAGACGTATTTTGCGGACTCAAAACAATTCGCAAAATAACCATTTTGGAGAGCGTATACCAAAAAGTAAATTTAAGAAGAATATACTCGTAGGTTACTCAAGCATGTGCATATTTTTGAGCTTGGCTTTAAGGTAGAGGTCTTTTTGTCTGATTATGCAGCTAAAACATAGTGTGAAATTACTGGTTGTCTGCTTCCAACCACAACGTTTCCGATTCTGTGCATACCTAAGAAACAAATTGGAGGTTGGATTTTTTTCAGAAGATTATAATAATAGGTAGAGCATCAAAAAATAGGCGGACTTTTTTGGAAAAATTTATACCGAAAACGCATTAGAACGGAATGAGAGGCTCTCAAAGTTAAGTTTTGAAAATGGTTACAGTTCCTTATTGTAATACTCGTACATCAACATATTCAACTTACTCGTATTACAACTGTGCACAACAATGGTTTTGCAATAATTTTGTCAATTTTACATAATGCAAATCAAGTATAAGCTTTTTGGTGCTTCAGTATGTATTATACCTATGCCGGACTCTGTGAAATAACCAAAGCTGGGCACCAAAGCGTTAATCCGTTAATCGTTAATTAACGAAGTTAACTTTTTTGTTAACGATTTAACTTTGAAGTTAAATTGGAAAATTATTAACGGACTAGGTAACTTCCGTTACATTCAACTTCCGTTAACTCAAGTCCGTTAACGTTAACTTGTTTAGTCAAATTTGTTTTTAAAACCAGAAATAGAAGAAGTCTGAAAGAATGAATGTGAAGTTCCAAGTATACCACCTGTAAAAGATTATCATCTATCGACCAGCACAAACATTTTCAGAATCGGGCAATTTTTTTTCGAGTCATCCTCATTAAGGTAATCGAGGCAAAGTTTTGAGGTGGTCCACTTCAAATTCTGACTGACTCAGTTTAGTAAGGTACACGCTGGTGTAGAGTGTAGGGTAGGTATTATAGTTTAGTCGCTTTCAAGGTGGTGCTCTGGTGGTCTAACTCTTAGAGATTATTTTGGTTTACAAAATGAAAAAATAACGTTAACGGTTTAACGTTACCTTCTGTTACATTTTAAACCAACAATACTGATTAACGATTAACGAAGTTAATTTTTTTTTGTTAACGATTCAACGTTTAACGGAGTTAACTTTTTCGTTAACGGTGCCCACCTTTGGAAATAACCTTTTTAATCCTTTTTATTGGTAGGACGACCCTTATGACGATATCATGAAAAGTGACAGGAAAAAATATTAATAGATAAATATCTTCGACTATAAATACCTACCAGATGATATAGTAAACTTTTTATGAAAAATTTTCAGTGCATGTACCTGCCTACCCTTCAGGCCGTATTATATGTATGGTATAGGCAGGTAGCTTCTACTTGACGAAGAACAGGTGCATTGGGTATTCGGTGGCAGAGTGAAAACTGGATATTTCCTTCTTCTTTCTTCAGTGACCATTGAGTTTTCCCAGATACGATGACACTTTTATAACAACAAGTAAATGCCATCAGTGTCCATATCCGCTTAGTTTCTTTTATTTTATAGAAAGTTTGGCGTTTCCTGCAATGATGATTGTCATTGCCTGGCATCCAGCTCGGTATTTTCCGCGTCTCTTCCTTGAACAGCTCTTTGGGTTTTCTTTTTTGTCAAATTATTCTTATGTAACCTTGGAAGGGAGTAGGTGGCACCTAGGTATGACGAATCTCACTTAATTGTGTGTGTGTGTGTGTGCGAGTGTAACAACAAACGGAATGAAAGTAAAATGTTACATTATGTGTAGAAGCGTATAATAGAGGTAGGTACCTATGTAATTATTATGATCAAGTTAAGTGAATGTTTAAAATGCAACACGCGGCAGCGACAATACCTACGTGTTTTTGACAGACCATATAGTTGACACCATGCCTTGTAGTTTGTGGTGAGCAATACAATGACTATTCTTACCCTTGGTTACAATACCCTGGTACGGTTAAAACGGAACTTTTATTGCAAAATACTTTCACTGGCGAAATGTATGTAAATTACCTACTCATTCATGGTTTATTGGATTGGTCATCGAATTTCATAATAATTGGAAAATAAATCCATATTTTGTCATACGCTGGTAGGCAGGGAAAGTGTCCTTAATATAGGATATTGCTTTGAAGATTTGAAGAGCCATAAATATTATCTTATATACTCGAAGAGAATTCAATCCAAAAAATGTAGGTATGTCTAATTATTTCTCACACAGTTTTCTTTCCTTACCCTGAAAAGTTTCCAGAAAAAAATGTAGTTACCGAAATATAACCAGTTTTTTCAAAAGAATGTACAAGTATCCCATTATAGGAAATTATTAAAGTGAAACAGGATACCCTATATCTTTAAAATGGGATGGTATAGTCATAGTCCGGACGTTAGTGGGAAATACCTTGCACTTTTATACCAAGCATTGTCACTTTGCATGCCTGTTACTGAGACCACCCTGGAATAATCTGGATGTGGGGACATCGGCGCAAATCGTGCAGACACTTTATATAGGGTGTAGTAGAAAAAAACTGTTAAAAAAATGTAAATCTTGAACCACAACCGATGGACGTATGTGAATCAGGATATTGATGAAGGGTTTCATGCTCATAGAGGTGCTGCAAACAGTTTTGAAATATCTTGAGGTGTTTCCAAAATACGCTGAAAGAAGTGAAACTTCTTGTATTTTTTTCTTTTTTTAATAAATCAGTTGCTTTTTTGAGATATCGACCTGCAACTTGTTAATCCGCCAAACAATCATGTTTTTCATGAAACGCGATGTGGGGACATCGATAAAGCCTGCTAGATTCGAAATTAAGATCTTTAACTTTTTTCCATCGTGAGCGCTATCTTCAAATTGCCCTTCGTGGAATTGTTGAAAAAACATCAAGTGACGACTTTGTTGGACATACACTTACACACGATCGTTTTATGATGAAAACTCAGGTCCTGAATTGCGCCAATGACCTCTTCGCCGCAGAAACGTTACCAAGTTCATTTTTCTTGATTTCTCTCCACTTACGTGACAGTCATGACCAAATGGAATTTTGGATCGATGACATGTTTGCGATATTATAATCCACATTATTTTGTGAAGCCAGTCACTAAATTTCATCATCATCAGCCAAATGGTGTTCTTTTGGCAAACAGTTGAACGAAAAGTTTGCTTCGATTTTTGTGGAAAAGGAAAAAATGGCAGGGTCACGTCCTCCTCTCAAAACCGATTGAAGGAAATCTGTTACCAAAAATGCTTCCAATTGATACTAATAGAGTTCGGAGAAATGTGTTCTGTTGTTTGAAGCTAAACCGAAACAGATAGTTCCATCCTAGTTCTGCAGGAGGGACGTCAAAAATGTTGCTACAGCTTATCTTTGAAACATTCTTTGTTGAATATGGCCAAAAACGCTTCAAAGATAAGCTGTAGCAACATTTTTGACGTCTCTCGTGCAGAACTAGGATGGAACAATCCATTTCGATTTAGCTTCAAACTAGAGAACATATTCCTGCGAACCCTTTCAGTATCAATTGGAAGCATTTTTGGCAACAGATATTCTTCAATCGGGTTTGAGAAGAGGACGTGACCCTGCCGTTTTTGCCTTTTTCACAAAAATCGAAGCAAACTTTTTTTCTAACTGTTTGCCAAAAGAACACCACTTTGCTGATGATGATGAAATGAAGTGACTGGCTCCACAAAATAATGTGGATTATAGTATCACAAACATGTCATCCATCTAAAGTTCTATTTGGTCATGACTGTCACGTAAGTGAAGAGAAATCAAGAAAGATGAAATTGATCAGCTCTTCGGCGAAGAGGTCATTGGCGCAATTCAGGACCTGGTTTTTCATTATAAAACGATCGTGTATGACCAACAAAGTCGTCACTTGATGTTTTTTCAACAATTCCACGAAAGGCAATTTGAAGATGGCGCTCACGATGGGAAAAAAAGTTGAAGATCTTAGTTTCGAATCTAGCAAGCTTTATCGATGTCCCGACATCGCGTTTCATTGGAAACATGGTTGCAGCACGGTTGTTCGGCGGAATATCGAGTTGCAGCTCGATATCTCCAAAAACAACTGATTTAATGGAAACATAAAAAAAATAAAGAAGTTCAACTTCTTCCAGCGTATTTCAAAAACGCCTCAGGATATTTCAAAACTGTTTGCAGCATCTTCGTGAGCATGGAATCCGTCATCAATATCCTGATTAACATACGTCCATCGGTTATGGTTCAAGATTAACGAATTTTCAACAATTTTTTTTCTACTTCACCCTGTATAAAGTCTCTGCACGATTTGCGCGGATGTCCCTACATCCAGATTGGTCCAGGGTGGTCTCAGCAACAGGCATGCAAAGTGACAATGCTTGGTATAAAAGTGCAAGGTACCCCTAATTTTTTCCCCTTAACGTCCAGACTATCATTGCATGTAGGTATGAAGATTTTTCTAGAATTTTCACCCTAGTTAAGGACGGAGTCATATTGGTGAAAGAAGCGTTGCGAAATCAATCCCTGTGGGTTCATTCCTTGGGCGATTCTTACCATTTAGGTCTCTTTCGAAAGCTACAAGGATATACTTTGGTTTGAGCCCATTGGCATTTCCAAAATCCAAAAATAAGTTTTTCAAATGTCAATATTTTCAAAAAAATTTCAGATTTTGGAAATGCCAATGAGCTCAAACTGAAGTACATTCTTGTAGCTTTCGAAAGAGACCAAAATGGTAACAATCCGTCAAGGAATAAACCCACAGGGATTGATTTCGCAACGCTTGTTTTACCAATTGAACACCGTCCTTAATACACTACTAATCGAGAGTCGAGACATCGAGACCATCAAAGTTTGAAAAAGTTTATTTCCGCCGGCAGTCTGACACAAAACATAACCTCCATAAACAAAACAGCACTACATAGCGCTGTCTGTCGTGTCAAACAATAAAACAAGTAGGCTGCTTTTCGCAACCTTGGTTGGGAAAATGACATATCAAGCGGCAATATAGTACCTAGAGCCAGTATGGCCCAATTTCAAACTTTTAAAAAGTCTGAATGGAATCACTTACTATACTGATTGTGAATCAACTTGACACTTCGATTTTGCGACGGCAATAATTTATTGAGAATGGTTAGGAAAAAAAACAAACTATACATTCAAAAATTACAAACTCGGAAAGTTATTAACCAAGTAGAAAACAGTCTCGCGAATGTCTTTCTTGCTTTTTCTACACAATTTTCTAAGAAACTTGCAAAATATTTAGTCCGCATCACCGACCTGAGCATTATTCACAGATCATGCACAGGTCGTAATCAGCCTGCCCGATGCCCTGGTGTTTTTTTTTAAATTCAGAACTGAGCCCATGTTCTTCAATTTTTTCATCCACAAATTTATTGAATTGCTAGGAAGTAAGTGGCGACGGATTTTCTCTGGACCGTTTGCGCGAGGTATAATCGATTTTCAATCAAGAAATTATTGTTTATTATAAAAGTTCCGCTGTGGTATTGTCCTATCATTGTTTGACATTTCATCAATTTCAACAATAAAATCTCTCAAGCTTCCTCTCTCATACGGAAAAGAATGATCGCAATAACTTATTTGGTTTTCTTATAATTCAAAAAAGAAAGTGTGTTTTTTGACCGGACCCTGTATAATGACACAATTTTGTGGTGTCATTCCGAAGCCCATAATATATTTCGTCCTGCCAGAATTTTAATTAAAAGTGTATAAAGAGGATGATTACCCTCACAAAGCTTTTTGATTATCCATTATATTTTTATATACCAGTCATCAATTACGGTTTGACCTAGAACAGGTCTCCAAGAATTCAAACTTTTTTTCCAGATGTAATAATAAGGCGATGATGCGGAACAAAATGTTATGATGATTTTGAGACGAGTGTCCATAGGTAAGTGGGTATATGCAGCTTTTTACAACCTTATGAAGTAGTATGGTAGGTTTTATGAGGTAGAGAATACAGCTGGGGGTCTCCAGAGGATTAGTGCGTCGCATCCACTTCCCGATCAGAGGATTTTGGATTCAAATTACACAGATCGTAGGTACGAGTCAAGATAGAAAAATTCGTTTGACTTCGAAGAAAAATACGGAAAAACCTGTCAGTGGAACGTACTTTCAGGCACAGGGAAGTACAAGTATATCATTGATAATGTTGTTGTCTAAATGTAGGCTAAAACTAATCACTTCTTCATACAGGGTGTCCCAGCTAAAACAATCCAGGGTGTGAAACAAAGTGTGTGATCGGTGACGTCTTGATTCTGATTATTGTGTTTTGCTGGACTGTGAGGCAGAATATCTGGCTTACTGGGCCAGGTACAGACATCGGCGACACATCAATGGAAAGCCTGGAAAAAGATGATTTTTTTTCATCTGAAGTATTTTGTTTAGTCGATCATGAATTTTTGAATTCTCGTGACTCGCCTGATTGAAATTGCATTTTCTTGGAAACTAGAGCACCTACAAGCATCGGCGCCCCCTCAAAAGAAAGCTAAAAAGTCAGGCTTTCCACCAATTGCAAAAAAATTTTTGTTGCCTTGATATTTCCTGAGAAAATCGCGCTGGACTGTTTTAGCTGGGACACCCTGTACAATATAACCTAAAAATTAAAAAATGTGCAATGGCGGTGATAAGGCCCACACAACAACAACAACAACAAAATTTAATTCCTCCCGCCTGGCGTAGGGAACGAAAAGAAGATTTCTACAACTTGTCGCCGCTCTTCTTCACCTGATGTTGCTGAAGCATCAGTTGGACCTGTCCTGTCCATTCCGTCTTCACCTCTTATTACGTTGTGTGCAATGAAGACTTCATGGCAGATATGAGGCAATGTGTTCAGTGTCACATCTGGGTGCATGAGGAGTGCATTGGATATGTTCCCGAAGACACTGAAAACGTTTTCTGATCAAATTACACCCCTTAAATATAAAATAATTTCCGGACCTTATCACCTTCACCTGTTGAAAATAAGGCCCAAACGCAGTTTTTTTCAAATTTTGTGCCAAAGAATGTTTATCTACAAGCGTTAAATAATACCCGTCACTTTTAGCACGTCGTCATGGGCGACGTGAAAAAATGATGATTCTGCGCATTCCTGTCATATTTTCAATAAATTCTGACATTTACCAAACATTTCAAAGACCATTGTAGATAAAATCCTGTACGATACACGCGTTAAAAGTGTCTTATTTTGTTCGCGGGGTTGCTCTACTCGCTAATGCTCGTTTCGCAAGCGTCCCCGCTCACCAAATAATACCTGTCACTTTTAACACTCGTATCGTAAATAGCTATTATCTACAAGCGTTAAATAATACCCGTCACTTTTAACACGTCGTCATGGACGACGTGAAAAAATGACGATTCTGCGCGTTCCTGTCATATTTTCAATAAATTCTGACATTTACCAAACATTTTAAAGACCAGTGTAGATAATATCTTGTACGATACATGCGTTAAAAGTGTCCTATTTTGTTCGCGGGGTTGCTCTACTCGCTAACGCTCGTTTCGCAAGCGTCCCCGCTCACAAAATAATATCTGTCACTTTCAACACTTGTATCGTAAATAGCTATTTTTTTAGGTTTGTTTATTGTTTTATTCTCAAATTATATATCAAGATGGTGCCTACGTTGAATTTAATTGAAATTTTGTGAAAATATTGAAGTTTCTCTATAACTGTGATGTGTTCTTCTTAGGTGAGCCTTATAACCCCCAGGCACCTTAGATATAATGAGTTGGTGTTGGTATGCCATGAAATGCCAGAGAGGCATGTTTGCAAAGAAACACTAGACAGCGCCGCAGGCAAAACATTTTCAAAGAAGAATAGTCTTGTGAATTTTGTGATCGCCTTGTCACAATCAAATTTTTATCAATTTTGAAGCATTATTAAATGCTGTTCAAGCTTTGGACTCTGCCAAACAACCCTACGGATAGGTACTGCATAACACCCTGGGTAATAATATGAGCAAAGGGTGATTTTTGGATAAAATTGTACAGCTGATTTCGAATTTCAGTATTGCAGCGTTATACCCTGGACCCTGGTCGGCAGGGATCTAAGTTAGGTCATACCCTTTCTTTAATTAATATCAACGATTTGCCCTGTGCGAGGGTTGACTCCAACTCAAGGTTTATCCTTTACGCGGATGATACCACACTCGTGCAGGACGATCGTTGCCTTGATCGCTTAGTGTCTGGAGCTAAGCGGTAAATTTTAGAATTATAGGAGAAGCAAATTGCATTGGCACTGCGTGGCTTAAACATACCTGCTTTTACCTTATGATCGTGAATGAGTGGTTGTGGCTGTCTGATTTCTACATGATATCTAGTGGGCTGTGTTTCTGGTCGCCATCGCCACCGATCGCGGCCCGAATCGGAGACCACTACTAGAATCATGTAGAAATCAGACGGCCGATACCTACAGTCAACACCGAAAATAAGCCCATCAAGACATACCTTGGTGATCGAATGAATTGCCCAAGTCGCCTTTGATTCCTGAAAATCAGGGGGAAAAACATGGCTAGCGAGGAGATCAGGGCCTACCTTGAGGAGAAATTCATTCGATCACTCCGTATGACCGTCCACATACGCATGGTTCACTATAGCAGCATAACACCGTATGATGAAAAACTTGTCTCCTTGTGGTAGGCTGTGGCCTGGCTAAAATCAGCCTCGTGGTCACTGGCAAGCAAACGAGGCTGATTTTGGCCAGGCCACAGCCTACCGCAAGTAGAAGAGTTTTTGATCATACGGTATTTCCGGCAAGCTTCATATCTACAGTAGGTTGTAGTAAACCCAATCAGAGTAGGTTTGGGGTTATGCTGACTCTGAAGATACAAGGGCATATATTATGTTGAAGTAAGGAGACATTTGGAACTTTGGCTTTAAAATGTCCAATTTATTAACTCATCGTAATGGCACGTCGACCCGCACATAATTTACTGGAAAGTAGCCAGTACGACCGTTGACGGTTCCTTCAAACCAGATTTCATCGATTTTATTCAACAAGGTAATAACGTCATTTTCCTTGAAACCCAGTTCCCCTGGATTTTCTGGATTAAAGTCGTACAGTGCTGTGCAGCACGGCTGCCTGGCCATTGACGTTCTAGCCGGCGATGTCATAGGGGACGGCAATGCAGCCGCTTGCAGAGAACTCCACGGGTCAAAAATGTCAGGTTTTATATGCGTAGGAATTTCTTTGGATGCAGGTGCAGGTCTGGTGAACTGATAACTACCCAAACTATTGGTAGTATTGTGATGGTTGAAATTGAAAGTATTCTGATGAATATCATTCACTCCATCCGAGACACCTTCTATGTTCAAATCTGCCAGAGATTTGGGAACGAACTCCACTTTAGGACGATTTGCCGCCTCATCTTTCTTTTTTATAATGATTTCGTTTAGATGCTTGAGGATCTCCGTGCACTTAATATGATATTCCAGTAAACCCTTGGCGAAAGTATCTAAGTGTGATATTTGTTCCACCTGGAACGTAGTATTGTTTTCCAGTAAATTAAACATCCCTATTTGAGCAAGGTGCAGAGACTCTGCGAACTTGTCTTTTGCAGTCTTTATCTCGTCATCTGCAATATGTGAACCTTTTGCTTGCCGTCTTTTTTTGCAGTCGAAGTCCAAACGGCGACCTTCCAGCTTTTTCCTATGGTGCATGACTTCCTTCAGATTCTTGGTTTGGAGATGATGGAGCGGTTCGAGGAAGTTCTGTTTGATGTTGTCATCGAGAGAATACTTGACGTCGGCCATTTGCTTAAGTGACTTCCCCATTCCAACTAAGGCCTGTCCGAACATGCTGTCGTCACCCAGCTTGCGCCCGTAGAGCAACATGCAATCGCCCAAGACACCTTCTGGTTGGGAGTAAGCGAGGGGGTAAGTGTTTGATTTCGCTTGCCCACTTAATTTGCTAATGCCCCTGACTGCTGCCATCTTAACCCGCGCCGCTGGATTCGGCTGCAGGAATTCTTTAGTTTTCATTTGGAGTTCCTCCACTAGCTCGCACGTCACGTCCGTTTTCCTTTCCATATCCATGAAGTCCAGATCGAGCTTGGTGCCTTCTGCACCGCCCATTTTCTCCGTGACATACTGATTGCATTTGTTTATTTGTTTCTTCAAACCTGCGAACGACATTTCTATCCATTCTAGAGATCTTAACCCAACCTGACTTGACTTTTCTGACAGTCCAATTGGGTACCCACATGAACTTCAAAATTAATATGGACTGCCAATCACGTCATAAAAAAAGCACCTGACAGTTGCTTGACGGGTGGCCATGATAGTCCACTTCAAGGGTCACTATGATGAGCCTTACAATGCATACGCATGCAAACTTTTTGGAGAAATACCCCCGCCGCGCCGGCTCCCTGCTCGCTTCACCCGAGGTTCCCCCTTCCTGGCAATTTGCATTTCAAAGTCTTCAGACCGTTGGGCAAGTTTAATTATTTAGAAGAAATATTAAAAAATTCAAGCAAACCTTCAAATGTGAGAGATCATTCGTCAAGAAGCGACAGCTCGTTGACCTAACACCACCGCCGCATCACAACCACCACCACATCCAACTGCTCGTTGACGATCTTCTCTGGATCAGTCCCAAGAATCATTGCCCATCGTCCCCCAAAATTCCGAAAGCAGTCACAACGCCACTCAGCCTATAGTCCAGGAATTATAGAAAAAATAGCGAACAAAAATGAGAGCTAGCAGGATTTTTGTATATAAGCTCAGTTAAGCATGTAGCTTAACATACTAAAAGTCCTCAAGAATCCGGTGTGAGCTTCGGCCGTTGTGGCCTCGAGAAGAACTTGAGGATCAGTTTTTCGCGTATATCTCGTGAACAATGATACTTAGAAAGAAAGTGCCTGGGAAGAAATTGTTGATCTTATTGTCTATAAGAAAGGTCCTCACACATTCCATCGTCAGTTCACTCTTTCTCTGTCAAAACACAAGAAAATTAAAATAGTCCAGATGCCCGATGCTGAAGACTGTATGGACCTTGAGTTTTATGACGGCGGGGTGTCACTTGGTAGAGGTGTTATTCTCTTTTGATTGAAACTTTATGCCATCAATACCAACTATGCCGGCGGCATATACAGGGTGAAATAAAAATAAAAAGTTGAACAAATGTACCTCAAGAACCAAAATAGGTGAAGACATGTAAATCGCCAAAAATATTTCTAATATCATGGTCATAAAGTCGTCGTAAACTTGGATCAAATATGTTGAGCCGTTTCTGAACTATCTTTAGATGACTGAAGTCGTTAGGAAAAAAAAATAGTTCTCCGTATATCAGTGATTCTTCAGATATTGAATCGAAACTTGGTGTTTTGAATCGAAATAATGATAAATTACATTAAAAATGGAATAACAGTGAAAAACCCTCTCTAGGCCAACTACTTTTAGAAAAAACACAGTCAACTTTTTTTATGGCGTTTTGAGGCTATTCTTCAATTTTGTTCCAACTCCATTTTTACTTTCAAAAATGAATTCCGAGATCCTAAAAACCTTAGAAATGATACCCCACACCACCACTGTCGACCAATGCCAAAGAAACGAGATACTACTCGTATTCAAATTCACATAATGGCGGCCATAGCTTCACTTCATATCACACGTCCACTTCGGATATCATTGCCATCCAGTTCAAGAAAGATCCCAAATTCAACCTGGGGGTGATACTGGGGCTCCCAGCGACAGTAGCGTCTTGCAGTGTCAAAATCATGATCTAGACATTTGTTTGATTAGGAAACGTCCCCTGGCGTAGTTCTGTAGCGGCATTCGATGTTTAAAAAAGTGGTTGTCTTTTAGTTAGCCCCTTGAAATCTCGCCCCCCCCCCCCCCGGCGGTTATTCGATTAGTGCAGCGGGTCAAATTGTTCATTTTGGTTCAAGGAATAGTTGTGCCAAATAGGTTGCTTTTATCACAATTTGCAGTATAATCCTGAATTTTGTCGCAAACCGCTATAGTCCAGGAATTTTAGCTGTTTAAATCGCAAATAGCGAACAAAAATCATAACTAGCCGGATTTTTGTATATAAGCTCAGTTAAGCATGTAGTTCAACATAGTAAAAGTCCTCAAGAATCCGGTGTGAGCTTCGGCCGTTATGGCCTCGAGAAGAACTTGAGGATCAGTTTTTCGTGTTTTTCTCGTAAACGATGGCACTTGGAGAAAAAACACTCGGGACAAAATTGTTGGAAATTGTCTTGTCTACAAGAAAGGTCCCCACATATTCCATCATCAGTCTACTCCTTCTTCGTCAAAACACAAGAAAAGCTAAATAGTCCAGATGCTCGATGCCGAAGACTGTACGGACCTTGAGTTTTATGATGGCAGGGTGCCACTTGGTAGAGGTGTTGTTCGATCCATTCTCTTTTGATTGAAACTTAATGCCATCAATACCAACTATGCCGGCGGCATATACAGGGTGACATAAAAATAAAAAGTTGAACAAATGTACCTCAAGAACCAAAATAGGTGAAGACATGTAAATCGCCAAAAATATTTCTAATTTCATGACCATGAAGTCGTCGTTACATGCTTAACTGAGCTCATACAAAAATCCGGCTAGTTATCATTTTTGTTCGCTATTTTTTCTATAATTCCTGGACTACTAGCACTATACAGTCTTCAGCATCGAGCATCTGGACTATTTTGATTTTCTCGTGTTTTGACAAAGAAGGAGAGGACTGACGATAAAATGTGTTGGGACCTTTCTTGTAGACAATAAAATTTCCAACAAATTCTCTTCGGGAATTTTTATCCCAAGTGCTATTGTTCATGAGATATACGCGAAAAACTGATCCTCAAGTTCTTCTCGAGGCCACAACGGCCGAAGCTCACACCGGATTCTTGAGGACTTTTAGTATGTTAAACTACATGCTCAACTGAGCTTATATGCAAAAATCCGGCTGGCTTTCATTTTTGTTCGCTATTTGCGATGTTAACAGCTATTATTCCTGGACTAAAGTGCTCGCCAATTGAAATGGTCCACCCAAAAAAATCAGTCACATTCAAAGTGACATAACTCTTGAATGAAAAAACTATTTTGAATCGTTCAATATCTTCTGATTAGCTCACGGATTGGATTACAACATGTCATGGGCCGTTTTTGGTACAGGTGTTTCGTATCAATTATACAGGGCGCTCAATCAGGTACTGCAAAAATGAAAAAGTTTAAACTGGTCCCATTTCACAAAAAATGGTTTTTGATTTTTTCCAAGTGTTCTAGAAAAGATGTTGTTCCGATACCTTGAGGTAGTTTTCAAAATTTTGAGTCTATCTTCTCCAGTTACACAGTGATCTCAAAAATGCAACCTTCTGGTCTGGCATTTATATCTATTCCAATTGTTGGTCGATTTTGGAAAATAAGGACTCTTGTTGAAGCTTAATACTCAGATGAGAAGGTTCGAAGATCGGAACTGACTGGAGACAAAAAATTTGAAAAAGCGAAGGAATCAAAAGTGACCTAAATATGAAGCACCCTAGAAATCAAGTTCACGGAAATAACTAAAAAAAAATCAACTTGCCTTCTAACAGACTTTTATTTCCGAACATTTTGAGGTATTTTCCGATTTCAAGTGATGAAAATTGTCGATGCGGGACCCATTTTACAAATTCACTTTTCAGAAGATAATACCGGACCTTCCTCGACTGAAAATGCACGTAACCTAGGCTACCTTATTATTGTCGAATGTTTCCTCCACATTTAAAGAGATAGGAACCAGTTCTGATCTTCGTAACCCAGGCTACGTCTATTTTTAGGTGAAAAACGTCCAGAATTACTTTCCCGGCCCCACCAACATGGAGGGAAAGTATTGTAATGGTGCAGAAAAAAAGTTTTGAGATTTCACCGGATATATCCATTTTGAGGTCCCCCAAGTCGATTAAGACCATTTCCAGAATGATGTCTGTCTGTGGGTGTGTATGTGTGTGTGTGTGTGTGTGTGTGTGTGTGATCTTCCACGATAACTGCCGAACCGTTTATCCGATCGATTTGAAATTTGATATGCAGACATGGTTTCGCCCTGGAATGACCGGATTAGTTTTTGGCTGTCATCTGTCAAACAGAAGTGTCACTATCAGCAAATGACAGAAGCTACATCTCACGGAACTTGACTTGCGATATGTCATTTGAAAGCCGTTGAAGAACTGTATTCAGAACAGTTAAAAGTATTTTCCTACCTGTTGTCTGTCAAATTATAAAAAATATCAAAGTCTGGAACTTTGCCATTTAATTATTCAAAATCTATAGGACAGATGTGAACCAAACCCGGCAGGAAGCAACATTACCAAAGAATCAAACTAATGCTGAAGTTGGAGTTTCCCACCGTTTTCCGGACAAGCGCTATGAATTTTCAAAGTTTGGCCTGGCCGAATTCAGCCGGGCTTGCCTGTTCCTCGATTTTTGGCCTATTCAATTTTTTTAGCAACATAGCAACCAAACCGGTAGGTAACTACGTTTTTGTTACGAATCGTATCAATGTCAAAGTGACAACATGAACGCTGTTCTCGGCAGGTTCTCGGTGTTTTCTTTTGTATCTTCTTGCATTATTTGGGGCAACAGTGCGAACCGATCCTTTGTGTTGTTTGGGGCTCCGTAAACCCCCTTGTGTTTTCTGTAGCTTTAGCAACTTCAGTATGCCCATTCCATTGACGTATATGTACAAACTGTAATGTGTGCAGTTCCCTTATTTGATTCGGCACCAGGGCCCCATCCCCATGGTGTCTGCTGTTCAAGGCCCTGATGGGGCCCCCATCTGTGTCTATCAGATTTTGCCGTTTCAGGCCAAAACTGCGGCCTTGTGTCTTCTTGGGTTCGTTGAAGCCCTCTAGGCTCCTGGTGTCTACGGGTGTCTCTTGAAGCCCCACTGAGCCCCCCCTTTTTTTAGTTTTCAGAACTATCGTGCCTTCAGGTGTGGTTCGGACCTAACTTCTTGATGGGCTCGAAGTCTCATTTCAGAGGTCACCACTTGGGGGCCCTGAATTGCACTCAATTAGAACTCTGCCCCAGGTTTTCAATCCGCGACTGATTTTCACCGGCTATTTTTCAAACAATAATTTAGGTTGCATCATTGAAGGCAACAGTGCGCCCCGATTAATTGTGTCTTCAGGTGTTGTTTGGGGCTGCGTAAACCCCTTTGTGTGGAACTAGCATTGCATTCTTGAGATATCACAACAGTTAACTACCTGTAGCTCCAATCAAATCGAAATCAGGTACGAAAACATAAGGTCAGCCTGGAATGACCTGATTAGTTTTTGGATAGATGATTTCGATCGGGAGTCCTCAAGGGACACATTGGGTCTGGGCTTGTCTGGATGCAGCATTGCATTCTCCAAATTCGCAACAATTGTCTTCCTAGTTCTACCTTTCGAAGTATTTTATCACTATGGAAACCTAAGAACCTGTCACTTATTTTGTAGGCTCAACAATGGATGCAGAATGATCGCATAACGCACAACTTACTAGAACTTTTTCAATCAACTTTTCAATTAAATCCAACTTCCCCGAAGGGACGCCTAAATCAAACTCATTACTGACGTCCCTGAATACCGCCGGGAAAGTTTTGTGTCGCCCCACAACAGATTTTTTTCGTTGGAAGCATCCATTTCTGATTTGGATTCATTGCCACAATTTTTGCCCCATACAAATGGAAAACACCTCAAAATGTTCAGAAAGAATGGTTTGTTTGAAGACAAGTTGTTATTTGTTTAATACCTTCCCTAAACCGGATCTCTAGCAAGTTTGTCATTTGAGTCACTTTTGATTCAATCACTTTTCCAGAATTTTCATCTTGAGTCAATTCTGATCCTTGATCCTTCTGACCTGAGCCTTTAGCTTCAACAAAAGCCCTCATTTTCCAAAATCGGCCAAAAACGAATAAAGTTATTACTGCAAAACTTATAAGTTACATTTTTGAGATCACCCCGTAATTAAAGCAGGTAGGCAAAAAAATTTGAAAACTATTCGAGTTTTGGTTATAATAACTCCCCTGAAACACTTGGAGAAAACCAGAAATTATTTTTTGTGAAATGGGACCAGTTCAAACTTTTCCATTTTTGCGCTACCTGATTGAGCGCCCTGTATAATTGATACGAAACACCTGTATCAAAAACGGCCCACGACATGTTGTAGTCCAACACGTGAGCTAATTAGAAAACATAAAACGATTCAAAACAGTTTATTTGTCCAAAAGGTATGACACTTTGAATGTGACTGTATTTTTTGGGTGGACCATTTCAATTGGCGAGCACTTTACTAGGACGATAGCTGCTTTCTTTCGGCCAGAGTCACGGATCATGATTCGGAAATCCGTTGAGTGGATTGGTTGGATTGGTTGCACGTGACACCACCGCCAACCAACCCCGTGAGCGGATTTCCGAATCATGATCCGTGATCCGTGCCGAAAAAAAGCGACTATCACTACGAAGACGATCCCGTTCCCATGACTCCCCCTTTAACGAGCCTGGGTGACACAAGGATTGATCTTGCTCCTTTTTGTCACATCGACTAAAGTGCTAGCCAATTGAAATGGGCCACCCAAAAAGTTCAGTCACATTCAAAGTGACATCAAGCCTATCCTTTCTCATCTTTATTCAGCTATCCATATAGCGCGAGACTTAGATCGCTATGTCCTCGGGTTTATGTTTTTCATTTATCTCGAGATTTATCTCTTTCTTTGGGGGCGGCGCGGCGTGTGGGAACGGCAGCGTTCGGCTAAGCAAATGTTGCACAGTTTGAGTTGGCAGTTTCTAAATGTTTGAGAAAACATCTCAATCAGTAACAATTGTGAAAGTTTTGTCGTTTGGGGGCGGAATCTGGGGGCGGCGACTAACCAAAAGTAGCCTATCCTTTCCCATTTTTAGTCAGCTATTCAATAGCGAAAGAATTAGATCGCTATCCTTGGGGTTTATGTTTTCAATTTTAAAGTGATTGGGGGCGATTTTCAGCAATTTTTTCATGCCGGCGACGCAGATTGAAGATGAAATGTTTCTGGGTTTACGTTTATGAGTGGTGTTATATAACTATGTATTATTCATAAAATGAGAACACCAGAGCATTAGGTCTGGGAGAAATTGCAATATCATGTAATTTCAAGAAAATCGGGGGCGGTTTTCTCTATGTTCGCGGCGCGATATAGACATTCAATATAGCCTAGCCACGCTCTGGGGGTGGCAGCTATGTAACAGCGAGAAAATCAGAAAGCTAGGGCGTCTAGTTTGCGAGGAGTTCGAGGAACGGACGAACGGACGGACAAAGCGGCTGCAATAGTGATTTTCATCAAGATGGAAAATGCGCTAAAAAGTGGTATAAGACCCCAGTTCAAGCAATGGCTTGATTAGAAATGTTGGTGCCTAGAATACTTTCCATCAACCTTCTCTGAGTGGTTTGAGTGGTAGGTACATCAGAAGCTCATCATGGCGGCATAAACAAACAACTTCTACCTCTTGTTCTACCTAATTAACTTCCTTCCATCCGGGCTCGAAACAAACATTGTTGGATCTTGGATCTTGAGATTTCTAGAACAACGAATATAACAACAAAGAAAAATTCACAACTGGCAACAAGACAATGTCAGTCCGACAGAGTGTGTGCTTGATACTGCAGGGATGCCAAACCAGTGAATTCTGTTTTCTTGAAAAAATCTCTTCAACTCGAGCAAAACGTAAAGCAGTAAATAGTCGAGACGAACAATAGTCTCGTCTCATCAAATAGTGTCGCTTCAAGATTAACCCGAAATAATAGATACCAAAACAAGCTGTGGCTTTATCAGTAGGACAAACGAAAATTTGGCGACATGGTCCACAAGTGACGATACTTTTTTCAAGTAGTGAATTCGAAAAAGATAGAATTTTTATAGTCGAGACATACAGAAAGAGTCGTTCTTTCGAATAATGCCAGTAAGAACACTTGTTCCTCCACATCTTTTCGCATAGATATGCAACAGGCACGGAGTGTTCGTTCTTGATCGGCGCATCCACCGTTTGGGCAAATATGGGAGATTCGTCGTTTCAGCTGAGGTCTCTTAACATGGTCCGGACATTAGGCGAAAGCACGAAAGCACCCTGCATTTTATGGTCAAAACATGCCACTGCATAGCTGTTAGAAAGACCATAATAATGACCAGTTACCAGCGAAGATATTTAGTACCAAAGAGATAAAAACGTACTCCTAACAGCTGATAAGGAAAATGAACTGATTACACTAATTTAAAAATGGTGGATACGCCAGTCAAGGGAAGTCGGACCTTCCAAAAAAAGCCAAAATTGTTGCAGCACTATAAAGTAGAAATAAACCTGGGCAACAATGAAAAATTTGAGAGAAAGGTCAGTAACTGCGTCATAAAATCTTGGCGTACCTAATAACATTTTCCGTGCTTACTACACTATACCTACTTAATATGTATGTACCTATACAGAGTGATGTGCAGAATGTTCAATTATTTGTCCAGTTTTACTTTCCTGATCCCATTGTTTACATATCAAAAACGTGAGCGAAATTCCAAAAACGCCCATTTAAAACTTTATAATTGGCATGGACCGCGTTTATACGACCAATTACGTTTAATTTTGCAACAACACACACACATAAAAGTGTATAACCCACATTTTTAACGAGATGTTAAACGTCGCTTATAGATACGGATAACAACAATTATTGCAGTATTATTGTCCGAGTGGGCATAACGGTCCATTGTGCAGCAACGTAGGTTGGTCAGATTCTGGTATGAGCAATTCGGGTGCTTTTTATTTCGTTGATGCTTGATTTGATCTAGTTTGGTTTTTTGTCGGCGTGCAAATTGTACTTTTTGTATCTGTTCAATTAATCTTGAAGTTCGGCAGATGACAGATTGTATGCGAAAGTAAATTTTGCCAACACTTGAGGTGGGCATAATAAAGGTTTAATGAGTGCGAAAATATATAGCCAAACATCGATCATTCAAGCATTTGTTTGTTTGGAAATTTAATTACTCTCAGATTTTGTAAGCACCTTAACTACCATTTCAGACATTAGCTAAACCGTTGACTGACGGTAAAACTGTGAGCATCGGTGAATACTATAAGGTAGCTTGTATATGGTTTATGGTCATGACATACCTGCATCAAACAAACGGACAGAGTCTTGACAAAAATCGGGATTTATACCTATCGTGTGACCAAATGATCAAATGATATCTTAATTTAGGCAGGTTGTGCCCTAGCCGAACGCCAAACGCACTTTCGCACCCCTGAATTTGACCAAGCCACAGCCTGCCTAAAGTGACAATTCATTTGATCACACGATATAATAAACGTCATTGGTGTAAACCAAGCTGTAGGAATGAATATTATTTAATAAGTGATTAAGACGAGGATAAATATGTACAATAAGTATTATAAATGCTATGACGATAAAAAATACAAAAATAACGAGGAGGTAAATACACACAGCATACATAAATCACTTCATTCTATTATTTCAGCTACTCTAGAAACTTCCATATTATTGTAATCGAATTGTAGTGTAAAATCCAACAAATGTTTATATAGACCAAACTTCCCATTTCACGATTGCTCGCTTGCTGAATCGTCATCATCAGCATCACAGATCAATGGTGTATTAGCTTCATTCTTCTTTTCAAGTAGTGTAGCTTCTTCCCCCGACAATTCATGATTCTTTCGCACAATCACTTCTGGTCTCTTGTACCAACCAAACTGCCCACTTACAAGCATTTCTGAAAAATAATTGTCTTAATAACTTTATCAAAATATAGAAGTACCTATCTCATCAAGTAAGTAAGTTAGATCTTCATTAGCGTAAGATCAATAAATTTCTTTTTTGGAGTAATGAGACGTGAAAAACGTATAGGTATAATCAGATCATAACATTTTGACTGCGATGGGTCCTCTGTGGGATTTTCTGTTCACATCCTGGTCTCTGCAACTGTTCCTGTTCCTGAATGGTGATGTCGATTTTCCAGTTAACAGAAATCTTATATAAACTACGGTTGAGGAAACGATTACAGCTTCGACGTCTTTTAATCTGACGCCTTAGCTATGATGATGCTTTCTCAGCCTTGGTATGTACCTAATACTAATCTTCGATTATGTGATCACACTTATGGGTTTAGGTATTAACCACACGTTACAGGTTTCACTGTAACTGCATGAAGATTAACGATAATAATACTATGTTTGAAAAGAAGGAGAAACAGGAAACATACCGATCAAATACACACTATGATCCAAAATTTTACAGATTTTGGCCGTAGATTGGCTTCGGAAAACTTGAATTGCATCGCCGATTCCAAATGTGTCTCCCTTAGTCTTAATCTGCGACCCAGCCACCACTATTTTTTCTGTGGGATTTTCTTCGAAAGCAATTTCATATTTCAGAAGCTTGAGAACTGAATAAACTTCTCCTGTGACTCTGCTACCTTGGTGGATAATCTGAACGATGGTCTGTTCCGAAAGACACGTCAAATCACAGTTTGATACGTCCTGCAAAAAACGGCGGATAGTTTCAATAAAAATCAAGAAAATACTGATGCGGGTATACTTGCCATTGTGTTTAATTTCGGAAGATTTTCAAGAGCAACCTAGCTTGAAAGAAATGATCAACTTTTTGTTGACGGGCGCAGTGAAGAACACTTGCAAAAACACCTGAGTTCGAGTGATAAGAAAATGAAAGGATTTTATTTATTCAGTGTACAAGCTGAATGCTGAAATCTGCAGAAATCTCCAGCACTTTCGCCTCCTTTCAGTCAGAAAGGCATTTTTACTGGGAAACTCTATCAAAGCCGTGGTACACATAATCAAGTGTCTGTGCCTGCCTTATTGCGATTTCAAATTCCGATGGAAATTCCTGACATGTAAAAAATCGTAATCCCAAGATTTCCATCAATAAAATATACGCATCCACCTGATGCAGCCACCCATCAAGAAGCAATATATTTCACTAATTAGAATTGCAATATTCTCTTGTCTTTCTTTACGATGATGAATTTGTTGTTCTACTTTATTGTAAAATGTAATATACCTACGTGCAGGTACGATGCGCCACACACGTTCACAGGTGTTTTACATTTTATCAGCTTTAGAGCCTACTTAAAAAGACGATTTCAACGCTACGTGATTTTTAACGATTACGTTAATTTACCGTATAAAACCTGATTATCCCTAATTAAACTTTGGTGTAGATGTATCTAATACTTACTTAAGTTTCGGTTTGATTGATTTAGTGAAACAGGACTTTCAGGTGGCTGACATTACCTAACTGATGCATTCATTTTTACTTTTACGACCTTTCCCCACTAAAGGAAGGGAACATATTGTGATTATGCTGAGCATTTTTTTAGACAACGAGTAACAATAATAGTACTTATTCATTCATATATATTTATTTATTTATAGTACTAATAATAAGTAATAATATGCTCTATTGTCTAACAACAAAAGAAAATGTTATATGGAGGAAAAAACAATAATTAAAATAAATAAATAACATATCATTACGAGCAGACAAACATTGCCCACAAATGAAAACAGAGTACAACGCAAAAAAAACAGGGAAAAGTCTGTCATCCTTAAGGTGCCCATTCACTAGGGAACCCGGTTGGCCAATCCGGTTGGGTTCGCCGGATGTTGGCTAGTGTGTGGTTGGCGCCAACACCAACCCAACCAAGTTGGCCGGTTTTCCAGCGAGCTTGAAAACGCGGTTGGGTTCGTTGTTGGGTTCGTCAGTGAATGGGTGAGTTGGCCAACATAACAACCAACATCAGGGATAGTTACTACGGCTAATCACGGTATTTGAATCATTAATTGGAATATTGATATTAATTAGACATAAGTGGTTAATTATCATCGAATTAGATTAGCTACTTTGTCTTTTTGATACGGTTATGAAAAAGAACGTCTGCGAGGGAATGACATTTTATTCATGTCAGTGTATGTAATATAGGTACATGTGATACAGGATACCTATATTCAATCCAAGGAATCAGAAATTCACAGTAGGTACCTACTTGATTTCCTTTGTTTTTGCTACATTACAGTCGCGTTACACATCAAGGCGGCAAGATGCGGGGAGAGGGGCGGAGGCAAACGCAAGGCTCAATAATTCATCAAGAAATGTGTAGAGTTAGGAACCATTTCCTTTTTGCAACACTGATAATTTCTCGCGTCTTGTGAATTCAGGATGAAAAGCTATGTATGAGAAAAGAGAAAACCCCCCAAAATTCGCACTTCCCCGCCTGATTTGTAATCTGTATTCAGATGCATTTTTACGTCGATGTAGGTTGGTAAGTAGGTAGGTAATTAGGTAGGTGCGTATAGGTGGAGGTGGGTAGTTGGGTGGGGGTGGGTAGGTAGATACGTGAGTAGGTAGGTGGACACAGGCAGTAACGGACGTAAGTACGTAACTATTCAACGGATATAGCTCTTCAAAGTTGAGAATAAATTACCTTTTTTCGACTAATTTTTGAGTCGCTAGACCGATGTTGCGTTTTTTGAAGAAATACAATCTTGCGTGTCGACTTTTTTTTACCCACTTTCGTTTTGTTCAATGGTTTGCTGTATGACACATAACGCCAGTAATTTTCTTTTTGATCCGTTCATGACTTCGTCTTCATCAACTATCCAAAAAACTGCGCTCGCCAACCCAGTTCGCCAACACGGTTCGCCAGTGTGTGGGTAAGGCAATAAAACGCGCCAACCTGACAGCCAACACAAACCAACCGGGTTGGCCAACCGGGTTCCCTAGTGAATGGGCACCTAGACTAATCTAGACAACTTGGGGGGGCTTGCATAAAAACGCCCAATGAAGGGAAACTCAAGGATGAAGTTGAACTAAATAGTAAAATAAAACGTTGCAAAATCAATCGCTGTGGGCTTATTCCTTGACAGAAACTCACCATCTAGGTCTTTTCCGAAAGCTACAAGACAAGGATGTACTTTGGTTTGAGAAAAAATTATTTTTGGGCTTTGGAAATACCAATGGGCTCAAACCAAAGTACTCATCTTTGTAGCTTTCGAAAGAGACCTGAATGGCAAATTTCTGTCGAGGAATAAGCCCACAGCGATTGATTTCGCAACGTCTTATTTCACCAAAACTGCAAAATGGTCGACAGTGTGGTTGATGGTTGACAGAATGACGTCAGCCAAAAGTGACGTTTTTTTGTCGACACAAGCGCCACCTAGTGAGATGCTCGCTAACTGAATCGAGTTTCAACAAGAGCTTCACATTCCGCTGCGGCGCTACATGTCATGTACGTAGCCCATAGGTCATTTCGTGTTTTAAAGATGTTTTGAAAACATTAATCTTTAGATACCTATTTCGGGAATGAAGCGACGTCGAAATTTTCCAATGTGAACTTTTTCAGACAAACGAAAGCAGAATGCCATTCATGTCATTTTTGGAAGATAGCAAGTGGCGTAGAAGTGAGTGGATTCAAAGACACCTACCCTTCTTCCAGTTCCTGAGCCACCATTTTTTCAAGCAAATTCAGTGTCCAAGCATTGTAGGTTATTTCGGAAATGCCTTTTCGTACGTTGAGCAAAATCGGTTAAAGGGTGACAAAGTTATGATGAAAAACGATTTTTAGATCAACTTCGAAAGGCTGTATGATGCCCGTTATTTTCTAATTCCAAAATATATATTTTTTAAACAGTCTACTTTTTCGCTCTTTGTCGATTCGATTGATAGAGCTTCCGCACCCCAATTTCCTGTTTATTTGAACGGTATAAAATGCGAGATTAAGAAAGATCGAGATTGAAGAGATCTTGAAAAAATTTGCTGACATTATCTCCTTCGCCCATCAGCATGAAATAAATGTCACTTATATTCTGTATTAAAAAATGCTTGCAAATAATTCAAATGAATTCTTATACCTATATCCAGTAAAATAGACATTGAGTATTGATATGATTGATTGACTTATCCGGGACGATCAATGCATTTGGAACAAAAAGGAGACTATTTGCTGAAAATCTATTTATTCACGTCTCAGCAATAATAATTATACTTATTAACTATATTCTCGATATACGAAAGAGAATGGGTAATTCGGTGAAAGTTGGTGCAATTTTATTTTTAATAAACATATACCTACTTCATGATAATATTCCATGCAATTAGGAATTCATGCAGTAGTTTGTTTACATTCCTATATAGCAAGGAAGAAATCAGTTTTCGGCCATTAATTAAGATAAATCATGATTTATTTAATTGGGGAATGCGAAAATTTCCTTAATGCGTTGCCAATCAACAACCGCAAGTTCAAAGAAACCCGAAATATGCATGTCCAGATAATTTTGTAGGTCGCCTACCGTGAGGCGTACCGATAAATAATGGCATATATATTTTTAACAGTTAAACCTCCGCCAAAATTCGTGCATATACTGGAGCATACACTCAAGCTTTTTTAATTACTTAATTTAATATTCAACAGGTCAAAATGTGTTAATGCATAACAGTAAGTGTACCTACACTCAACACTAGGTCGTCAAATACTAAGAGTTGAGTAAATATTTAACTATCACTAATTCTTTATTAATGGCCAAATTACAGCGCTTTCTTTTTAGATGATGGCTACAAAAAACTGCATACTGTCTTTTATTGTTATATTGCTCTTGTTATAAAAATGTGAAGGAAAATAGCCTTGAGGGACATCCCGGAGTGATGGGTGTTTTGTATATGCGTGATGCAAAAAAATGACACTAACACCAAACATCCAATTTGGAGCACGCGGTTTGAAAAGTCAATCGATCAACGGGCAGGTAACTTACTTATTCACAATGTCATTGTCAGTGTTAATCTAAGTAGGTACAGGTGGTACACTGTAGGTATACTTATGTTATTCTTCAAGAAAGTTCATCTAATATAGCTTCATCTGAACAGCCTCGAAACACTCCAGGCAAAATTTGCAACAAAGTTGTCAACAGGTGCACCAACACAATATAATTAGCGGTGTAATCTAGTGAGCATTCAGTTTATTGTTTCGTTGTTTCAGATCCATGGAAATGAAGTGAAAGTAGCTACTTCTAATTGGCGATTTTATTATACCAGTGCCGCATCTTTAGATGTCGATGTTACATGACTGATTGCTGAGCTAAATTCTCGAAGATGCATGATGCATAATGGAACTTTTGCGGCGGCGAGATGCTCATCGCTTTTGAAATTGAAAAATGGCATTTTATTGTCTTCGCATCCCGAATTCCATAATTATGTTCCGCGTATAAATTTCTTACCAACAGAACAAGGCCAGTATTAGCATAAAAAATAATGTTCACTATAAGTAATAAAAACCGTCTTACACCGCTGTTGATACGGCTGTACCCACCGCATCTTTGAACTACCTCACAGAATTTTCAAAGGTAGATCTATGAAGACAAAAGAGATATCACGTCAACTCCAGTTACCGCTTAGCAGACATACATATTAAGTTATTGATGTGGTGTAATGAATGCAATGTGGTCGTGTGGTGTGGAAGCAAACTAGTGACTGAGATGGTTGAGACACGTTCACGTTACCTCTATGACGTTACCTAGTTCAGTTATCCTAATGAAATTAGAAAACACCTACTACCCTAACAGCGTTTTATACCTGGAAAAAAGTGTACTACAACTTGGCCCTTAACTTGGCCTGACAGTAAGCACAGTCCAATTGCAGAACTTCCTGGAGGGTTTCCTTAGCGACGCAAGCACAGAAAATTATACGCATTTTTGTTCCAGTCGGTTAGTCATAAACGCTAGGGTCGTATTCATTCACATTCCATTTTAAAGCTAAAAGCGCATTTAAAGGTGCATTTTTAGGCGCATTCCATATTACAATAACATATAGCCGTTCGATTGTAATTTCTATTTTTGGAAACTCGAACATGAACGGATAACCCCTAAAAATGCACCTCTAAACGCGCTCTTAGCTTAAAAGCGAGATAATATGACCCTTAGGCCCAGTCTTACGAAACCAGGAAAGCGTTATTCGAGTATAGGCGATTGACCTTATTAGGGAAAATGGCCCATTCGTGGAGGAAGTTTAGGAGAATTAATTATCTGAGGAGGTCCAAAGGCAACGTCAGGCAACGTCGGCTGTTACATCAATGGGTGTCACATCAAAACTGTCACTTTGCTGTCTTGTGCAGTCCACTACAAGCAAACTTTTGTTCCTGTGAACCCTTGAGACCCCGTAGGCTCTTTATTGGGCCCCATGTTGATGACCAGCGTCGTCGCAGACCTTTCTTTAAATCATCCATAGGCTCCGCTCAAGGAAGAGCAACAGACTATCACATCCGCACGGAGGGAAACTGAAGCACACAAGCCCAGGGTCGCCGAGAGCTTCGCCCGGCCCCGATGTTGGATGTCACTTACGGGCCTTCTTGAAAATCCTTTGAGTCCGCGAGCAAAAAAATCAGAATTTTGTCTCTGGGTTCTTCAACTTTTTTACTTGGGAGGTACGAAGTTTTCGGGGAAAAAAACAAGCCAAGGCACCTGATAAAGGTAAAATCAATGATGATAATGTGTAACCCACGAGTTAAAAGTTAATGATGAGTTGAAAAACCATTACTTTTTTGTTAGTTGAGCTAAAAAAAAATAGCCCGCGCTCAAGGGCCCCCCACGGGGCTTCGGGCCCCGATGATATATCACCTTCTGAACTACCCTCTCGGCGGCACTGAACAAGCCAGCCTGCCAGCCAAGAAAAAGTCACCTTGGGCTGGCCGTGCAGAGTCAACCACCACCTACCTTTTTCCCTCGCTTTTTTCTAAAGATTTTCTGCTTGGACTTCAGCTGGAGATCCGAATTTTTCATTCTAATAAGCTCGCCATAGCTACCTTTGTGTTTGGGACGCAAACGTTGTCTTTTTTTTACCGCAACCGCAATGTAGTGCATTGCTGGTGGCGTAGTCTTTCAGCGGCGCACCTCTGGAGCTAGATTCACTTCTACAAGCCTGCTATATACGCTTATCATAACATGAAATAAGAGACCGTAATGGTACGCCCCCCCTCCCCTCAGTGACTTTTTCACGTGTTTGGCCTCTGATCATCGGAATCCTACGTTGTGCCTGTTTTTGTTCGCATCTTAACCCTTTGATCCGCTTTTGTTCATGAGGTGAACGACTCGAGGGGGAAGAAGGTGGACTTCAATGAAACACACTCATTGCACAGAAAATTACATTTACTCAAAACAAATAAGTGCAAAGTGCAAAATTAATCTTTTATGATTCTTTTCTCAAAACACCTAGCATGTGACTGCCAGAATGAACAAAATGTACAAAATGGATAAAATGGGCAAAAACAATAAAACAATTGGAAACAGCACAACAAAATATGTCAAACTGTCAAGTCAAAGAAAATGGAGAGTGACGGATTCGGAAAAGAGCACTCATGTGGAAGAACCCAGTCGAAGAAACCACTGAGTTAAGCTCAAAGAAAAAGGGTCTCAAATATGTTGTGACAAAATGTAGAACTCACTGAGACTTTGCTCTCCCTACCGCAACGCAGCAAATAACGCAAATTAACGCAACACAACGCAAAGTAACGCATAATAACGCAAAACAAAAGGTCGCCACACTCACACAAACACACAAAAAAACAACAACTGAAGACACGTTAGTAGACAGGGCATAATAAACAAAAAACTACAATACAACTACAAAATACAACAACTACACAATGGGGGAAATCCTGTTGCGAACCTGTACTCGAGGACACTGTAAGAGAACCTATCCCAATCAAACTGACATTTGCCTCGTTACACGAGCCGCAAGCAACTAAGTTGCAACCAACCGTTCGTATCTACCATGGCTGTCCCTGTCCCTCGCCCTGATAGGTAGTATCAAATCATCTCATCACAAACAAAGCAAAATAAATGAACATGACTCCCCAACAAAAAGTACCGTACAACCTGCTTGGACGGTAAAAGCCCTCTGACACATAGACAAAAGTAAACATTATAAAAGTCAATTTTAGGTTGGGTAGAAGTGGTTGATAGTACAGGAACGACTTTCACGGTATTCAAGAAAATATTAGTAAAATAGGTACATCAAGGCCCGATCATACTCGCAAGCGCCATTTGCAAAACCCAGTGAGTAATTAAACAAAAGGGAAAATATTTGAGGACCGGAACAGACAGAGGGCTCTGAATATTGACTCAAAGATTTTGAGACATCAAAGGTACAACACTGACATTATAATGGAGTTGACTACAAAACTGTACATAAAAATGAGAACATAAAAATATCGCAGATAATGACGTTCAGCTAAAATTTGACACAAAATTACAGTCAAGTGCACACATGAAAAACAAATTACATACAAAAATGACTAATCTGACCATAGAATTATGACATAAAATTCAAACAGACAAAGTTGATGCAATAAACACCTCACGCTGAATTATTCCAGTCAAAAGCGGCATGCGTGCCTTTAAAATGATCTGAACGCATGTTTCCATAAAAAGGACGTACATTTAATTTAATTCGGCAGTGAATGATCAATTGAAACGAAGTAGTGTTCAAAAAGGAAACGACAAACGAATACACAAGTAATTTAAAGATATTACAAAAATTAATATTTACCTACAAAACACACGCACAACACACAGCCTCTTCGAGAAACTACCCACATCTTTCTGCCCTAGTTTTTACTCTCCTGTGCCTGCAGACGGCGAGGGCACCCTCGTTTAAAGTAATAAAACCTCGTCGCGCGACCCATTTACAGTCTTAGGACGGGCGACACTATGGTCGGAAGTCCCAAATGTGACGCATCAAAACTGCCCGACCATGGGTTAACACAAGTTCGCATTTTTGTGCCAGTTTCGATCGTATATGAGAATTTTTTAAAACTAAATATTTCTAGCTATGCAGCGCGCTGATTTAATATACATTTTTATATGGTAAAATAAGGCGAAATCCCACAAGACACAAACGCAAACCCCTTTTCACATTATTTCTACTTGTCAAATTTCCATGTCAATGATGTGGGTATTGTAGGTATCTACTAGTACCTACCCAGGCTACTAGATGTCCCGGTACGAATTCCTCTCCAAAAATTCTTCCACGATCAAGTACCGAGCTCTACACCAGGTGGCGTTTTTTAAATGTAAATCGCCTATCAACCTGGGGTAAATTGCATGCTGACAAAGGCAAGAACAAAGGTAACCTAGAAGATTATATCGAGTATAGCTCTACCAAGCTTATATGTACTTATAATTTATTAGGACGGCTGCAATTATCAAATCGGCTATGTCAAGTCGTCGAGACATGAAAGCGGCCTCCTGAAATGTCCAGAATTCGCCTATTTGATAGTTGCAGCCGTCCCAATAAATTATATCACAACTGTACTGAATTTACGGCCTTGTGATAGTTTCCATAGCTACCAAATAGGAAAACCCTAAATTTTGACTGATTCGAAGATCTTGTATGACACATTCGTTTATACATTATTCATTATTATTGGTCCATTAGACCATTTCCACTGACGATGACGTCACGCAGCTCCGTTTTGAACAGCTGATTCGGGGCAACGTCAGTCAGATGTGCGTTATATGTAACGGGGCACGTGAGCTACGCCAGTTATGTGCGTCAGTCTGATTGGCAATATGTCAATCTGTCAGTCAGTGTCGGTGTGTAAAAGTCACTGGTGACACAAAGTTTTGGCAAACTCACACGTATAGTTGTCATCTCGGTTGTCATCGTTGCCCCGAATCAGCCGTTCGACACGTGCGTGTGACGTCATGTAGAAATGGTCTGTTTATAGGTTAACGCTAGCCGTTACTGCAACGCAAAGTAAGAAAATGAGACAAACACTATCGACCAAGTGGAGGAGTTAAGGCTGGATACATACAGTTATTGATCAATTTCTCATCTTTGCATTACGGCTGTAGTTTTCGTTAATCTATAAATTGGTCTTGAACGCTATACATTCTCATTTTTAAAACACTGTTACGAGCATACAGCGATCCTTGTGCGTTCTGGAGAACACCCTTTCAAGACTATTCCCATCAGATCGTAGGGTACAGGTGCGAGGCTCTGGACATTTCCATAATATACGCGATGGTTTAGCGAACGAAATTTACGTGGCGACTTCAACCTTCAACGGTCGATTAGAAAACATCAGCCGAATTGGCGGAAGCGCAGCTAGAAAACATCAGCCGAATTGGCGGAAGCGCAGCATCTTCAGAGTACAGTATACACTATACTTACACGCGAAATGTGTAGGATTTTTTGGGAGTCGCCTAGAAACCGTATGCCGGGTCACTGTGGAATTTGCTGGAGGAGCGATAGAAGGTTCGAGATTGATAGTCGGAGCTATATAAGGCACCGATCCTCGGCCTACGAGTAGTATTGAATGCCAAGAGCGATAGCGAACGGATAGAAGCGAGTAGTACCAGCGATATTCCCAAGTGAATAATTGTTGGCGTATATTTATTGTAGTACGCAGTAATAAACAGTGTGTGTTTAAAAACTATCGTCTCAATTATTATAAATGAACCCGAACGCGAAATACGTAAAAATACATTAGGTTTTTTCTATTTGTTATGCATTGTATTTTGGTTATAATACCTTATGTATGATACCTATTGTTACGGATTTCGTACATATCACCTATTTTGGTTCTTGAGATAGAAATGTTCACCTTTTTGTTTTTCTCTCACCCTTATAGATATGCCGCCGGCATAAGGCTTCAAGTTTCGATCAAAAGAGAATTAATCAAACAACACGTCTACCAAATGGCATCTCGCCATCATAAAACTCATGGTTCATACAGTCTTCAGCACCGAGCATCTGGACTATTTTACTTTTCTTGTCTTTCGACGAAGGAGAGGACTGGCGACAAAATATGTGACGGTCTTTCTTGTAGACAATAAAATTTCCAACAATTTCTTTTCAGGTACTTTTTCCTCAAATTCTTCTCGAGGCCACAACGGCCAAAGCTCACAATGGATTCTTCAGGACTTTTAGTATGTTTAACTCATGTTTCACTGAGCTTATACCTATACAAAAATCTGGCTGGTTTCATTTTTGTTCGCTATTTTTTCTATAATTCCTGAACTACAAGTTAGAGCCAAAAATTTTAGGAATACATAATTATATTTTTTGAAAGACGATTTCATTTTCCTCAATTATTAGTTGCGTCACGAAGTAGGTTGTGTCATTTGATATATCTTAAGATTGGGGTACGTGGGGGTGAAGGGATCAAAGGTGAACATCCGTAAATGTACTATGTTTCGGATATCCCCCTTGACCTGGGAAATCGACCTGTTTTTTCTCAGAGAAATATTCACTACGAATTGTGAGTCATTGCGGGTGGATAGTTTCCAAATGATCACCCGGTATGTGTATTTGATAATCTGATCATTTGACAATATTAATATACCTATTCATCACATTGATGCTCGGATAAAAACACCATATCACTATCAGGAAGCCTGCAGTAATATATTCTTTTTTTAGAAAACGACGTACGTGCAAGCAGTTTAATGTAATAATTTAAAAGCAAAGGAAAAATGATTATTCCTTATAAAGAAGGTGGAGTGGAGCGCGCGGCGCGGCGCAAAAAGATGGCATCTTAAATTCAGTCATATAAAGGTATTTAGGTTTATGTCGTACACAATAACGATTCTTATCACGCAGTATTTCATTCCAGAAACCAGCCGCGACGAGTTTCACTCTAGACGCAAGAGAATGATGTTGGAAAATTTAAAAAAAATCAAAGTCATGCTCTTGTCATTAACGAAAAGCCAACACATATCAGAGAGATCTTTATTAAGTATTGCATTCCGAGTCGGTAGGTACATTACAACATAATAAATATTGGTTGAAGGTAATAATTGATCCAATAATTTCTGCCTTTTCAAATCTATTATCGCTTCCTTTGTTGGTTCGGTAGGATGATAAGTACAATGTGAATGGCACAAATCAAATTTTGAATAAATTGAAATTAATTGTCAGTGATTTACAATACCGCTATAAAAGACTAAACTAGATAGCGTGGCCATTAGTGGTTATTAGCGATGCAAATATGGCTTTTACGACAAATAAAAAATGATTTCTGCTTTAATGATGGGTTAATCGTTCCGGTGACAACTCTATTAGCAAAAGAAATTTTCTTTTGCCAATATAGAACGACTGATAAAATATGCTAATCAGATGTGGACTTTTACTTTGAATGATCAATTAAGTCTTATCAAAATTATCCAGCTGATTAAAAAGTATATGGGAGCTTATTTGCACGGCGGTTAGACCTTATGACTGAGACACGTGTCTGTCCTCATCGATGAAAGAATAGCAGAACAAATTAGAAACATCAACCTGTTCCGCATCCCGATTTGAATAAATTTCTTTTAACCTTTTTTTGAGTAGCTTCTTTTATACCAAGCATTGTCACTTTGCATGTATGTTACTGAGCGCACCCTAGACCAATCTGGATGTGGGGACATCGACGCAAATCGTGCAGAGACTTTATACAGGGTGAAGTAGAAAAAAAACTGTTGAAAAATCGTAAATCTTGAACTATAACCGATGGACGAATGTGAACCAGAATATTGAAAAAGAGTTTCATGCTCATGAAGGTGCTGCAAACAGGAAAACCAGGTCCTGAATCGCGCCGCCAATGACCTCTTCGCCGCAGAAACCTTATCAAGTTCGTTTTTCTTGATTTCCTTCCACTTACGTGACAGTCATGACCAAATGGAATTTCGGATCAATGACATGTTTGCTATATTATAATCCACATTATTTTGTGGAGTCAGTCACTAAATTTGATCATCATCAGCCAAATGGTGTTCTTTTGGCAAAGAGTTGAACAAAAAGTTTGCTTCAATTTTTATGAAAAAAGGCAAAAACGGCAGGGTCACGTCCTCCTCTCAAATTCGATTGAAGGAAATCCGTTACCAAAAATGCTTCCAATTGATACTGATATAGTTCGGAGAAATGTGTTCAGTAGTTTAAGATAAACCGAAATGGATTGTTCTCTCTTAGCTCTGCAGGAGGGACCTCAAGAATGTCGCTACAGCTTATCTTTGAAACATTTTTTGTTGAATATGGCCAGAAACGCTTCAAAGATGAGCTGTAGCAATATTTTTGACGTCTCTCCTGCAGAACTAGGATGAAACAATCCATTTTGATTTAGCTTCAAACTAGAGAGCACATTCCTCCGAGCCCTTCCAGTATCAATTGGAAGCATTGGTAACGGTAAAAGATATTCTTCAATCGGGTTTGAGAGGAGGACGTGACCCTGCCATTTTTGGCTTTTTTACAAAAATCGAAGCAAAGCTTTTGTTCAACTCTTTGCCAAAAGAACACCACTTGGCTGATGGTGATGAAATTTGGTGACTGGCTTCACAAAATAATGTGGATCATAACATCACAAACATGTCATCGATCTAAAGGTCCATTTGGTCATGACTGTCACGTAAGTGAAGAGAAATCAAGAAAAATGAACTTGATATAACGTTTCTTCGGCGAAGAGGTCATTGGCGCAATTCAGAACCTGGTTTTTCATTATGAAACGATCGTGTGTGTCCAAAAAATTCGTCAATCTTTGTTTTTTCAACAATTCCACGAACGGCAATTTGAAGATGGCGCTCAAGACGAAAAAAAAAGTTGGAGATGTTAGTTTCGGATCTAGCAGGCTTTATCGATGTCCCCACATTGTGTTTCATTTTAAACATGATTGTTCGGCGGAATATCAAGTTGCAGCTCGATATCTCCAAAAACAACTGATTTATTAAAGAAATAAAAAAAATAAAGAAGTTTTACTTCTTCCAGCGTATTTCGGAAACGGCTCAAGATATTCCAAAACTGTTTGCAGCATCTTCATAAGCATGAAATCCGTCATCAATATCCTGATTAACATACGTTCATCGGTTATGGTTCAAGATTTCCGATTTTTCAACAAATTTTCATTTTCTACTTCACCCTGTATAAAGTCTCTGCACGATTTGCGCCAATGTCCCCACACCCAGATTGGTCTAGGGTGGTCTCAGCAACAGGCATGCAAAATGACAATGCTTGGTATAAAAGTGCAAGGTACCCCCAATTTTTTCCCCTTAACGTCCGGACTATTGCGGAGTCAATCCCTGTGGGTTTATTCCTTGATAGAATCTTACAATTTAGATCTCTTTCGAAAGCTACAAGGATTACGAGCTGAATGCCGCCTCGTAAAATAAGACAATTAAATAATAAAAAAAAAATGTACTTTGGTTCGAGCCCATTGGCATTTCTAAAAATGTAATCGAAAAATATTTTTTTGATTTTTGGATTTTGAGAATGCCAATGGGCTCAAACTAAAGTACATCCTATGAATGAGTATGAATGTAAAATCGATAAAGGAAGGAATAAAGCAGGGGAAAAGTCTTGCTTTTCTTCAGTACAATTATTCATTTGCTAGATTTATAGTTGAATCTGTCACCGGTTAATCACCGATTTCCTGCCCTTTCATGCTTACATCAATTCTTACGCGCCAAAAAGTGAAAAGTAAGCTCTAATCAGGAAACCTGCTGGTTCTGTGAGACAAAACCTTAGACCATTGATAAAATAGACTATTCTGTTCACACTTAATGATTATAACGCTATGAACATGCCCGCACAGAAGAAAAACAAAACGCTTAAGCCAGATGAACCAGGGACGCAGTATTATAGATGAGTTCATTTCATAAATCTTAGAGGCCTCATGAATGGATATATAAGGATTTTGAAATCATCTTGGTGTAACTTGAATGAATCTCTTGACCTGTAGTATTTCTAAAAAATTAAGAATGACCACCTAGAGCACAAGAGCTTCCCTCTTGCCTCGCTCCCTCACTTCGCCGTTGTAGTGACACTGACAAACCTTCCAATGCTTTTTGGACAGGGAGCTGGTGCCTCAAAACTTACGTCATAAGGTACATGATTTTAACCCTGTAGGTCTAATGTGCGTTGATAAGGTTGTTGAAAATGTCTTTGTCTTACATGTCAGACCGAGGGCTTTAGGCTGGTATAGGCTTGTCAATTTTCGAAAAATGTCAAAAATTTATGTCATAAGGTACATGAATGAAACCAATGGGCTTTTGTGTGGGAGCATCCCCTCAATCAAAAATCGGGTCATAAGACAAAATTTTTGGGGGCTCTCGGTCCATAAAACAAGTTTGAAATTTTCAAAAGAGGCCAAAATTTACCTCCTCCTGGAGACTTCTCCTTTGGCATAATTTTAGGAATGAAAAACGATTCTCATATGATTTTTCACGCAGGTTTCGAATCTGTCCACAAAAATTTTTGATGGTACATCGCTTACAGGGTGCAACATCGAATTTTTTTTCTTAAATCGTACACCCTGTATTTTAACATGGAAATCGATTCCGTTTTTCATTCTGATTACAAATATATACCACACTTGGTGGATTAGTCATAAAAACGCGTGTAAAAAAAATTGATAAATTTTGGTCTTTTTTAAAAAATTTCAAACTTGTCTTATGAACCGAAAGCCCCCAAAAATTTCATCTTACGACCAGATTTTCGATCAAGGGGATGTTCCCACACAAAATCCAGTAGGTTTTATTCATGTACCTTATGACGTAAATTTTTGGCCATTTTTTCGAAAATTGACAGGCTCATACCAGCCAAAAGCCCCTGGTCTGACATGTAAGACAAAACAATTTTCAACAACCTTATCAACGCACATTAGACCTACAGGGTTAAAATCATGTACCTTATGACGTAAGTTTTGAGGCACCAGCTCCCTGTCCATTTACTCACAACCACCATTGTAATTGATCAATTACTGACTTCAAAAGTTGTAAAATAAACCATTACAAACTATCACTGTCAACCCTGGTGAAAAGTAATGGGTATGTCACTTTCAACTCGGGTTGAAAGTGCATGCCTTGTTCAAAAGTAACCCCTTCTTATTTGAGTTATTGCATCGCAGTTTCGCTTTTTTGCGTTGTCTTGGCTATTTTTCTTGTCCAGCACCACTTTGCACCAAGTTTTCATTCACTATTTCCATTGCCTGTCGCTTTTTATAATTGTAATCTTTTGACATCTAGGGCACGTACTGTCAAATTCTCATCAATAAAAATCGACCTGTTCCGGCGTTTTTCTTGAAAAAAATTTGTCAGGGAGAAATATGGGGTGGAAAGTATGAAAATGAACAACCTGTATATGATTTCATTGAAATATCAAATTATATATCTGGATTCAGAAGAAAAAGCCGCATCATTTCCAATATACTGTATACTACCTATGAGATATAGAGAATTCAGTGTCCAAATTTGAATTCTACGGGCACAATGGCTGGGAGAATTTTTTTACCCACCAATTTATTCCAACGGGGAAAATTTTAACAGGGAGAGAAATCTTGGTGCATCACCCTATACACCAGAAAAACAACTAGTGGACCAGTGAATTTACCTATCGATTTGGACAATAAACCGCAGCAGTTTTCTCCATTGAGTTCATTAAGATCCGATGCGATAGAGTTCCCATTCTTATTCAAGTTATAAAAGATGCAATAAAGACTGAACTATTCATTGGATCACCAGCGAAGAATTCAGAAAGTGTCCATTCGATTTTTCCAAGAGGTGAATCACTGCCTATTTTATTACTCATTTTAGGTGCGGGTACTGAGTTTTTAAGATTCTTTTCTCACAGCACACCTGTACCCAAAAAAGAAATCATCCGATACCGAACTTCCAATGACCAACAGACCTGAACTTCTTTCGGTAATGCACCTCTGGTGTAGTGCGAGGGCACATATACACACACACTCTGCTCGTACCGTAAAAGAGGCCTCTTCGGCATCCTTATCGGTATCGGCAACGTAATTAGATGTTCACTTCTTCTGTCTGTGCTTACACGGCGAAGCTGTCGGTCGGACGGTTGGCTGACTGGGCCGGCCGCAGCCAGCAGGAAGGCGAGTTGGCGAACGAGCTCAGCACACCGCAATGCTGCTTAATCTCACAGCTCTAATCTCCTCTAATGCAATGTTAACACGAGATACCCGATATGATTCAGTATGTGCACAGGATTAATTGTCTATTACCGCTGGATCTGCGGAGGATCACTCCGATTTTACTGCTCATGCTCGAGCCAGCCGCGAGTTCTGGTCAGGTCTGCCAGCTAGGGATAATTAATTTCGATTTAATGACCGTTACACTACTTCTCCCCCATAAGTACGTAGTTAATCTCTCAACGGTTGGACACTAAGACTCCATTTTTTGCTGGTAATTAATTCCCTGTCTGCTCTGCAAACATTGCCAGCAAACATCCGCGACCACCTTGCCGTCGTAAAAACAACTGCAGCGTACCGAAAAATCCATTGCACGGCATGTTGACTATTTCCTCAATGTTTTATTTAATTTTTTGACTTGAATAAATGCCTAAATAAGTATACATAGTTGAAAAATATGAGCAGGTAGGTGTGTAATCCATTGACAACTCAAATCTTTGCATTATACATCCAAACACATATCAAACAACACCTTGACTATAAAGTCTCAGGGAGCTGCAGAACTTCACTCTCAAGGAAATCCGGTTTTATCACCACCCTTCTCAGAAACCTTCTTTCATCCACCTCCAGAACGGCGTATTATGATGGTGATAATAATAATTTGAGAATTCAAGAATTGATCGACGGGGAAAAAGTTGGCACTGAAATACCAAAATGTTGATATTTTTTGATCACTCTGTTATTAAAATAGATAGGCAAAAAAACAAAAGTCGGTCGAGGGTAATAAGGTCTATCTTCATGCATTTGATGTTATTTTTTTTTAAATATATATTTAATATTTAAAACCTTTGTAAAAATCAAGAATAGATAAATAACATTATAAAGTTTCAAAATGTGAACGCTGTTCTGTCTCCGCATAAAAATTCTTCACCGGTTCGCTATTTCCCTCTTACTGCTTGCTGGCAGGGTCGCTATCGTTATGGACAGGGAGCTGGTGCCTCAAAACTTACGTCATAAGGTACATGATTTTAACCCTGTGTAGGTATAATGTGCGTTGATAAGGTTGTGAAAAATTGCTTAAATTGAGTTAATTATTGACAAACGTTCTGACATAATTTTCAAAAAATTGTTAAACTGTGGTGCCAGAACTCCATCCACAGATGTGACCAGTGGAGTGAAGGTGGCATGTCTTAGTTCACAAGCAGGGAGGTATTTCCTCTTCTTTTCCTCCTCAGCTGAAGTTAGGACCGAGTGAACTGGACGGCTGCTGTGTGAGGGAGCATCTGTGTCGACGACACGAAGATCGAACAATGCCTCCCTCTGAGCGTCCCAGACGCCTAAGTCACCTCTCAAACCAGGGCCATTCTCGTTGATTATGGGTCCCTTTGTCACGTTTCCCCATGCCATACGACTAAGTTCATACAATAGGTCTCTAGTTTCGTTGCGCCGTCGTGTGATCAAACCACCGGTTTTACAGCTTAGGGCATGTTCATCACAAGAATTGGGCATCGAGATTGGATTTCTGTAATATCTTATAGACAGAGTATCTTGGAATTCGTTTGGAGATAAGTCAAAGTTGTCCTTTCTCGTTGATGTAACTGAGAGCCAGCCAGATACTTTGACTTTTGTCTTCGAGAAGATAGCCCTCTCAATTGCTCGTTTTCCAACCGGAGTGAATTCTTCTAAGGTGGTAATTAGTAGATCGTCTTGAATTCGGCCCTTAGCTAATCTTCGTTCTTGTCTAGAGTCATGCATTAGCTGTCGATGTTCATCTAGATCAAAAGGAATATTTCCTTTTATTGATAAAGATAGGTGTAAACTCCCATTCCATGATGTATCATAGTTGATTTTGGCTGTTGTTACAGGATTAGATATCGCAAGTCCTTCTTTATTCACAGGTAGAGAAAACATTCTTGATTCTTTGTCAGACACTGGACCATCGATCATTTTAGTCATAAATTCGTTTTTTTATTGTTGACTAAAGTGACTGGTATGCAAATTTTGTACCTTTCATCACTCGCTGTAAATAAGTCCATTTGAACTGGATTGACTTGACAAAAACTGTATATGCAGCTTGAGGGAAGTCCCTGCTAGCTTCTGATAGTTTTGTAACAGTAGCTATCCATGAATTTATTTTCTCTCCGATAAATTGATCTTTTTCGTTATTACAGCTAATAAAACTCCCAAGAAATCTGTTTCCAGTTCTGACGACAATTTGTGTATCTCTAAAAACTCTTTCAGCTTCTCTTGTGTGAGACTCTGCAACAATCACGCTTGACTTTGAATTTTGCGGTTGACAACCATATTTTGCACCTATGTTACATAAATCATCCCAACATATTCGAAGGTCTATGATTGGCTTGGTAGCAAGAGCGAACATCAACATAGCTAGTGGGTCACCTTGAGTGACGCCTTCACAACTGTATAGTCTGTTCTCTGATCCTTGGACGACCAATTCAGAATGACCTCTATAGCAGTTATATAGGAACTGAGCACATCGAGGCCAATGAATACGAGCTTGCCATAAAGCTGACTGGCGATTGATCGTATCGAAAGCATTGGTAGTGTCAACTAGCAACATACCCCAATCAGGTTCTTTCGAATTTTTTTCCTCGAATAGGCCACTCATGCCATGGACTGCTCCCTCTATTCCACCAGTGAGCCCAGAACAAGGCTGTTCTTTTCCACAAACCTCTGTTACGTCGTTCCCTGTGATCTCGATAATGCGTTTTGATAATAATACTCGCCTTAAACATTCTCCTACTCCAATGGGGCGTAGGTACGCCTGGATTTTTATGGTTAGACATCAGCGTTTCTGTATCTTCCCAAGGAACAATTTGATTATTGAGCTTCATGACAAGTTTGGAAACAGCTTCTCGTAGACGTTGACTTGCTCGGCCATAACGCAACAGGAAATCTGACCAGTGTTCTGATGTTGAGCCTCCAGGTCCTCCGCTACCATGAATTTTGCGAGCTACTTTTTCCACCGTTTCTGGTGAAACATCAATCTTGAGTAGTGGTTGTAGTTCTGTGACATTGTCTGGTAGGAAAAACAAACTTTGTTCCGGAATAGTAGGGCTTGGATGTTTTTCTTCAAGAACGTCTATCACAGTTCTACCAGAGGCGTCAATTTCCGTGTATGGTTCCAAGATACCATTATCTGATCTTTTCAGCAGCCAGTTTGAAGCTTCTGTGACTTTTCCTCGTAGAACAAGTCGATCGAAAATTTTGAATTTGTATTTTGAATCATTTTTTAGGTTCTTATTTTTTTTTCAATAGCTTGTCGCACCTTATTGATTTTGTTATCAGAATGTCAAATTGATCTTCTTGCCAGAGTTGTAGTCGACGCTGTAGAAGATTCCGAATGTATTTTGCTTTTCTCACAGAAGATTCACGCTGCAGCATGGTGGATATTGTTACGAGCGGCGATCTCGTTTATATTGGTAAACACTCGACCTTTCTGGATCCTTCCTTCTATTAGATCGCAGTGTAGAAGTCTGGAGCGATGTGGTGCATTCCAGAGCGTTCGTGTATGTGAAACTCAATGGAGACTCGAACGTTCGATCAAGGCACATCAGTCCACTTTGGCGGAGGCGCAGATTCCAGAACACATGGAAAGCACGCGGAAGGTGTATGTGATTATTCAGGAATGGTCTAGAAACCGCATATGCCAGGCACTATGGAATTTGCTGGAAGTAGACAAAAGGCTCGGGAAAATTATTTGGAGGCCTTATATAAGGCATCAACCGGCAGCTCGCGGCAGTATTGAATTGGAATGCGAGCGATAACAAGCGAAGTACCTGCGATATAATTCCAAGTGGATATTTGTTGGCGTTATTTATTGTAGTAGTACGCAGAAATAAACAGTGTGTGTTTAACAATCGTCTCAATTATATTCGAACCCGTACGCAAAATATCGTAACATTTGGTGTCTGAAAGCGGTATAATTGGGAGTAATTGGGCCTGCGACTACAGGACGTTCGGAACATTTGTGATTTGGTAAATGCCGGAGACGAGAAGCATGTCGAAGACATGAGTCGAAGACGCTTTGGCGAGCATCATGGCGATGATGCAGGAGCAGAAGAATATTCTTCAAGAACAGGAAAAGAAATGCGTCGAAGAGCGTCGAGAAGACAAGGAAGAACTGAAGAATCTTCTAGAAGGGCAAGAACAGGAATTGAGAAATCTGTTAGAAGAACAGGAAAGGAAACGCCTGGAGGAAAGAGAAGAAATATTAGCCGTTGTGGAACAACAAACGCGGTATTTCGACGGCAGTGTTAACAAGCTGGAAGAGCAAATGGTTGCGATGGTAGAAAAAGAGGTGGAGGCGGTGACGGCCAATATAACGAAGCTGGAGCAACAGGTTCAGAAAACCGCCGCCAGTGCTGCGATGGTCAGTTCAGCGGGTGTTCATCGTGTGAAGTTGCCGAACTTCGATGGGAAAAGCCCATGGACTACCTATAAGAGGCAGTTCGATGCCGCTGCCGAAGCAAACGGATGGAGCGACGATGAGAGAGCTACAGCTTTAGTCCTGGCTCTCAGAGGCCCAGCGTTGGAGCTGCTCCAGACGATTCCTGAAAGTGAGCAGAAGGACTTTGCCAAGCTAACGAGGGTCCTTGAGCTTCGGCATGGGGACAATCATGTGCGGCAGATCCATCAAACCCAGCTGAAGGCCAGGACACAAAAGAGCGGAGAAAGCCTTCAGGAACTCGAATCCGAAGTCCTGAGGCTGGTTCACCTGGCCTATCCAGCTCATCCAGCGGATGTTTTGGCCGACATCGCCAAAGAGACCTTCGTGGGCGGACTAAGAGATCCAGATCTGCGTCAGATGGTCATGATCAGCAATCCAGCCAACATTCATTCAAGCTATTCGCATCGAGGCTGCCAAAGATGCTTCGCGCCCTCATCGTCTTAGGGAGGTGAACTTTGACGAATCCGGAGCATCACATACTTCCGAGAAATCTGTAAAAGAGATGTTTGAGGAGCTTCTTAGCGCCATGTCTCGGAACAGACCCCAAGGCGAACCAAGAGCTGGAGGAAGACCGCGTTGCTTCGGCTGTAGAAAACCGGGACATCTGCTTCGGGACTGCAGGCAAAGGTCGAGTTCAAGTGACCATTTCACACCGGGACGGAGAACTCCCAGCCCTGATGGACGCTATCAGGAAAACTTATTCCAGCTAGCGCTAAAAGGGCGCACGTTAGCTGGCAGTTCTCAATGCCCCAGGAGTAACTTCGTCTCACTGCTGCGGAAGTCACCCAATAGCCTTCTTCTCAGTGGAAAGCTTGACGAGGACGATTGCGTGTTCGTAATCGATACGGGAGCCACGAAGTCAATCGTTCGCCGAGGGATACTTCGAAAGCAACGCATTGTGCCACTGAGGGACGGCGCTCGTTTGACTACAGCTACCGGAGAGTCTGCTACATTGCACGGAGAAGCTGAAGTAAGCATTCGCTTCGGACGATTTCTTCTGCGAGAAAAGTTCCTGGTCGCTGACATTGTTGACGACTTCATACTTGGCCTGGACTTGATGGATAAGTACGGATTCGTCCTGGATGTTGGACAGCGGACGTTGAAAATCGGAAACAAGGAATTGGCGCTCAGAACATCCATGAAGGCCGCTGAAGAAATCCGCCTACTTTCGGCTGAAACCGTTCGTGTAGCCGCCAACTCCGAGAAAATCGTGTGGGCAACACTTAACGGACATCCTGGAGGACATGTCGCCGGCATTGCTGAACCCGACACAGCTGCCAGCTGCATCATGGCTAAGACATTGATTAACATGGACAAGACAAAAATCCCGATCAGAGTCATTAACCCGAACAAGACGAGCAAAACAATCAAGGAAGGAGAGACCCTGGGCAAGTGTGAACCCGTAGAGTGGATCTCACGCTGTGAAGACGTATCGACAAAGGCTACGACTCCCAAGCTCTTGAAGAAAACGCTAGTGGAGATGTTTTCGCCTGATTGGAAACATCTGGATAGCAAGGAGAGGGAGCTTGCGACGCAATTCATACAGGAAGAAGCTGCAGCCTTTGCGATGGAAGGTAACCCTACCGGAAGGACCAGCATGATCCAACATCGAATCAACACTGAGAACGCCGCACCGATCCGACAGGCTCCCCGGCGCTTACCATTGGCGAAGCAAGAAGAGGTGTCGAAGCTCTTGAAAAACATGTTGGATGAAGGCGTGATCGAAGAATCGACGAGCCCATGGTCTTCACCGGTTGTTTTGGTCACGAAGAAAGACGGTAGTACACGATTTTGAGTGGACTACCGCAAACTCAATGATGTGACGAAGAAAGACAGCTATCCACTTCCTCGGATTGACGACACTTTGAGCACGCTGTCTGGATCGAGATGGTTTTCGACGCTTGACCTGAAGAGTGGTTACTGGCAAGTAGGACTCCACAACGACGACAAAACCGAAATCGAAGTACCTGCGATATAATTCCAAGTGGATATTTGTTGGCGTTATTTATTGTAGTAGTACGCAGAAATAAACAGTGTGTGTTTAACAATCGTCTCAATTATATTCGAACCCGTACGCGAAATATCGTAACAATATAAATACCAACATTCTATCTGATGGATATTCTGACCTTATCATAGCATCGATTTCATCAGTCAGTGTATGTACTAATTGACGAGCAGCTGTACCTTGAGGTAGATCATACAGCTTACCCTTCAGAGTACATATCTTTTTCCATCTTGAGCACCATATTGAGTGAACACTACCTGTGGCACTTTTATGAGCATTTAGGATAGGTGCATTGTGCATTGAATGCTTCTTCTAGTGGTGAATGTATTGGTGAGTTTTGGTTTGATTCCGATATTGTCGGCTCATGCATAGCTCTCATATGACGACGTAATCCATTTCTTTTGAATACTCGAACACAATAAGAGCATGCGGTATTGTGTTAGGGCTATAAATCCCATTTGAATTTTGTTTGTCAGGTACGAGGATCGAGACCGACGGAGGACTCAAATGATAGGGTCGTTGACAGTTTTGTTTGAAATTTAATTTTTTTTTCTGGCTTTATCAGCAAATTTACTGCTGCAGTCGCTAACGCTTCTTGCATCGATGCTTAATGATGTGTTCAACAAAGTTCTCTGAGTTCTAGTCATGTGTAGTCTAGGTCCAGATCGATCAGATCCTTTTTTTTTTTGGTTTTGCTGCAGTCAATACAGGAGCTGTCATGATTCTGTGGTGTTTGATGGGCTTCGCTTTTTCTTGATGGTCCAGCTTCTTCGGTGCTTTTTGTGTCATCTTCCATGCTGCCATTTTCTTTTTAAAACTACAATTTTGTGGGTATTGTGGGGGCATATAAGCATCCTCATTATCAGATGACATTGACATAGTTTAATATTTTCGCATCGATGTTAAAATTCATGAAAAAAAATGTTTGGTCAAACGGGGCTTGGTTGACCGCATCGGAGTTTTGCAACGTTTTATATGCCACCCTGTATGAACTTTATTTACAGACTCTTGAGCTTCCTATCTGTAGGATGAATTACCAAAAGATAAGGCTAACGGACAGAGGAAACCAAAATAAAATCGGCCGTGGTCAAAAAAGTTAAGCCTTTTTATGAAAAGGTGCATGAAGTTTTTGAGTGTGACACATTGAGTGTTGCGCAGCTTTCTTGGAAACAGCTGCTTATATACCTATTTATAGAAATTTTACTTGAAAATTACTTCTTCCCAACACTTTGGGTTGCTATAACAAAGAATACATTGCAAAAAGATATAACATGAATAATGTAGAATATAACAGAATAAATGGACAAAGTGTAAAGTAAAATGACTTACCTACTTATTGTATGAATGATTTCGTAGAATGTAAATAGAATTTTTTAAAACAGATAGCCCTATCATTTCTAAAAATTTCGAAGGCAAACCAAAAAGGTATCAAAATTCTTTGGAAAAAGTGGTGATAGTTCCGCGGGCTCCAACCAGTATTTCTATGACCTGGACATCCCTCAGGCCATGCGACTTTTTGAAAAACGCTATTGTTGGATCATAGACACCTTGTTTTTCTTTGTTGACCATACCGGGTTGTTCTTCGTTTATTTCGAATCTAACAGTTGGGTCTCAGATCCAACCCACGTTTTTCTCTCGGTTGATAGTCCAGGATGTCCACCCTTCGGATACTGCCGGAGTCCGCGTTACATGTCACTTCCTCAAAGACAGTTAAGCCCTTAATTCGTGAAGCGTCAGCGATTAAGGTGCGCACTGTGTGGTGACGGTGATTTCGTAAGCGCTCTCCAAATGGACAAGATCCAAGAATATGTGGCAGTGTTTCAGTGATGAATTTCTCGGCGTCGCGTCGGAGCAATGCCGACACCAATAATTTTGATTGCATCTTCAAGTTCCGAAATTGACAGGACTTTGTGGTCCAAAATATTGTTTGATGGTGAATATTCTTTGAAAAGCATCACTCCTACTTTGAAGTTCAAATTTGTCCAATTCTCAAACCCACGATTCCTTAGAAATGATCTCGCTGATCTCGCTGTCATATCAAGAAAATCTTCTGATAGCTATAACTTCTTCAAACAGCAAACAGATACCTCCAGATGCTCAGATGTACCCCAAGCAAAAGCCTGAGCGTCGAAACGACGCGGGAACCGACACGTAGCGTGCATAACCCCAGCCGGCGAGCAAGAAGCAAGCAAGAAGTGAAGAACATCTAATTACGGTGCCGCGATAAGGACGATGCCACCGCACCACGCCGCGCTGATGCCGATGGTATAAGCACCAGCAGCACCTAGTCGGTCCGTGCAGCCGCTGCGTCTACCGTGATTTCTTATCACCTCACCACCAGCGGGTAGCCAGCCGATGGAGATCAGCATCACCTGCGACCGTGCTGGTGTGCTCCTCGTATGATGTGCTTGTATCAGGTGAAGAGGAAGGTGTGAGATGGAGACGGCATACAGCACAAAGGGTGTCTGGGAGAGAGTTTCCAGTGACCCACTTGTCTACAAGATGTATGCCATGCACTGTTCTTTCAGCCAGTCGGTAGCCGATTGTCGTCGCGCGCGCCGGATCAGCCAAACCGAACGATATCAAAAGCCGGCACCTCAACACACAGGTACTTTACCTGAGCACCTCCTTCGTCCGGACATCGGCGTGGTACGAGAGTGATACCAATACGCTGGAAAAGTGCAGGGACAGTGCGCGCGAGCCGCTAGGATTATACCGAGAATTGGTCTAGGGTTGGGAGCCTTTGCGGCTGCCGTTCAAAGGTAGGGTCCTTTACAATATTTATTTTAATTCCCATAAAAAAAATTTCTAAAATTTTATCTTGCAATCGTAGTTTTTTTCTCTCAAAGCTATGAAGACCATAAAAAATAAAAATAATTTGGTCTCTTAATTTTTGTTGATTTTTTTTGGAAACCTCAAAAATGAGGGTGATGATGAGGATAAAATGATGTTGATTTTTTTGGGTGCCTCATAGGCACACGTACGTCGTAGGGAGCAGTTTTGATAAAGCACACTGATTAGTCTTGTTGTGATACCTACCTAGAAGTGTGAAAATTTCGATTTTATTTCGAAAATACTGCACAAATTAGATTTCACTGTTTCAATTTTTTATTTTCTAAATAATTTAAATAATTCATCAGTTCAAACCCTTTTGGTAAAAAAATCTATGGCTTTGTACTTCAAGGAGTATTTGGGAGTAGTTCCGGAACCGGAAGTGACCGGAATTTTGGAACTTTTTGTGTAAAAACCTGACAACTTATTTATGATGAGGTAAAACACTGTTTTGCATGATTGTGGTGAAGAAGAGATTATCCCTGGAAAAAATGGAAACAATCATGCGACACCTTGTACCTATACGGGATGGGGTGGAAAATTCTGGATGATATATCATTCATTTGGAAATCAGCTTAAAAACCCTTCAGGATTTTTTTTTTTTAATACCTATCCCAAAGAGGAGATTCTAGGGCGGCGAGGAAAAAGTTATGTGTGAATATACCCACTTGAGATAGAATTTGAGAAGTGACTCATAAAATTGTCTTTTATTATAGATATTTTTGGGGCGCAGGTAATAGAAACTACATGAGTACCCTTCCCTCCGCATTCACATAGATTAGATTCTTTACCTAATTCGAAGAAAAAGATGAAATAAGTATGTTGGCTTTAATTTTCATTCAATCATAAGTATTCATTAAGTAAAGTATTAGATAATGATAATGAATTTGGCCTCACCAATTGAATTTTCCAGTTTTTCATCATACTGTTGCACCTTGGCTAGCTAGAGTAGCGTTCAGATTCGGTGCCTTGATAAGTCTGTGATCGCGATAGCTTTGAAATTATGTCATTTTCTAAGTTGTGAACGGTACATTCAGAGATTTAGCGAACGTCAGTTTAAAAATTTAGGTACGATTGTGGTCAAATTGTTTTGCACATAATTTCTGTGTGAATTCGACTTTTTCTGTACAACTCGATCAAAGTCAGAGTGAAAATGACAAATTATATAAACTGCTCAACAATTGAAGTGGTCCACTCAAAAAATTTCGCCCGATTTCAAATACAAATATCTCGGAAAAAAATCGACCAATTGTCAAAAGTGCAGTGTTTTTGGATAGCTTATTCTTTTCACTATAAGGTGCTACAATAGACCAAACAATTGATAACATAATGCATGATATACAGGGCGACAACGAAAGGAGTTTCAAAATGGTTCATTTTAAAGTACGTCCCACTTTTGCAAAAAAATTCTTTCTGTCTTTCTGATTACATTTTTATAAAGTGCACATTCATGGCTCGAAACGGTTTTTAAAATTTTCGCCTATCTTCTTTGGTTACAGGGTGATGTAAAAAAAACAACTTTTTGTTTTTGTAGTGGTAACTTTTTTGTTTGTTAACCGATTTTCACAATTTGGAGCTTATGTCGAAGCGAAGACCTCAGGTAAGAGGAATCCATTAACAGAATTGAATTAACACACACATAATTTCAAAAAGGGGGGTTGTATCAAATGTGACCTGAGCATGAAATAAGGCCGGAATCCGATTTGGGGGAATTTTTCAAGAAGAATCAACTTGTCGTTAAAGAAACCACTAATTACGAACATTTTAAGATCAGTCTCGCTTATTTGGGGCAACAATTAACGACGGAAACCCCAAATTAGGAGTGCATGTTTCCACAGGAGGACCGATGCTCTTGCTTACCTGAAAATACACGTAACCTATGTTACGAGGATCTCCAAATTGTGAAAATCGGTTAACAAACAAAAAAGCTACCACTACAAAAACAAAAAGTTGTTTCATTTTACATCACCCTGTAACCAAAGAAGATAGGCGGGAATTTTATAAACCGTTTCGAGCCATAGATATGCACTTTTCAAAAATGTAATCAGAAAGACTCGGAGATTTCTCTGGCAAAACTGGGACGTGCTTTAAAATGAAACATTTTAACACTCCTTTCGTTGTCGCCCTGTACATCATGCATTATGTATTCAATTGTTTGGTCTATTGTTGCACCTTATAGTGGAAAGAATGTGCTATCCAAAAACACTGCACTTTTTAGAATCGGTCTATTTTTTTCCGAGATATTCGTATTTGAAATCGGGCAAAATTTTCGAGTGGACCACTTCAATTGTTGAGCAGTTTAGATATTATACAGGGTATTTCAGAAATAAGTACCTAGCTATGTAACTTTGGATTCAGCTTACGAAAATATGAAGTTTGCTATCAAAACGAATTGCAAAATGTCCCCACTAAGAAAGTTTCACTTTTGAGAATCGTTTTTCAACCTAACACTTTCACCGTTCAACTGGATCAGCTTCGACGTTGATATACCATATCACATGATGAATAGCAATAAAGTGACAGCTGCGATTTTGATGAGACTTATCCAGTGGCGTAAATAAAGTTGAACTTTGAGGGACCGTAGCTGGTTTTTTAGAGGACACTGACGTGATCAATACACACTACACTTGAGGTCAAAAATTTGCGGTAACACTTTTCAAACCTGTCATTTTTTGAATTTAAATTGTGCACTTCATGATGATCGTAACTCTCACAAAAAAGATAACGTTACCCTGTACCATCGGTGGACAGTGAAAACAAAGACAAGTGAGGAACATTTTCAAATCATAATTGGTATTTAGAGCTTCATGAATCGAGTTTTTCACTGAGACGTTTAACTCTAAGAAACCTGATGCACTGATGTGTCCGTGCTCATTCATGCACGTTGCAAATGCAGAGCTAAGATCTTGAATAAAAAAAAGATCAAAAAAATTGATCCAAAGTCCTAGATCTGATTTTGCAACGTAAATGGGAAATATGTAAAACATCGAGAGGAAGAAACGAGAAGAAACTTCAGTTCGTATCGATTTAGAGAATCAAAATGTTGCTTGTACCTTGCACCCGTTTTTTTATGGCCACCGATGTTAAAGTTGTTAGTTTAGAAATTGAGAGAGAAATAATACTTAAGGGGTTTCTGATGCGACTAAAAAGTTGTTGACGGGAATCAGTTCTATTTTATTTTTTTCTTAGAGTAGAAACTCCTCCAAAGAGAGAATGTACGGGCAATGCTATCAAATTTTCAAAAAAATTTATTGTGATTTTTGAAAATTCAAAAACTAGATAGCATCGCACATACATCTTTCTTCAAGGAAGTCGCATGTTCAAATTTGAACTTCCTATTTTCACAAAAAAGGTACCAAAAATGATTTCTCGTATGACATGAAAAAGTGAATTAGTAGAAATCAGTTTTGGTCCTTTTTTTTTAAATAGAAAGTTCAAATTGGGCATGCGACTTTCTTGAAGAAAGATGTATGTGCGATGCTATCTAGTTTTGGAATTTTCAAAAATCAAAATCGAAAATTCTCAAAAATTTATTAATCTTTTGAAAATTTGATAGCATTGCCCCTACCTTTACTCTTTGGAGGAGTTTCTACATGGAGAAAAAATAAAATTAAACCGATTCCCGTCAACAAGTTTTTTAGTCGCATCAGAAACCCTTTAAGGACGGAGTCATATTGGGTAAAATAAGCGTTGCGAAATCAATCCGTGTGGGTTTATTCTTAGACGGATTCTTACCATTTTGGTCTCTTCCGAAAGCTACAAGGATGTACTTTGGTTTGAGCCCATTGGCATTTCCGAAATAAAAAAAATATATTAAATTTTGACATTTGAAAAAATTATTTTCGGATTTTGGAAATGCTAATGGGCTCAAACCAAAATGCATCCTTGTAGCTTTCGAAAGAGACCAAAATGGTAAGAATCCGTCAAGGAATAAACCCACACGGATTGATTTCGCAACGCTTATTTCACCAATATGACTCCGTCCTTAAGTGAGACTGAGAGTTAGATAAAGGGTTCTGAATGAATTGCCCTAAGGAATAGAAGGTGCTCACTCTTGAAACTGATCTCGCAAAACTGATTCTCATTAAAAATTCTTATTCGTGATTCGTGAAATTGTGAATCCGTGGAATCAATAAATGAAGGCATTGAAAGAAACTGATTAAAAAAATTCAATGGTTGTGTGAGTATAACAAAATCATAACAATGACTGTGCATCTCAACAAGATCCTTTTTTTTTTTTTTTCGTTCATCAATTTCACAGTTGCTCAGCAACCAGAAAATAGCTGTAGCAATGCATCAGAATAATAAAATTCAAGTTCAAGACCATCAGCTCACCAAATAAGTTACGTGAATTTAAATCACTCCATTTCCGTATACATAATTTAATTGTTGTATACTAATACTATCGTGCTTTTGCATTACAAACCTCAACACGAAAAATGTTAATCGCTCAGATTGACCGCACAAAATGATTTGAATCTGAGAAATTTCCCAGCATCCCGCGTTTCATACCTAGGCCACACCGCAACTGTGTGGAACCGTAATAAGATAATGACACGACAAAGAATGGCTCTACTCGAAAAATTGTGTTATTAAGTATGATCCACTTATTTTTTAGGCACACCCGTCGTCGATGGGAGATAATAAATCGTCCATCGCCGGACATTTTATGAATGGATGAACCCGAGAGGATAGAGGAAGTGCATCAGGCCTTGTGGAATACCAACCGACAACATCCAACGAAAGAAATCGCGTTTCGTAACACTTACCTCTCAGAGTGAACTTTTCACTTGGCGCGCGAAGCCTCAAATTAACATTATATTGAGATTTGCAATGCTCAGTGGTTTTAAATCTTGATAAGTGACAGTTCATGTGGAGTGGGCAAGCGCTTGGATTAATGTGAATTTCAACGGAGTGGAAGAAACGATACTTAATGGGTGAGTGCTCAATCATTTTTCTTGTATAAGATTAAACATTAACGTAAATACGTTGAATTCAATGTATAATCAATGAATAATCTGAAAATTAGATATTAATACTATCCAGTAAAGTTGTGGTAAAGTAGTGGGTGCTGCTAGTTCAACTGATACAACAGACCTCAATTATTGATCACGGAGTAAAATGGTGAATTGTGCCCAAAAACATCTAGAGATACTGTAACTTTGTGATGAACTTGCACTTGGAACCCTAATTGGACCAAGACTTTAGCTTGAGATTGAACAAAAACTTTTGTTATTTGCAGTTGTCGTATTGCATTTAGGTTATGTTGAACAATTAAGATACAGGTAGGTAGCTTTCTTCTCTTGTGTATTCTTACTCGCGATGTCCTACTCAATATTGAAGATATTAGGTACAGACAAGAAAATACCTATGTATTATAAGTTGATAATTAATAATCAATCTTATTGTTTTTTCACCCTACTCTGAAAATGTAGCTTCTCAAATTCAAAATCACTTACCTACGTGTAGGTAGAATATCTATCATATTGTTCCTGGTGAATTTTTTGGAACAACGTCAACATCTTGAGAGGTGTTGCGTCATTATCGGGTAGCCTCTGCTAGTTCAAGGAAGTTGTGTTGTGCTGTTATTAAGCATCATCAGTGTTAATAATATAACAGACATCCTGTAAATTGCTGGAAATATCTCGCGAGCGCGACTTGTCCACTTCTTGTTTTACTTTGTAGGAAGCAGCGGGAAAATACCGAACGTTTCCTATAATTTGGAGCATTCAATTTCTTTGCGTCATGGTCGCTGTATAGGTATATACGCTTAGAAGTAGTCAAAAGTACGCTTCAACAGTTCACTTCATCTCGTAAAAAGCCTTTGATAGTACCTACTGACTGTGGTCTGTGTCAGTTGAACATAATCACAATCACAGATATTATAAACCCATAGATTATTTTGATCATAAATTTCTTCTTAGGTTTTATTGAAGGTACTTCTTTTAAGGAGTAGGTGTTGACGCCTGGCTCCGGTGTTGTTTTCTAAATTGCAATTTCAATAAAGAATGGAATGTTGCTGGAGCACAAGCATTTGTTCTGTTCACAAGAACCAATGTTTTGTATCGTGCTTAACCGTGAACCAAGTGACATGTGACAAGTCTTGGTATAGGACTCGGTAATTAAAATATGGTCTCAACTCCCAAATGTACCTACCAAACCAGTGACGGGTTAATTTTGTTATTTTGACTTTTGCTGATCACGCTCTGTAAGTTAAGTAATGCCGCTGTTAATTGGGTCATACGATTTCATGTGAAACCTGTGATTATGCATGTAGTTGTTGAGTGTAACTGATTCATACAATCAGGTTAGAGAGAGATGTCTAATTATAATTGTGGATATCAACAAAATTATTGCTTATTAAACCGAAATTCGGCTCAGGAACTGCACCGCGCATTTGGCCGGCACTCTCGAGAGAAATTATGTTTACGCGCTGAAATGGAAATTTTAGATAGTGAAATTCTACTCTACTTTTTGAATTATTACATTAAGTAGCTTTTTTTGTTACTTCCGATCAAAGTTTTACATTTTCGTATAAGTAGGTATATTATATGCGGAACTAATGACCTTAGTCTAAAATGGAGTTGTTGTCATTTCTTACAGTAATGTGCTCATGTCCGCGATCCTTGTTTCACGTTATGACTTCGAACTCTACACAGAGAAAAGACTTTATTTAAATCAAATGAATCTTCTTTATTTCAAATAAATTTGTTGTTTCTATATGGCGAAGGAAATATTTGTTTGGTACATTGAAATGATTTCTTTGAAACTTGTAAATGAACATTTTTTTGACACAACACATTGATTTATTAGTAGAATGGACTTGGACTTTTGCAATTTGTTTGGGTTACTCAACTATTTATTCAATTGGAAAGATCTATTTATTTGATTTAAGAATTTATATATTCAATCGAATTCTAATTTTTTTGATAAAAATGAAACATTTTCTCAACTCAAACAAATTTTTATTTCAATATTTTTGCCAAATTTAATGAAATATTTATTTGGATTTATTCATTTAAATGTAGGTAAAAAATGAAATTCTTTTTTATTTTCTTTATTTTCTTTCAAAAATACATAAACATATCAATACATACATATAAAAACCTAAAAACTTGTAATACTGGCAACATGAGTAGACACATAACTTTTAAAAATATAACTACAAAAATTCACTTGCGTAGTACAAGTCCACACACACAAGTGGGTACTTGTAAACAAAATGACAAAAATGATCATAATACCCAACAATTCGGGTTGCTTTTAAACAAAGAATACCGTATAACAATAATATAAACTAGGGATACAATAAATAGTAAAAATAATAACATGGTAAATGAGCAAAAAAAAGGAAAGACCTAGTTCAATTTGTATAAATGGTGTCTTGATATGTGTATAGATTTTTTGATGGCAACTGCTGAAATGTACTTACAAAATTTGGAAGATTGCCGAATTTTGAATCAAAATCTCTAAATAAAGAGGTGATCGCTCGAACCGCAAGCTGCGACCATCATTAGTCCGAGAACTTTGATGTCCTTGAGCCCTCATATTTTTTTGAAGAATGGGATGGTTAGATTATAGATCCTTTGTTTTCCGATGTTGACTTCCAGTAAATTGTTGCCTTCATGAAATAAACAATAAAATTATATCAATTTCGAAGTAGATGAAGGTGGTAATCCTATGCATGCAATTTATCAAACTGCTACTTGAAATGCTACTTGAATTGTAGATATGAAACGTTACTTACCATTGAAAACTAAAAATTAATGCCCCAGATCATTGGTTTCCAAAAAATCTTCCATGATGATGGAGGACTGTCACTCGCGTCTTGCACAACCTCATCTCAAACAATAGAATAATTTTGCAGGTCGTGACAAGTCAAGGGACGAAGCTTTGTTCAAAGCGATCGGAGCTTTGAGTCAAAGAAATATTTACTTGATGCAAATACTTCCGCTTTTACAGCAAAGAAACATTGTTTAACAGCTAAATGGAAACAAGAATGATTTGATTGAAACATATTAGTTTATTTGGTTTATTTTTCTAAATATTTCTTTGTTCTAAGACAGTATATGTTCAAGACGAAGAGCGCAAAATTTCTCAAATCAAATAAATCCACAAAAATCTCCAAGAAAACGCATTTTCTTGAAGCAAAATTTTTGTTGTTGATTTAATAAAATTTTGTTTGTTCTGAAGAAATCAGTTTCAAACAACTTCGATTTCTTAATTCAAATAACGTCTTTTCTCTGTGTATTTATGAATTTGATAGCACCTAGTAATCGGCGCAGGATATGCCATTTAGGCGCTTCCTTCTCTCCATGTAATTATAACAGTGATTTGTCTTTCGGTATAACTTATTATCCACAATTAGAGGATGTTGGGCATTCGAATTGTTTAATTGACTTCCACTTAATCAAGAGAGGAAATTGAGAAAAGTCAAGCCATCCTACGCACAATAACTTTTGAGAATTTTGTGAAAACCGCCGTATACAAAAATAAATGCGAATCTTGCAGGGAGAAATTAGCATAAACAATTTCTTAATTATAATGAAGAGTCTGATGATGAAGGTTCCAGTTATTATACTCATCAAACGTGTCTAGAATACTGTTCTTTTCGGTCTCAGCTGCTGACTTGTATAATGGACTTGACAAATTAAATATTAGAAATCTCAATGTATATGGTGTATTCTGTATATTCACGCATATCTTACTTAGTATTCAACGGAGGTGACAGCTTTCAGAGATAAGTATTTTGTATGTGCGTGTGCATGACATCAGGTCTCAAACCGATTATTCTTTCCTAAGTGGTACCTAGTGAAAGTAAATATATCAATCCTGGTGAGATATCCGTTAGGATTCATTTTGATACGAGGTGATCTGTCTGAAAAAGATTTGTCAGGATTTTTCGGAAGCGTTCTTCATTCGGTAACATGAAAAGAATTACTGATACCCTTACTTCATAATTATTATTCAGGTATTTTATTTCACAGATGCCACATTTATTTACGAACACAACTGTTTGATTAGATTCCTCAACTTCAAGTTAGGCCTCGACTTAGGCACAATCTTCAGTTAGTAAATATCAACTTTTTTTTCGCCTTACGCCAAATCAAAATTGGAAGAAAAAAAAAATTATTAATTTTTTTTCAATTATTATTAGTACATAGCAAGACGGAAGATGTCTTAAGTGATCGAAAACGAAGAAAAGATAAAGAGATTGAGAAAATTCAAAAAATTCACATGCAAAATGTTCTAAATTCGAGAAAATATATGAAAGAAGAATATGAGTGCTTAGCCGTGGACGAGTAAGATTATTATCTGTTCATATGGGAAGAGTTAGTTCAAATATACAAGAAAAAAAAACGCTGAAATGAATGAAGTGACGGGTATCTATAGAATATCCGATCAGACAGACATGCGGATATCTGTGGGTCAAAATGTAATAGACGATATCTTTTAACCGCAGGAGAGTGTTCAAGTCCAAGATCCCCATCATAGATCCATTTGAACCCCTTAAAAATGGCTTGCATCGTAAGCGACTACACAACCATCTTCCACCGTGAAGACACTCGATTTCACAGGTGTTACCTTTGGAAACATTCCACACGTTCTCTAGCATATTCCAGCATAATCCGCCAGTTACTTCGCCGCGGCTTTCAGAAACCTCTATCAGATTCGCGTATATGCTGGCAGGCTCTGGAAAGTTGGCACCTCTGCCAATTGTGCAGATGTGTCTTACTCGCTTATTGGAATCTCCAGCTTAATCGAACATCCAGAAGCACTGCGTCTGTTTTCAGATATATTGGAATCACACGAGAGTTTCGTAACTCGTAACAATATCTTTGATGTATTGAATTGATAATTTATTGAACAATTAAAATGGAGTCTATAGTAACTGCCTAGTAACTGCCTCAATTAAAAGACTTCCTTTCCACTGACAGTCCTTGCCAATTTGCAAGTTTTTTTGTGAACCACTTTCTCCACTATTTTTATTCATGATCACTTTTTTCTCTCGTATGTCACTGTGACATTGTCTTCAGAAACACCTACCCACTATATCTGAATAGACCGACGAATAGATTAGTATAGATTGTTGTCTTGCTTTTGATTTTTTAATTATACTAAGAACAAAGAGAAAGTATACCAGCTTGTCTCAAAATTGTCGTATTCCGAGTCCAGAGATGGAATTCACTTCAATTCAGGGTGATGATTTATAAATCTTGGAATATAGTCTAGGATCTTTTCGGATAAAAAGCAATGCTAGAGGCAAGTCATGTTAAAGTTTGGCAACATACGTTTTAAGGGTATTTGGACCCCGCTGAATACGAAAACCATTGTTGCCAAGCCGAATTTTGCACCGGAAGCCCGCAATAGGGGGGTAAAGGGGAGGGAAGACCAAAAATCACTATTTTTCACCATTTTTGATGTCGGGACTGCGACCTGTCATCAACGTGAAGTGAATTACATCATATCTTGATTTACTGAGGTCTTATACTACCATATTGACATAATTACTGTCAACATTTCCAGAAGGGGAAGACTGGTGGGGGAAATGTTGACTGTGTAGATGATTCTTCATTTCTCTCGATTTTGAGTAAATATAAACATGTTTGGTATCGTTTCCGACTAAATTCCATATTCCCTATTCAACTATGGTGTTCAAATTGCAATAGAAGCGAGTTTGAACAAGTTTCACATGATAAAACATGTTTTTTGTCAATATTTTTTCACGTATTTCAACTGTGTTATTTTACTGCAAATCGGCATTTTTTCTCAAAACTCTTGCGTAGTTCGTTAGTCTCATGTATTCACCATGATATAGGCATCCAATTGATTTGCCTCTACTTTTTTAAATATGAAGAAAAAAAATTTCTGTGGAAATTGTTTGGCCCTAATTTTCAACTTTATTTTTTGCTGTATGATGTATGTATGATCAAAACTTAAGTTTTTCATATTTTAGCAAGTGAAGACACACTTAGTATGTGAATGTATTGTGTAAAATACACCAGACTGACAAATTACGCAAGAATTGTCGAAAAAGACTCCGATTTGCATTTAGATATCATAATTAATAGAATTTAAAAAAATACGCTAATGAAACTGAAGAGAACTTGGTGCAACCGAAGGCAGATACGTACATTACCCTAAACCTTAAGTTGAATAATACAATTATAGGTTTTATCATTCACATTTATTACATTCGATTTCAAAATCTCTTTATCTAGAGGAATGCGGCTTTTTCGAATATAGGTACATCTATTCTCATGAACGTAAATTTTGAGGAGTTGTTCTTTTTTAGAGGTTGATGATAGAGAACACCTGCCTAAGACGTTCGAAAAAGGTAACTTTTCTTGGAGGTTTGATAGATCATCTCACGGAAATTCAAAAAAGGTAACCTTCCTTAGAGCATAATCAAACATACCAAAGAATTTTTTTTTTTGAGCTGAAATAGAACTTCTTAGAGGAGTTGGAGAAAGGTAACCTCAAGGGTTACCCTTGGAGCTTTGTAATTTCATAAAACATTTAGAATAAGTTCTAAAGAGATAACCTTCTTTGGAGCTTGAGAGAATATCATAGAGAAGTTGGAAAAAAGTAACCTCTTTGAAGCTTAATAGAACATCTCAAAGAAGTGCAAAAGTGGTAAAATTTTTGGAGCTCAAGAGAACATCACAAAAAAGTTGGAATAAGGTAACCTCTCTGTATCTTAATAGAGCATATCAAAGCCGTTTGGAAGAGGTAACCGTTTCTCGAGCTCAATAGAACTTCTCAGGCCTCTCTGAGAGGACTCTTGTCCACTGGGCATCAGGTTCTGATATGAAAAACTCTTCTTTTGAAAAAAAGTACATTCTAGAATATCTCAGCTAAGGTTTTTTCCACAATTATGAGGTGGAGGACCACAGTTTTTCATCATGCAATAAAATAATAGCAAAAAATAAAGTTGAAAAGTAGCGCCAAACAGTTTTCACAAAAAAATATTTTTTTCATATTTTAAAAGTTAAAGGCACATCAGTTACATGACTGTATTGTGTGAAATACACCAGACTAACGAACTACGCAAAAATTTTGAGAAAAAAATGCCGATTTGCAATAAATAACACAGTTCAAAGTGGTAAAAAAATATTGACAAAAAAACATGTTCTAATATCTAAAACTTGTTCAAACTTGCTCCTTTTGTAATTTTGACAACATAATTGAACTGAGAATATGAAACTTGATGGGAAAAGATACCAAACATGTATATATTCACTCAAAATCAAGAGAAAAGAAGAATCATCTTCACAGTCAACAATATCCCCACCAGTCGCCCCCCTATGGAAATTTTGACAGTAATCATGTCAAGATGATAGTATGAGACCTTAGTTAATCAAGATACGATGTAATTCACCGCACATTGATGACAGGTCTCAGTCCCGGTATCAAAAATGGTGGAAAATGTTGATTTTTGATCTTACCCCCCCTTTACCCCCCATTGCGGGCTTCCGGTGCAAAATTCGGCTTGGCAACAATGGTTTTCGTATTTAGCGAGGTCCAAATACCCTTAAAACATATGTTGCCAAACTTTAACATGACTTGCCTCTAGAACCACTTTCCAGGCCACTTTTTCAAAAATGATCCTAGTCTAATATAATCTTTCTTCAAAAAGGAACTAAATATGTTTCTATGGAAACGAGCAGAGTCATATATCGTGCTCTAGATTATTTTAGGGGCCAACGAAATATTCTACAGGCATTAATAAAGAAAATCAGGTTTTTGTGATGTAAGACTGTCTCTTAACCAGAATTTCAGTGCATTTTGCCCTTCCTCTCGCCATATCTTGGAAAATAAACGCAATTCTTTTTCGTGCTATTGAGTGGATTCCCCATATACCTATACTACGCTGGACTCGGAATGCGATTCTTTTGAGGGTAACTCGTTTAAAGCTTGAATCATATAATACATATATGTACAGTACTATATATTTAGTACAAAAACGAACTATTTATAAGGAAAGATGGACCAGCAATGGCATCAATCAAAATTGCATAAGCTTTAACGGTCGCCTTTCAGCATTGTTGTCCAAAGTGACTTTCAGTTTTTTCTAACCTATAATGCAAATAACATTGTGTTCTATAATTTGTTTGAAGCACCAAGAATAGAACAATTTTTGCACAATTTGCAGATGTTACGGAACAATACCGTTATGGAATTGCCATAAAATACTATCATCATTCATATTTAATATTACAAAAGTTGAAGACTGATTCGTATATTATTTCAAAATGATAGGTACATGTAAAAATCATCGGAAACAATGGACTCTGGGGTTTCTTCAGCACCTGTCTCCTATTCGATGACGAAACAAGCAGAGGCCAGTAAACTATGGTTACACTTTTATAACTTTGAAACAATGAGCCACGTTAAAGTGTATTGCATGTGCATTTTAATATAAATAAATATGTTATTTTATTGTTGTGACAATACGCATTTCACTTTCTCCGTTTAGCTCATAATACTGCGGAAACAAAAGAATATTAAGTTTTCTAAAATTTCTTTTTAATTATTTCACTTAAAACGATATGATCTTAGTAGAGGAAAATATGAAGCAAAATGTGCTTATTTGAGAAGTTCGTGTGCACGGAAAGGTAAAAAGCTGGGGTGCATTTTTTATGGTGTAGTATGGCTTGGGGATGAAGAATCCACTTGTCGTCAAAAAATCGTCCAGTGTGGGGGCGGTATAGGGGCGGTTTTGTGAAAAAACAATTTTTTAAAAAAATGTTCTACAGTTTGTCAGCTTTTGGCTGATATCAGCTTGGAACAAATCCGTCAACTGTAAGTTGTCGTAAATAATTCATGAATAAAAAGGTGATCATTTACTTTGCCATTAGAATACACGTAAAACTTGACTGCCTCGTGCGCAAAGAACGTTGAATATCTCAGTAACGTGTTGAATGACATTTTTCATTCCACTCCCACTCGATTATCTCCGTAACCACTAGTTCAATCAAAAAAGTTCCTTCTGTAAACCATGTTACCTATTCCATTGCGATTCTTGCGGTTTTTTCAGATTTGATTTATCTTCAATAGTAACTGAGCTAGGGACGGAATTGTAATGTACTGCATGCAGCGGACAACTGCAGCGCTGAGGCCCTCGCGTACCCCTGCCATCCGCGCACCCCCGCGAAGGCCATGGTGTATTGAGGCGGGAAATCTGCAGACTTATTATTGTGGCTGATGATCGAAACATTGTAAAAGTGTAGTCGGTAAATTTGCAATATAAATAAATATATACCCCTTGAATTACGACGTACGTCTTCACATATTATAATAGTCCAGTCAAAATAGGTTTTAACCGGAAATAAATTCGGAAGTTGACGAAATTTGGTGGATCGATGCAGAATTGAACGTGGAATAACATACTGAAATTCCCAAAAAGCTTGTTTTTTTTAGGACCAATAAAAAAGGGCCATCCTTGAAAATTTTCTTTTTTTCTGAATGGCTTGTGAACTATTATCTCTTCAGAACACAGCACCAGCACCAGCAAAGCAAATGTAGCCCGTTGAATTCCCAAGAGATCGTACAAAACTCATCACTTTTTGGTCAATAGCCTCTGTGATATCGCGTCTACAAAAACGCAGTGAAAATTACTCAAAATATATTTCCGGATTTTATGTAAAAATATGCATGGTGTCAATTCAGGGGCTGTAACCTGGACAGCGAATGTGCGAATTTCAATGTGTTTTACATGCGGGATAAGCTAATTCAACATTCGGTATCACACTTTTGTCTAGAAGTCAAGAAGTCGCCAACTTCAAAATGGTACTTTTCCTCGACCTGTGAAATCGATACTTGCTGTCTCGAAGAATCCCCAAAAATCGATTTTTTTCATACCATACTATTTGCCTCATTTTTCACTTAGGTAGAGCAAAACCATCCAGGGAAAATATGAAGAATTGAATACAGAAAAAATAACATGTTTCGGAATATTTATCCTATAGTGATGATTTCTGAGTTGTATGGGTTGAAAGACTAAAACGACCTATTCAGAAAAAAAAGGTAGTCCGGACACTAACTGCTGAATATTGTACTTGCATTTGATGATTGTTTTTGAATTCTTCAGGTGTCAATATAACATTTGTGATGTTGTCGTGTAAGAACGGACAAAAGAGTTTGATGGAAATGTATGGAATAATAGAGCTAATAATAATGGTACAAGGTGGGTGATAAATAATGAAAGCAGGATGGTTGACTAGATAGAGAAAAGGTTATTTGAATCAAAGGCGTTGTAAAAATGTTTGAAAGGGAAATCTATACAATCATTTAGGCAATTTTGGAAAGAATTATTAATCATAATCATCTAATCATCAAAATCATCTCAGAAAATCATAACTTCGTCCTTGGAACTAATTTTGAAATTTTACATGTTTGTAAAAAAGAACGACTTTTAGATAGTATAGAGGTTCTTGAAATTGTAAAGCAACTAATAATTCTGTCCGAAATTGCCTAAAAGATTGTATAGATTTCTTTTTTAAACATTTTTACAACGCCTTTGATTTAAATAAGCTTCTTTCTTTCCATTCAACCATCCTTTCATTAATTCATCACCCACCTTGTACCATTTTTATTAGCTCTATTATTATTTCATACATTTCCATCAAGTTCTTTTTTCCGTTCTTCCATGACAACATCACAAATGTTATACCTACTGACATCTAAAGAATTTAAAAACAATTCACTTATCATTCACACAAACTTTATCTTCACCATTTATACAATGTCGGTGATTCGGTGTGTTATCGTTCACCTTTTATGTACCTACCTACTTGTTTTATGTATTCTATTTTAGACTCGACACTTTGATGAAGAAGGGCCAGAGACCTGCGAAACCGGTCAGAAATAAAAACAATCAATTTGAAGGAAGACTGCGTGCAGATCATTTTATTTATGGAAAAAAATCGATTTTTGCGGATTCTTTGGGACATCAAGTATCGATTTCAAAGGTCGAGAAAAAGTACCATTTTGAAGTTGGTGACTTCTAAACAAAAGTGTGATACCGAATGTAGAAAAAACACATTGAAATTCGCACATTCGCTGTCCACGTTACAGCCCCTGAATTGACACCATGCATATTTTTACATAAAATCCGGAAATATATTTTGAGTAATTTTCACTGCGTTTTTGTAGACGCGATATCACAGAGGCTATTGACCAAAAAGTGATGAGTTTTGTACGATCTCTTGGGAATTTAACGGGCTACATTTGCTTTGCTGGTGCTGGTGCTGTGTTCTGAAGAGATAATAGTTCACAAGCCATTCAGAAAAAAAGAAAATTTTCAAGGATGGCCCTTTTTTATTGGTCCTAAAAAAAACAAGCTTTTTGGGAATTTCAGTATGTTATTCCACGTTCAATTCTGCATCGATCCACCAAATTTCGTCAACTTCCGAATTTATTTCCGGTTAAAACCTATTTTGACTGGACTATTATAATATGTGAAGACGTACGTCGTAATTCAAGGGGTATATATTTATTTATATTGCAAATTTACCGACTACACTTTTACAATGTTTCGATCATCAGCCACAATAATAAGTCTGCAGATTTCCCGCCTCAATACAAATACACCATGGCCTTCGCGGGGGTGCGCGGATGGCAGGGGTACGCGAGGGCCTCAGCGCTGCAGTTGTCCGCTGCATGCAGTACATTACAATTCCGTCCCTAGCTCAGTTACTATTGAAGATAAATCAAATCTGAAAAAACCGCAAGAATCGCAATGGAATAGGTAACATGGTTTACAGAAGGAACTTTTTTGATTGAACTAGTGGTTACGGAGATAATCGAGTGGGAGTGGAATGAAAAATGTCATTCAACACGTTACTGAGATATTCAACGTTCTTTGCGCACGAGGCAGTCAAGTTTTACGTGTATTCTAATGACAAAGTAAATGATCACCTTTTTATTCATAAATTATTTACGACAACTTACAGTTGACGGATTTGTTCCAAGCTGATATCAGCCAAAAGCTGACAAACTGTAGAACATTTTTTTTAAAAATTGTTTTTTCACAAAACCGCCCCCATACCGCCCCCACACTGGACGATTTTTTGACGACAAGTGGATTCTTCATCCCCAAGCCATACTACACCATAAAAAATGCACCCTAGCTTTTTACCTTTCCGTGCACACGAAAGTCACAATAGAGTCTCATTTTTCCTCTACTATCTCACTTTATTACCGGTTCATGTTTTAATGCATTGTGGAGGCAGTGGTTGATAAACGAAGTGACGCTGGTGACTGAGGTCTGTGTCAGTTGAAAATGCGCCACTTTGATGACAATATTCCTCATTGATGCTCAAATCGAACAGGATGGAATAGAATAGAATAGAGTTTATTAGTTCTCAAAGCATACGAGGCTCAAATCTGATCAGAAATCTGAGGAATCTGCCTTTATTCCATCGGCAACTACCACGTTCGTTCCCCTGAGATAAACATGGAAGTTTCCTCGTGATGTTCGAGAATTCAGAAAATCTCGCAAGCGATGTATTAAAAATTTCTAATCGAATAGGGAGTCAGGTATAATAGGTATATGTCCATACGTTAATTTATCGTAGCCCATCCGAGCTGGTGCGATAAGAATTCGCTAATAGTTTATCGTACGTGCGGTGGTAATTATATGGAATGCAAGACTGTATTTATACCTGACAAATAATTTAAAAGTTCATGTTCCCGCTTGATTTATTATAGCTTACTTCATCTTGTGCTTGTGTAGGCCTCTAGATTTTCTTATTATTTTATTATTTTGTTTTATTCCTTGAGCATGAAGTGTCTGCAAGACTAGAGCTTTGTCTGTCTTTTTTATTGTTTAACTTTGAAACAGATATAGACTATAACAATAGAAATATATGCAGGCAAAAAGTAATAAATATAGTGCAAAAATTAACACTTTCAATAAAGCAAAGTAATTATTAAATGAATGAGGAATACCACACGCCAGACCGACCAAGCACCACTATCGAAACTCAACAGACACGTGTTTCGACCTATTCGTCTCATCCGTGCCTCCGCATATAAACATTGCGGTAAACTGATCATAGATGGCGCTGCACGGGAGTCTCACTTGCATGAGTACCCTGCAAAGAGTCATTATATGGTTCGGATGGTAAATCTGGGTGGCACTTTTCCCATAGAAATCCTCCCCGTCTATGCTGCGTATAGGATGACGTTGACTGCATTGAAGAGAGTCGAGTCGAGAGGTCAAGAATATTGAACTGGACACTCAGAGAATTCTAGGGAGAAGGAGGGGGTGGAGTTGGGATCTTTTTAAATGTTCTTACAGAAAGAAAATGTCATTTTGTTTATTTAATGTATTGCGAAATAGGTGGTGTCATTTGAAATTTCAAAGTTTTTGGCTGCTTTCGGAATTTTACCTATACCTATGTGTGCAATCATTATGATCGGTGTAAAAGACAGCAGCAAAAGTACTTACTCCTAAATGCCCCATAAAAATTCCAAAACTTTTAAATTCACTTGAATTGAGAATGTAAGTAAAGAGAAAGGTAATGGAATCAAAATGGGTAAAATATTTCCATCAGCTTCTTCATTCACAAAAATGTGTGAAAAGAAACATCAAATAAGAAACAGAAGAAACAAGAAGAATCGATGTAATGATGACTTAATGTTGAAATGTGCTCCCGCCCAAAAGCAACAAATTATCATACTCAGTCTCAGATGAACCGCCGCATCGCATCACGGCAATGATGTAAATTAAATTAATGAATAATTGATGGAACGTGTCGTTGATAAATTTAAATGCCGATTTTATCGTCGAATTTATCCTTGAATGTCCGAATATCATGATAAGAACAAGCGGACCCGTATGCATCAAAAACTCCTGGAAGGCATCTTATACATATACCTGTTCTCATCCAGCATTAAAATCACCGCACACAACGAAATTCCTGATTCCATTTAATTAAACTTGGACCACTTTTATTCAACTTATGAATCCTTCATTTAATTTATAGTGCACTTAAAACCACGTCATGGTTGAATTTGAAACCAATTAATCGAATGCACCATCAAATTAACTCGCATAGTGCATAGTACTGACGGCGGCATTTTTAAAAACAACTTTTAAGACTTTGTTGCAAAATAATAAAAGGAGTCGCGCAGTAAATATGATGGTCTACCTCTACATCTAACTTACGGCTTTTTCGGAGAAGTAATAAACATTTGAACCTCACTTCGGACGTAATTTACATTTATTACTGGGAGGAAAATTCGTGGATTTCATGATGATGATGGAACTGCAATTAGGAGTGACATTCCAATTTATTATACAGGATAAAAAGAGGATGCGAATGGAGCACTTAGAAGCATTTTGTAGCTTTTCTTATTACAGTATAGGTATGTGCATCAGATTCCCTATACAGCTGGTTTTTTGTTCATCTTATTTAATTATAAATTTACATGAAAATAATATCTAAGTAGTTTACTACACGCTGTATACTTACCTACACCATGCATGTTTGAAAAGTTCAAGCTTATGCAACGAGGCAACGCTTACCCCATGGACCTGTAGCTGGACAAGTAGTCTGGTATGTATAATCCGCCGCCTTATCAGGCCCAACAAGTAGTGCCTCGACCATCTCCCTTTTCGGTGAGATCGGCAACAGCTCTCAAAAGCCTACGATGACTCGGATTTTGCATTTGAATTTGGTTTTTGTAGATATATACCTAACTTATTCATAATCAAAGCTCCGTTTAGCGGTATGAGTTTTTCAACTTAAACGAGCCGTCATCAGGTCTGTTAGATTTCAAAGAACGTATTGCAAGAAGAAGGTTTGTGAGCCACTGGTTAGCAGGTCTGTGATCGCCGCTGCTATTTTATACACTTACGTTTTTTTTGACACTGACAGTTGAATCATGAAAGCGAAAATGAATTGGTGGCTTCGACCCCTCTTATTTTTATTTATTCTGATTCTGATGAGATCCAAGTGAACTTTTAGAAACAGACTAAAGACAAAAAAAAAGGACTTTTCATCAAGCCCTAAATTTTCATGGCTAGAGATGACAACAGAGGCGCAAACTTAAGTCTCGTAAGTATATGTCAATTTAAAACTTCATAGTCTTATCTCAGCGAGTAACCATTCATGACCGGTTATGTTGCTCTGGTTATTGATGGTTGACATAAGGTTGACGTATTTTGTCTTTTTTAATCACCCAAACGCATGATAACCAACGGAAATAACCATCACCATGACCAGGTTATATGAAATCCATAACCAGTGATAACTGATAATATTAACTGATGAAAGATATGGCAGCAATTCCTTCACTACTTATACCATTGACAATATGTTGGAGTAGAAGAATAGACGGAGCTTCCAGAAGCGGTCATCAGGTGCAGGAGTCATGTATAGCTGTCAAAATTTCTTCCAAAATGTATATACACTCAAAAGATGTAAAACACCTCGCAGAAGGTCTCTGTAGAGTATAAAACTTGAATAATTTTGAATAAACCAATAATCTTTGCTGAAATGTCAAATCTCATAACCAGAAATCACCATGCACGGTCAATAAAGGTTACTCGCTGAAATAAGACTCATGTGTTGGTTTGATTTTTCTGTGCCGTGGATTTTTGAATTTCTTGTGATATGTTCAGTATCTGCGAGATAAAAACCGTTGAGCTTTTTGGAAACTACCGCATTTTTGTGCAAATAAAACTATAGTCTTATTTCAGCGAGTAACCATTTATGACCGGTTATGATGCTCCGTTTATTGATGGTTGACGTATACTGTCGGTTTTTTTTACATTTGACAAAAATCTTGCTAAAACGCAGCGGTCATCATATCTGGCTATCATCAGGTGTCAAAATTTGAAATTTCTTGAGTTTTCTACAGAAATTCGTATAGGTTTGTTCTAAATTATAATAATTACACTTGCAGTGAAACAGACAACCTGCTCCAGCCTCCAGCTTCTAACACGATTAAGTCTTGATAGAATGTACAGAGAAAAACAAAAAATCGCAAAAATGGAACCACAATACTTTTCCGACTAGTAGCCAGGAACCTATAAGGCAATTTTTGTTCGAGACATCATAAAAAATGAGAAATTTGCTTTTTTTTCCAGGGGAAAAACTTGAAAACTCTTGATCCGATTTCGGAATGTTTTCCTTCAAAAATTGGGTCAATCTTGTCTCCAACTAACTGTGACTCGCGGCAAGTCTGCCCCTAAAATGAATATTCCGTGATCCGTGGGGCTTACCGGAGATCGAACTTATATACCTACATAGGACTATTTAAAAGTCCGGAACAAAATTCATAATTTTGTACCATATTTTTTCCGGAAAAAACCGCTCGAACAGGTCGATTTCTAAAAAGAGCAAGCCGTTTTTCCATAACACGTGCCATGATCTACTGTCAACCCCTTAGCCTCTCGTCACCCTTAGTATTTTTTTAATCACACCCTATGGCTTGTGAGGACTCGTTGGAAAGCTTGTCAAAAACTACATTCAGATCTACCATTGAAAATGGTTGACGCTTCCCAACGAGCCCGCCTCCACAAGCCATAAGGTGCGAAAAAAAAACTAAGGATGACTGGGTGTTAAGGGGTTGACGGTGAATTATCACACGTATCATGGAAAACCGACTTACCGTTTTTAAAAATCGACCTGTTAGAGCGTTTTTTTTTTCGGAAAAAATATGGTGAAAAATTATGAATTTTGTTCCGGACTTTTAAGTAACTCTGGGGTTTTTCAGAACTTCATGGTGAAGCGTTCGATCTAATTGCCAGTGGTAGATCTGAATACAGTTTTTGACAAGCTTTCCAACGAGCCCCTCCCCCGAGCCATAGGGTGCCATTTTGAAAAAAATACCAAGGATGGCTAGGGGTCAAGGGGTTGCCAGTAGATCATGACACGTATCATGGAAAAACGGCTCGCTTATTTTAATAACGTATAAAATTATGAGTTTTGTTCCGGACTTTTGGATAACCCTCTATAACTATACTGTTGAGATCTTCATTAATATGAGCTTCTTCATTCAGAAGATAAATAATCAATCACGTTGTTATAATAGCATTAATAACACTACTATACTACTACCACTACCTACTTAAAGTATTTATGTCAAGTTCTTTTAAATTATGCTTTGCTTCTAATTTGGTCGCACAGATTCACTTAAATCTCAATTAACATATTCCTTGATTTATTCGCGGAGCAAACGGCCATTAAGTTGGAATCAAAACATCAAAAAAGATGAATTGCTCACGTAAATCAATGTAACTAATCGGGTAACTGTAGATGTTGTACAGAAATATTAATAAGGCAACCAAGACGAATATTATTGGTTTTTGGGCGACTAAAATTTTCATTATGATATTTCGACAAAATATGATGGATATAAATCATTCAGAACTTGCCATAATAATTAATTAGAAACCGTTCAGGTGCTAAAACACTTTTCTAATTTATGTTGATGGCCGATCAACGCAAATTGCCGCGAGTGTCGAAATATTTATATTTCTGGTATAGATGTTGCTCTGGAGCGGTGAGTCGCGGCAATTATTTCATAATCTCATCTTTTTATTGGGTGTTCAAGTTCAATTATGTAAGTGGCACTCCGCGGAGTGATTCCATGAATAATGCATCGGTTAATTTGCTGTAGTGCATCAAATTGTCAAGATATTTTGATAAGGTTTGTAGCGCTAATTTTTGCATGAATTATCACTGACACTCGTTATAATGTTGCTATGCGTGGGCACATGCGGACATAAACATACATTTTGCGAATTTTAAGGTCCGGACATTAACAATAAATTATGTACCCATCAACAGGTTTGTCGCTTTACTCGTTGGGAATGAAATTACATATTGTATTACCGGATCCTATAGGCTAATAACACTTATATTTTGTATTTTTTTTTGTATAAATTAAGTTTTTAAAACCACCTACATTGCTTTTAGTATAGAGTTTATTGCAAACCTAAATGGTACAGTCATAAAACTGTCTCCCAAAATTCGTGTTGGGGATAGGCTTTAGCCAGCAGACAGTGACGTATCAAGATAATTTTAACTAAGGTTGTGAGCTGTGATCAATAATTGTGCAATTTTTTAACATCCCATAAAGACTTGCGAAGAGTGCGTAACTTTCTTGGAAAGGGAAGGGAGAAGTGTACCATTTAGATTTGCAATAAACTACATATTAACCTACAATAATTATTGATATACTTGATTGATATCTCAACCATAGCAACCTGATACTACATAGATACGTTATTCAACAAATGATGCTTTCCCACCTGACAGCAACTGAGTTTCCATAACAACGGGCTGTTATTTTGCAAAAGGCCCGCTTCAGTGTCCGTTTAAAAGCCCGGAAACCACGTAATCATAGTTTCAGATCTCATCTAGCCTTAGGGTTTCACGAGACCAAGACCAAGACCAAGACCCGCTTGGTCTTGGTCTTGGTCTCGAAAATGTCTGAAAATCTGGTTTTGGTCTTGGTCTTGGTCTTGGTCTTGACAGCAAGAGTCTTGGTCTTGACGTGGAGGTCTTGGTCTTGGTCTCGAGTCTCGATTCCCCAATCCCCAAGTCCAAAATAAAAATACAACAACAAGAACAATAATTTAAAAAACTATTGCCTCGACTATTACGAACCCTATCAAACTAAATTATTATTTTTTATCAACAATTTCCAAAGCTACAATGCCTTGAACGAATTTTAACTAGAACTCCAAGCGTCTCCAAGCGAAGATTAAGATGGAATTAGAAAATTTTTGACGCAAAAAAACGCCGCCATTTATCCAAATTTAGCGAAAATGGCCAGAGATTATTTATCCATAACGGCTACGTCAGTTCCTTCGGAAAGATTATTTTCAAGAGCTGCGTTTACAATTCGCAAAGAGCGAAATCGCTTAAACGCTGAATCGGCGCAAAGCTTGCTTTGTATAAATTCATGGGCCACATGCAAGTTGTCGAAACAAATTACCGAATAAACTTTTTACGTATGTTTTTTATTTTTGTTAAAATTTAAGATCTTTGAATTGCGTTATTTTTGTTATACTTACATTATAATATATTAAATGTTATATTTCCATACCTTCATGCAATAACTAATAATAAAAGTAAAAGTTCTAGTCGAGGCAGTGTTCTTAAGTCAATCACATAATATTTAACATTCCTAAAAAATTAACCTGACCACAGACTTGCATAATATGGTATATACTGTTGCTCGCATCTAGCTAGATTTTTTTTCTTTGAATTAGTCAAAATACGGAAAAAAAGTCGAGACTCGAGACCAAGACTTGAAAAGTCTTGGTCTTGGTCTTGGTCTTGGGGGCCAAGTCTTGGTCTTGGTCTCGACAATAAAATGATGGTCTTGGTCTTGGTCTTGGTCTTGAATTCGAGACCAAGACCAAGACCAAGACCAAGACCAAGGCCGGTCTCGTGAAACCCTATCTAGCCTGATTTTGAAGCTGAAGACTTGGCAGAAAAAAATCACTTCTTGATGTTTCGCAAGTATGGTGTGATTGGTGTGGAACATTGAAGGTACCACGGGCGTTAGGAGCATACCGCCCATGGTCGTCTTACATCCCTCGAGCCATAAACTCTTGGGGAAGTACACCGTCGACATAGGGCTACTTAGGCTAAGTTGGAGGTAAAAAAAAACCTGATTTCTACCTTCAACTTCAACACCTTGTTATAGGCTGACTGATTTCAACATGATTCTAGTGGGCTGTGTTTCTGGTCGCCATCGGCCGATCGCGGCCTGAATCGCAGCTCACTAGAATCATGTAGAAATCAGACAGCCTATACTTGAAAACTAAGGGCTCGATACCAAGTTGCAGGCGCAAAAGTTAGGACGGCGTAACTTGCCAAATAGAGCGGTCTGATTGGCCGTTGCTATAGCAACCGCACTTACGGCGGTCTCAGCCCCAACTTGGTATCGAGCCGTAAGTCATTTATAAAAATTATGTTATAGGCACACAAAGCTGGTTTGTTATCGGTTGTTGTTGGTCAAAGAATGTACCCTTGACCAGGAACTTCACAAGTTGTGAATCACCCTGTATGCCAGTTTGATGCTGGAAATGCCAACTAGAGGAAAACTGGGTAGAAATTCGCATGGGGCAGTAAAACTTCGATTGGGATGTTTCGAGGGGTCGCTTTTCATCATTTTTATCATTTGAGATGCATATTAGATGTCAAATGCTTGATGGCTTGTTATAAAGTCCGAGATACCAGTGGGAAATAAAAAAGTAATGTACGAGCGGCATTTTGAAAATTAAAAAAAAAGAACTAGGTATAAATCGTAATCAACGGAGTACACTATAGATCTTGGTCTTCTTTCCAATGGAATTTGAAATCCTGAGTACGAATACGATGTCATAAATATATTTGAACACAAGTTAAATCTCAATTTGAACCAGTGTTGCAAAAAAATGAAGTTTTGAGATTTTATTGCGCTGAGTGTGTTGTGAATCAAAATCATACTGGATTCCACCCTATGTCTTCTTGGGTAGGTCGAAGCTCTACTTGCCATTCCTGTGTCGTTTATTGGAGCCCTGATGAGCTCCTTTTGGTGCCTTTCCGTGGCTTTCAGACCTAGCCCCCTTTGTGCATTCTTCTGTGTCTGTGTCGTTACAAGCCCTTATGTCCTTGTGCCTTCAAGAGCTTTCTGCAACTCAGAGAAAACCCCCCGATTGTCTGTGTCATTCAAAGCCTTACTGATGGGCTTTATTGTTTCTACTAGTGCTGTTTGAAGCCCTGCTGAGCTCATGCCCATGCATGCTCAAAAGTCGTCTTCGAATTAAAATAAAATAGCTTCTAATCTTATTTACAGCACAACCATAGTTATGTTTTTTGTTTTCAGACTTTTTAATTACTCGGCATGGGCCGTTGGGAGTATGATTGAATCGATTTGAAAACAAGACAAACAAACAAGTGGCTGCGATTTGTGTTGAGGCGGGATTGGTAGGTACGGAAACGAAAGTAAGGTTCACACTAAAAAATAAATCCACTCTAATTCACTTTATAATCTCACTCTATCTAGGTAACTATTGGACAGGTCCACTCGTGTAGAGTTCACATTTTCACTCTCAATTTAGAGTTGATTTTAGAGTGAGATTCACTTATGGTATAGAGTGAATTTGCAACGTTATCTAAGAGTGATTAAATTGATAGAGCATTTTTTTTCAATCACTTAAATAGTGGAAGACTTCATCTATCAGAGTAGACTAAATCGTCCAATTGTGTTTTTTTGTTACTCTTCTAGATTTGAAAATTTGCTCTATCGAGGTATTATTTTTGTGCTAATAAAGTGAAAATATGCAACCCCTTTTCTACAGGGTGCGGAAAAATGGCGACTTTGCTGAAGAATGGCAGAAAAATAATAAAAACATGTAGGTATTTGGTTTTTGGAAATATAAGGGTCAAAGAGTAGTCTTCAACCCCTTCTGATTTTCATTGCCTCAAACAAATTCAAAAAACCTCCTCTCAGTACAGACCAAAATGTTTTTCCTGATTCTGTTGAGTGTGAAATTTAGTTTGAAATGCAGTTTTCTTCAAAAATATACTTGCAAGAAATTTAGCAAACAAAATTTCAAAACACATCCTACCAATAAATTAAGAACTTAAGAATCAACTCTTTTTGATCTAGATACATTGAAGAATGTTTCATATTGTTCCAGACAACGAAAATGGAACAGGTGAAGTACCACTCTGACCCCTCATATTCCATATTCCCTCTAAAACAAATCAAAAATTCTTTTAGACTTTTTTCTGGCATTTGAAACATTTGCTAACATTGTATCAATGACGAATCACGAAAACTGATGGTTGGTGCACATCCAGGCTTGCAGCACAAACTAAAAATAAATAAATTGTTTTTTCCTTCTCAACCCTTTTTGGGCTATAGGAGTTTGACACTTTATTATTTCGTTTATGGGTATGTACATTATATTTCGATGTCACAGTATATTGCTCAGAAAAATGTGATGCTGCCGGCCGGATTTGATCCTGGGACCTCCAGATTGGTAGTGTGCTTCGCTAAGCTTCTGAGCTACCGGCCGACTGCAGCACAAACTAAAACTTTATTCTGTATTGTCTTGTTTTGGCAGTGCGCATGCGCTGGGAGTGAACTATTCACTCTCCTTGAGTAAGTTGGGTTGTTCAATCACTCTAGTAGAGTCATGGCAGAAAAATTCACTCCACTTGAGTTTCAGTGATCATTGCGCTCTAATCGAGTTAGTAACTTTGCATGAGTGAAATTAGAGTGAATATTTACTTGTTAAATTTCACTCGGAAGTTTTTACTCTGCCTCACTCTAGCAAAATTTCTTACTGTGTTGGAATGACACGTCTCTGCAATTTTCGTGCAACTGAAAAATAAAATGCAATCAAGATTTGTAATGCATAAATCGCAATTACTTAGTTGAAGGCTATAACAGGATATACTTTTATCACTTTTTATAGTTCACAAGCCATTAGTTGGAGAGATATCTCGCAAAGAAGCGCGAACATTGAGTGGCACCAACTTTGAAAACTGGCGGGATTCAGATTTTTTACTGTGTGGCACCTCTCGATAAATGAAGGCTTGCCACTAATGAAAAGTATGTCTTGCTATATTGCGGGCAGGTGCCCAATCAGCTCAATTCAAATTATTACTGTCAATATCGAAAAATTGCTAGCATATCTGGGGGTGCCAGGATACGCAAGATTCTCCTGGACCTACTCGTTTTAGATAATAGACAAGTTTGTTATGAAGGCTCACACCATCGATACATAGGAAAATCTGATTTGACGTAACAAACTTGTACGTCAATTACTTGCTGACAAATCAGCTGAATTGATGGGGAGCGAGATCTGGTCAGTTGAACCATATTTATACGTTTCTCTGCTATATTTATTTCTTCATTTATTTAGTGAACATTCAACAGGAGACTGCATATTGTCGAGTTTTGGTCGATTTTGAGTTTTTGATATCAATATGTGCAGTCAAAAATGGTTTATTTAGAAAATTGGGCAATACAATGAAAATAATCAAACGACGTAACTAATAAATAATAAGATTATATCCGACAAAACGCGGTTTGTCATGAATTTTATTCGCTTAAGGTTAAAGCACAAGGTCTTCTTTACATTCTGTGAAAAAATTACCTCGAACGCATTACAAATAAAGCGCTAAGTACATGAGAATAAAAAAGACTGAAAACTTCAACCATTATTTTCTCGAAACTATGATTAACAGACATACGTCGTTTTGTCAAAATAGGGACGATTCGTAGAATGTGTTAATGAAGAAAATACAGTACAATAAGTAGGGAACACAGTGAAGAGGGCAGAACGAGCCCGATGCAATCACGATAAAGAGCCGAAAACCTTCCTGATGGCCGAGACAGAAAGAGCAGCTAGCTATACAGGGTGTTTCAATGGAAACGAGCCACCCTGAATAAATTTTTGCCTGGTAAAATTTGTAAAATTCCTCAAGACCCGTTGATTTTTGTTTTGAGGGGGACTTCTAAAGCATAAATGGCAAATTCCTCTCTTCAACCCCCTCACCTCCACCCTGCACCCACCCCAACTTCGAAATTTCAAATGACACTACTTATCTTGCGGTACATCAAATCAAAGTGAATTAAATTCTCTTTCTGAGAAACATGTTTTGAAATTGTTTCAACCCCACCTAAAACCTAAAACCCCTTTCCTAAAATTCTCTTGAGTGCTTAATTCATCAATATTCCCGATTCCTGAATTCTCTTCAATTTACTCAGTTTCATCTTGAATAGCATCGAAGAGAAGAATGGTTGGTGGAAAAAGTGCACCCCAAATTCACCCATATGCTCTCCCACACCCCAACTTCATTGACCAAGACACCACCGACCTTGTGAAACATCAGATAAAAAGAATTTCATTCTTTCTCTGGAATATGTTCCTTTAATTTTCAACCCCTTCCCCATCAAATTGGAAATTTGGAGTATAGAATATTTTTTTCGTGAAGAGAATTCAGTTCTCTTCAATTTGATATATGCATCACAAAATAGGTAGGGTCATTTTGTTTTTTGAAGTTGGGATGGGGGGAGCGAAGGGGTGAATTTGGGTGGCAGTTTTTCTACAGAAAATTTTCTCTTTCAATGCTGTGCAGGATGACGTTGACTGCATTTGAGAGAATTGAGAGGTCAAGAATATCGAATTGGACATTCAGAGAATTTTGGGAAGAAGGGGGTGGGGTTGAAAAATTTAGAAACATTCTTTCAGAAAGACATTTCAATTCTCTTCAATTTGATGTACCGCAAAGTAGGTAGTGTCATTTGAAATTTCAAAGTTGGGGTGGGTGGTGGTGTGGTTAAAGATAGAAATTGGACATTGTATGCTGATGACCCCCTCGAAACAAAAATCGACGGGTATCGGAAAATTTTCTTAGTTCACCTGGGAAAAATTTATTCAGGGTGGCTCGTTTCCATTGAAACACCCATATGTAGACTTCATTGCTTACTGCTCTTATTACTTAGGGAAGGGCATAGCGTGTAGTACCAATCCATTCGGGTGATAACTTCACTGCAGCAACGTTCAGCGTGGTAAGAAGTTGGATGGCTGACCGCCGGTGGGTAGTGCCAGTGGGCGAACCGCTGGCAAGTCTCATCTTCTCTAGGCCGGCTGAAACTCCCCCTCGGGTGGTCATGGGCAAACCTCCCGAATTCATCACGCTTGCAACCGGTAGTACGGCGATGTGTAGAGAAAAACTAATGGCGCAGTCAGGGAGACGGACGATATACCATTGCAGGGCATGGATGTGTCGAACATATATACCTGCGTCGGGGGTTGACGACAGAGTTCAGATCAACCGTGCACTTGTCGCTCCCCAGTACTTGGATGGACCTACCATCAAGCATCCAGGCACCACATTGTGGCTTGGTGAGTCCGGCTGGTCTGGGAAGGAGTACAGTGGGACCAAGAGCAAGGCCTACGTGCCAGGTGGAACAATGTTCTATCAACTCCTCCATTAAGTCCACAAAATAGAATAAGTACAAATAGGAAACACAGGAAGAAAACAGAACAAGTCCGAAGCAATCACGACAAATACCCGAAAATCTTCCTGATGTACCTGTAGTACCTGCACACACATTGTTAGCAGATTCAAAATGAAATTTGTTTGAAAAAGCAGGCCACATAAAGCCTCAAGAGACATCTACACTGCCAGTGCCAGTATAGGCCGTTATTCTAATCATGCACTAAACTGATTCTGTATCTGGCATCTATCTATAAGTTTTAGTGAGAGATTATCTTACGCGTGAATTGCGCTATAAATCCGGGAGTTCCTGTTCTGATGCACCAAATCTTGCAGCAAATATGCAGGTATAGGTAAGTCCATCAATCAGACTTCGAACGTTCTTTTCGTTTCTTGGTCAAAGCCTGCACTGCCACCAGCAGGCGTTAGATTAATGAATAGTTGCACGTATAGAAATATTAATTACAACGCATAGTGTGCCTTGTGCCTTGTGCCTTGATCCACACCACATACTCAACCTATGTGATGTCGCTCAGCACTCGGCTTCGACTGTAATGATCTAATTCGTTCTGCTAATGAAAATATCAATGGTAAAACTATAATAGAAGTCTCTGTAGTATACGTTTCCGATCATTGTGACGCGATGATTAATTACTACTTTACTTGTAATATTTCTAGCTCAAGAGCCCCAGCCGTTTTTCCATAATAATATAGGTGAAGCACCTATGATTAGGCTTCTCTGTACTGTTGCCTGGCGATAAGTTTCTCTCAAGTCAGGCGGCGAGAAGTCGACTTTTATTTTGTTTTCTACTATAACGAATATAAAGGGAGAGCGGCTGATTTCTATAACTATAGCAATCGCTGTGTTTGATAATTAATTGTCTCCACATATGTATCTGTGAAACACTCGTACGTTGGAGAAAACCTGCGGAATTGCCGTTTCTTCGGACGAAGCGACGTTTTTTTGCTTTGTGAAAATCGCGATTAAAAGAGTCGTATAGCAAAGTTGTGTTTTGTTGACAAGTCTTATTATGGCCAGTGATTTATTAAGTCCTGGGCGGCACACTCATATGCCTCGTATGATTAAGTGGTCCTCTTCACAGCATCAATTTGTTTGTTTATAAATATGCATTATTTACACATTCCTGCAATAAACGGGATGGTTTTTTTTACTGAAGCAAAACAGAAATTTGCATGGTCACATTGATAATATGATAGCTTGTGTGAAAATTGTAAAAATGGCAGATATATACGTCAACCTATAGTCGTCTTAGCGTCAGGAGAGCCGAGCACCAGCGGATGAGAGTTTCAATTATTCTAGCATCATATTTCACGCTGTGCGAAACCCCAAAAATTATGCTAATAATGACTACATCCTGCGGAATACCATTCATTCCACTCTGTTACCATTGAAAGTAAACAATGCAAAAACAATAATTAAAATCTTCCCAACCGTGCGATGCGTTCAATCTATTGCTTCCGAAATTGAATCTCTCTGATGAATTTGGGAATCGTCATAATTTCGATGCAAATCATCAAGCTGCGATTCCTTCCATCATTAGCGTTCCACTCAATTAACGTTCATAGTGCACACACGTCCAATTATCGATAAATTCGTGAGCAAGTGTGTCAGATTCGTTTTCAAACGCCGAGAAACTTCATTTCTTTCGAAATACTCTCTTTCTCTTGTCTCTGTTTGTAATTTCCGACTCATTCCTTGTTAAAAACCGGCGAGCTTTGCTTGCTCCGGTTCAGTCGCGTCGCCGTGGGAATACCTCCAATAATAATTAATTTTGGTGCAGGTACACCGTGATTCTTTTAACATTTCCGTTTCGGAAGCCGAGCCCATTAAATGCAGATCGGTATTGAGATCAGTTTCACTTTAATTTATGCAAATGTCGTCTCTCGGTTTACACCCATAGACTTTAGAAGAAAGGTGTGGAAGAAGCTTACTAGGTCATTGTCTTTGCGATCGATGGTTTGCGAAAGCTTAGGGTTTTTAGGGTTGCTAGGTTAATGATTTTTTAGCAGTGAAATAACATCAAAACGTCTTGGTGGTAACTCGTGCCCCTTATACATTTGCTAACTGTCTTATACGAGCGTAAACTATTATCGTGAAATTAAAACGATTTGAAGCTATAGGCGATTTACATTTAAAAAACGCCACTTGGTGTAGGGCTCGGTATTTGATCGTAGAGGAATTTTTTGAGAGGAACACATACTTTGACGTCTAGTAGCCTAGGTGGGCCCTAGTAGATACCTGCAATGCCCACATCATTGACATGGAAATTTGACAAGCAGAAATAATGTGAACAGGGGTTTGCATTTGTGTCTCTTATTTCATGTTATGGTTAGCGTATTTAGCAGGCTTGTAGTAGATCTAGCTCCAGAGGTGCGCAGTAAAAAGACTACGCCCGCAGCAATGCACTATATTGCGATTGCGGTAAAAAAAAGCAACGTTTGCGTCCCGAACACAAAGGTAGCTATACGGCGAGCTTATTCGAATGAAAAATGCGGATCTCCAGCTGAAGTCCAAGCATAAAATCTTTAGAAAAAAGCAAGGAAAAAAGGTAGGTGGTGGTTGACTCTGCATGGCCAGCCCAAGGTGACTTTTTCTTGGCTGGCAGGCTTGCTTCTTGTGTGTTTCCCTCTGTGCGGATTTGACAGTCTGTTGCTCTTCCTTAGACGGAAGCTATGGATGATTTAGAGAAAGGTCTGCAACGACGCTGGTCATCAACATGGGGCCCAATAAAGAGCCTACGGGGTCCCAAGGGTTCACAGGAACAAAAGTTTGCTTGTATAGTGGACTGCACAAGACAGCAAAGTGACAGTTTTGACGTGCCACCAATTGACGTAACAGCCGACGTTGCCTGAGGCAACTTGGGCCTCCTCAAATAATTAATTCCCTATAAAACTTCCTCTACGAAGTGGCCATTTTCCTCAATAAGGTCAATGGCCTATTTAGTTGGCCTATACGATTTGGTAACATCTTAATTTTGTTGTATATATTCTTGATCTGACTTAGCAGAGCCAAATCCAAATTAGGAGTTGAGAGTTGAGAAGACAGAGTTCCGAGAAGAGTTGAGATGACCTGAAGAGTTTTCTGAGTTTTCATACAAAAACACCTCATATAGAAAACTTTTTCCGAGTAAAAATATGTACCTAGTAATTGTGAAATGTCACTTTAGTTTAAGGACGGAGTTGAATTGGTAAAATAAGCGTTGCGGAATCAATCCCTGTGGGTTTATTCCTTGACAGAATCTCACCATCTAGGTCTCTTTCTAAAGCTACAAGGATGTAAAAGTACATCCTTGTAGCTGGGGGGAGCCCATTTGGCATTCCCAAAATCCAAAAATAAAAAACTTTGGATTTTGAAAATGCCAATGGGCTCAAACCAAAATACATCCTTGTAGCTTTCGAAAGAGACCTAAATGGTAAAATTCTGTCAAGGAATAAGCCCACGGGGATTTATTCCGCAACACTTATTTTACCAATATAACTTCGTCCTTAAGTACCATAATATACTATACCTGTCGGTTATACTAATATACCCAATAAATTATTGATCGTCGTGCGTTTGTTCAAAATGCCTTTTTTATGGCAGATTGTGGACTGACCCTGAAAAATCTTGTGCCGTGTGTTTTTTGAAAACCGCACCAGCCCATAACTTTCTTCCTATGAGATATATACCTAGATTTGAGATTCTTGTGGGGCACTTGACAGCACTTTTGCTATTTTTCGCGTTAAGCAATAATGTTAAGTTGCAATAATGAAGCAACTCTCACTTCCAGAAGTAACCGGAAGTGACATCAACTTTTGATTTTCGAATGGAACACCCTGTATACTTTTTGATACTCAGATAGAAAATTTTTTTATCAGCACAGTGGTGGTTTCGGAAATTCTCTATGGTGGAAGATGACGATTTTATAGCAAATTGAATATTACGCGAATTTGATAAATCATTATCACCAAAGGTGGCAGCGAGCACAAATATAAATCTGAAGTTATGAGATTGTTCATTATTTAAGTCAAAAAGCGTTGCCGGTTGAAATCGACATTAATAATAACCAAATTTCTATTTCAGATTTTTATTTGTGGTCGCAGCTTCCTCAAGTGACACGAATTTAACTGTATTAAATTCGCTATAAAATCGGCATTCTTCATCATAGAGAATTTTAAAGACCACCACTGTGTCAATAAAAAAATCTCTATCCTGATATCAAAGATATACAGGTGTTCCATTTGAAATTTTAAGGTTGATGTCATTTCTGGTAACTTCGGGAAGTGAGAGCAGCTTCGTGAACAATGCAAAACATAGCGAAAGTACCTACTCTCAAATACCCCATACAAATCTCCAGTCTATTTATCCCATAGAAAAAATGTTATGGGCTGGTGCGGTTTTCGAAAAACACATGGTTTATCGATGGCCTATTTGCAATAGGATGTAAGCCCTCTAGACCCAATTTTACAGAAGGAACATAATACTGCATAGCCTGCAGTTGGAAATATTTTAAAAACGATACGTCCTATTTGTATAGTTAGTGTTGATACAGCTCCGCCTGATTTTTTGAGGGTTCCGATATACAGGGTGGCCCAACGAAAACAGAACAGAGGGGTTTTCGGGCATTTCACATCCTTTTTTCGAAAAAAGCTCAGACAGGTCGATTTTTATATCGTGGGGGACATCTGAAACATACATTGGCAAATTTCTATCTTCAGCCCCCTCACCCCTATCCACCTCAACTTCAAAATTTCAAATGACACCATCTACTTTGCGATACATCAAATCAAAGAGAATCAAAATCTTTTTCTGAAAAAAATATTTTCAAAATTTTCAACCCCACCCCCCATCTTCCTAAGTTTCTCTGACTGTCCCATTTTATATCATCGACCCCTCAATTCTCGTCAATTCAATCAACGTTATCCTGAATAGCATCTAAGGAGAAAATTTTCGGTGGAGAAAAGTGTTACCCAAACTCACCCCTTTTCTCTCCCCCACCCCAATTCCAAAATTTAACAGATACAAGCTAATTTGTGACACATCGAATGAAAGGAAATTGATTTATCGTTCTGAAAACAGATTTTTTGAAATTTTCAACCCCTCTCCTGATAAATTGAACATTCGGAGTATTTTGGGGAGAAATTGGCCTTTTGAAAACTCTTGAAATATTTTATTTAGGAAGCGAATTCAATTCCCTTCGATTTGATGTATCACAAAGTAGGTAGTGTAATTTTAGAATTTGAAGTTGAGGTGGAGGAGTGAAGGGGTGAATTTGGGTGGCACTTTTTACACAGAAAATTTTCTCCCTCGATGCTGTGCAGGATGACGTTGACTGTACTGGAGAGAATTGAGAGATCAAAAATATTACATTGAAAACTCTGACAATTTTAGAAAGAGAGGGGGTGGGGTTGAAAATTATAAAAATATTTTTTCAGAAAGAGAACTTAATTCTCTTCAATTTGATGTATCGCAAAGTGGGTGGTGTCATTTGAAACTTCAAAGTTGGGGCGAGTGGAGGTGAGGGGGCTAAAGATAGAAATCCGCCAATGTATGTTTCAGATGTCCCCCTCAATATAAAAATCGACCTGTTCGAGCTTTTTCCAAAAAAATGAGGTGAAATGCCTGAAAACCCCTCTGTTCTGTTTTCGTTGGGCCACCCTGTATAGGTGTTTGCATGTAGAGGGAGTTTATGGCAAAATGTCAATAGTGTCATTGTCATCTATCAAGTTTTATCCATGTTGGAGTCAACGTCAATTGGACTAACCTCACTAAATACTGTTATTTTCACGTGTTTTGTCGAGTGTTTTGTTCACATACTGTTTTGTTCGGCGTTTATGAGATCGAGATTGTGATTTCTAGTCATTCTAACAATGCACCTTACACCTGTTCTGTGCTATGTGCCCCAATGCAATTCCCTAACAAACGTCAAAACATAACTCGATCTTTGCGCTGCCTGCCGGTGATCAGGTGAACGAATTTCATGAAATCACCTTATTGCCAGCAAGCGCAAAATGATATTGGTCTTCATAGACACATTGGCGTCCCTATTGGGGGCTCATCAGTGCGGAGGCATCCAGGTCAGGCGGCCAAATGAAGAACAGCCCAAGATTCCTGAACCCTCAATAGGGGCTGAACACAGTATTTGTGTTTGTGTTTGTATCTGTGTTTGTGTCTGTGTCTGTTGACAGACGAGCTGTGGTCTGGTGGTCCGGTATTATAGCAGTCCAAAGGCACTGTTTGTCAAAAACTGTTGGGTTCGCTTTGGCTGTAAGAGGCGCATGCGTTAGTTTAGTGTAAAAACGTGAAAAGAAAGTGTGGTAGCTTTTATTGTCAACTTCTTTTGAGTCTATGGGTTACCATGATCACCCTCGAGGTCAGCAGAACATTTATACCTAGGCTTGTTAGTAATAATGAAACAAAACTTCAATAAGAAAGAATTGTGTGCCGATTTGGAAAGCATCATTATTCTTACGCCCACGATATATTTGAATCTACAGCGTCTAATTTAAAATTTGGTTTTGATTAAGTTACTAAACGGATTGCCGTTTCTGTGTTTGCAGTTATAATCATAAACTGCCTCATACCCTGAATCGTGACTGAGAAAATCACAGAGCAGACAATAATCATATTCATAATATGCTGCTATGTTTGGAGTTTCAATATCGCCGAATTTTTTTTTGTCCTTTCTCAATCTCGAAATATGGTATCTACCTATCAGGTTTCTCTTTCTGGCTCTCTGAGCTTCGAATGTGTATAATTAAATTGTCTAGTACCGCTCTTTCATTCGCTGATGTTATACAGAAAAAACCAGAGTTGCTTCGCCGATTATTAGCAGGTCCTAAAATAATTTATTTTTATTTAATTAGACGCGTATCTGTCTCAGGTAGCAGTTGGTAGGTAATGATAATAATTTATTGGAACTGCGTTCTTCGGCGGATCCCTGGAAGCACGTCAAATTATTTCGGAATATTTGTTTTTTATCTGATATGATTTGTATTATTTGTATTCTCAGCTCATCACTACGGGTAATTAAAACCTTAATTGCGCTTGATCAAACCATGTAAACCTGTTTCAACCGCATATAACAATTAATTAATAACCTATGATTAATTTGTGCTGGGCTAATTATAGCCGGTACCGGAAAAATTGAGATAGCCCAGAGCCGGACTAAGTTTAGGTACCCAGTGAGAAATCAGATCAGATAAATAGGGCTGAAATTAAATGCTCAGTAACTTAGTGAGCCGGGTCGTATAGGCAGGAATGAAATTTTACATATTATACATATTATATGTATACAAAGAGGAGCCCATTGTTCTTTACAATTTGACACCTGAAGCTATATGCGGCTGACGTTTCTCAAGCTATAATATTTTTGAGTCAATTTGCCTTTGCCTCCAAGAAATGAGCCGTGTCACCCCAAAACATTCCCGGACGTCCCTTCGGGTATGGAGTTGGAATTTGGGAGAAGATTCAAATTTGAAGCATCTTCCATAATAATTTAACAAAAATTTTATACATTTTCCGGAAAAACCTTAAAGATTTTTCCGGATAATCTCATTATGGAAATCGTCAAGTAAGGGTTCAATTTTGAGCTACATTATTTTGACTACGGTTTCGATAAGCATTTTCAAGTGGAAAACTATCTGAAAATTATGGGAATACAGGTTTCCTCAAAAGAGAGATGGAGAATCCGCGATTCCGCGCAACTGTTTCCGGCACGTTCTGCGCAAAGTGTGCCATGAGTGATCGCGCCATTTGTATTTACATTGCTCCGCCGTGTTAAAAGTGCGTTTTATTTTTTGAATTTTGGAGCCAACCATGCTGAGAAAGTCGCTAAAAAATATAACGAACTTCTCAATGAATATTGCAAATGAATATTTCGCAGAGAAGAATTTGCCAGAGAGGCATTTGATGCATGTATACAACTATTTTTGTAATGGATATAGAAAGCACAGGTAAGTGCGTGTCCGAGGTCCCAGTTTTAATATTTTTTATGGTGTATTATTATGGCCATCACTATAAATTTGAAGTGTTTGATACAAAAATGTGGCCAAGTGTACCCTTGAATTAATAATATAGGTTCTTTTTGGTTCTTCGAGTGTCACGTCGTATTTTATGGATCCATGCTTTCCTGACCCTCGGATCTGTAGCGAACCGATGTAGGGACAGATTCGCTGTATAACTTGTGGACTTGCATAGTGGCACACAACATTTATTTTCCATAACTCCATCAAAACACACGTTCGGCTTATGGAATCGGGGCAATGTTGGCACACTAGAACTGCGACGATTTACTGCGCAATCGAACGTGACGTCACGGGCCAGAAAAATTTCAAGAAAAATTGTCAGAAAATTATACTTCTTGTTTTAAAGAAAATTGATGGAAATCTGTTCACTGGATGGAAAAACTAGAAATTTGCAGTTTTTCCAGGGAGTAAAACTTGAAATCCGTTAATTCGATTTGGAAAAATCACTCCTAAAAAATTAATTCAATCTCTTTGGAGAGGAAAGAAGGTCTGAGTGGAATCCTGTACCAAACAAGGATGTTCTTAATGGTCAAAGCCAGGGTGAGCGGCCGCCTCGGGTAGTAACGGTCAGGAAAAAATTAAAAATTCCTAGCGCCAGAGTGGGAAGTGGTGAAAAGCTCCAACTGTTCTTCCTGCCAAATTTGGTCTCAATCCATGTGATAGATTTTGAATAATTGAATAACAAAATTTTAAATTTGACTTTTTTATTCGAGAGATGACAGGTAGAGGAATACTTTCAAAAATTTTGAATACAGTTTTTCAATGGCTTTCAGATGACATATAGCCAGTTCTGTGGGATATAACTTTCTTCATTTTTCTGATAGTGACATCTCCGTTTGACATCAGGAAAGCCAAAAACTAATGAGGTCCATACAACAGCAGGACCATGTCTGCACACCGAATTTCAAGTTGATCGAATCAACGTTGCGGCTGTTATCCTCGCAGATTATACAGACACACACACGGACATCACTTCAAAAATTATCCTAATCATTTTGGGGGACCTCAAAATGGATATAGCTGTCTTCATCGCGGAGAAATGTTTCATCGCGTTCACAATACTTTTCTTCCTCGTTGGGTAGTGGGTCGGGTCATGAACAAGACGAATTAGAGACTTTTGGAAACTCCAAGCTGGAAGCTTTATAAGTAGTACAAGAAAGATAGATTTCAACCTCGGAAAAAATATGGACGTACTGAAAATTTGATATTTGGTTCAAAATTGAGAGCTCTACAACATATCCAAAGTCGCCAAAAATCGCACCCGGGGGTTATTGGTTATTGGTTTGAGTTATTGCAGGGGGGAGGGTAAAATTGCAGCTAAAAATGGGAGGGGATGGAACCCGTCAATCCATTGGCATTGGATGCAAATACATTATACTCATTATAGTTTGACGTATCATATCCCACTGATACCATTTTGGCACAAAAAGTGTCCATCATTGTTGAAGGGGAGTAGTGGGGGGGGCGAAGCTCTGCTAGGTGGTCCATTTTGTTTTTCTGGCCATGTAGAACCGATTACGACAAGTTTGGTATCTTTTCCGAGTAAATTTAATCTCGTGAACTCGTATCCGATGTGTAAATTCGGATGAGAACAAGTTTGAACAAATTAACTTGAGAAAACTTGTTTTTTCTTTGACAATTTTGACGAACTTTTTTTTTACTGTTGGAGGTGTTCATTTCCAGAAAATTTTCAGGGACCATTGAATTGAAGTGTATTCTTCACGAAAATCATCCACTTGATGTATACTTAGTTTTGTTTCTTGACTTGAAAAAAATCGATTTGAACCTGAACCGGCCCGGCGCGGTTTCTACTATTGACCAGAACACTACAACATACACCTCTGAATGAAAGTAGTAACTCATTTTTGAAAATTCGAGGATTTGTGCAGAACTGAGTTCTCTATAACATGAACAAAATCGCCATGAATCGTAATGCAGGATTTTGAGTGATTCGAGGAGGAAGATAACATTTTGGCAATATTTATACTCTATGAACTGTTACTTCTTCCCTTAAATAACTCGAAACCCTGCAGTGCGATTCATGGCGATTTTATTTATGTTATACGGAATTCAATTCTGCACAGATCCTCCAATTTTCAAAGATGAGTTGTTATTTCTTCAATAGTTTGAGGTGTTTATATTTAAAGGTGCATGCTGTAGTGTTCTAATCAGTAGTAGACGACGCGTCGCGCCGGCTTAAGTTCAAATCGATTTTTTCAACTCGAGAAACATAATTATACATCGAGTGGATGATTTTCGTGGAAAATACACTTCAATCTAATCGCCCCTGAAATATTTTCAAAGATAAACACCTCTAACAGTGGAAAAAAAATCGTCAAAATTGTCAAAGAAAAAACAAGTTTTCCCAAGTCAACTTGTTCCAACTGGTTTTCATCCTAATTTACACATCAAATTCGAGTTTAGGGGATTAAATTCAGTGAGAAAAGATACTAAGCTTGTCGTGATCGGTTCTACATGGCCGGAAAAACAAATTCGACCACCTAGCAGAGCTTCGCCCCCACACAACCTCGCTTTAACAATAATCGACACTTTTTGTGCCAAAATGATATCAGCGGGATATGATGCGTCGAATTATAACGTATTTGTCTTCAATGGATTGACGGGTTCCATCCCCTCCATTTTAAGTTGCAATTTTTACCCTCCCTCCAATAACTCAAAACCCCCGGGTGCAATTTTTGGCGATTTTGGATATGGTGTAGAGCACTCAATTCTGAACAGAATATCAAATTTCCATGACGTCCATTATTTATTCCGATGTTTCGCCGATTTTTTTACTACTTTTTTTTGTACTAAAGCTCCAAGCTGTCAAATCCGACACTGGCGAGCTACATCGATGTGACAAGAAGAATGCGGCATTGACAAGATTTCACAATAAAGTGAAAAAAGATAAATATCTCTAATGCCAGCCAGACTTCCAGCTCTACTTTCACAAGGTGTGACTGATCATCTTTGTACGATGTCTGGCGGCTCTTTCCTTTGAAAAAGTAATTGATAGATCTGCATATTTTGCCGTGTAACAAAGTGTTAAATAAGTGAAGTTACATAAAAAAGTGTTAATAGTCCATTAATAACTCCCAGCACCCAGGTGATAAATATTTTCATTTGAACTTTGAGAAATTGTTAGAAATTCCTTCGCGCGCTTGTTCAGAAGTGTGATGAATTCGATGATAGTTTTGTGCACAAAAAGTTGCGCGCTACAGCTTCTTAATAACCATATACACGCGGTGTTTTGCATATAAAATAGTGTTAATCTGCTGAATTTATCGCGCAGAGTCTATTCAGATAGGGAGTTCAATTTATTGCTTGGAAATTAATAATTTAAATTCCAATATAAAGTGAGCAAACCATTATTAATTATTGTGAAAAAGCATCCACTTCGCATAAGCTTTCCTGGATAAAAACGTATAGTGCATTTGCACATACCATCATACCAAACGGCCTTTCTGCGGAACTAGCGACAGTTCAGCTGTTAATTTGTGCCTGATAGCTTGTACCTTTCATATGGCAGTCTGAGCGAGAAGTTAAGCTCGAAATACGAGTTCAGTTTAATTGGCAAACAAAATATTTCACTCAATCAGGTTTTTGATGAAATCCTGAAAGCTTTAAAGCTTTTCTGCAGCTTTGGAATGCGTTGTGGTGCTGTCATAGCAGATTTTTGTTTTCAAGAGATTGAAATGTCAATTTCAGCGTTTGTAGTTCAATTGTGCCGGAAAATTCAAAGCTAAGTTTCCCATGCACCACTTTGACCTGATGGTGGCTGACTGGCTGATCGTTACCGCACTCCAAGAAAGTTAATTTTCTGTAATTACTATTGTCTAGGTTAATTTCTCGAGACTAAACTTCTCATTTTTCTGATCACTATTCCATATAATAGAACGTATTTTATATAATGTTGCATTTAAGACTGAAGAGAATGACTATTAAATTTACCCGCTGAATTATTATAAAGCCATTGTAGCAACTCGAACGGCGGTTCGTGATCAGTCGATTATTATAGGTTGGTACTCTTATCTAGCCTGATTTCAATAGATGTTCCAAGATATTTTATTTAAAACTTGCTTTTAATAATTGGCTCAATAAGAGCTTCATAAACACCATTACTCTAGTTTGATTTTCGACCCATTTAATTAGGAATTCTCCCAACTAACGGAAAGCTGCGATAAATCAGTCATGGTCTTCAATTTTTGTTCAAATAAATTCTTTCCGTTCGTGGAATCTCAAATAACCTAGGGCCGATATCTCCATCTACGGAACAAAAGCTAAATGGCGTGAAATACCTAATTGAGACATTACTTTTCTTATAGAGCCGTTTTTCTTTGAAAATTATGAACAATACTTTGTTCCATCACTTCCATTCTACGAATAATGTAAAAAGTGATATTTAATTAGTTTAGTGCTCAATTGATTATTATTGTATCAAAAAACACCTACCTCAGCTAAAATTAGGAAAACGTGTGAAGATTTCCACGCATTCACCAAACTTAAGAGTTATCTATTCACTTTCGGTTTAGTAGGAACCGGTATTTCGGAAAAGAAATACCTTCTATATTGCATTGCTAGGCGAGATTGCATTGCTGATCTCAAAAAACTTCAACAAACCCCATACGCACGGATCACCATGGACCTCCAACGATTTCTACGCACTCCAACTTATCCTACTAAATTAACGGAAGCTGTCAGAATGGGGTCTTATACGAAATTTTTTTTATTCCTTTAAACTAAAGTACAATGTGAGATTACCACAGACATAGCAACATAGTATCTCAGAAGCAACTACTTTTCTTGAAAAAAAAAGTTGAAAATCGAGGCGTGAAGCACAGCGGTTCGATTTCAACGTCTAGTGACGTAACTAGACACGCAAGTTGCTATGGCAACGATGCTGTCGTTGCTGCTGATACGCTGCTCTCATGACGACCTTGTCCATGCCTTCTTTTCATTCGCGCTAACGCTGCGCGCGATTTCACTTGATTTAAACCGATAGACTGGAAGAAGCGAAACTTCAATTACTTTTTTCTCGGCCGAATTTTTTTTATTTGTGTTTTAGCTGCACCGTTGCTAATTTTATCCATTTAATGAAAGGTCCATACCAATAAAATCGTATTTTGTGATTCTTGTATGGGACCCTATTATGTAAATACTGAAATGGTTAATCAGCATAACATAGGTGGCTGTCTTGTAGCAAAAAATTATATGAAACTGATGTCGTACAACTCAAGTTTTATGATTCGTTCAATTCTGGAAGCTTTCGGTTTATTATTATTGCTTGATGGGAACAGAAGGTGTGCATCATATGCAAGTATCCATTCTTAACAAACGCATGATACTCGCTTGCACAGTATATCTTCACTTGCGTTATTTATGGCCTTCGGGGAATCGCACAGACCTAGTGTTTATTCACCGGACGGCCAAAAATCACTGATCGGGCATAAATTTAGGTCATCTTGACGACTGTTGGTTACTTTTCTCGTGTTTTTATTGACTTAAACATACAGGCAGACTTGGGCCGAGTCCCGAAAAAAAGTATTCGAATACGAATCCAAAATCTCGATGCAAGAAAAGGATTCGAATCCAGAAGATTCGAACACTGACTCTGGAAAGTATTCGAATACTGAGTATTCGAATCCATGTATTCGTAAAAATTGATACCGTTTTTGAATACCCACGTAGATTAACCTGTTTACGTACTTCATTAAGCTGTATTGGCTTGAAAGTACTTATTCCGCAAAGAACAATATCAATAAACATAATTTCAATGAAATAGCTCAGTAAAAAAATTTAAAAAAAAATCTGATTTGGAAAAAAGTTTAATCTTATGAAAATTTAAATGATAACAAAATAAAAATTCAAAAAAAAACCTCAGGCCTCAGGGAACAAAAATTTTTATTCTAATAAACGTTAAGCATAATAGTTGCAGCGGTACACTTTTTGATTCTGCATTTTGTGATACTGCAATGAAATTTGGCATATGCAAACTACATAAAATTTCAAGTGATTTGACCCGCAGCACTCAAAAATTTGTCCATTAGGGGGCGACTGGGGGCCCCTCAAAATTTCAAGATGTCTTAATTTTTCCCATGCGCCATTCAGTACCGCCCTATCTACCGTAAAAGACCCAAACAACTTTGTTCTTGACCATCATAGCATTTTTCGTCATGTCAATTCCATTCTTCTTATAGAAAAAAAAAATTCCTTTGCCTGGTCAACAAATTGGAAAATAATTATTTTTTTTGGACCGACAATAGATTTTTGAGTAGTTTTTGTGCGATCATCGATAAATCCGCATCCCCTTGATTCATTTATGAAAAGAAAACTTTTGCAGTGCTATTTTTCAACAAAGGAGGGACTTCAACTTACCATTATTTTCAGCATTACATTTTTCAATGTTTTACCCCGGTAAGTATGATTATTGTTATACTAATATACAGCTTGAAGTTCTCTTTAACGATATGGATGATGAAACTGCCTCAGATTCCACCTGGAAGCCGTACATAATAATTTTTCTGCAAGGCCGTCACATTTGGCATTTTTGATTTTCTAGCGGGAGCGGCCAAAATGTCAATACACACCACTCCGCCCAAGAGCACCGGTTTGCTCTAGCGGAAAACGATATTCACGCCAAACAATTTTGCATTTTGTGATACTGAAATGAGAGTTGGTGCGAAAGTACCGCAACTGGTGCTCTTGGGCGGAGTGGTGTGTATTGACATTTTGGCCGCTCCTGGTAGAAAATCAAAAATGCCAAATTTGACGGCCTTGCAGAAAAATTTTTATGCACGGCTTCCAGGTGAAATCTGTGGCCGTTTCATCATCCACACCGTTGAAGAAAACTTCAAGCTATATATTAGTACAATAATAATCATATTTTTAGGGATAAAACATTGAAATAGGTAATGTTGAAAATATTGGTAAGTTGAGGTCACTCCTTCGGTCAAGAATAGAACAGCAAAACTTTTGTTTTTATAAATGAATCAAGGGGATGCGGATTTATCGATGATCACACAAAAACGACTCAACAATCTATTTGTGGTTCAAAAAAATATATATTTCTCGACTTGTTGACCAGACAAAAAAATAATTTTTTTCTGTTAGAAAAATGGAATTGACATGACGAAAAATGTTATGATAGTCAAGAACAAAGTTGTTTACGTCCTGTACGGTAGATAGGGCGGTACTGAATGGTGCATGGTAAAAACTCTGACATCTTGAAATTTGGAGGGGCCCTCCGTCGCCCCCTAATGGACAAATTTTTGAGTGCTGCGGGTCAAATCACTTGAAATTTTACGTAGTTTGCATATGCAAAATTTCATTGCAGTATCACAAAATGCAGAATCAGGGTCATTTTGCTAGCGTACCGCTGCAACTATAAACAAAATTGAGAGTTGAAAAAAAAAACAACGATCTAAAATAAATCGTCGCTCAAATCTTGCTTTTTTGGAATTGATCATTCAATGGGGTGTTTCGCCACTGAAGAAGACGATAGATGGCAGCAGGGGCCAACCCGGGTTTATCACTAGGTTACTGTTGGTTGGTAAGCCTACCTGCTCCATGTTGGTATCTCGTATCTCTTCAGCCCGTTTGTGTGTCTGTCAGGGATGTGTCTGTGTTTGTATGCGTAACGCTATATTACCTAGCAGCATCATGCTACACCAAGCACTTTGCCACCTGCCACTGATCACTCCAACAATGAAGATGACAGCAACGACCATATGACTGACATTTGCTGAAAAAAATATTGAACGTGGGGTTGTACTGGTCGGTTTTGGTGATTTTCGAGGGCTGAAAGGGCCCAATGACCGTGCAAATGTTTGCCAGAGGGACCGTTCGGGAGACAGCACTCGAAGAGCAGTTCGCGGGCACGCCGGCGCCGGCCGATTTGAAACCTATTGCAACCTACCTGCCACCGTGCCGTGTGCCCCACTGTCCATGTTCAAGAATACAATCATGCTCTTCTTCAAAAACATCTATACTAAAGACCTCTACTCTGAAAGCCAAGTGTACGTAGTTTTTTCCATCTAATTCCTTCCTCACCTCTGACGACACACATCCATACTTGACTTGACATGACAGCCGACCCGGCAGGCAGACACCAAAGTCAAAAGGAAAACCCCCTCCATGAGAGAACCGTTCAAAAAGTAGTGGGAAAATAACCCGGGTTGGCCCCTGCTGCCATCTACTTGACAACTTGACAACTGCAGAGAAAACACCCCATTGCTCATGCGCAAAAGGTCGATGGGTGGGGGTGCGAAAGGGAAGTGAGCAAAAGAAGCAACTCGTGCTATTGTGTTTCAAAAACAAATCTTCAAAACCGAGTTCAAACTGTGCAGTTCTGGCGAATCGTTATTTTGAAATTCACCCTACTATTGTTATTGTAGGTAGGTAAAGGGTGTCTCAAAAGTAACTCCCCCTTTTTCTTTTTGAATAACTTTTGAAATAAAACAAATATTCTCGGTTTGTCTAATGAAAAAGTCATATTGACCTTTTATATTTTTCTTGAAACAAAATATAGCCCAAGTAGCCATCGCGCAGCCTTAGGCAGACCTCCGCACGTCGAGCTGCATGTTGCATGACGCTTCCACACAAATCCGGCCTGTATCAAGAATAGCAGCACGCGTATATTGTCCCAAAGGTGCTGAATTGTTTGAGGATCATCGAGGTGAAGCTTAGGCTTGAGGTAACTCCCAAATAAATAGCCTCAAGGGGTAAATCACGAGGTTTTTTTGACCAGTCATTATCGCTGTTTCTCGAAATTAAACGGCTCGAAAATATTGTTTCCAATAAATTCCTTGTTTTACAAAAGGTATGGGGGAGGAGCCCCGTCCTGTTGAAACCACATATTTTTCAATCGATCCTCATCAACTTTTGACGCGATTTTTGGCCAAGCTTTGCGTTTGGAAAAAACGTTGCACGCAGTCACTATCATTGATTTTTGGTTTTGAAAATAGGGTTTTAACATATCAGTAGGTATGTTGTGGTCCTTTGTACCTCTGCATGATAAATATGTCAAGTCTTAACTTGAGATTAAGCCAACAACTGGTTTTCAAAACCAAAAATTGGAGAAATGGTGAGCACATAAAATAGAGGCGTTACTTTTGAGACACCCTTTACTTGCTTTTCCTAGATTATCAGAATCCATGATTCATGGATTCGAAGTTAGAATCCAGGGATTCGAAACTAGAATCCAGGGATTCGAAACTAGGATCCTTCGAATCCATGGATTCTTTTCCAAACTGGGATTTGAATAACAATACTCTTTTCTTTGCTGGGAGAATCGAGGATTCAATTATAGTATTCGAATATTTGGGTATTCGATTACTATGAATACCAGAATACTGCACAATAGTAACTTGAATCCAGAATCCCGAATATCGGCAAAGAAAAAGTAGCTGTATGAATACGAATACAAAATTCATGGCTGTATTCGAATACGAATACGAATACCGTTGAAAGTAACTTGAGTAGGATTCAAGTTACTGGGTATTCGAATATTACCCAAGTCTGCATACAGGGTGAATCAAAAGTGTCGCACCATGTCAACGGTGTAATATGAAGGTGAAGTATAGTGCTGGAAAGTTGTTGAAAAACTCTGTCTTTTGATTTTGAAGTTATGGAGGGCCAAAGTTGGTCCTTCGATTGCTTCTATTTCCGTTATTTCAAAAGATTCTAGTAAACTGCTTATGAAAAAATAATGAGTACAAACAATCAACCTCTGAATCTGGTTTGAATTTCTGTTTCCTACACAGGGTGAATCATAAACTACAAAAATTTGGTTTTTCTGAAAAACCAGAAGCAACAGAATTCTATTGAAGTGAATTGTGTTTTATATCTTTGTTGTGCTCTACATAGGTTATGGGACCAATGTGGCTGTTTGCAGGTACGTTTATAGAAAAAATTATTTTCCAGGATTCATGACTCTCCCTGTATACAAAACAGAAATTCTTTTCAGATTTAGAGGTCGATTTCTTCTACTCATTCTTATTCCATAAACAGTTCACTAAAATCTTTTGAAACAACGAAAATAGAAGCGATCAAAGGTCCAACTTTTGTCCCTCCATAACTTCAAAATTAGTAGAAATAGAATTTTTTGAACAACTTCCCAGCACTCTACTACACCACCATAATATTACGCACCTTCAAGGTCGTCCGATACTTGAATCACCTGTATATACATATACATAATATAGTAAACAAAAGAAAACAAAGGATTCGTCAGTCCAGCCAAGGGCGGACGCAGCGACGGTATAGACATCAATAAGTAGTCGCTCATATTTATTGATATGGGTCGTACGCTTCAATGACTTGCAGGGATTTCAAGGATTGTAAACCCAGTCGGTAGCACGGTGAGCTCGACCCCGCTTTCAAATGTGGAGGTACCGGGTTCAAATCCGCACTGGGCCAGATGGACTTTTTCATGCGTTTCTTAGTACTGGGACATCTACTATCGTGCGGTGATGCCTCAGGCAGTGGAATGAAACGAGAAAACCATCGAAACAAAACCCCACGGACCTATCCAACCACTTTTGGTTAGTACCTTTATTTTGGAATAGAAAATTCAAATTTGACATGCGACTCAAGAGAAAGGTTTGAATGATGCTATTGGATTTCCGAATTAGAAATCCATATTTCAATGAATAAAGACTTCATTCTTTATTAATTCAACAGTTTTATTGCGAAACTTTGGATAGGTACAAAAAAAGTATCTCAATTGGCTGTATTGGAAGTCATTCCTCTTTACTAAAGGGTGTTGAACGTATTATGTTTTTCCACCTGAGGCTGTATGCCAGATTTTAACATGTTCTAAATCTGAGTGACGTAAACTAGATTTTGCAGAGCTTGTGTGGCGTGGTAAACAGAGTGTGAGTACGTCTAGTCGGTACAAGTGGAAACTCGTGACTTACACCTTCGTCAATAAATCGAGCTCATCGTGAATCCGCCTGCCGATATATTGAATTATTCCTAAATTTACTGCTTATTTGTTGCACACTTACATAGGAGACAGAAGAAAGTCACGATTTTAATGAAATGAACCGCGCGATGTGCACGTCTGATGGACGAGATGAACTTGTAGAACACTCGCGCGCAAAGATAAAATACCCACGTAATAGGATAATAACCCAGGCACCACACGCAAAGAACCCAAGATGCTGTTCCAGTTATTAACACCTGTATAAACTGTTACTATAATTTGGCTCAATTTGACTGAAGAAACCGCCGTTCAGAATTAAAGCGTCAGAAAAGATAACATCTATAAAGAACATTTCAATTTGTCTATACTCTTCCAGCTCCAAAACACACCCAGCGTTGTCAGTCTCGTCGATTTTTATTTTACTTTCTGGTACAACATAGAAAAGTAGGAACGGAGCTCGGAACAAAATCTGTAGTACGCACCCTTTTAATCTGTTTACATGGAAAAGCCCTACCTGATAAGTGCTCCGAATTCTAAACGGAATTGTTTTTTGCCCAAGGGCGAAGATTTTTGCACGTGGGTGTCCATATTGTTCGCGTTTTCCGCGTGCTACTTAAATTGGTGGCTCTATGAGGCGAGGTCTGATAGACCATTATGTAGGAAATTAGTTTAGTAAAGCACGATTTGCCGAGCAGCCAACTTCAATTAATTTAATTTTATACATTATCTTTATTATTGTATTAAGAGAAAGCAGCAGTTGGTAATGGTGACTCTTTTTGCGGTAATTCGCATCATCTATCTGCAATGATGGGAACACCTGTGTCGGAAATAGGCGCTACGGTCTTGGGACGAGCGAATTGTCTGCAATAAAATTTTAATTTCGATAGGTACAATTTATGTGTCATCTATTAATGCCGCCAGTTGCACATAGGTAGTGCTTACCGAAGATGCTGCGGTATTACTACAAGGCATATACAATTTACATAACCCGTCCTGTGCCAATCCCAGCAGCACTCCCAATAGCTCATCTAGTTCCCAAGTCAATAAATGTAATTGAGTCAAAGACATATTATTGAAATTGTCCGACCTTTCTCTTGTTAGATTATGGAACAAAAAGTAATGTAAGTATTGATTAAGGTCTATGTGTCAGTTGAACTTAAAAATCGTTTCGGAGTCCTCTGACCTTGCACCATTTTGCATTTTGGAGCTGGTATGCAGTCAAGATAAACTCAACAGTTTCTGATTGTAGGTACCTATGCTTTCTCTCACTATTATATTTGTTCTCTATGATGAATCTAGCAAGCTCCCCCAACGACTCTTTCACCAATTGCTCGAGTTTGTGGCTTGTTCTCGAGTCGGAGTCTTCAGCGAATATCGTAATATAAGTTAAATGCACCATGCACCACGCTCGTATGTAGTTAGTGATGGGTATTTTGTGTTTAATCAGTTTTAGCAGTTAACAATACAACGTACTCGATACTTACTACTTACTCACATACTTACTACGTGTGCACACATTAATTAACATAAAATTTTAGCAAATTCTAGCTTTTTTAGTTTTACGACATGCACCCATTATGGATTTCAGTTTACGATGCTGATACTGGTAGAGATTAATTCACAAAATCAATGGAGCATTAGACGACTACACGTTTTTCCTGTTGTGTTTCATAGACGAGTGGCGTTTCATAATTATTATCGAATATGTATACTGTTATTTCAAGTTTTTTTGTTTGTCAGCATCTTATAAGAGGGACACGTACCTAGTTCACGCTTATTATTTGTTTCCTTGTACTTTTTTTATCTCAAGTCTATCAAAATATAGGCCAATGCATCATTTTGTATTAGAATTATATTGCAGGCTAACCCAACCTATGTATGTTGGCATAAGTTGTTGATGAATTTCTATACGAAATAATGTGCTTCGGCTTCGACAGGAGAAACTTTTGCAGTGACTTTATCAATTTGATTTGTTCAGACACACCAACCAAGCTCTTCACCATTTAAAAATGTCAATACATAATAATTTTCTTCGCGCATTTTCTGTTTCCGGCTCATCATTTTAGGCTCAAAAGGCTAGAATATGCTACAAGTTTAGATGCAAAACGAATTGCACACCATAATAGATTCGCGGTTTTAGCATTTAAAATGCGTGGGTATAATGCTGACATAATCTCCACTTAATTATTATAAGCCTCATAATTACTGAACGGAATTGGAGCTTTACACACAAACACCGTAACTTTTATCTGTCTAAACATTTCGATAAAAGAGTGAATAATGCATTTATAACTTATATTAATATAAAAGACTTATCACGGTATTTATTACTTTTTCATTTTTAATGAATTAGGTTACCGTGCATATTATTTATTTTGTCATATTTATTACCCGTATTATCATGCTATAGGCATTATTATGTGGTATTTACAGCATCAAGTGGAAAAAATTGCTAGGTAATAATGGATAAAACTAGTCTTGTCTAAATGAAACTTCTCTGAATGCATGTTATAAAAATCTCCGCTGACAAAAATATAGGTCGTTGAAAGTGAAATCGTCAAAATCACCAATCTCATCATCTGGAGGCCTAAAAAACTAACTGGGACCACATAGGTATAAGCGGATTGTTCAAATTCATTTATTGTCGCTTTCGAAAATCTGTGTCATTTTAACACTAAATCAATGCCTGCCTAACATTGCAGGAAATCATAAAATATCACCGTGAAATCACCAGCGAAAAGCTCCTAATCAATTAATTAACTGGGAGAATTCTAAGTAGCTTGTAAAATTGCTTGAGCTTTTTTTGCAAACGAACAAAATAATGCCAACAAGTCGCGTATTTACTGACGGCACAGTTTCTTGAGTAAGTAACTACCTAATATTATTGCGGCTGATGCGTTGAACGTTGGTCATATTTAGGGAAATCGCTGGCGGTTATGTTGGCAGCGCTCATTAGCAGCATGAGCCGTTGAAATAGTGTTTATTATTGTTATCAATCATTGAGTGCAGTAAAGTGAAATTGAGAGCTTTTGCTTATAATGGGCATATCCTATAATAGTTGTGATATTATGAATTATAGAATGATATGAACTATAGAGGGCAAAAATAATCTCATCCTTGAGAAGGAAAACCTCGGTGTATGCATGAGAAATTTCTGAGTATATCCCATACACTTTTTATTTTCAGTAGAATGACTTTTTGCAGCAAAAATAAAGTGACAAGCTGGGGGGGTACGGCTAGGGCTGATGGCACCTGCGAAGTTTTGAAGATGAACATGAACAGATTTTCATCATTTTTTCTAAACAAGACGTAACTGATTCTTGAACAATCTCGAACAGTTTTTCTTGCAATTTTCTGACAGTTTTCCAGTTGGAAATTTGAAACCTGCTTATCGAAAGCGGACTTAAATGATGGAGCTCAAAATGAAGCCTCGCAATTGACGCTTTTTACAGTGAGATGATTTGGAGAAGGCTTTGAGTTTCAAACGAAAAATTCGAATTTTCTTGAACGTTTTTTGAATTTCCTGCAAATATTTATGTTCCAATCTTCTTCTCAAACTCCTATTTCTCACCCCAAAGGAACGTCTCGAACAAAGATTTACATATAGGTTCCTGGATACTAGTCGGAAAAGTTTTGTGTCGCTTCTATTCCATAATTATTCTGAGAACTTTTTTTCATATGTATGATGTTTCCATCAGGAGCCTGCGTTCCGGATTTGCTGTGATTTTTTTCATCTATTTTTATTAATCAGCTGCCAATGTTGCGATCAGAAGCTTGAAAGTTATAGCACATTTTTGCATTGAACTCCTTTATTCGAATGGCAAAACTTCAACTTCCCATAAGATCAACAACAGTGATAGATAGTGTAGGTATATACAGGGTGTTCCAGGGATGATAGCAAAAAATTTAACTGTGGGTAGATCTCCTCAAAATATGACGAAAGCCTATGTACCATTTTGCAAAGTTCGGCCTAATGACGAAGATACAGCCCTCCAAAGTTCACTTTTTTCGGATCTCAAAATTTTTTTACTCAGGAACGTTTCAACAAATTTAGCTTTAATTCAGCAAAAGCTGATTTGTCATAATTATCTATCAACCTGCCAAATTTGGAAAGAATCCAACCAGTGTTGTGGAGTTATGAGGGTCAATAATTTAGAAGCATCCGAAGAAAAGTTGATTTAAGGTGACCCTTCATAACTTCTACGCCACTGATTGGATTCTCTCCAAATTTGGCAGGTTGATAGATAATTATGACAAAGCAGCTTATGCTGAATTGAAGCTAAATTTGTAGAAACGTTCCTGAGTTGAAAATTTTTGAAATCCGAAAAAAGTCAAATTTGGAGGGCTGAATCTTCGTCATTAGGCCGAACTTTGCAAAATGGTATATGGGTTTTCGTCATATCTTGACAAGATCTACCCACAGTTGATTTTTTTGCTATCATCCCTGAAACACCGTGTATACTGCTAAAAAGTTATCACTAAGTACTTATTATCCATATAATATAATAGATAATGCGAAAAGATGAATGCGCCGTTTGCCTTTATGGTACTTAATGTGGTGTGGGAAGTTTTTCGGAGAAACTAGAGTCAGACACTACAGTCTTTGGACAATCAATAACCTCAATAAAACCTCCTTTCAAGTGCGGATTACATATACCTATAAGAAACCTAATGCTTTTTTTTTTTCGTACATTTGAAACATATAAACACATGTGCAAGTCAAAACACTTAGTACACCATCGATTATAAAAGCTAAACAAATAAGACAGTTATTTTCGATTCGCAGGTCGTGTCAAATTTTACTTACTTGACCTAACCTCCTAAGCATTTATCATTTGAGTTTTCAAATTGAAGACCGTCTCGTATATGTTTAGCTTTGAAGAGTTCTCGCTAATTTGGAACGAAAAATTAGAAATTCGCAAAGGTCAATGCGGTAGCAATTATGTCAGTATACAAAAGGCTATCATATTCCATGAATTTATTGACACAGAAAATCTTGGGAATTGGCATCAGAAGAGCACCGCAGGATATGGGTAATAAAATTAGTGTGCTTTTGTTGCTTGGCATCGCTGTATGGAGAAGCAATATATCAATGGAATTGATGGTTAATAAATTTGACAGTAAGAAATTTCCGGCAGGACCTATCTCACTCATCACATGTCGATATATTAGGCTAAGTGGACATTATAAAGTGGTATAAATTATTATAAAAATTGTTATTGCTAGGAAACGCCTCGTAGGTATCAAAAATAATGAACTGGACACTCTGTTACAAGAACCGGTATTAATATTGCTTTGTCTCTATGGAATGAAGGCATTATAATTGTGTAAGTGTAGTTCAGTGATGTCTTTTCGACACAATAACAATAATTTACGTGATGCCCACATTTGTATTCCACATACTTAATTAATCGCCGTGTGAAAGTAAAGCTATAATGTCAAGGTCGATTTTAAAGTGAAATTATCAATTACTTTCTTTGAGTGCTGTTCGTATGCGAGTCAATTGAATGTCGAGTGGTGCTTAAGAGCAGAGGGCTTAAGAGGATCAAGGAGCTTGTAGTCCAGGAGTGTTCGTGGACGAAGGAGAAAAAATCTATGTCAAGTTTGCAGCGCAGGATCTCTCATCGCAATAATGGGGTGCTCCACGGGTTTTGGGAGAAAAATGAATTTAAATACTAGAGTCTTAGTGGAGCTCACATAATTTTTATTTGTTTTTTTGCGGTGATTTGGCCCTAAAAAAATTGAGAAAATTTCGGGTGACGTCACGCTTCCTGAGACCAAGGTACGTTAACAGATGGCGCCAGGTAAAGCTGGATTCCCAGATGCTAATATTCGGACAGAAAATGCGAAATTTCATGTCAAAGTCCTCGTACTGGCCAATCAGAGCTCTTGAATTCAAAATTTGACATACAAAATCGCATTTCTGTCCAAATATTCGCATCTGGGAATCCAGCGTTACCTGTCGCCATCTGTTAATGTACCTTGGTCTCAGGATGCGTGACGTCACGCGAAATTTTCTTAATTTTTTTTCGGGGCCTAAATAAATAAACGTAAAAAATCTAATGAAAAATATGAGAGCTCTACGAAAGCTCCAATAGTTAAATTCATTTTTGCCCACAACCCGTGGAGCACCCCATTGTTAGTGCCTGCGACATTGCCCAAAAATTTACTTCTTTTTATTCGCACAAATTATGCTCGACCTTTATACTCGTATACTTACTCACAATTTTGCTAAAAGCTTACAGCTATTTCAAAAAAATCTACGTGGAGACAGAAAATCCACTTCTATCGTGCTGGTTTTAATTTGAAGTCTTTTGTAATTCTCCAAATATGATTTCCAATCCAAAGTAACATTTGTGTCAGTATGAACGGTTTCACAGCAAAGATCCGTTGATTGACCGGCCAGTTTGCTATTGTACACAATACTTCCAGCAATAAGGTACAAGTCTACTGTTCTTATTTGACGTACTATCTTCGGGTTCCACCAAACTTTTATCAACGCGATAACTTCATCATTCTGATAGTAGCTAAGCAACTGGTCATCCTATTGGCTGGTGCATAGCAACTATCAGCGTGATAGATTCAATCTGCTCTTAAAATTTTGGTGGAACCCGAGGTATATCAGATCAACAGAAATTCCATAGCAGCCTTTTCAAAACCATTTTATCCCAACAGCACGGCAAAACGTTAGATTGGCGCGTTAGAAACCTTAGAGGTTATTCAAAAGTCTGGAATAAAATTCATAATTTTTGACCATATTTTCTTCAGGAAAAACGCTCGAACAGGTCGATTTCTGAAGAGGGCAAGCCGTTTTTCCATGACACGTGTCATGATCTACCGTCAACCCCTTGACCCCTAGCCACCCTTAGTATTTTTTTTTCAAATGGCACCCCATGGCTTAGGGGGCCTCATTGAAAAGCTTGTCAAAAACTGTATCCAGATCTACCATTGAAAATTATACCGAACGATTCACCATGAAGTTTTGAGTAACCCTAGGCTTAGGGTTACTCAAAAGTCCGGTACAAAATTCATAATTTCTTTCCATATTTTTTTCCGAAAAAAACGCTCGAACAGGTCGATTTTTAAAAGCGGTAAGTCATTTTTCCATTATACGTGTCATGATCTACCGTCAACCCCTTAACCCGTAGGCTCTTGACCCTCAACCCCTTGAGCGTTTAACCATTTTTAAAGGTAGATCTGAACACAGTTTTTGACAAGCTTTCCAACGAACCCCCACAAACCATAGGATGCGATTCAAAAAAATACTAAGGGTGGCTGGGGGTTAGGGAGTTGACGCTAGATCATGACACGTATCATGGAGAAACGACTTACCGTTTTTGAAAATCGACTTGTTCGAGCGTTTTTTTTTGGAAAAAAATATGGTAATGAATTATGAATTTTGTTCCGGACTTTTGAGTAACCCTGGGATTTCTCAAAACTTCATGGTGAAGCGTTCGATCTGACTTTCAATGGTAGATCTGAATACAGTTTTTGACAAGTTTTCCAACGTGTCCCCACAAGCCATAGGGTGTTATTAAAAAAAAATACCAAGGGTGGCTAGAAGTCAAGGGGTTGACGGTAGATCAAGACACGTGTCATGAAAAAACGGCTTGTCTTCTTCAGAAATCGACCTGTTCGAGCGTTTTTTCCGGAAAAAATATGGTCAAAAAGTAATAAGTTTATTCCGGACTTTTGAATAACCCTGTATACATAGTTATCGACACAAGGTAACCTAATTTTATTCCTGCCATTTTTTTTGCTAACATTCCGAGCGAGCGGAGCGAGGTAGTTAGGGGTAGGATGAATTGTTTGAAAGTAAAGTAAGTATTGTATTGTTTCCGGAGTATCATATGACCTTCATATGACTCGTATTATATGATTATGTATTATGTATATTGTTACGAAGCTCGCGACCATCCCAGGCTCTTTCTAGAGGAATCTAGATTTCCGCGTTGCATTCTGGAAGCATCGAGAGACTTCAGCGGTAGGTCACGACACGTCAAGACTTCTGGTGGAGGTGCCGTAGAAGGTACGCGTATATTCTTGACGCAGATACCAGAGAAATCCTCGTGTGCTGAAGACACCTACAGGAAGCATCCAGATCCTTCGATGCCACTATAAGAGAGGAACTCGACCTGGCATCGGGAAAGTTTGAACCGAGCGATCGTGGCGTTAACATCTCAAGCGTCATTGTGAATTTCTAAGCGATTAATAATTGTGTGCGTCATTTAGTGGTATCGGTAGTAGCAAATAAAGTGCAGTTTGTTTACAAGTAAATCAGTCCGTTTAATTTCGAAATAGGCGAACCCGAATACCGTAACAATATGTATATTTAATTCGCCTCGAGATTTGGTTTCTAGGTCTTTAAATCTGAATTTTCAAAAGTTACCGAAATTTCGGTGTTCGTCGGGGTGCGTGTTCCTGGTGGTTGAAAGCTTGAACCTGACGGTGTTCCTCAGGTGGATTGTGTCCCCAGTGTGACTGACTCCTCTTTCCTGATTCCTCCACAGACAAAATAACCATAGAGCAAATGGTACGAGATGATAAATGCGGAACTAAGATCTATTGTACGGTTCAAAAGTTACCTATATAAAATAGAAGACTTTTTATTCCCAACTTTAAAAAGGACTGTATTTCAGAGTCTCCCGAATTGTGCATTGTTGTACTAGTGTCACAGTGACGATTTTTTTAATACGACTGAGTTTGCTTAACGAACCGCGAGGAATGGGTCACATGTTTTTCATACTTCCTTATCTACTCGTATTTCGCCTTAATTCACTCAACAAAAATATAAGAAAATGTACTAGTCATAGTAAATATAACCGCAATAGACAATAGAGTATATTGTAAAACTAGTGTTACAATGATAACATCGTGCAGTCGAATTACAAAAATGAATTGAAACACATGTTTTTCATACTACTTTGTCTTTTTCGCCTTAATTTACTTAATGAAAATAAGAAAATGTACAAACTGACGTTTGAATGGTGCTTGTGTCATTAATGACAAATGACAGCCAAAACAGTGGCACAAAGTGCTCTATTTTCAGTTGCAGAAAGTAGCATTTTGTGACAGATGACTATAAAGTAGTCATAGTATAACAGAAATAGACGAAATATATTTTGAGAAGAGTCCTTTTATTTTGCGATTTTCCATCGATTCTTGAATTTGATCAATATAGTAGGTTCACTTGTACCGTGATTCTAGTTGGCTGTGAGATTTTGTTTCTAAGTTATCAAATATGATATTTGAAAACTCCCTAGAACTTGGCAGTTGGTTGCATTTTTTTTGGAAGTTTAAGCTTGACGACAAGATCAACAACTTTACCGTTTGTCAAATCGAGTGTCAAATAGACTGAAAATCACGAGTTTCACGAAAATTGTGGTGAAATTGTGCCCATTACTGTGAAAACTGTGTTTGCGCCTCAGCTTGTGTCTTGAACAATAACGTCCAGTGCCCATTTTGAAGTCCTCGAGAGTGCCATCAAGAATTCGCTTCTGGGAGAAAAAATGGGCGGAATAAGTGCTGGGCATGTACCCCATAACGTTCAGCTTTGCGGAGAAGACGTGAATCTATTTTCAAAAACCACATAATATGGAAGCATTGTGAACTATTCCTGGTTTCTAAAAGAAGTACCCACACTCTGGAAGGCTGGAAACGATGGGAAGCTGAACCCTCCTAATTTTTGTGGGGATGGGATTCATCGGCGTTAATACTTGATTTCACTGCTCAGGACATCGTACTGGAACAAGAAATTTGCGGAACTTGTGAAAGGTGAACTACATCCACTCCATATTTGCAATTTGCAAAGTTGATTTCGGTAAATTTTTCATTTTTGACAGCAACAGTCAACACACCATCACACCAACATAACCTATCTTTCGAAGCCAGACGCTCAGGCGCACACTAGGCAGTTGGACGTGAAGTCTACAATGCCAAACTGTGAAATTTGCCCAGCCTACTAGAATCACGGTACAAGTGAACCTACTATAACATCAAAACTGGAACACCCTGTATACTTGTTGAAGTTAGCAATTAGCATGGTTAACCTGAGTATGAGTAAAAACATATACCTACAGTCTATCATAATTATTTTCATCAGTTTATAACTAGTGGTGGGTGATAGACTGAACCAAGTTGATATTTTGTTATCCGAGTCACGCATTGAAGTTATGACAATAAATTATTATTGAACGGAAATAAACAGCAATTTCACAGCTCGACAACACAACAAAACAAGTGAAAACAGTGCGCGATCTCCATATGAGTTTGCTTTCATTAGCGTTATGTTCCTGGTTAGCTGTTTCTGCATTCTGCGCTCTGAAGATTTCTTTCATTTTTTGTTTTGCCACGCCGTACAATGACAAAAGCTTACTGATGATGATGGTAATAATGAAAGCGTGCCTACACTCGTATGCTGTCATGAAAGCACCATGCACACGCATGTATCCTGTTATTGTATTATTTCCCATTTATGTCATGTGCCGCATCGCACCTTCCACCAGCCAAGACCATAAGGAAGCTGTTCGCAAAAAGCTTGCTGTTTAGAATACGGTTTCCCACGGGTTTTTGGGCCAAAATGAATTCTAATACTAGAGATCACGTGTTTTATATTTGATTTTTTGCGTTCATTTGAGCCTTGAAAAAAATTTAAAAAATGCGTGATGTACTTAAAAAAGGTTGAAAGCTAATTAGTCCAGGAATTTTAGCTGTTCAAATCGCAAATAGCGAACAAGAAAGAAAGCCAGCCGGATTTTTGTATATAAGCTCAGTTAAGTATGTAGTTTAACATAGTAAAAGTCCTCAAGAATCCGGTGTGAGCTTTGGCCGTTGTGGCCTCGAGAAGAACTTGAGGATCAGTTTTTCGTGTTTATCTCGTGAACGATGGCACTTGGAAGAAAAGCACTTGAAGCCAAAATTGTTGGAAATTGTGTTGTCTACAAGAAAGGCCCTTACATATTTCATCATCAGTCCACTCCTTCTTCGTCAAAACACAAGAAAATCAAAATAGTCCAGATGCTCGATGCTGAAGACTGTATGGACCTTGAGTTTTATGATGGCGGAGTGCCACTTCGTAGAGGTGTTGTTTGATCAACTCTATTCTGATTGAAACTTAAAGCCAACAATACGAACTATGCCGCCCTAAATAACTCTGATTCCATGATCATGAAGTCGTCGCAAACTTGAATTAAATATCTTGAGCCGTTCTTGAAATATCTTCAAAAGACTGAAGTTGTTACCTAACAAAAAAAATTTTTCGTCTACCTATCAGAAAAAAAGTTGACTGTGTTTTTTCTAAAAGTAGTTGGCCTAGAGAGGGTTTTTCACTGTAATTTCATTTTAAATGTAATTGATCATTGTTTCGATTCAAAACACCAAGTTTCGATTCAATATCTGAAGAATTACTGATATACGGAAAACTATTTTTTTTCCGTAACAACTTCAATCTTCCAAAGATATTTCAGAAACGGCTCAACATATTTGATCCAAGTTTACGACGACTTCATAATCATGAAATTAGAAATATTTTTGGCGATTTACATGTCTTTACCTATTTTGGTTCTTGAGGTACATTTGTTCAACTTTTTATTTTTATTTCACCCTGTATATGCCACCGGCATAGTTGGTATTGATGGCATTAAGTCTCAATCAAAAGAGAATGGATCGAACAAGTCCTCTACCAAGTGTCACCCTGCCATCATAAAATTCAAGGTCCGTACGATCTTCGGCATCGAGCATCTGGACTATTTAGCTTTTCTTGTGTTTTGACGAAGAAGGAGTGGACTGATATGTACATATGGTGAAATATGTAAGGGCCTTTCTTGTGGACAACACAATTTCCAACAATTTTGATCCAAATGCGTTCCCCCCAAGTGCCATCGTTTATGAGATAAACACGAAAAACTGATTCTCAACTTCTTCTCGAGGCCACAACGGCCGAAGCTCACACCGGATTCTTGAGGACTTTTACTATGTTGAACTACATGCTTAACTGATCTCATATACAAAAATCCGGCTGGCTTTTATTTTTGTTCGCTATTTTTTCTATAATTCCTGGACTAAGTAAATTGAAACTTTTTTTTTTGTTGAATATCTTTGGCTGTATCTGTGCGGGCGCGAAATAACGATTTAAACAACAATAAATGACAGCTTTCAAGATATTTGAGTCTCGAATTATACACGGTAAGAAATGGAGAGTTTAAATCAACACTAACAAAACTCTAGCTAGAGTATATATAGGTCCCTCTATTTCAGAGTTAAGTTGTAACACTAGACATAGTGTAATGTTAAGAGTTGAGTCAACTCTAGTTCATTCTATGGAATTGACTCTGCGTTAGTGTCACTTCTACAGAGTTATTAATGGCGGTCAAATATTCACACTGTTTAGTGTAAATTTTTACTCTAAATTGGTGTGTTGTTTTCTGCTTTTCGTTGTTTTTCCAATAAAAGTAAAGGTACAAAGTAAAAGTGTTATCATGGTTTCAATTCGAAATTTATTTGAATAACAATCAATACTTAGAATACATACAATATAATATAGCCACATATAAAATACATACAAAATTGCAAATACAAACGCACCTACCTAAGTAGTTGTTACAGCAATAATAATATATAACAAAATATTTTGGTCATGTTGGTGCAGAACTATTTTGATAAAGTTGACACTCCTATGATATAGTGTGAGTATTAATTGTGTAATAAGAATAATGACAAAAAATAAAAAGTTATTGCTTAATAAGAATATAAAATTAGAATATTTTGAAACGATAACCCAAGAAGTTGCACTATAGGACTGCGACCTGCGAATTCAACGTATTATTATTAATAATAGGTAATAATCCTACTTACAATTCACAGTAATTCCCAATTATTGCACAGAGCACGACAAAACGAACAAATCACCATACGCACCGACCACGCCAGGTTTGCACTAAAAACTTGAATTCACACTTTAAAAACACCGACTTACACTATTTCAGAGTTACAAGTGTCAAAATAGAGTGATTTCTCTCTCGGTTTCCACAGTAAACTCTAAAATAATTATTTTACTCTATTTTAGAGTTTGCAGGGAGGTAGTGTTGATTTAGAGAGAAGCAGTATTGTGAACTCTGAGAAATAAGTGTAGTGTAAATCTTTTGGTGCTATTAACACTTCAAATTTACTCTAAATACTTAACACGGGAGAATTTGTCGATCACTCTAGCAAATTTCTTACTGTGTACTTCAAAGGTGATTTAAAATTGAAGGCACCAAAATCCTGTAACGCAGGTCACTTTTGGTTTGCATCTGAGGTTGACCAATAAAACGTCATGATTTAAAGGATGATATAATTTTTTTAGAAAATGGACTCAATATGTTTTTTTTAGTACAACACCCCAACTCAGCTTCGATTAAAACTTATAGGGAGCCTGATGAGCCATTTTGAAACATCCTGGATAGTATTCGTCGCGGTCAGTTATCGCGGAAGCTTATTGATTGAATGCTTGTCATAAGAAGACCAACACGGGATCATCAGAAGAGGAGCCTGGCCATTGATGGTGTTCTTCGTGCCTTCACGTGCGCTCCCGAGAGCTACCGCAAAGACAGATAGAGTAAAGAGATATCTGTGAATGGCCGAAAGGTATTTCTGAGTCGTGTTATCCGAATGCTGGTCATACCTAGTGGTGTACAAGAGCTTGGCCTGGTGTTGTATTCGTTGAAATGTTATTGATATCTCTAATCAAACCCATTCAAATAGAAACGTTATACCTGTACTTTTGTGCGCCACCAGTCAGTAGTAGTGGTTTAATGTATTTCCGCATTACCTATAACAGCATCTCTGTTTTACCTGTTTGGCAATTGTTGGCGACGACGGCGACGGTATAAAGCGTTATGTGAGCCTATTATTTCACTTCGTTAGAAAATTCAAATGCAACGGCGAAGCTGATGATGCTCCTTACTAAGTACTTACTAAAGAGCGACCAACTCGTTAAGTCCAATTATTGTTCTTGCAAATTGCCAGCCAATTTAAACACCTGTGAAATGCAGTGCGAAACCTCAATAATTAATAATCCTCGTGGATGTGTAACAAAATGCAAAAAAAAAATTGGTTCAATTTGTTTGCTCATTTTATAGACGAGTGCGTTTCAGTTTAATTATTGATTTCAATGTAGATTGTTATTTCTCGTAACATTGACAACTTTAAGGCAATGATTTTTTTGTCTATCCTTGAAAAATGGATTCCTCATGGTAACTTTCAGTGGCGGCTCGTGCTTTTAGGGAGGTGACTGGAGTTTTGGAGAGCCTGGACCTTCAACAACCTCCTTTTCATTTTTTCTGTGCGGTGGTAGAAACGTTTAGTCATGATTTCAAGGATGTTATGAGATTCGATACGTACCTACACCGACAAACGTTAGATATATGAACTAAAGTCCTATTTTGATTATACAGGGGAAAGCAAAATGCACTGATGGTTGTCAGAGCTGAAAGAGCTTCTTTAAGCTTCTTTGTAATTTATTCAGCGATTAAAAAATTACTTAAGTATGAAAACGGTCAGTAAATTTTGGCCCTCCTGTAGATAGGATAGGACCCTCTACTCAGTCAGCAAAATATAGCATAACTATTTCGTCCAATTATAATATGTTCGTTGTTCATTATTGCCAATAATAAAATATAGAAATTAAGCAAGCCGTATATTTTACTGGTCAGCAAGAGTCGCAAGACCTAGAGGCAAGGTGTAGATGTTTCCATGCCAGGTAAGTAAGGAATAAAACAAGGAAGAAATATAGGATGAGAGGGAAAGGAATTACTTACAAGTAGGGATTAGTCATCCCTCAAAGAAACTACTCAAACCAAAATTAAAATAAATGGAGACTTTATAAACGGATCAAAAATGAGGAGGGGGGGGGGTGAAGAATTTTGCGGCCAAAATCGGACTTCATAAAACGACAGACAAAATGCGCATTTTTCATAATGCCGTGGCTACCCGTCCACCATCACTCGTTTCGTCCGATGACTAATGTTCAATACAACAGTTTCACTTAGGACTGGGCTCTGCCCGGGCCGATGAAAGCTGGTGAAGTAATATTTCAAGATGAAATAACAATCTGCATACGAGAAACTCTATAACGGCTGTTTTCAACTCTAATTAGAAGTAGTGTTACGGAATTCGCGTTGGGTTCTTTTATAATTATCAACAGAGGAACATGTAAAACACACACTCTGTTTATTACTGCGTACTCCTAAATACACGTCAACAATTATCTGCGCTTGGATATCGCCAGCTCAACTACGCCGATCACTCGCTGTTGTCGCTCTGAATTTATTACTGGTGTGTCGGTCAGCCCATCGGTGCTTATATACTCCGACCGATAACTTCTGGAACTTTTACCGCGCCATATAGATCGCGACGGCTTTTGAAACGTCGATCACCCTCGCGTGTAATTCCGGCGTGATCTGGAGGCGACACCTCCGCCAATTGGGCAGATGTGTTCTACTCGCACGTTGAGGTCTCTAGGTTATTTCGAACAGTTCAGAGCCTGTGCGTAATTTGTTATCGGATGCACTAGAATTGCACGAGAGTTTCGTAACTCGTAACATTGTGTTCGGCCGGTCTAGAAGGACCGCGTACTTATACTCTGGAATGCAATGGAATCACGAAAGCCTCGCAACTTGTAACAGTAGGTACAATTCATGAACTAATAAATTTGAAGGAAAAGTTCAGACAAATTACGCAACGCAACCGCAGCCGCAACGCTGACTTCTGATTGGCTCGCAAGCTTTTCGCGTCGTTGCGATGGCTTTGCGAATACCTTGCGAGCCAATCAGAAACGCTGCGCTCTGCGTTGCGGCTGCGTTGCGATTTTTCATAGAGCGGGCATTAAACAAACAAACAACTTTATACAGGCTGGTCCAGTTTTTGATACGAGAGATGATAGAGAACTAAAAATGAAGGGGCCTTTCCCGAAAACAAATTTCAGAAGTGCATAATAACGGAGATATAGCTTTCAAAGTTGGATCGCATAACTTTTGAACCATTCAACCGATTTTGTTCAAATTTGAGTCAAAGTTTACTTAAGCGAGTCTTTATCGAACGATAATAACGCGTTTCATCGAAACTATCCAGGGGCGTGGATAATAGGGGACACATTTCTTTTTGCTTCCCAATTTTTTACCCCCTTGAAATTTTTTTCAAATTGTTCATGTTCATATTTTTGAATTGTATGTTCAGTTTAGAAAAAAAAAACTATTCCTGCAAAATTTTGACTAGAGGCTTCGTTTTCAAGATATTTGGGTTTGAAACTTCGAAAAACATCTCGAAATCCTCACTTTTAAGAGCCTAACAAAGTTGTTCCCTGAAAACCTCTTGCTTGTCAGCAAAAGTGGTATTTTATCAACTTGAAAACACCTAGAGAACTTATTTTAGTTGAGAAATCATGAATTTTCTTAGATTGTAATATTGAAAGTGGTGTTTCAGGGATGTTTTCCGAAATTTTAAACTCAAATATCTCTAAAACAAAGCCGCCAATCAAAATTTTGCAAGAGTACTTTTTTCTTTTAAATTGAACATAGAACTCAATATTAACAATTTTAAGAAATGTTCAAAGGAGTTGGAGATTGGGAGGCGAAAAGAGGAGTGCCCTCTATTATCTACGCTCCTGGATAATTTTGATAGAGCGCGTTATTATCGTTCCATGGAAACTCACTTAAGTAAACGTTGGTTGAAATTTGAACAAAATCGGTTCAACGGTTCAAAAGAGTTATGCTAAAAAACGATTTTTCATTTCCAACTTTGAAGGGCTATACCGAGTGATCATTTGAAAACTATCCACCTGCAATATCTCCCGATTCCTAGTGCAAATGTCTTTGAGCAAAAACAGGTCGATTTTTATATCAAGGGGGACATCTAAAACATACATTGGAAAATTTATATCTTGAGCCCCCTTGCCCCCACTCACCCCAACATGTTTTTTTCAAATGACACCACCTACCTTGCGATACATCAAATTAAAGAGAAATAAATTCTCTTTCTTAAAAAAAGTATTTTGAAATTTTTCAACTCCACCCCCCGTTCTTCCTAAAATTCTCTGAGTGTCCAAGTTGATATTCTTGACCTCCATTTCCCTTCAATACAGCCAACGTCATCCTGCACAGCATTGAAAGAGAAAATTTTCTATAAAAAAAGTGGCACCCAAATTTACCCCTTCGCTCCCCCCACCTGACCTTAAAAATCTAAAATGTCAATATCGACTTTGTAACACATCAAATTGAGAGAAATTGAATTCTCTCCCTGGAAAAGATTTTTTCACAATTTTTAAAGCCCCCCATTTCTCCCCTAGAATACTTTAAATGACCAATTTATTGGGGGAGGGGTAGAAAATTTCAAAAAAATTCTTTTCAGAAAGAGAATTCAATTCCCTTCAATTTGATGTATCACAAAGTGGGTAGTGTTTTATTAAATTTGGGAGTTGAGGTAGGGGAGAGCAAAGGGGTGAATTTAGGTAGCACTTTTTTCACCGGAAATTTTCTTCTTCGATGCTATCTAGAATGACGCCGACTAAATTGAGAAAACAAATGAGGGGTCCAGAATATAAAATGGGACAGTCAGAAAATTTTTAGGGAAAAAGGGGTGGGGTTGAAAATTTTGAAAATATTTTTTTCAGAAGGAAAATTTCATTCTCTTCAATTTGATGTATCGCAAGGTAGGTAGTGTCATTTAAAATTTCAAAGTTCAGGTGAGTGGGGGCGAGGGGTTCGATATAAAAATCGACCTGTTTTTGCTCGAAAACATATTCACTAGGAATCGGGAGTTATTGCAGGTGAATAGTTTTCAAATGATCACCCGGTATATCCGTTATTATGCATTTTTGAAATATTTTTCTCGAGCAAGTCCCCTTCAATTTTGATTCTCTATCACCTCTCAAAATTAATGTATCAAAAACTGGACCACTCTGTATACGTCTTATTTTTGGTCGTATAGAGATTCAAACGGCTGGCAAAGTATTGACGCCATATTATGAGACATAGAATGTCTGTATTTTGCATATAGGTACAGGATGTCTTAACGGAAAGTCCATATTTGTATTTCCTTGTAAGTATAAAAAAATATTAGGGGAAACACACTCGAGTAGTTTGTATGTTTGTAAGCACAGCTGAGCTCCAGAAACCCTGTAAAACCCTGCGACTCATAATGACGGTGAAAACTTATTCGTACCCATGAACATAATGACGATGACGGTTATTTATTACCGTCATCCGCAGTGAATGTGTTGAAGGGGTTTGTGACACGATCGTGCATTGCAGTCTCTAGTTCATCTGCTACACGTTCTTCAATAAATATTCAAGACCAAACTAATTCAAACAGTAGAAATAAACAAGGTGGCGTAGCGGATACAACTGAGTGAGTGTATTTTCAGTATTTTCCGTTAAATCATTTCAATATGCCATGGACCACCATTTTTATTCCATGGCTCACCTGTATTTTAAATAGAAATGTAGTATGTAGTCGTAGCGGTACACCAAATTATTCTGCACTTCTAACGAATTCGATTATTTTCGGCACAGATGATCATTGGACCTATTCAAGCGTTTTGACTCGCAGCACCACCAAATTTGCCCCTTAGGAACGGAGGAGTGGGGGTATCTTCAGAATTTGAAGCTCCAGGTCTAGTAAGTATGGTTCAATGAAGACCCACAAAGGCAAGTGAGTAGTCATATTCGAATGATTTTCATTCGCTAATGTCGATTCTGATGTGAAAAGTGAGTTGCGCAATCATTTGACTAAGATAATTGGTAATAATAAGAGATAAATATGAAATCAAGTGGTCATCTATTGAACTCTGTAGGAACTTGTTTTTTTGTGACAAATACATGAAACTTGGTGTGACTGTTCATTATTACTCACTTCCCAAATATGGAGGGAGCACCACGCGTCCGACGGATGACGTCGCGACGCAATATCGAAAAACAGTGCTCGCCATTTCCAGAAACTCCATAGGAATATTATAATTTCTTTGAGTTCTTTCATCAAGCTATATACTTTCAAGATTCAATAACATATTTCTGTGGATTTGGGGAAACGGTGGGCTACCAGTGGTAAACCAGGTGCCTGTAAGGGAAACTGTGAGGTTTCTTCACCCCCTAATTTCCGCGGTCAACATCTTCGGATAAAACCGAGGATAAAACTAACTATTTTGAAGTCTGTCCATACGAGTATGTTATCTGATCAACATTTCTCGTGTTTCGTCCTTCTAGGGACTCCTCAGTGTGTTTAAACAGATCTAGCGAACAAATGACAGGATCTCAGAACGGTACTTTTGATTATCTACTGGAAAAAAGTGATCTTTAATGTTACGTACCATATTAGGTACACACTCGGTTACACAACTATTACAAACTAAGCTTTATAAACTATTATAACGATTAATCGCCTGTTAATATCGATCCCACCGTACTGAAAGAAAGAAATCGCTTTGTATGAGACCGTATCAAATGATTGAACCATTATTGTTTGTTTATTTGTTTGTTTTTATCCTTATCGGCATTTCTTATGTCATAGAAGTTTGCTGAATTTGATTCCCAAATATCACAAGCTGAGAAACTTTGTTTCCATAGCACAAACCCAGACCTACTGTGCCGGGAATCTAACCCAGGAGCTCCACTTGCCGAGTGGACACGCATTCCACTCGACTATAGCGGGCTTGATTGATTTTATTATAATTGTGGAATACCGGACCAAATGTGGAACGATCTTTTCTTTTTCGCAGATAATGCAGTTGTCCACATTCGGATATAGGAGTATTCCACATTACCGACCCATCTTTTGGGCTAAGTGGAATTCAAGATTTTTATATTGGTGCTTTTTTCAGATGTATTTACTTCATTTATATTCGGCTGACTTTATCCATACCCTAACATCAGAATCACAGAAATTGCATTTACTCATTTTTTACCCATTTCAAACAAAACGGTGTTTCAAAATCGATTACTTCACTAGGTAGTCTGAATGATCTCGCGCGGTTACGAAATCTGTATAAACCATACTTAGGAGTCCCTAGAAAGGACGAAACATGGAGAATGTTGATCAGATGACATAATTATTCGTATGGACAAACTTAAAAATAGTTTAATCCGAAGATGTTGACCGTGGAAATTTGGGGGTGAAGAAACCTCACAGTTCCCTCTAGCAGGCACCTGACTTACCACTGGTAGCCCACCGTTTCCCCAAGTCGACAGAAATATGTTATTGAATCTCGAAAGCATATGGTTTGATGAAAGAAATCAAACAAATTATGTTAATATATCGACTATTCTGGAAATGACGACCACTATGTTTTTTGATATTGCGTCGCGACGTCATTTGTCGGAACGCGTGGTGCTCCCTCCATAATTGGAAAGTAAGTAATAATGAACAGCCGTACCAAGTTTCATGTATTTATCACAAAAAAAACAAGTTCCCACAGAGTTCAGTAGGTGACCACTTGATTTCATCCTCGATTTCATCTTTATCTCTTATTATTACCAATTATCTTTGTTAAATGATTGCGCAACTCATTTTTCACGTCAGAATCGACATCAGCGAATGAAAATCATTCGAAAATGACTACTCAGTTGCCTTTGTGGGTCTTCATTGGACCATACTTGACCTGGAGCTTCAAATTCTGAAGATACCCCCACCCCTCCGTTCCTGAGGGGCAAATTTGGTAGTGCTGCGGGTCAAAACGCTTGAATAGGTCCAATGATCATCTGTGCCGAAAATAATCGAAATCGTTAGAAGTGCAGAACTTGGACGATTTTAGGCTCGTACCGCGACAACTAATGCAATCAGTAGTTGATATACAGGGTGATTCATGAGTGACCTTACATAGGCTGATGGGAGATAGAGGACTTCGAGGCGAGTCAGGATCCACAGAAGAAATTTTGTTTTCTCCATTGGTTACGAAGATACAGGGTGTTTTGTGTGTTTCGTATGAAACTTTGATGAGCGATATTTCTGAAACGGCTAGAGATACTTTCTTGAAATTCACCAGTAATATTTCTCTATTGAAACTTACCCTGAAGCCATACTGGTTAAGTCAAAATCCAGGGCCGGGATTGAAAAAATGTGCCCCGTTTTTATTTGATCAAAAAGTAGATTTTTTGACCGCTTTTCTGAAAAACTGCTATCGGATTCAAAAAGCTATGGAAAAATGCTTTAAGAATCACTCTTTAATTTAGATGGCACACCTAAACCGTTTCGACAAAAAAATTGAAAGTGAAATTTATGGGTAAGTTTCCATTTTTGACCGGACATAATCGACTCATTGTTTGATTGAATTCATTCAAATTCATTTTTTAGCTTATCTCTGTGGAACAGAAGGGCTTGGTAGGAAGAAAAATTCCATAGCCAAAGATTTTTTCTCAACGACCAAATCGAGTCTAATTTTGGTTTCACTCTCGATTTGGTCATAAAATTTTTTTGTCGGCTCTGGATTTTTTCTTTTAACCAAGCTCTTCTATTCAACAGAGACAAGCCAAAAAATGAATTTTGAAGAATTCAATCAAACAATGAGTCGATTTTGTCCGGTCGAAAATGGGAACTCACCCACAAATTTTACTTCTAATTTTACTGTCGAAACGGTTTAGGTGTGCCATCTGAATTAAAGAATGATACTTGAAGCATTTGTCCTTAACTTTTTGAATCCGATAGCAGTTTTTTAGAAAAGCGGTCAGAAAATGTACTTTTTGATGAAACAAAAAAGAGGCACCTTCTTTCTAGCCCGGCCCTGGATTTTGACTTACCCAGTATGGCTTCGGGATGAGTTCCAACAGAGAAACACTACTGGTGAATTTCAACAAAATACTTCTGGCCGTTTCAGGAATATCGCTCATCAAAGTTTCATACGAAACACACAAAACACCCTGTATCTTCGTAACCATTGGAGAAAATGAAATTTCTTCAGTGGATCCTGACTCGCCTCAAAGTCCTCTATCTCCCATACCTAAGCCTATGTAAGGTCACTCATGAATCACCCTGTATTTATTCATAGTTCTGCAACCAACATATTACTTGAATCGTTCAGAGTAACGGAAGTAGAAGGGCTCGAAGGACCTCATTTTGACTCCCTCCCCCATATCTTGAAACATAAAAGACGTAGTTATCTAATTCTTTTTCAACATTTCTCAGGCACTTTTCAAGTACTTCTGTAAACTGCCCGGGGAAGGCGCGAATTTTGAGCCATCTGTATACCTACGTAGGTACCTCCGAAAAATTATTACAGTGCGTCATTTTTATTTCTGTCTATTATTTTGTTTTCCCCACCTAGGGAAATTGTCTTGCTTTACCTCAACATACCTACTTGTTCTTTTATGTTTTACGGTCAAATTTGGCGTATATCTCACACTGGTGTGCATAATGTGTATTTCGCAGCTTCAGGGGTCACATTACGTTACGTATTTATTATACGCTCAAGAACAATAGAGCCATAATTATTTATTAATCGCTTAAATCAGGTATACATTAAACGGAAGAAGTTCAAGGCTAAGGTGTCAAAGTATAAGTTATTGTAGTTCAAACGATTATCGAAAAATATCCAATATGCACAATACACATCTTTATACGTTAATCAAAAATGTGAAGAGAAAATCGACTTGGTTTTGTTGCACTTTAACTGTAGTCTGTTATTGCAAACTTCCTGTTTTAATTTGTTACAGGTTTCAATAAATTAGTGTAAAAGTAAAGATGTATACGAGAAGAAGGCAGTGCAGCTTTTGACGAGAATACTTAATGTGACCTGATGGTAAATGAGTGTCCGAGAAGTTTGTTCTACCATCAGGAAGACTGCTGATGCTTGTATATGCACGTACTGGTACCTACCTATAACACGATGCTTATTTACCAACACTATCATTAGGTAAAACTGCAATTTAAATTAATTGAAAACCGAAAAGAACGATAGCTAGGTAGAAGTATAACTCAAAAGGTCTGAAGGTTACAACAAGACTGAATACCAGTATTTCGTTTTATTGAATGGGAAAAATTCGACTGATGGCATCTACGACTTACGACTGTTATAAATAATAGCGCTAGGTCTTATAGTTACTTGGAATTTCGGGTGTAAATTGAGCTGATGAACGGGATTTCGTCTGGTCCCATAAAAAAAATACCACAAAATATCGAACAAAGACTGAACTGTTCTATTGAAGCCTCGAATGAAACTCCAAATTACGAACATTTCGTTTGTAAACCACAGACGGCGCATTTTAGCAATTTGTTCCGTAATTCGCGCACCTTTTGTATTGTTTTTGATCTTCCATTTCAGTTAGACAAATTCCAAATGGGAAACTAACACTGCTAAAGGACCCCACGCCGCTGATCGCTAAAAAATAAGATAAAAATAAGATGAAATCATTGGTGCAATTTGATTCCTGCTAAAAAGTTTGTTCAAAGTGAAGAAAACTAAAAAAGCACCATTATGAAAAAGGCACATGAAATTGTCTGAATAAAATATTTAGATAATTAATATTGCAAACTTACCTCGGGTTCCACCAAACTTTTATCAACGCGATAACTTTATCACTCTGATAGTAACTAAGCAACTGGTCATCCTATTGGCTGGTGCATAGCAACTATCAGCGTGATAGATTTAATCTGCTCTTAAAATTTTGGTGGAACCCGAGGTTGCTAACTAAGTTGAGCTACACACGGGGAGCGAGTTTAGGTACCAACACAAGACACCCAGTCTATAACACTGGGTGAGGTTTTTCCGCCTATTTTCCGAGAAATGTTTACCTGAGGCACTATTTCCCTTGTTTTGCTCATGATTTATTCTGAATTTTGATGATGCTTTGGTATGGATCCTCAAAACTGAAATCTACTTTCAGCCGTGGTGAATGCAACAGCAATTAAGAGCTCCACTGCACTGTCCCAATTCAGAGTAATTTTTCTCAACACTATTTGATGAAAAATTCAAACCACCTTATAGGTGGTTATCCACCTAAAACGGATCTGTACTGGGAAAGTGCAAGCTCAAGTAGCGTTGACACTTTGTAGAGGTGTGCCGCCCTCAGACACCAGTTGCCGTGAAGCATGTGTACCGTCCAACCCTTTGACTATAGGGATCAAGGGATCTTCCCTATATTTTGTTCCAATTTTCAGCTTTCGGATAGACCAAAGTACTAGATTAACAACAACGGCAAGGGAAGTGCACAAAACACTAATAACCCCAGCAGTTGATGACGTGTTGCACTTCTCCTTCTCTTGATTAAAAAAAACTTTGTAGAGGTGCGTGTACCCTACAAAGTTTGAGGTGGAAGTCAAACTGACCTCCATTTGAATTGTGAAATTTTACATCGACATCTTGAACTTTTACATTTCAATTCTTACCCGACCAGATTCAAGATTCAGGTCAAGGTATTTTCCAAAAACGAGAAAAACACCATCATCATCTGCCACCATCCCATGGCCGCCCGTCCACCATCAGTCGTTTCGTCCGATGGATATACAGTGCTCAACAATTGAAGTGGAACACCTGAAAATTTTGGTCAAATTAAAATGGTCGTATTTTCTTAAGAAAAAACCGAATTGCAATGAGCTTTTTTTCCTGGGCAGCTAATGTCTTAGACTACAACATGATGGAATTCTTTCTTGTTGCAAGCTTGCCATATTATTTATACAGGGTGAAGTAGTGAGGTACTGCAAAAAATGTAAAATTTGCACCTCTCCCGATCCGCGAAAAATTTTTTTTTAATTTTTTCAACTCGTTCTGAAAAAACATTGAGCCCATACCTCGAAACGGTTTTTTGGGTTTTTGTCTAGCTGTGTTGATTACAGGGTGATCTCAAAAAAGTGAAATTTTAGACTTTCAATGATAACTTCTTTCATTGTTATCCGATTTCCAACATCTTTAACTCATATTAAAGCTGATACTTCAGGCGAGAACGTTGTAAGGTCAAAACTTATTGAAAATATTAATTTTATATAAGGGGACGTATCAGAGGCGACCCGAATGTTAAACAGCTTCCGAGTATCTGTTTGATGAAAGACGAAAACAAATTGAAACTTGTCCTCAGAGGATCCGCTAATCTGGACCACTTCGATCTGCATCTTGCTTTAGTTGTCCAAGAAATTTCCGTGGTAGAATCAAAACTTGACTGCGTGTTTTCGCGAAAAAATCGCATCCCTTATTTACCTGAAGGCGGCCGTAACCCAAGTTACAAAATTCACAACAATTCCAAAAATTCTCCTTGACAATAAAACACGTATACCTGCCAGTTCTGAATCTTGTAACTTGGGTTACGGTCGCCTACAGGTAAATAAAGGATGCGATTTTTTCGAGGAAACACGCAGTCAAGTTTCGGTTCTACCACGGACATTATCTTGGACAACTAAAGCGAAAAGCAGATCAAAATGGTCCGAATTAGCGGATCCTTTGAAGGCACGTTTCAATTTGTTCTTATCTGTTATTAAACAAAAAGTCGGAAGCTGTTTTGCATTCGGGTCACTTTTGACACATCCCCTTATATTTAATTGTTGTCTTCAATGAGTTTTGACCTCACACTGTTCTTGCCTGAAGTTTCAGCTTCAATATGAGCCAAAGAAGTTTAAAATCGGATAACAATGAAAGAAGTTACCATTGAAAGCCTAAAATATAACTTTTTTGAGATCACCCTGTAATTAACAGAGATAAACAAAAACCCAAAAAACAGTTTCGAGGTATGGGTTCAAAGTTTCTCCAGAACAAGTTGAAAAAATTCAAAAAAATGTTTTCGCGGATCGGGAGGGGTGCAAACTTTACATTTTTTGCAGTACCTCACTACTACACCCTGTATAAATAATATGAAAAGCTTGTAACAAGAAAGAATTATGTCATGCTTTAGTCTAAGACATTAGCTGTCCAGGGAAAAAAACTTATTGCAATTCGGATTTTGCTTGAGAAAATACGACCATTTCAATTTGACCAAAATTTTTAGGTGTTCCACTTCAATTGTTGAGCACTGTATTTCACTATATACGACGGTTTCGCTTAGGGGCCGCGAGGTTTTATGAACACTAGCTTTGGAATGTTGCCATACAGAGGAAACATTGTTGATTGTGTACAGAAATATTCAAACTTTATTGAAAGCGGTTTATACTTATTCATTAAAGTTCACTTTTGGTTGAAATTGACTGAACTTTCTCAGAAATTCAAAATGGGCTATGACACCGCCGAGCTTTGAAGCTTGAAGTCTTGCGAATATTATTGAAAAGTGAAACTACTTTTTGTACCAATTGAAATTTTTTTAACATTACAAATACATTATTTTGCACTTCTCATATTAATAAATATACTCACTTCATTTATCGTATAATAGACAAATCAAATAAATTTTGGGCTCATTTTCTATCTTGAAATGTACCAGCTCCTCAGAGATAACTGTTGGTTGTAGTAAGAAGCGATAATTTCCAGGTTTGAAAAGATATCACACAAAAATCCGAGCGTTGGTCCAGTGGTCCTACTTTGTTGAAATTGTTGTATTCAACAACACTGCATCAGTTAGTAAAATATCTAATTCATGATTTTTGTTTTAGGTAAGCTGCTTTTCTGTTCTGTGATGGAATCCGTCGGTTATGGATGGAGTCAAGTAAATATATTCCTAGTCCGTATTACATACCCGATATCGTTAGGTAATGAACTGATAGGGCAGTTAGGGCAGAAAACTTTTATTGATTATGGTAATATGTAAATGGTGATAGGTAAGACTAAATTTTGATTAACAAGAAGGAAAATCTAATACACTGCAATCATACGTGAAGGGCGGCTCGATGGGGGAATAGAATCGGCCTCTATCGATGCTCTCTTAACTGCTTTGCTTTACATACTCAAGTAATTGAAATCAAGTCTTGAAAATCGACAAACTCTCGTAAGCAAGAAAGCACGAGCTTCTACCCAAACTGGACTGCTATACTACTAATGGTTACCATTAGATTGACTTTTGACTGCCCAATGAGGCTCCTCACTATTGGGCCCATTCTACTTCTAGACCAGCTGGACTCACCGGGCCACAATGCGGTGCCTGGATGTTTGAAGGCCGGTTCATCCAACCACTGGAGCCGACAAGACCTGGACTCTGAACTCAAACTTACTAAAATTGCCACTAGGTATCTTCTGAACGATTTTTTGAGCAGATTTCAAATGGAAGACTACATAAAATGCTATATAAAAATATACAGGCTGTCGCATGAACGGAGAAATTTGTTTCTGACACATTATTACAGGTTGTAGAAAATTTCACTTTTCAATTTTACAGTTTTTCGCCTAACAAGAAGACGATCTCCCATTACTGAAATTATTATCGGGCGACTTTCTTCATGTGTGACTCGGGCACTGCCAGCGGCCTGGAGTCGTCTCATTGCCCCACCAATGACACTTTGTGATACGTTTACCAAATTGGCAATTTCCTTTTGCCTTGTGCCAATCCGCAAGAGATTTATTTGCCATCACGATATCAAACTCACCTGGGAGTCGTATTCTCTAACTCGCTATGCAATCGAACTGACAGATATCGCTATCGGTAGCTAGGCAAGCACCATTGTGATTGGCTTTTGCCTGACTACCGATAGCGATATCTGTCGGTTCGAGTGCATAGCGAGTTAGAGAACACGGCTCCTGGAGTTGATCTTTGCAATGGTATTTGGCTACTGATTATTTTAACATAAAATGAATCTCATTATTGAATTTTTTTGCCACACTCTGTATACATCAGATGGTTGAAAAGCGATACCTTTCTTAATTTTAAAATCTGCGCAAAAAAACGTTAAAAAAATAACAAGTGGCATTGCCAAGTAAAAAAAATTTAGTAACGTCGGATTTAGTCAATTCATCGATAACATGACTTTGGAAAGTGAAAAGGCTATATTATTGTAAGTACGCAACGGAAAACGAGAAACTACAGGGTGGATGAACAATCTCCTGCACAAGATTGAAAAAAAAACAAAACTGAATGACTTTTTCCATCACCCTGTATTGGACATATCCATGTAATTTTTAATGAGGACTTCAGTAGCTTTTGACGATATTGACATTTTTCTTTAAAACAGTGCAAGTGGTTTCACAATCGAGTGATTTTCAAGAATTTTCTTGCGATTGTAAAAACACCTTTTTTAACAAATATCCACTTCAGTTTGTGAGCAGTTGAATTTACTTGAGAGTCCTAATAAAGAATCCAAATTTGTGACCTTGTCTGACGTCCAGATCCATGGTAAAAACAATGAAGAAGTTGAAAATTCGTGTGAATCGTCCGTTTTTTTCACAGCCATCGGACCGACCGAGTAACAACTATCGAAATCCAGCACACACGTCTTTCGACATGTTTGGGTCTCATCAGTGCTGAAATATTCGAGGCGGGAGCTCGGCGATCCAAGAAAGTTTGTAGTCGGTTTATGAGAAGCTTTCGCGGCCACTACTGCCTCCAGTATACACATTGCGATAGGCCGTTAAGAGATGGCGCCCCACGGGTGTCTTACTATTTATGAGTATTTACTCTCAGAATGTACACCTACGTAATTTCGAAATTTTTGAATCGCTGGGCTGTCGCCTCGAATGTTGCAGCTTCTGATGAGACCTAAACAGATCTAAATACGTTTCTGCTGAATTTCGATGGTTGTTGCGCGGTCGGTTTGATGTTCTGAAATTCGTTTCCTCATTATCACATCAATAACTATTTTGTTATCCTCATCATCATATATCAATAACTATATTGTTATCCTTATCATCATATCAATAACTATTTTGTTATTCATTAAAGCTGTAGTCGCAGCAGCGTAAAAGTTTTTTCAATATTTCTTCCTCAAAAATGAAGATGAAAACGTAGTTCTTTTTATACGGTGTACTGTGTTAGAAAAGTCATTACATAGGTAGCGTTTTTTAATCATGTAAATACAGTTTTTTTTCTTGATTTTTTTTTTATTTTTTCCTTATCGGCATTTCTTGTGACATAGGAGTTTGCTGTATTTTGAACGTCAAGTATCACAAGCTTGAAAAATTCGTTTATACAACACATTACCCAAACCTACACTACTGTGCCCGGGAATCGAACCCGGGAGCTTCACTTGCCAAGCGGACACGCATTCCACTCGACTAGTCTCTTAGTGACAACTACAAAGATTAAACGGCCTTGTATTACATTTTACCTACGACCACTACCGTAAGTGCCGTATACCGCACAACTCGGAACCTTAGTAAGTGAGCCCTTACGCACATCGTGACGTATTCTGTAAAGTAAATCGCACAGCGTGCGGTAATGGTAAAGTAAATCGCACAGTTAGGGAATTTATGTTTCTGATGTTGGGGGAATTTTTATCGAAAGACATTTTCAAATAATTCACATTCAAAAATGGGAGCATTTCACGGGAATCTGACGCGTGCCCCGGTAGCACCTTTCACACCGAAAGCATAGGCGAGACTAGCTGTATATATTCGTAGCGAAGGCATGGCCATAGAAGTGAGATGTATCAACAACAAAATCGTCCAAATTTTTTTTCCAAGTGAGGGATTTGAGAATTTCTTGATTAAATTTTAGCTTGCATTTGTAGGGCTTAGTTTTTACCTGATCACAATAATTTTGCGAGATTTATCAAAAAAGATTCAAAATATCAATGCAAGGACTATCCGCAGTCAACAACAACTTGGGATCAAGTAGGTGTAAAAATTAGACAGTTACAACAAGCATCAAATGTCTGATGACAGGTCAGAGGCGTATCTACGGGGGGGCAAGTGGGGCACGTGCCATGGGCGCACTTTGACCCTCAGGGCGCAAATGAGAGGAGAAGATAGAAATGTAAAAAATGAACACGAACGACGCCTAGCCGAACACGAACACGACGAATTGACAAACGAAATGGGAACAGAAGAAGAGGGGAAAAAACCAAACCAATAAATTGAAAGAGACGATCAACTTTCGACTTTTTTATTCGATCCAGATAGGTATAGTCTAATACAGGGGGCCAATTTGTCGTTGGCCCACCTGAATTCTGGAGAAAGACGCCTACGGCGCATTTTCCAAGGTTTCTAATCTAGGGGGCGCACTTTTCATTTTTTGCCCTAGGCGCAATTTACCCTAGATACGCCACTGTGACAGGTACTCTGCTGCCTGCCTACCTAAGTTCGATAATTTTCAAATAATACTATTTATTGCTGTCCAGTATTCATGTCCCAGTGTTGTAATCCAATTATATCACCACGCCGAACGAATAATTGAATGGCTATAGGTAGGTACGCTTCTAAATACACCTCAGGCCTCGCTTTAGGCACAGTTAGTGAGCACTCAATTTTCAAGAATCGATTTTTGGGTGCTTTTCTTTCAGGTCTTGACGAAAAACGTTGTACAACAGACAACCACCGAGCCAGCAGACACCAAAGTTTGAAAATGCTATCCGTCTTTGACATTGGATTAATCTGATGGCCGTAAACACCAATCAAAGTACCTCCCCCTTCTCCGATTTACTGTAGTTTTAGTTTTCAAAAGTGTATAATATGCGATACATAATACTATTATTCTTATTTAAATACAATAAAAGTAATCAACTCGCTCTAACTTGCTCTACTTGCTCTAAATTTAGCAAAACCTAGTATCCTATGAACACGGATATTAATATTATGAACACGGATGACGGCCGCTGACACTGCTATGCGGTGCGTGCTTCTCCCGCTTCTCCTGTCAAGAGTGTCAAGGCACACTTCGCACCGACCAATCAACACAATCTGCATACGGCGGGATTTTATTTGAATTTTGAATCAGGGGAGAACTTAAATCGTAGGTATTTCATGAAATACGTGGCTTTTTTTACCTATAATTTTTGCCGTTTACAATACCACTGGCTACATTTCACGTTAATTATAGCTTTTAAGTCAATATCTACTGTTATTGTTGATGTAGGACTGTTTTATTACCTTGGATTTTTTGAAAATTATTCTGGGTCCCTCACAAAGTTACAATACCGCTTTGGATTGGGGTCGTAGGTAAAGTACTGTACATGACACGAGTAGTAAAGCAATTACGCACTCAGGGAGTACTGCACTCGCTCGCTACGCTCGCTCGTGCGCAACTTTTCCCTGCGTGCGTAATATGCTACTTACTACTCTTGTTACGTAATGTACTATTTCACGTGTCTCAAAATTATAAAAAACAGTTGACAATTTGTGAAACTTTAAAAACTTTTCCATTTATTCAGGGCTATTTGGCTTCTGAAGGGTGTTTTTTTTAGAGGTATAGAACTTCAATCAGCGATAGCGTTGGTGCTTGGGAAGATTTTGCCGTCATTTTTTCATATAAATACTCATAAAGGCTTGCCATTTGCTCATACTCACGCACAATCGCACGGCAGCTCGAAATTATTATTTAAATTCCAATTTAGATAGGTTCAATTTCGGGTAGCTTCTTGGCAAGGATCAGGCTCTATCTAACTAATACGGCCAACGATATGATCCCCAAGACCCTGGACAGTTTGGCACTCATTCAGGAAAGCCAGAGACTTCACAAGCCCCAAATGAAAGAAGTCTAAGGAAGGTGAAATACAAAATCTTATCGGCCGGTAATTGGAAATTGGAAAAAATCCACAAAAAGCACGACATTCCGTATAAAAAACCAAGTTTTATAATCATTTTTGAAAAACTGTCTGGAGTTGTGCGATTGTGCATGTGCATGATCAAATGGCAAGCCTTAATGAATCTTTAGATGAAAAAATGACGGCAAAATTTTCCCAAGTACCAACGCTATCGCTGATTGAAGTTCTATACCTCTAAAAAAAAACCTTTATAAAAATTTGGGGTAATCCAAACGGAAAGAAGGTGAACAAACACTGTAAAATAGTAAAAAAAATAGTTTTCACTTCAATTTTTGAGGTTGAAATATTAAAGATACTTTTACCCTGCTGCGAATACAGCCTTGAAGAGACAATTATTTTAACCTATAGGATAGGTAGATGCATTTTATTAGGTAGGTAATTGATTATAATGATGGTTGCGTTTTTTGAAACACCTTTGTAAAAAATGCAAGTGGATAAATACCTCTATGTGAGTATAGTGAAAAACAGAAAACTGGAAGGTTTTTTCCCCACAAGATAGAAGAGCTCCGCACAGGCAGCAGGTCCCTAAAGTAGAAGTGACAGCGATGGCATCACGCTGAGTGCATGCCGCGGGTCTCAATATCCGCTTACCCGCAAGAGAAATTCAACTGGATCATGGAGAATCTCAGTCGAGGTCGTTCCGTTAAATCCTTTACCAATGCAGTCGGGTTCTTCTGTGCAGAACTGTCGAGTGGCCGTGTCAGTGTCTCCTAGGTTAGTCGCTAGCGCACTTGACAACTTAAGTGCTATGTTCCATTCATTTCGTCGGTCCTCTTGTTGAAGTGACCGGTGTGATCGTCCTCCGATGTCGCCTCTTTCACGGTTAATTCTCGTTCAATAATATTTTAATCTCAGTGAGCTTGGATCTTTTGGGAGATCCCCGAAAATATCCCACCGTGGAGTGTATGCAGGTGTTGCCTGGTGATTAAAAAAGTTAATAGACATGTCAACATTGTCGACCATCAGCCGCCGCGATTTTTCACTCGAATTATTGAATAAATTAAATAGTGCTTGAATCGGATCAAACGCATTGAGTAACAGCAACTAAGTAGTTCTGACTTTAATTAATTTAATTGAATATAGTTCGAGATAGACCTCCCTAATAAAAGTGTCTTGGATAATTTCAAATAAAAATCGGGTTTTTTCTTTATTCGAAAAGAGAAGGTTGTCACTGAATAGGACGATGGATTTTTTGCTGCGTGAAGAAGTTACGGTTGGGGCAACAAATTTATGAAGGAATTGGTGAGTTTTTCTTGTAGTGAATCCAGTACGTATAGCTGGTAGAAGTAAGTGAGTGCTGGTTTGTTTGTTTATGTTATGTGAACACTGAAAGCGAACTGTGAATTCTGATACTTCGGTATTGTTGATGGTATCGAATTATCTCATCGATATGGCGATGGGTTCAGGTGGTTACGGACGGTGGATAGCGGCTGCCCACATTTCCTGCACCTGTTGTAAGAGGTGGTGAGGTTTTTCACGCGATATCCTGTACGAGTGCAGTCAGGATGATGTGGTACGAGTCATCCTTATACGCAGAAGATAAATTTTTATTTGATGAAATGGTGGGTGAAGGCCTTAATAATGAAAGAAATATGAGCAATGGTTTTTGGTAGATTTCCTGCAAGTCCGTTGCCGTATACAACTACAGAGCCCAGTTTCTCCTTAAGGGGTCTCTGATGCGACTAAAAAAGTTGTTGACGGGAATCGGTTTCATTTTATTTTTTTCGTCAAGTAGAAACTCTTCCAAAAAGAAAATTTACAGGCATTACTGACAAATTTTGAAAATTTTCAAAAAATTTTGAAAATTTTTGATTTTGATTTTTGAAAATTCAAAGACCGGATAGCAAAATTTCAAAATTTTCAAATTTTTTTGGAAATTTCCAAAATTTGATAGCAATGCCCGTACATTTTCTTTTTGGAAGAGTTTCTACTTGACGAAAAAAGTAAAATAAAACCGATTCCTGTCAACAACTTTTTTAGTCGCATCAGAAACCCCTCAATAAACCCTTTATAATTTTCATCTAAATTACTTATTCAAAATATAATGAGCATAGTTTGGGAAAAATTGTTAAATTTTTGTATTTTCAGTTTTGAGTCTAATATTGCATCACTTCCAGTGATAAATCGTACGATTTCTGTAACTGACGTAGATTTTATGTACCTAGGTATACTATTATTTTAATAATATTCGCTATGCGTTGTAATGTTGGGCGGCTGATTTCACTTCAGTTTTTTCAACTTGTACAACAGTTCAGTATGATTACAACTTAGTTCAGCACAGATCAGTCTAGTTCAGCTCAGGTCAGTCAAGTTCAGTGGAGGATAGTCCACCTCAACTCGCACATTTCAAGTTGTATTATCACCTTCAACTAAACCCATATCAGTCTTTAATAATCGATAAATAATCCGCTGTAGGCATATTGCACCCCGTATTATGATGTCATACATCTCGGGACTAAAAAGAGATCAAGGGATTGACGGAGTCTATTGCCGAAACTTGGTATAATGATCGTAATACCGCATAAATTGATATTTTACAATCCCTTAAAACGCGGAACAGCTTCTTATTTCCTCGAGGCCTAAAGTGATTGACTCAAGCAAATGTAAGCAAAGTGATAAATTATTGTGAAGAAACTGAGGTGGTCCTGAGGTTCGTCCTCCAGAGGTGCGAGATAACCGGAATCCTCTTACACTCACACTCAAGTATTATTGCACTCATTAATTACTGTAACATGTCATTTGCAGCACTATATGCAAATTAACAATAGTCTTACAGTGTATAACAGTAATTAGCACCACCTTTCTCTATATAATATCATTATTATATTCTGGGTACTTATATACTTACCTTCTATGGATACCATACACTGCAGAAGTCTGAGTTCCGCGGCAATAATTCCCTCTAATACAAATTACAACGTTTTCCGACCTGATGGGAACCGGCCCGGCTTGTCAACTTTATGTACGTAATAATCCTTATCATCGGCTAATGATACCTGTAAATTTATCAGATTTCACTTGGATCGAAGCCTTATATACAGGTATATGATACCTGCACTGCCTGCAACTTTATTGAGAAGTCACCTGATTAAGCTGACAGAGAACTTGTACGGCTAGTTTTCGGCATGCGACATTTATAAATCAGTAGGAACATCAAGTACCTACACGAGCTCATTCAGTGATGGCGCCAACATTTTTTCGACTTCCGTCTGCGTGCGTCGCAGTAAACGATTATTTGCTTAGAAAAGGTACAAACAAAATGGATTCACGGAAGGATTACTGTGCTTGCTTTGAAAAACCACTAGTTAGATACATATAGTAGGTAGATTTATGGTTTTTATTTTGCGGAGGAATGTTGTACTTAACTAATGCGCGCAGTTTTATTAATTTATTGTTACCAGTGTTTACACGTGTAAAAGATTGCTTATTTATGTATATTAGGTAATTTATTGACATACAACATCTATATCAAATAAAACCTCTATCTGCATCTGTAAAGATGCAAAAGGTATGCATACCTATAATGTAAGACTGAATTTGTTACCACTATTACGGTGCATTTTCTATTAATTATAATGATGAATTGCTTTAAATGTGTGCTGAACTGAGCGAGGGACTTCGATGCTGGATCAGGTTGTGGCATCCTTATTTTGGTAGTTGGTGAGGTTTGTGCCAGACTGGTGCTAAACTGAAACTTTTTCATAATTTGATGCATAATCTTCAAAATACCTACCTATCGCAACAGCTATAGAATAGAGCTGCCACATGTGCTCTAAGTAGGATTTGAACATTATACCATACTGATAAATAAAAATATATATCATAGTTCATGTTTAAAGCTCCAAACTGTAAGTGAAGTGAATAGCTCATCGGTAAAACATCATCACTATCAGTATATTATTGGAATCCTTACAGGCATTATGATGACCGCATGCTATTATGAATGTGTAATTATTAAATCACTTCCTATACAGTTCGCGAGACACCAGCGAAAGGAGAATATGGTGAACTCCATCTCAATAATTAATGACAGAGTAGATATGCAACTTTCTCAAGACGAGATTTTCAAGATGCATACAAGTGCACTGCAATGATGTAACAGAATAATAATGATAAGCCTTGGATATTAGAGAAGTTCTTGAAAGTGATAGCCACCGATGCTAGAGCTGCTGCTGCTGGGTATAGGTACTCACTGCTATAATCCAACGATAGCTATATCTGACACTGGATATGGTTTTTGTTAACATGCTAAAAACAGTGAACGTGTATGTTTAACAATCATCGAGAAGCAAGTTTCTGCGCTCGCTGTTTTTAGCTCATCTGCGAATACAAGCAGTAAGCTCAATTTCCGACTAACACACCTAAGTTCATTCACTGTACTTGTACTCATGTACTTGCTCATGACTTCAGTGTTTATTATTGATAATTGAGACGATCGCTCAAAGATACACACTGTTTATTATTGTATACTACAATAAATACACGCCAACAATTACTGCTTGGGAATATCGCTGGTTACTACTCGCTTTCTATCGCTTTCGATCACTTCGGATTCAATATTACCCCGTGGGCGATCCATGGTGCTTATTTATACCTCCAACTGGTGTTCTCGAATCTTTCATCGGTCCTCCAGCAAATCCCACAATGACCCTGGCATATACGGTTTCTAAGCGACTCGCGAAAAATCCCACACATTTTAGTAGCCGAGGCACACACGTTAAATGGAAAGAAAACGGCATTTGATGTTACAAGCAAGCCACTTTGCACAGTTGTTACTAAGACACTAACAAACATTTTTTTCCGCAGCACATGAAAATCGGTCCCTTAGGAAAGCAGGGGGGGGGAACCCCCTTGGAAAGAGTAACTTTTTCAAGTATTGACCGACTTTCACAATTTTGGTGTCGATTACACACAATTTGATATCACCAAGAAAAATAGAGACAATGCTTATGCTGTAAGTTACAAGGTATGGTTATTTTTAGGCGCCATTTTCAAAATATGGCCGCCAATTTCGCAAAATTTTATCTGATTTGAAAATAACCTTGTCACATGTCCAAACCGACTAATTCAAGGATGCTCTTCACGTTTCCTTCATCTAAAATAATATCCGGTGCATTATTATAACTATTATTATCCGGTAAACGTGGAATGGGGGTGCAGGGGGCACCCCTCAGCAGCGGGTGTGATTGTGCACTCATCTGAACTTCGCCCTAAGTTTGATTTTTCAGTGTTTATTTTATTTTCATTTTCATTTCTTATACTTTATTCTGGAAAATCAATGAAGACAGTTTATTATTATTATTATTATTATAAATGAGCTCTATAAATCTTACGTCTTATTTCAAATTCAACGCCACAACCCGAATGTGGATTTGAATATGCGAAATGTTTTGGCGGCAGTTATTCATGACTGCAGCTTGCAGCGCTATTGTTCCAAATGTAGTGACATATTGAGGTGAGGAAACAGATGTATAAAGCCAACACTGCCTTCAATTACCTTCAGTTGATCTGTAAGTGGGTTTTCCCCACAGTGAATCTCAAGAATGATATTTGAACTATTCAGATTTCTTTCAGAAACGTCTCTTTCTGGTTTACCTCAAATCATAGGCTCAGTGACAACCGTAGCTGAATTCGTCAGATCTTCGGATTATCTCAAAACACCAACATCAATGATGTCACTTGCGATCAGATGGAAGAAGCTGATGGCAGGATATTTCTTCATGTCATGGACATGGTAATTCTCGATACTGAAAACGTCCCCATTCTAAGTTCCGATACAGACGTCGTAGTCCTAGTAGCCTATAGCGTCGTAGTCCTATAGCGATCTCCTACAACTTCGACATAAAAAGCGTCGGCCTCAGGCAATTACGGATTCTCTATGGTACCTCCAAGCATTACAGACACCTAGCAATCCATTCAATTGCAGAAGCTCTTGAAGAGTCCAGATCCGTAGCTCAGCGTGGTTTCCACGCCTACATAGATTGTGATAGCGTTTCGTTTTTTAGTTGATAGAAAGACAAAAAGACAGGTGGAGTGCTTGGAAAGATATTTACACCGATGCATTCACACCTTTAGCTCGTCCTCCTGCACATCCTCTCACTGAGGATACACTGAAGACCTCGGAAGAAAACACAGTCCGCATGTATGGAGTGTGTGATCCTGAGTGTATCACTGTAGATCAGGTTATTTGCCACAGAGAATCGACCTTTGGCCCTGTGGTCCTCCGACATCTGGTGCCCTAGTACACCATGCTCGACGAGCCGCTTACCAGGCTGGTCAGTTGTGGGGACAAGCCACGTCCACTAGCCAGTGTGACACAACTCCAGAAGGATTGGGTTGGGCACTCCAAAATGATAAGTGGGAACCAGTATGGTCTCAGTTATAGGAAGTGTGGAGTGCTTGTCATGCCTTGGACCGATGTGGCTGCAAAACTGGTTGCCAAACTATGCAATGTGAATGCAAAAGAAATCGGCTACCCTGCACTCTTAGTTCCAAGAGCTGTAAAGGAGGCTGCACCAACAAAAACTATGCCTTCAGTTTTTTTTTATAAATTTGGAGGAAAGTATAGATACTAAAAGCCCCAATAATTACTTTTCAGTTCAGGACTTGATCCTACGATTGGTCCAGGCTGGTACGAGCTGATCCAGGGAACAGTGTGCAACAAATTATTGCGAATAATATGTAACTGAATATTTCTTCATTAGTAGGTATAAATATTTAAAAAAATTGCCTTCTATGCTTCCCTCATTCAATAACTCCCTTCAGATATCTCGAATGTTATTTTATTTTATGTTATTTTATTTTATTTTGTTATTTTAGTTATTTTATGAAAACGTAGAGAGCGCCCCAAAATTAGTCGGTTTAGACACGCGACAAGCTTATTTTCAAATCAGATGAAATTTTGCTAAATAGGCGGCCATATTTTAAAAATGGCGCCCGAAACAGAAAAAAATAACTGTATCTTGTGACGTACTTCATCTCTATCTTTCTTAGCGATATTAAATTGTGTGGAATCGACACCAAAATTGTGAAAATCGGTCAATATTTAAAAAAATTACTTTTTTCAAGGGGGGCTCCCCCCCCCCGCTCTCCTAAGGGACCGATTTCCATGTGCTGCGGAAAAAAATGTTTGTTAAGGTCTATGTAACAACTGTGCAAAGTGGCTTGCTTGTAACATCAAATGCCGTTTTTTTATGTGTACCTCGGCTACTATTTCGCTTGCTTCCCGTGTGTTCTGGAACGTCGGCAACTCCGCCAATCGGACAGAAGTGTCTCACTCGGCCGTTGAAGTCGCCACTTAAATTTCATTCGCAATGCTATCGCGTATATTCTGGAAATGTCAAGAGCTTTGCACTGGTACACTGTGACCTGATGGAATCCGTCTACAAAAATAAGGTGTGCTCCAGAATGCACAGGAACCGCCGCTTCCTGCGGCTAATACTTCCATGTGAACTTTGTTAAAACAACTCAGCGTCTGCTTTCTGAACAGTATTATACTGTCTGCGTCTGTCTGGATACTGAAAAACAATACGTATGTCTGAAATCGAAAGCTGGGAATGAGTTATAAAACAAGTGAGTATGCCTTCACGTGCGTGAGTCTCAGTAGCGCATTTTCTCAAAGAGGCATATTGTGAACGTAAAGAAATTTGGTTGAAGGAGAAACACCATTCCTTGCCCACTTTCTTCATTCGAAACTCATTGTGATATTGTGTTATCAGAATGGGGTACTTGCCAATGAAATAGATTTGAATGAAAATTCTTTCACTTATCAATATATTTTTTTGTTTGAGGGCGGGAGCTGGAGGCGGCGACTAATCAAAAGTGACCTATCTCTTCCCATTTTTAGTCAGCTTTCTATATAGCGGAACAATTAGATCGTTATGTCTTCAGGGTTATGTTTTACATTTATCTCTTACTTTGGGGGCGGCGTGTGGGAGCGGCAGCATTCGGCAAAGTAACTGTTGCACAGTTTCTGTTGGGAGTTTCTAAATGTGAAGGAAATATGACAATCAGTGAAAATTGTGAAAGTTGCATTTTTTGTTTGTTTGGAGGCGGCAGCTGGAGGCGGCGGGTAATTAAAAGTGGCCTATATTTTTCCAATTTCAGTCAGCTATCAATATAGTGAAAGAATTAGATCGCTATGTCTTCAGGTTCATGTTTTACATTCATCTCTCACTTTGGGGGCGGCATGTGGGAGCGGCAGAGTTTGGCAAAGAAATTCTTGCAAAGTTTGAGTCAAGAGTTTCTAAATGTTCGAGGTAACATTATCAGCTAAATCAGTGAAAATTGTTGAAAGTTGCACTTTTTATCGTTTGGGGGCGGAATCTGGGGGCGGCGACTAACCAAAAGTAGCCTATCCTCTCCCATTTTTAGTCAGATATTTATGTACCGAAAGAATCAGATCGCTATGTCTTCGGGTTTATGTTTTTCATTTTAAAGTGATTGGGGGCGGTTTTTAGCAGTTTTTTCATGTCGGCGGCGCATATTGATGACGGAATGTTTCTTGGCTTACGTTTATAAGTGGCAACTATGTATTATTTAAAAAATGAGAACACCAGAGCATCAGGTCTGGTAGAAAGTGCAATATTATGTTATTTCAAGTTTATAGGGGGCGGTTTTCTCTATGTTGGCGGCGCAATATAGACATCCAATATAGCCTAGCCCTCCTTTGGGAGTGGCAGCTATGTAACAGCGAAAAAATTAGAAAGCTAGGTCGTCTAGTTTGGGAGGAGTTCAAGGAACGGACGGACGGACGGACAGACGGACGGACAAAGCGGTTGCAATAGCGATTTTCATCAAGATGGAAAATGCGCTAAAAAGAGTCACATTTTGTATCAACCCTCTGACCCACTAGAGGCTGGCAGACGTTGGGTCTGTTGTTAAATTTGCTATGATGAACTTAGCGGAGCAAGTCTTATTCCGTTTACTTCATTCACCCAAACAACCTAAATAAGTACCATGCTACCATGTACATGTGACATATGACCAAGCTTTCAAAAGTTCTGCATGACTGACGGAATTAACGTTTGGAATAAAAACAATAAACAGAAAAACAGAGTTGTTGATAGATTGAGTAATTATCGAACACAGCTTTGATATAATTTGTTTGGAACCATCTTTATCATTTGGAATATTCCTCTGATGATTTTCAGTCCAGCTCATGAGCCAAAAAGTTTGTTGTGGCACCATAATACTTCCCTGGTGAGTATCCAGGTTAGTTTTTGTTCGAAATGTTCCGTCGGAAAGGGGGACCTGATGATTGGAAAATTGAGGAAGGAAAACCTTCCTGGTTGAGTGAACATAACATCCTGACACAAGAAGTTGCATATATAATCACTCAGAAACCGATTGTAGGTTAGCTCAAGAAGTCTGGGGGGCTGCAGACTTTTAACCTTGATAATTACTTATCAACTTTTATATGAAGAACTATAGTAAGTTCATTCTATTTAAGAGTAAAGTAGATGGCGTGCACAGCTGCTGTGATGTAGGGAACCTAATTATCACGCGACCGGTCGGCCGTCGTAAGAATACCGCATTCTGGCCGAGCGTTTGTTTACCGATCGGCCTCACGGAGTTAGGGACTGACGTCTGTCGGCCTCGCGGAAGGCCATAGGCGTCCGTCTCAACGGGCTCTAGCTGTCAAGAGCGTGTTTATTTTGGATTTAGATGTACAAATTCGTATGAGGGGTGGATATGACTTGCCCGATGAGTTTCAAAACACGTCTTTTATGCCGCTATATGAATGAAATTTTCATGTATGTTCGGTTGCGGACATCAAGCAACAGCACCGGACCCCGCAAATTTCTTTTTTTCTCCGCTCATGATAAATTTTGACAGATAGCTGAATTTCAGCCCCTCCCATCGGCCCTTAGAAACGGATGATTGCGTAACCCTTGTACAGCCGAAGCTGTCGATAATCTAGCAGCTCTACTGTGATGTCCTTGCCCACCCACCCCTGCGATGCCCTAGGGTTGCTAGATTATCGACAGCTTTGGCTGAATAAGGGTTACGCAATCATCCGTTGCTAAGGGCCGATGGGAGGGGCTGAAATTCAGCTATGTGTCAAAATTTACCATGAGCGGAGCAAAAAAGAAATTTGCGGGGTTCGGTGCTGTTTTTTGATGTCCGCAACCCAACATATGGAAATTTCATTTCATCTAGCGGCATAAAAGACGTGTTTGGAAACTCATCGGGCAAATCATATCCACCCCTCACACGAATTTGTTCACCTAAATCCAAAATGAACACGCTTTTGACAGCTATAGAACCCTATCGCTATAGGTTCTCTAGCGATGCCCGTGACGTGCACGCCATTTATTCAATTTACTCATGAATAGAATAGACTATAGGTATTTGCTCCATACATTCGAAAAGTTAGCAAGTTAGTAATATGCCTCCAGTTTCAAAAACTGTACCGGAATACACACACACTCCCAGATCTGCCGCAGAAATAGCTGGTCGCAATCCCACGTTTCATAGTTCATGCGGGAGCGAGGCACCTTGCTTCGACAACTTTTTTTTGGTATCGACACTTCATTTACACCGCAACTTCATTTAGGTGATTCGCATGCACGTCAGCGTCAGCTTGACAAAACAATTCCTAAAAGATGTTGTTTCTCAAGTTTCCAAATGTGAAATATAGAAAATCCTCAAAACTTTGCAGTTGGCTGCTCTGGCTTCATTCGGCACAATAATCCACGAAGTGGCACGAAGACGTCTGGACCAGTTTTGAAACATATTTTTTGCGTATTTCTTCTGCGGATATAGCCGGAACATTTTTGCGGGACGTGATGTCTGACCTTTTTTCCCATTTTGTTGGAAAATGTAGTAATTTTTCGACCTGTTTTTAATTTTCGCCAATGAACAAATAAATCAAAATAGCCTTGACATTTGACAGTTGTCAAAAATATTTCTAACCTCTCGAGGCCGGTTCAGCTTTCGATGGTTCAAATTGAAGAATATACAATACCCTCCGTCCAAAAAAGTGCTCCCATGCAATCATCAACCCTTTCGCCTCTTTCAGTCGAAAAGACACGCCAAACCCTGAAGAATTGTGGGCTATACAAAAATCGCCGTGCGGCCTGTCAGTGGCAAAATAATTTACGCGTAAAAAGTTGATTAAACCAAATTTCAAAAAACCCAGCCGCTCAAAGTTACGTATTGGACCAAAACTGATGTTAGTACCTTCAATTTGCAATTTGCTTTTGTTTTGGGGCTTTCGGGGACGAATTTTTGTCGACCCTAAATGGGCCTTCTTCAAGATGACTTCGATTGGCGGCAGCCCCGTGCTGCTTTGGTCTTCAAATGACGGTAACACAGCTCTGCGTCTCCCTACTCGCACTTCCACGTATGACAAGGTCAGTTTTCCAAGATTCTAATATCAGTTTAATAAGAAATAAAACTTCACTTTTAGAGAAGCCAGTTTCATACCAGGTAAAAATATGGCAAGCCTACAATGCCAAAGTATAAAATTTGCCCAGCCAACTAGAATCACAGTACAAGTGAAACTACTATAGCTGGATAAGAAACTTCCGCCGCCATCTTGAGGCTTGATCTGACACTGTGCCCGTCGGGATTGTCATCGTGACATTCGTGACGGACGCCGCCAGCCTGCATCCATGGCGAATTATCATTAATTATGCCGCGCAAGCCCAATAGTGTTCACAACGAGCGAACCCCGCAACATAACACACTTTTTGTTGCAAGTACGAACGTCACTATGGTTACGGGTAGCGGACGATGACACTTTGCCTATCGGGATTGTCGAATCTCAGCTTCAACTTTTAACGTCGAAACCGGCCAAGCTTCTTATCCAGTCAGAATAGACATCCTTGGTATTCGCAATTTCAAAAATCTAGACGCCCTCTGGCGGTTGACATGGCGAAGTTGGTTTGTAAGTTTTTACGTCATTTCTGTTCTGTAGCTTCTGTCAGATAACCAGTGATAATCGCGCGAATTGTCAAAATACTCGTATAGCTAATCGAGTTATTCGATAAGAAAATGAACTTTGTTAAATAGTGATCAATAATTAACTAATTAACACAAATACCACAAATACAACGTTTATACAACGCCGGATGATAGGTGACAGGAGAACTTACAATCCTCCATCTTGTTTACAACGCCCCCATCGGTAGTTAAAATCGCGAATTGAAGGAGTATCATGATATGACAGACAAATTGACAACATGAAAATCAGGGACACCAACAAGACTATAGGATTTTTCGTGGTCAGCTGCTATTTTTTCAAGTCTGGAATAGATTATATTCAGTATATTTAAATATTTCTCTTCCAGTACCATTGGCGTTTTTGCCGGTACCTACCTATAATTATTTATACTTAATTCAATATTAGTGCGAATGCATTAGAATTCCTACGTTTTTTCTCGTGTTCGTAACGGAAATAAATCGTACTACTTTGTTGCACCAATGTCTCGAGGCGGTCAGGTCGGTAGGTAGTCATAATATAAAATAGTTCAAACACCCATTATTATAAACAAATAGTTTGATATAAGCGTGTGTTCGGGTTTTTTCAACGCACATGGTGCCCTGAAAACCACTCAGGTGTTAAATATACGGTGTCCAGTTTTCAGCACAGTTACGCATGCAGTCCACAATGTGCTTGATCAATGAAAGTTGGCCGTGATTAAAGTTGATAAAGATCATTTTGTAAATTATCCGTGAAATCAGGTAATTACCCAGACGTTAGGAAAGTGACAGGATTTTGACGTTTTGCATTTTTGGTAGATTAGGCATAGGTATAACAACTAAGCCAGTAGCAAATTTATTACTTTTTATTTTTTTTATATTTGATAATTGATGGGTTGGTAGGTAGTAGGACTACTAACTGGCATCAGGTACTCAAACAACTTTTGCTCTCTGTATAGTAATAAGCAATTCAGTTTAATTCCATGCGCTAGTTTCCAAAATCATCAATTACCATCATATCTAAATTTCGTTTTCTTTTTGTTTAATGTGATAATAATAATAATCATCATTATTACTGTTGATGTTTGATGTTTCAGAAGAGTTTCACTGCACACGAGACTATATAATGGAGGATTTTTGGTCAAGTTTAATTAGCATTTTGCCAATGTCGCTGCTGTAGTTGGAGGAAAGAAAACAATACGGAAACATAGATTCTCTAATAGCCGTTAACAAATAAAAATAAAGGGGCTATGCTATTCACAATGGATACACATAAATAGCTGTATACGAAGCAAAGGACTTTACGACTGCTTGTGTTGATCTGGGTCGTGTAAACAATGATGTTTGTAGTATTAGCACTTCAATAAATGGAGTTTTTCTTTGGAATCACCGGGCTTTACACTGTTTTTGACACGGCCATGTGTGAAGATAATTTGAGCAATAATCGATATACATCTATTGTAAATTACCTGTGTTGAAATGAGGGGAATGATTTTCAGTATCAGGTTGAGTATCAGGTATCAATATGAAACTTTGCGTTTGGCAAACAAGTGACATCTTGTTTTTGACAGCTGTTGCTTTGCAGGTGTATGTTTGTGAAGTTCATACATTGGGGTTAGCTCACAATACATTCAAAATAATACCTCCTCAGTGCTTGAAAAAAATACTGATAAAACTGAGCTGTGAGGATGACAGGTGCGATGACTGCGACTTGCAAACCACTGACAAAAGAGACGTGCTCTTGGCGTAGCCGCGCAATCACGAGATGTCGAAATCTATCAATCATGCCATTTTATTATATTCTGTCTCTTTCCTTCGCACTGAAAATTTTCACCTCTATTCTGCTGTGACAAATGAAATAGGTCTATTGTCAATGTTTTGATACTAACTGGTAGCCCCGTAACTCATTCGCAACCTAACCCTACAGCTCGGTGCTCTGCGACATCAAATTCTCACCGGGACACCAGTAGTGGAACCACGAATACTCGACAGTTTGTTGTCGATCTCGACAATTTTCCCTCGACAATCAACTTTTTACGCGTAAATTATTTTGCCACTGACAGGCCGCACGGCGATTTTTGTATAGCCCACAATTCTTCAGGGTTTGGCGTGTCTTTTCGACTGAAAGAGGCGAAAGGGTTGATGATTGCATGGGAGCACTTTTTTGGACGGAGGGTATTGTATATTCTTCAATTTGAACCATCGAAAGCTGAACCGGCCTCGAGAGGTTAGAAATATTTTTGACAACTGTCAAATGTCAAGGCTATTTTGATTTATTTGTTCATTGGCGAAAATTAAAAACAGGTCGAAAAATTACTACATTTTCCAACAAAATGGGAAAAAAGGTCAGACATCACGTCCCGCAAAAATGTTCCGGCTATATCCGCAGAAGAAATACGCAAAAAATATGTTTCAAAACTGGTCCAGACGTCTTCGTGCCACTTCGTGGATTATTGTGCCGAATGAAGCCAGAGCAGCCAACTGCAAAGTTTTGAGGATTTTCTATATTTCACATTTGGAAACTTGAGAAACAACATCTCACAGCCGACTAGAATCACGGTAGAAGTGAACACACTATAGTAGTATAGACAGCCTTGTTCAATACATTGACACATCAGATTGTCCAACTTGAGAAAAAAATATCATAGGCGACTGTGGTTTTTCAAGCTTTGAATGTGTTATAAGATAAGTAGGTAGTTTTACTACGGTCGGGTCCTTGTGCCTGCTAGTTCTGTTTCTATCAGATATGAATAATTTATTATATTGTTTTCTAGTTACTCTTTAGGTTCAGTGTTGAGACATAATGATTTGATATCTGTTAATAATTATTTATACAAAAAGGTTCCCAGAAGCCGTTGATATGTGCCTGATATTATTTGTCATATTTAATGGGCAGGTAGAACTAACTGGTTTCGACATCTGCGCTTGCAGGATAACAAGAAAAAGCTAATAAACTTCATTTCCACAAATTAAATCCTTCTACTGGAATTATTCTTGAGTTGCAGGTGGTCTTGATGTAGGTACTGAGCTATTTTGTGTTAGGGTGTGAAATTATTCTAATAGCAGCGAGCTATGGATTTTTAAAATTGGACCAATCAGACGGGTATCGAAAAATCACCCTCGAATTACCCATACTTTACTGCCTCATTGTGGACTTAATTATACTCAAGAAAAATATTCCAGAAATTCTGTGTCTTTCTCAAATAGAATCACTTTTCTCAATTCCTAGTGTTGTTCCTCTAACGTCCTGAAAGAAAAATCCGAGGAAAAATCATGTTGTTTTCCAAAACTTCCGACATATTTTTCAGTGACTATGCTATGACTATGACTGCTGTCTTCCTGTAGATAAGTACTGTCGTATGTAATATACCGATACGGATATTACGGACTCGGAGCCCCCTCGCCCCCACTCACTTCAACTTTAACATTTCGAATGACACTACTTTGCGAAACATTAAATCGAAGAGAATTGAATTCTCTTTCTGAAAAAATATTTAGAACATTTTTAACCCCGCCCCACTTTTTCCCTTAAAATTCTTCGAGTGTCCCATTTTATATTCTGGACTCCCCAATTCCCTATAATTTAGTTAGCGTCATCCCAGAAAGCATCAAAGAAGAGAATTTTCGGCAGAAAAAATACTACCCAAATTCACCCCTTTGCTCTCTCCCACCTCAACTCCAGAATTCAACGAAACATCACCTACTTTGTGAAACATCAAATTGAAGGGAATTAAATTCTCTTTCTGAAAACAGGTTTTTTGAAATTTTCAACCTCTCCTCCATCAAATTGGACATTTGGAGTGTTTTAAGAAGGGAAAGGGGGGTTTTGAATATTATGAAAAAATCTTGTTCAGTAAGAGTTTCCTTGGATTTGATGTACCACAAAGCAGGTATTGTCATTTCAGATTTTTATGGTGGAGTGTGGGGAGCGAAGGGGTGAACTTGGGTGACATTTTTTCTAAAAAAATTTCTCTCTCGATGCTGTGCAGGATGACGTTGACTGCATTGGAGAGAATTGAGAGGTCAAGGATATTAAATTAGCACCCGGAGAATTTTATACTACGTATATTAGGTGAGAAACATTGTTTTTCTTTCTTTTCTTTATTTTAAAGTTACCTTGGCGGGCCCCACATGACAACAGGTTTGGGGACCTACACACAGGCAATAGAAGTGTGTCTGTATCACGGAATCTCTAATAAGTAAGAATTATTTTCACTTTGGGCTTTAGGGGCCCCGGCTCCGAATGTCAGAGTGCCAGGGGCCTTCAAGCCTTTGAAATTTTGTGTTTCATATTATTTCTTATTTAAAGAAGGAAAAGACAAAACAATGAAATTATCTTGTCCGCGCGCTACAGGTAGTAGAAATTCATATTATTCCTAATGTTGTATATACGAGGAGGTTTTAGCATTGAGTCAACAATCCTAATCCAATTCAACATCCAAAGCTGGAACCGAAAACTTCTCGTAGGTACTGGTGGTCAGTGGCATAGCCAAAGGGGGCGAGAGTGGGCGAATGACCCTACTCTCCCACCTTCGCCCATGGCACTTCATCGCACACTAAACCGATACAGTGAAAATTTCTGGCGAAAACTTTCTGAAAAGAAGTTTGATTACCAAGTAATTTTGGTAAAAACGTCAAAGACCAAAATCGCGAAACGCATGGAATATACCGATTATCATCGGCATTATTATTATTATCATGCCCAAAAAATTTCGCGTGCGGCGCTACCTCTCGCCGACTTGCACCCTCGTCATTGCCTTTGCCCCTCTCTCTGCCCTCTCCGCCTTCAAATTCTGACTACGCCACTGTTAGTATATTGGAAATAGAAAAAAATAGGTGCTTTGCTGGAATTAATTCAAACAAAAACGATTTTTTTACCATGGCAAGCTTACAGTCCCTTCTTCAACATATCAAAAGTCCTTAACTCTGGGACTGCTACAAATCAGTATACAGGGTGAAAGTTTATTATTTTTCTTTACTTTCTTTTTTTCTTGAAAAACTGATGACCGAAATAAACGGTTTCAGGGTAGTTTGACAGGCCATAGTCTTCCAATAAACATATAAAAAATATACCACCCAGCAACTGCTGCGTATCAAGTTACAGGGTGAAAACTATTTTTCATTTTCATTTTTTTTTTCTTAGTGTAACTGATCTAGATTGAAGCCGGTTCCAGTTCTTTTGCAAGCTTATAATGTTATACTGAAAATATAAAAAGGACACATCTCTGCATCTGCTGCTTTTCAATTTACAGGGTGGAAAGTCATTTTCACGTTTCAATTTTTTTCTTGATGAAATCGGCTCACACAGCAATTGCGACTGGTTTTTCTGTAAATTTGGGGTTTCTAGTCAATCATATCAAAATAATACATTTCTGTTACAGCTACGTTTTTATTTACAAATTCAAATGTTTGGTTGCGGTCCAAGATTTTTTTAATTTTTGATGCAATATACCCGAATATACCCAAACATTTAAATTTGTAAAAAAAAACATAGCTGTAGCAGAAATGTATTATTTTGATATGTTTGACTAGAAACTTCAAGTTTACAGAAGAATCAGTCGAAATTGATGTGTGAGCCAATTTCACCAAGAAAAAAATTGAAACGTGAAAATGACTTTTCACCCTGTAAATTGAAAAGCAGCAGTTGCAGAAATGTATCCTTTTTATATGTTCAGTATGACATTATAAGCTTGCAAAAAAACTGAAACCGGCTTCAATCTAGATCAGTTCCACTAAGAAAAAAAATTGAAGATGAAAAATGGTTTTCACCCTGTAACTTGATACACAGCAGTTGCTGAGTAGTATATTTCTTATATGTTTATTGGAAGACTATGGCCTATCAAACTAGCCTAAAACCGTTTTTTTCAGTAATCAGTTTTTTGAGAAAGAAAGGAAATAAAGAAAAATAATAAACTTTCACCCTGTATACTAATTTGTAGCAGTCCTAGAGTTGAGGACTTTTGATATGTTGAAAAGGGAACTGAAAGCTAGCCATGGTAAAAAAATCGTTTTTGTTTGAATTAATTCCAGCAGATATTCTATTTCCAATATACTATGTGTGTTTCATAGTCAAGTTAACAGCTCATTCTTTTGTTTCTTAGGCTTTTGCTCAATCATGCACGGCGGGGCAGGGCAGGCCAAAAGGTCTGTCGGCCCCCCTTCATATTCTCAACTTTTACTTTTCAAGGGCCCCATCTCACAGTTCCGCCCAGGGCCCCCAATTCTCTTAGTCCGCCACTGTGGTGACGGTTGTTATGTAATTACAGAGGATGTACTCCAAGGTCAAATGAGCTTTGAAAAGTACAGCTTGAGAACCGTGAGTCACACATTATTCGGATGGATGCCAGACTGTAGAGAATTGAATGCGCTTTCATTTCCACATAAATACTTTCCATCAGAGCGATTGATACAAGAAATTCAAAATTTTAAAAACTTGTTCCAATGCCGTTTTTGTGCATCTCATTATCTGAAACGTCATTTTAGTAGCTTGTGCGTCGTTGTCCGTTATATATAATCACTGGAAGATAAGTGGTTTTGGAAAACGACATGATCATGTTTTCAGGACGTCAGAGAAACATCACTAAGAACGAAGAAAATTGATTTTATTGAAAAAGACACAGAGAATTTGTAAAACATTTTTCCATAGTTATAATCATCGACAAGAAGGTGAAGTACTGATGGCAAATTGAAGGTTACCAGCCTGATTGGTTCATTTCGAATTTTGATATGGCGGGTGTCATTTGAAACAAGTCAGTAGGTATAAGAATCCAGCAAATAACAAATCCGTTTTCGATGCTGTGAGAATGAATTCACACTCTAACATAAAATGGCCTAGGTACCTACATCAAGACCACCTGCAACTCAAAAATAAATCCATTAGAAGGATATAATTTGTGCGAATGAAGTTTATTAGCTTTTTCTTGTTATCTTGCCAGCGCAGATGTCAAAACCAGTTAGTTCTACCTGCCCATTAAATATGACAAATAATATCAGGCACATATCAGCACCTTTGGTAAACCTTTTCATATGATCAATTATCAGCAAGTATCTAATCTGATATTAATTGCAGATATGGTGTACTAGAATTAGACCGTCGAAATTCTTAATCATTTCATACCTCAATTTCAAATAGTTGCAGCGGTACGCTAGCAAAATGACCCTGATTCTGCATTTTGTGATACTGCAATGAAATTTGGCATATGTCAACTACGTAGAATTTCAAGTGATTTGACCCGCAGCACTCAAAAATTTGTCCATTAGGGGGTGACTGGGGGCCCCTCCAAATTTCAAGATGTCAGTGTTTTTACCATGCACCATTCAGTACCGCCCTATCTATCGTACAGGACCTAAACAACTTTGTTCTTGACCATCATAACATTTTTCGAAATGTCAATTCCATTCTTCTTGCAGAAAAAAATTATTTCTTTGTCTGGTCAACAAGTCGAGAAATATATATTTTTTTGAACCACAAATAGATTGTCGAGTCGTTTTTGTGTGATCATCGATAAATCCGCATCCCCTTGATTCATTTATGAAAACAAAAGTTTTGCTGTTCTATTCTTTAACGAAGGGGTGACCTCAACTTATCATTATTTTCAACATTACCTATTTCAATGTTTTATCCCTAAAAATATGATTATTATTGTACTAATATATAGCTTGAAGTTTTCTTCAACGGTTTGGATGAAGAAACGGCCTCAGATTCCACCTGGAAGCCGTGCATATTAATTTTTCTGCAAGGCCGTCAAATTTGGCATTTTTGATTTTCTACCGGGAGCGGCCAAAATGTCAATACACACCACTCCGCCCAAGAGCACCGGTTGCGGTACTTTCGCACCAACTCTCATTTCAGTATCACAAAATGCAAAATTGTTAGGCGTGAATATCGTTTTCCGCTAGAGCAAACCGGTGCTCTTGGGCGGAGTGGTGTGTATTGACATTTTGGCCGCTCCCGCTAGAAAATCAAAAATGCCAAATTTGACGGCCTTGCAGAAAAATTATTATGTACGGCTTCCAGGTGGAATATGAGGCAGTTTCATCATCCACATCGTTGAAGAGAACTTCAAGCTGTATATTAGTATAACAATAATCATACTTACCGAGGTAAAACATTGAAAAAGGTAATGTTGAAAATAATGGTAAGTTGAAGTCACTCCTTTGTTGAAAAATAGCACTGCAAAAGTTTTCTTTTCATAAATGAATCAAGGGGATGCGGATTCATCGATGATCGCACAAAAACTACTCAACAATCTATTGGTGGTCCAAAAAAAAAAATTATTTTTCAATTTGTTGACCAGGCAAAGAAATTATTTTTTTTCTATAAGAAGAATGGAATTGACATGACGAAAAATGTTATGATGGTCAAGAACAAAGTTGTTTAGGTTCTGTACGGTAGATAGGGCGGTACTAAATGGCGTATGGGAAAAATTCAGACATTTTGAAATTTTGAGGGGCCCCCAGTCGCCCCCTAATGGACCAATTTTTGAGTGCTGCGGGTCAAATCACTTGAAATTTTATGTAGTTTGCCTATGCCAAATTTCATTGCAGTATCACAAAATGCAGAATCAAAAAGCGTACCGCTGCAACTAAAAGGGAACATGAAATAAAGCGTTTTCCTATATGGTTCCCCAATATTTTTAAAACTTGGCAATTATATGGATTGTGAGCTGCCCTTTCCTTTCCCTGCCTCACTTCGTATCTCTGCATGCCGTTCTGGAGGCCATATAAAAAAATGGCGCCAAAGTAACCAATTTTTGGTTACCTATAGTTGACCCGAAATGGGAACGTCTATTATGTATGCGGATGGAAGCGTATAATTCAATCTCAATTATTCATGATGTACTCGTAATCATAATAATACAGAGCTTTTGCAACTTCACTTATATAGATCTTTCAATAAAGTTTTTCTTCTTTTGACATGTACGCATGCGCATTCAGTAAGCCCTTTTCAAGTTTTCCTTTAATAAAATACGGGCCTCCTGTATTGATTTTGAATACCTACAAGCAAATATATCTTCAATTGAAGTGCCCTTATTTTATTTTGACACAATCATGCAGGCATTTTCATCGATTTGACCTAAATATAAAAATTTGACTGGGGTAGTCAAATTTTAAGATGACAATTTAATTTCTCCTCGAAATTTCAAGCACCTACCTACGTCTTCATTGAAAATTGAAACGACTTGTGGCGTTAAATTGCGGCAGTGCAAATTATTGCCCTAGTAGGTACAGCGCCCTGACAGGTTGTTGTTCGCCGTTGTCATGGTAATTCAAGGATTCCATTCAGCCAATGGCCAGAACATATCCATGGCTCGCGCTAGTGACACAGCCTGAGTTGCAAGTCGGACTTGAAATTTAGCCCTAAAGTATGTACTTTGACTACTTTGAGAGTATCACCGGTGTCACCGGCGACCCCATTGTGTTATTTAACAGTTAATACAATTATTGTAGGAGTACCATCATAAGAATGATGACATATTTGTGAGTAAATATCAGATTTAATCTGGCCTATAGCCATAAAGTTTACCTTCACCTGTTGACCAACAAACAAAAACGAAAGTAGTCGCAAAAACTTTTGCTCGTGAATAACATAAACTTCTCAAGAAAAACGGAAACGGTTTCGCTATAATTCGCGCTACCTGCACGGTACAAAAATCTCATGAATTTGACACAATTTTTCGAAAACACAAGCCTCATAGGCGTGTCGTGTGTACTAAGCGAGATGGAACCAAATAACTGGAATCCTGTTATGCTACTGGGCTCATTATAAATTATTATTATTATTGATATAGGTATGAGCAAGAATTCAAACTGCGGACTTCTTGTATCGTCTTTTATCTAATTTTAAGACCGGCAATAAGGAAATAATGGAAGCTGCTGCGGTAAAAGAACTAGTTTTTATCAGACTAACATTTCCCGTAAGATTGCAATGGCAATGGCACTTGGCAAAAAATGCGTATAATAAGTAACTAACAGGAGAGTCATCAGAACAACAACTATAGTTTTCACAATTACTGAATAAAAATTACAATGCCCTATATTCGGGAGGAAATGGCCAGCGTCAAGTGAATTTATTGTTGTTGGTTTGGTAGGCCAGTGACCAAACAGATGCAATAATTTGGGAAATTCTAAGACAAGAAGCAATGACGATTGAATTACTGTTAGGTGCTTCTTATACTTGGAGATAAATTTAACTGTTTGGAAGTTTGGGTCTTTCCTCAAGTCTTCTTTAACAAGTGAATAAAAACGAAACTTTTACGATTACTTTCCTATGGTTTACTTACTAACAGTGCTATTATTTCAGGACACCTGTGTAGGTGTATTATGTAAAATATTTTGTATTGTTTATTGACGTATTTCCAAATATCCTTAGCTCAGTCCTTGGTCATTTTGTGCATAATAATACTTTCACCCCTTGGTTTTCATCCGATCGGCTTCCGATTCTAGTCATTCTTGCGCAAACCGCGGTGCGACCACCTTATTTGACCGCCCATCAGTACAGTTTTAATTAAGTGCTGTGCTATTAAATTCTCATTACTACCATTACCATCAGCTCGTCTTTTCTTGGTGTATATTAATTAATGAAGATGATGCGTTCCTCCTTCCTGAGATACAGCCACAAGTATCTCGAAATAGGTGTCTTTTCGGACCCCCAGGGCGGTGTAGAACGGGTGCTACGTACTTGGAACATCAGTAGGTGAAGTATTGTAGGTCTGTAGGAATTTATTGCCGGGAACCTGGTCTGGACTGGAAGTGCAGGAGTAACTTCAGCAATGGAGTATCTATTATTTGATTGGGCCAGGTTTGCTCCAACACATCTTTCACTGGACCTTCAGAAAAATAGGTTGTGGCCATGGCATCCCTCGAGCCCTCCACAATCTAGAAATGATGACTAGCTAGGAAATTGAAATGCTCAAACTTATTATTGAGCCTCCCCATACCTGGAGCGCTACATGGAGTAACGGAATCAATCTATGTCCGCTTTTTCTCAGTTCATTTTCTTTATGTTTTTTAGTAATAGACTCTCACCTATTTTGGCTCGGACACCTATTTCGTTTGAGGACGATCGGTCAACTAAACTGCTTGACCATTTAAGTGTAATACTTAATACTTGAAGATTTCAGTGGAGTTCAAAGTGGTATAGCTTGTTAAAGAAAAGACCTAATTCGAGAGATTTTTTTCTTCTGAATACCTGACTTTTTGCAATATTCATATTAAATGACGTATTCCATACAGGTCCCTTTATTTACAGGGTGATCTGACAAAATTACTTTTTGGTTTTTCAGTGATCACTTTTTTCCTTCGCCAACTGTGATAATGTAAAGCTTGTCTTGAAGCTAAATCTTCAGGTAAAAAGACCCAAGGTCAGCACTGACTCAATAAGACAAACATTCACAATACTTTGGTCACAGGACCAAGTTCTTGGAATGGGGAAATTGCTATCTACACATTCAAGCTAAATGGGCGGGAGAGTCACCTTTTGATCAAGATAATTTTTTATCTCACTGTACGAAGTATCTATCTACCTAACTATAAAAATTCCAGTTTACTTTTTATTTCATGTAGAATGGCTTTTTGGAGCAAAAATAAAGTGATAAGCTGGAGCGGTGGGAGGATATGGCTGCTGATAGTTTTGCTCCAAAACTTTGCAGGTGCCATCAGTTATAACCGTAGCCCTCCAGCTTGTCACTCTATTTTTGCTCCAAAAAGTCATTTTACTGAATTTACAACGTGGACTGCATAGATATAAGTATTATAATTTTCACAGCTACACCTACTCGTAAATTATAATTAAAATAATCTGCTGCTAAACTGCTTTATACTCCATTTACATAGATAACAGTTGGTGCGAGCTGGATTTAATAATATTATAGGATATAGGTACGGGCTAACAGGAGATTTCTTGAAGTTGTTCCGACTTGAACAATAATTATTGCTGATTGTAAATATATGGCATCAATATTTTGATGGAAATTGTTGAGTGAAGCCCGACTTGTTTTTTGGAAGGTTGCGTGCAACAATTTCGACGCCGACCATGCAAAGAACATGTTATTGACGATGACGTTACCACTTACATCTACTCATTTACAATCGTTGTATTGGCGGGCTTAATTCCATATTATTACAGTGTAGAGTGATTGTAACTTGAATGCTTAGTTTACTACGTATAATTGAAAGTGTTATAGTATTGTAAATATTTCGAAGAAGTTATCATGGTTATAGTTGGCTTGATCGCGATGTCGACCGACTCCTGGCAAGTAGCGCAAAAAATCTTGCCCTAAATTAAATTAAATCATAACTTGAGTTTGTCAGGCAGTTAGCCAGGGCATTGTATCGCAAGGTAACAACGAGATTTTCTCGTTGAAAAGCTGTGGTTTGGTTTTACTAAGGCCGAAAGCAAAATTTTCACGTTTTCAATTTCTATTCCACAGAGGCGTATCTACGGGGGGGCAAGTGGGGCACGTGCCATGGGCGCACTTTGACCCTCAGGGCGCAAATGAGAGGAGAAGATAGAAATGTAAAAAATGAACACGAACGACGCCTAGCCGAACACGAACACGACGAATTGACAAACGAAATGGGAACAGAAGAAGAGGGGAAAAAACCAAACCAATAAATTGAAAGAGACGATCAACTTTCGACTTTTTTATTCGATCCAGATAGGTATAGTCTAATACAGGGGGCCAATTTGTCGTTGGCCCACCTGAATTCTGGAGAAAGACGCCTACGGCGCATTTTCCAAGGTTTCTAATCTAGGGGGCGCACTTTTCATTTTTTGCCCTAGGCGCAATTTACCCTAGATACGCCACTGCTATTCCATATAAAGACTGAAGACAGCTTAATATTTATGTTGATGTAAATATTTCTTTATCAATTTTCCCCATTTCCTATACATATTTTAGTGATTCATCTTTATATTAACTATCATTTCTAAAACCAACAGTTATAATTATATTATGTTGGGTTTATACACCAAATTCAACTCATAGGTAAGAATTAAGTAAAGACTAACGCCTAAAAAGCAGGCCACGTAGTAATAGGGTGATTGACTTGAATTTTAGAGGTTATTCCTCAATTAATAATTAGTTGAGGAAATTAATTAATCAATTTAATCCTCTGCATTGAATTCGGTGTAAGAATCAGGCAGCGATGCTGGTTTCTAACTACCTGTTTATCTTTCCAATTTGTCGAAAGTGTTATCAGTATCAATTCAGTTTAATTGACGCGCTTACAAGCCAATGGGTATAAGTGGTGTCCTGAAAATGTGGGGACTACTAACATTACCCATTATTATTCATAAAAGTGTGAAGAATTAAGCGGTCAACAGATCCATCCAGTAAACACGATAGCGAAAGTGCTACCTTTCGATATAACGAAAATACAAAAAAATTCAGCAGGTTATAAAAGAAATCAATAGACCTAAACTTGATTTTGTCACTTGTACCCCTTGGCTTTTAGGCGCCTCAATTAGTTGTTAATGGTGATGCTCTCATAAATACTAAAGATATTCAAATGAACCTGTGCAACAGTGTTGAACATGTGCAACAGGAAATTTTCTATGATGGACGTAATAATTCCTTACTTTAGAGTAGTTTCATGCAGAAAAACAGGATCGCCTATCTAATAATTAGTTTTAAAACTGAAGTTATACGAGCCACTCAAAGTATTTTGTAGAGTCTCTCGAGATCAAACTTTCTTTCCTATCGTCATTAATTTGGAACTCACGATTGCTCATGTTATATATGTTTGAATGTAATCGCCTCTGTTACATTAAAATGATTGTCTTATGGCCATTTGTATGGACTTTGCAAGGCAGGCTCAGTGCTTTTATATACCCCCTGCCTGTCTGATGCTGACATGATGGCATCGCCAAATGCCTTGGATAGATGGCACCGCATGGGAAACTCACAATTTAGAGTGCAAGAATTATTTGAGTGAAACACATACTGGGACGTCCAGTAGCCTAGGTAGGCACCAGTAGATACCTGCAATACCCACATCAATGGCATGATATTTGACGAGTAGGAATAATGTAAAAAGAGGTTTGCTTTTGTGTCCGCTATTTGATCTTGTGGTTAGCGTATTTGGCAGGCTACTAGTAGATCTAGTTCCAGAGGTGAGGTAGTGGCTGGAAGACTGCGCTACCAGCAGTGCATTGCATTGCAGTTATGCATCGCAGTTGCGATGGAAAATTTGCCTGGTGACTGTTACATTACACTTTCCGCAGACAGATGTAAGCATGGTATGCTGCTTTGCCAGTAGCTCCTACCTCTGCCATTTCTACCATTTAGTGCCTGCTGATTGATCCCCCAATCCCAAATGGGTTACAAATAGAGCCTAAACCTGCATTTTGACAGTGGGGACACAACAAACGTTTGCGTCCCAATTACAAAGGTAGCGAGCTGTAGAATCTAATGCGGATCTCCAGGTGAGGTCGAAGCAGAAAATCTTTGGAAAAAGGTGAGCGACCAGCCCAAGGTGACCTTTTCTGACGTGCCAACAGTTGGTGTGTGCGGGGAACTCGGTCCGCCTAGAGCTGACAGTTGCGGCACCTCATAACGGCAACTTATAGACCTCTTGAATTGAAACAAATAATTTCCTAAATCTTCCTACACGAATGGGCCATTTTCCGCAATAAGATGAATCACCTATACCCAGTGTTATAATAGTCTGAGACTCGGTCTGAGAGCTCTGCTTATCTAAAACTGTTGGGTAAGCTTTGGTCCTAAGAGGCGCATTCATTTGCCTTCTCTCATGTTTTGGTGGAGGATAGGGATCCTAAAACTGTTGAGATGTGGCCTAACCAAGTCAGCCAGTGAATGGGGGGACCCTAAAACCTTAAGTGTCAAGTTTTTTATCTTCGGTCAACTTTAACTGTAGGAGCTAAATGCTAAAAAAATGATTATCCTAATAATAGTTGTTATGACGTTGAACTTCCAGATAAGTATAATGAAGTTCCTCGGTGTATAAAAAAGAAGATAGCGACCGATTTCATAATCGACTTCGAAATGGACTTTGCGAGTACTTCAACTGAGTTAAGGCTGTGACTTCTGCATACTTCTTCATTGTGACAGTGACAGTCTTACGTCTTAACGCATTTAAACTAAAATCGACTTCAAAGTCAATTACGAAATCGGCCGTATAGTCCAGGAATTATAGAAAAAATAGCGAACAAAAATGAAAACTAGCCGGATTTTTGTATATAAGCTCAGTTAAGCATGTAGTTCAAGATAGTAAAAGTCCTCAAGAATCCGGTGTGAGCTTCGGCCGTTGTGAACTTGAGGATCAGTTTTTCGTGTTTATCTCGTAAACGATGACACTTGGAGGAAAAGCACTTGGATCAAAATTGTTGAAAATTGTGTTGCCTACAAGACAGGTCCTTACATATTCCATCATCAGTCTACTCCTTCTTCGTCAAAACACAAGAAAAGCTAAATAGTCCAGATGCTCGATGCCGAAGACTGTAGGGACCTTGAGTTTTATGATGGCAGGGTGCCACTCGGTAGAGGTGTTGTTCGATCCATTATCTTTTGATTGAAACTTAATGCCATCAATGCCAACTATGCCGGCGGCATATACAGGGTGACATAAAGATAAAAAGTTGAACAAATGTACCTCAAGAACCAAAATAGGTGAAGACATGTAAATCGCCAAAAATATTTCTGATTTCATGACCATGAAGTCGTCGTAAACTTGAATCAAATATGTTGAGCCGTTTTTGAAATATCTTCAGAAGACTGAAGTCGTTACGAAAAAAAAATGGTTTTCCGTATATCAGTAATTCTTCAGATGTTGAATCGAAACTTGGTGTTTTGAATCGAAACAATGATAAACTACATTCAAAATGAAATTGCAGTGTAAAGCCCTCTCTAGGCCAACTAATTTTAGAAAAAACACAGTCAACTTTTTTTCTGATAAGTAGACGAAAATTTTTTTTTTTCAGTAACCACTTCAGTCTTTTGAAGATATTTCAAGAACGGTTCAAGATATTTAATTCACGTTTACGACGACTTCATGACCATGAAATCAGAATTATTTATGGCGATTTACATGTCTTCACCTTTTTTGGTTCTCGAGGTACAAATGTTCAACTTTTTATTTTCATTTCACCCTGTATATGCCGCCAGCATAGTTCGTCTTGATGGCTTCAAGTTTCAATCAAAAGAGAGTGGATCAAACAACACCTCTACGAAGTGGCACTCCGCCATCATAAAACTCAAGGTCCATACCAGTCTTCGGCATCGAGCATCTGGCCTATTTTCATTTTCTTGTGTTTTGACAAAGAAGAAGATGACTGACAATGAAATGTGTAAGGACCTTTCTTGTAGACAATAAAATTTCCAACAATTTCTTCCCGGGAACTTTTTTCCCAAGTGCTATTGTTCACGAGATATACGCGAAAAACTGACCCTCAAGTTCTTCTCGAGGCCACAACTGCCGAAGCTCACACCGGATTCTTGAGGACTTCTAGTATGTTGAACTACATGCTTAACTGAGCTTATATACAAAAATCCGGCTAGTTTTCATTTTTGTTCGCTATTTGCGATTTAAACAGCTAAAATTCCTGGACTAGTAAGAGCTTAAACAAAATTGGGAAGTTTGCATGCACACGTAGATACGTACGACGTAACGTAACTTTGAACGTGAAAATAGACGAACTTTGTTATTTGCAATTTCTTAGTTACAGGAATTTTCACGTTCTACGTTAGGTTATATTACGTCGTACTTTCCGTGAGATCGCAAACTCCCTATTAAAGACGTGAATAACTTTTAATAACCTGAGATCATTTTTATTATTTTATTGGCCGAATCAAACCGAACCGGATAATTTATGAAGTGGGCAATCAGAGATTCCCAAAATTTTCGTAAGAGACTCAATATTCATATACGAACAAGAAAAAACCCTAGTTTTACTTTGGAGTTCAAACTTCAGGTCCAGTTTTGTTGAAGTTAGGATTTCTTGTTACACCCGAACGTTAGCTCCTAAAGATGAAATCAAAAACACCAAATACTACTTACCTAACCTCGGAACCGCATTTCCATTTAGGAATATTAGGACTGATGCAAAATAAGCAAGGAAATACTGCTTCTTATCCATGAAGCGACACTAAAACTCATAATCTGTTTTGCAACAATATCGAATTTAACTTCACCAAGCGTAACCAGCCAGCGTTCAGCTTGATTTTTTTAGACGCGGAAAATCTCACCTAGTAGTTGCGATAAAATAGATAGATATACAGATTAAGATTATTATAATCGGTAGGTAGTTTCTATAGCCGCCTCGTAAAACACGTATATACCCACTTCGAAACTAACAAGCATGGTTACTAAAGCGCGATAAATAGTTGTCCGAGTCACACTCTTATAGTGCTCGGAAGACGGAAATTATTGCCAAGAGAAGAGAATCCTTCCAAGCTCATGTAATGTACTTCATCATCCTAGTTTGCTGATGCATTTCATGCATACCTATCATAGAAATATCTGCAAAAACTTGAAATAATTGACGTTTGTATTTTGTAAAGGTTATAGAGTGAGCTTTGATGCAGGATGCAGATATTAAGTAGGTAGGTAGGTACCTGTTATTCCCATTTTGTGATTTCACTATTCCAATAGGTAGGTTTTAAAGTATACTGGGTGATTCATGAGTAACCTTATCTAGACCAATGGCAGATCGGCAGATACAGAATTTCAAGGCAAGTGAAGATCCACAAGATTTTTATTTACTGTTGATTACGAAGATAGGTGGTCTTGTGTGTTTGGTACAAAACTTTGATAAGCCACAATTCTAGAACTCTAAGAGATATTTTGTTGAAATTTAACAGTAATATTCATCTGTTGAAATGTGTCAAGATACCATACTAGAATAGAGAATGTGTCCCCCTGTTATTTGGTCAAAAACTATACATTTTCGAACCGCTCTTCTGAAAAATTGTTATCAAATTCGAAAAGCTACGTAAAAAAAATGCTATTAAAATCGTTCCTCACTTCAAATGGTACACGCATAAATTCGAGTGTTTGTAATTTGTGAATAGGTTTTCACTTTCGACCAGATCCTTTGATCTACTCATTGTTCGATTGAATTCGTTCAAATTACTTTTAAGCGAATTTTCGTACGAAAATGACGCTTATATGGCCGGTTTGTGTCCGTCTGTCTGTCTGTTCGTGTAGAAAATAAGAAGTTGTACCTACTTCTCCTCGAGGAATGAAGTTAGAGCCAGTGCCGGATCTAGGGTTTTCTTCGGGGGGTGCAAAATCCGATTTTGCCCCCCCCCCTCCATCGATACTCGAAAAACAAAAGGGGCTCTAGAGAGCGCCGTAGCGCCGCAGGCCGTTTGAGCAAAATCTATTTTTTGTAGCCCCTTTTACAAGTATTTTGTTTTTCTCCATTTTTGATTTTAACGGCAAGGACAATATTCCAAAGAAAAAAATTTATCTACATAATGATCAAAATGAGAAACAGAACATTGTAGTTTCCCAGTTTCAGTTCTGTCAAAAGTTAGAATTTTGTTTCGGCTTTGTTTTTTAGGCGCTAAATTGTGTTGATACGCCAAACGCCACTGTCGACCGCCTGCCGTCCACCCCGCTGTTTTAAGATGTATTGTCGTTTTCGGGAATCCTATTTGAATACTTTCACAGAAAGATAAAAAGCAGAATGTTACTTTCATATTTTTTTTATGGAAATGAAATTGGGCCTTATTTTGCCGCCCCTACACTCTGCCGCCCGGTGCATATGCTCGGTTTGCCCCCCCCCCTAGATCCGGCGCTGGTTAGAACCTTGGGACCTTTTTTGAATGATAGCTGATGTCTACAAGGGTGGGCGATGGGCATTAGTTTCCTATCCATACATAGTTATCATTATTATTATAAAAAAACAAAGATTTACTGTGCACTTCCAAGAACTTGAACTTCTTTCTTCTCGGGGAATGAAGCTAGAGCCCTGGAACTTTTTCCGATCGATAGCGCAGGTCTTTAAGGGTGGCCAGTGAGCACTTGAGCAGATTGGATTTCATGGTTGCGCCGCCATCTTGGCCGCCATATTGAAATCTGTTATCAGTGGAGGGATTGTCATGAAACTCGAAACTTAACACGCGTGTCCCGTATAATTATTCTCATTTTCAAGTTGAATTTCATGATTCCGCCGCTGTCTTGGCCGCCATATTGAAATTTTTCATAAGTGGAACGATTGCCATGAAACGTAAAACTTACTTTTGTCTCGTATGAACATTTAATTCACAAGCCGGACTTCATTCCTATCAATGACAGATCTTATATGAATTATTAGCCAAATTTTCTTCAAGGTTCTTCCTCAAGTTGTCTTGTCAAGAAATGAATCAAGATTCTGATTCTTTTCCTCGACACCTGCCTCATTATTGTTGGCATTTTATTAACAAAACTTGAAATCATACTCACTTTCTTGTGACTACTTTGATAATTCCAACACATCCCTCGTTAAAAAGGACTCGCTAAAGCTTATTATAGCATAAATTTTGGTTCTAATTATTACTCTCACATGCTCAAAAAAAGGCTTACAAAGTGGACAACACAAACAGCAAGACATTCCCGGGAATCGAACCCGGAGCTCTCATGACCGCAGGCAGCTACTCAACCACCTGCGCCACGGTGGCGTCAATCGATGACACCTGTCAATAAATTGTCTAGAATTTCAAATTATATAATTTCTTCTTTGAAATCAAAAAAAATGAATCAAGTTGAAGGCAAATGCGTAATTTTCAATTCAGAATAGAAAAAATTGGAAAGGTTCAAAAGGAAGGTCTTGGCCAGCCTTTTTATCGAGAAATGTGTTCGAATGATCAAACCAGCAACAAGCAATTGTATGATTCCAACTTTGGTCAATTGAAATGCCAACAATGAGGCAGGTATCAGTGAGTGGAACCAGAATTTTGATTATTATTCCCCTGAAAAGCCGATTTGACTGAAATTTATAAAAAAATTAAAGAAAATCGCAATCTTTTCAATTATAAAGACCATGTTATGCAATTATTGTTATGAAATGTTATAATATTGTTACGTATTTAGTGTTTAGGTTCGTTTAAAACTGAGACGATCGTTTTTAAACACACACTGTTTATTACTGCGTACTACTATAACATACACGCCAAGAGTTATTACTAGAGCTTGGGTAATCGCCGATCCATTTGCTCTTATCGCTCTGAATTGAATTAAAGCCTGTAGGCCGACGATCGGTGCTTTATATAGCTCCGACTATTGTTCTGGAATCTTCCACCGGTCCTATCGCTCTGAAATGAATTAAAGCCTGTAGGCCGACGATCGGTGCTTTATATAGCTCCGACTATTGTTCTGGAATCTTCCACCGGTCCTCCAGCAAATTCCACAATGACTCGGCATACGGTTTCGAGGCGACTCCCGAAAAATCCTACCTCTTTTGCGTGCTTTACCGCGTGCTCCGGAGTGACGACACCTCCACTATTCCGGCTGATCGTTCCTACCGCCGTGCTCCAGAATGCAGCAGGTAGTAATTTTTCTTCCAGCCATACTCTGGGTTCAAATCCAGTTAGGTATCGTCAAGTTAAACACAACTTAAAAATTTAGTCTTTTGCTTTCCATGCTAAGTCTTATAGTTATATAGTTATAGTTATAGTTAGTCTTATAGTTATACAGGGTACTTTTTTAGTAATGTCACTATTTCAGTAGCTTCTGACAAACAAAGTACGCAACTGTTTGACAGAGGCATGGCAACATCTTGTAGTTCACACAAGGATGTCTATACTACTGGCTGGATAAGAAACTTCGCCGCCATCTTGAAGCTTGATTTGAATCTGTGACCGTCGGGATTGTCATCGTGACATTCGTGATGGACGCCGCCAGCCTCTTGTGCATCCATGGCGAATTATCGTTGATTATGCCGCGCAAGCCCAATAGTGTTCGCAACAAGCGGACCCCGCAACATAACACTTTTTGTTGCAGGTAATTGACTAATTGCTATCATTTTACAAGACCGGGCCCATACCGGGCCTGGCAGCAAACTTCTGAACGACAGTTTCGAGCGTGCTCCGACTGAACGTGACTATGGTTACGGGCAGTCACACGGGCAGTTACGGGTGGCGGACCAGTCGCGGACAATAACACTTCGACCGTCGGGATTGTCAAATCTCGGCTTCACCTTTCTACGTCAAAACCGGCGAAGCTTCTTGTCCAGTCAGTATAGACGTCCTTGAGTTCACAGCTTCAAGTTTTGTTTGACACTCCAACCATGGTTGGTAATCACCAACTTCGCGACATGGTGACACAAAGCCTGAAAGTTGCAAATTTTTTGTTTCTTTGTTTTGGAATTTAAATTTGTTCCATTTCTGTATCAATTCACTTGTAAGTTATAACAAATTGGAACCTGAAATTTGAAGTTTCATATGGTGAAAAGTGTCTTCGTGGAACTCCAGGGTGGTGGCCACCATTTTCCAAAAAAGTCTTCAATCAGAAATGCAGTGCTCGGCGTTTGTGTTGTCACAGAGTCTCGAGACGTAACTGCAGTGCAGACATTTTTAATTATCCCCCTCAAGATAACGAATGCCCCTGATTATGTCTGTGAATACCTGGTCTTTGAAAATGCCTTCAAAGAAAAAACAAAGCGACTTTTCAACACTGTTCCCTTCCATGGCCAAGCACAACTTTTTGTTATGTCGCACCGTGCAGACAATGTTGATGGCCGACAACAAACTGTGATTGTAGTCTCAAACAAAACTTGAAATTGTGAGTTACAAGATGCTGCCATGTAGTACAGGAAAAATAGTAAAAAAATTGGCAAAACCTCGGAATAAATATGGACGTCATGAAAATTTGATATTCTGTTCAGAATTGAGTGCTCTACAACATATCCAAAATCGCCAAAAATCGCACCCGGGGGTTTTGAGTTATTGGAGGGGGGGTAAAAAATTGCTGGTAAAAATGGAGGGGATGGAACCCGTCAACCCATTGGATGCGAACACATTATAGTTCGACGTATCATATCGCATTGATACCATTTTGGCACAAAAAGTGTCCATCATTGTTGAAGGGGAGTAGTGGGGGGGCGAAGCTCTGCTAGGTGGTCCATTTTGTTTTTCTGGCCATGTAGAACCGATCACGACAAGTTTGGTATCTTTTCCGACTAAATTCAATCTCCTGAACCCGTATCCGATGTGTAAATTTTGATGAAAACAAGTTTGAACAAGTTAACTTGAAAAAACTTGTTTTTTCCTTGACAATTTTGACGAATTTTTTTTCACTGTTCGAGGTGTTCATTTCTAGAAAATTTTCAGGGACCATTAAATTGAAGTGTATTCACCGCAGAAATCATCCATTCGATGTATCATTTTGTTTCTCGAGTTTAAAAAAAAGATTTGAACTTGAGCCGGCGCGGCGCGTCATCTACTACTGACCAGAACACTACAGCATGCACCTTTAAATGAAAACACCTCACACTATTGGAGAAATAACAACTCATCTTCGAAAATTAGAGGATTTGTGCAGAACTGAATTTCCTATACCATGAACAAAATCGCCATGAATCGCAATGCAGGATTTTGAGTTATTCGAGGAGGAGGATAACACTTTGACCGGATTCATACTCTATGAATTGTTACCTCTCCCCTCAAATAACTCAAAACCCTGCAGTGCGATTCATGGCGATTTTGCTTATGTTATAGAGAATTCAATTCTCCCCAGATCCTCCAATTTTCAAAGATTGGTGGTTATTTCTTCAATAGTTTGAGGTGTTTTTATTTAAAGGTTCATGTTCAAGTGTTCTGGTCAGTAGTAGACGACGCGCCGCGCCGGCTCAAGTTCAAATCGATTTTTTAAACTCGAGAAACAAAATTATACATCATGTGGATGATTTTTGCGGAGAATACACTTCAATTTAATGGTCCCTGAAAATTTTCTAGAAATGAATACCTCTAACAGTGAAAAAAAAATTCGTCAAAATTGTCAAGGAAAAAACAAGTTTTCTCAAGTTAACTTGTTCAAACTTGTTTTCATCAAAATTTACACATCGGATACGGGTTCAGAAGATTGAATTTAGTCGGAAAAGATACCAAACTTGTCGTGATCGGTTCTACATGGCCAGAAAAACAAAATGGACCACCTAGCAGAGCTTCGCCCCCCCACTACTCCCATTCAACAATGATGGACACTTTTTGTGCCAAAATGGTATCAATGCGATATGATACGTCGAACTATAATGTGTTCGCATCCAATGGGTTGACGGGTTCCATCCCCTCCATTTTTACCAGCAATTTTTTACCCCCCCTCCAATAACTCAAAACCCCCAAGTGCGATTTTTGGCGATTTTGGATATGTTGTAGAGCACTCAATTCTGAACAAAATATAAAATTTTTAGGACGTCCATATTTTTTCCGAGGTTGAAATCTATCTTTCTTGTACTAATGCCCCTGTTGATAAGTTGCTAACTTTGCCTGCCGGAAGTCATTCAAATTGAGACATTACCAAAAAAAAACCACCTGCATATAAGTATGCACATTGTACACCATTACCTGTGTAATTATTCAAAAATTATAGCTATAGTCTTCGTCGTTTGCACTTGAACCCCAAACAGTTCTTTCAATCCATGGAACAAAAGCCGATACTCTCGTGTACACTCCTGGACTGTTTCCAAAACCACAAGCTTTTCCAAACGATGTGATTCCAACCACGGCATGAAGACCCCCAATTTTCATGGCCAGTGGAGATCCTGAATCGCCCTGTGAAATTGCATCACTCGAATTTATTATTTCTGTTGAAGTATGAGCAACGTCTTTGGCTATTGTAATCCAGATAACTATTTTGTTTATACCTTCAAACAGGTGTTCATTTTCAAACTTCCTACACCAGATTTCTCGCCGCCAAATTTGTTTGCAGGAAAACGTCGAAACAGGTCGATTTTCGTTTCGAAAAAGACGTCTAGGTCACGTATTGTTAAATTTTTATCTTCAACCCCTTTGCTCCCACCCTACCCCATTTTAAAATTTCAAATAGCGTTACCCAGTCTTGTGATATATTGAAGTGAAAGTAATAAAATCCTGTTTCTCACAAACATAGGGTAGTATTGATAAACAAGTGAGTATGCCTTCACGTGCGTGAGTCTCAGTAGCGCATTTTCTTAAAGAGGCATATTATGAATGAAAAGAAATTTGGTTGAAGGAGGAACATCATTCTTTGCCCACTCTCTTCAGTCAAAACTCATTGTGATTTTTTGTTATCAGGATGGGGTACTTGTCAATAAAACAGATTTGAATGAAAATTCTCTCGATCATCAATATTTTTTTGTTTGGAGGCAGAAGCTGGGAGCAGCCACTAGTCAACCGTAGCCTATTCTTTCCGATTTTTAGTCGTCGGCTATCCATATAGCGAAAGAATTAGATCGTTATGTCTTCGGGTTTATGTTTTTCATTCATCTCTTACTTTGAGGGCAGCGTGTGGGGGCGGCAGCATTCGGGAAAGTAACTGTTGCTCACTTTGAGTTGGAGGTTTTCAAATGTGTAAGATTATATGACAAATCAGTGAAAATTATGAAAGTTGCATTTTTTGTTTGGGGGCGGAAGCTGGAGGCGGCGACTAATCAAAAGTGACCTATCTCTTCCCATTTTTAGTCATCTATACATATAGAGAAAGAATTAGATCGCTAATCTTCTGGTTTATGTTTCACATTTATCTCTTACTTTGGGGGCGGCGTGTGGGAGCGGCAGAGTTTGGCAAAGAAATTCTTGCACAGTTCAAGTTGAGAGTTTCTGAATGTTTGAGGTAACATTAACGTCCAAATCAGTGAAAATTGTTGGAAATTGCACTTTTTTCTTTTGGGGGCGGAAGCTGGAGGCGGCGCCATATCAAAAGTAGCCTATACTTTCCCATTTTTAGTCAGCTATCCATAAAGCGGAAGCATTAGATCGTTGTGTCTTTGGGTTTGTGTTTTTCATTTATCTCTTACTTTAAGGGCAGCGTTTGGGGGCGGCAGCATTCGGCAAAGTAACTGTTGCACAGTTTGAGTTGGGAGTTTCTAAATGTTCAAGGAAATATGACAATCAGTGAAAATTGTGAAAGTTGTTTTTTTTTGTTTGAGGGCGGGAGCTGGAGGCGGCGGTTAATTAAAAGTGACCTATTTTTTCCCATTTTCAGTAAGCTATCTATATAGCGAAAGAATTAGATTGCTATGTCTTCAGGTTTATGTTTATGTTTACATTTATCTCTTGCTTTGGGGGCGGCGTGTAGGAGCGGCAGAGTTTGGCAAAGAAATTCTTGCACAGTTTGAGTTTAGAGTTTCCGAATGTTTGAGGTAAGATCAACATCTGAATCAGTGAAAATTGTTGAAAGTTGCACTTTTTTATCTCTTACTTTGGGGGCGGCATGTGGGAGCGGCGGCGTTCGGCTAGGCAAATGTTGCACAACTTGAATTGGCAGTTTCTAAATGTTTGAGAGAACATCTCAATCGGTAAAATTGTGAAAGTTGCACTATTTGTCGTTTGGGGGCGGAATCTGGGGGCGGCGACTAACCAAAAGTAGCCTATCCTTTTTCATTTTTAGTCAGCTGTTCATATACCGAAAGAATTAGATCGCTATGTCTTCGGGTTTATGTTTTTCATTTTAAAGTGATTGGGGGCGGTTTTTAGCAATTTTTTCATTTCGGCGGCGCATATTGAAGGCGGAATGTTCCTGGGATTACGTTTATAAGTGGCAACTATGTATTATTCATAAAATGAGAACACCAGAGCAGTAGGTCTGGGAGAAATTGCAATATCATGTTATTTCAAGTTTATCGGGGGCGGTTTTCTCTATGTTGACGGCGCAATATAGACATTCAATATAGCCTAGCCCTCCTTTGGGAGTGGCAGCTATGTAACAGCGAAAAAATTAGAGAGCTAGGTCGTCTAGTTTGGGAGGAGTTCGAGGAACGGACGGACGGACGGACAAAACGGTTGCAATAGCGATTTTCATCAAGATGGAAAATACGCTAAAAATTAACATATAAGCATCTGCTTACATTTTAGAAGAGTAGCTGAGAATAGTGTGCTGAGCATGAGCAACTCCTCAAAAACCTAAGCAGGTTTATGCTAATTTTTTATTCATTAACGGAGATACAGGCCTTCAAAGTTGTTTTTCAAAAACAGTTTTTATTGCATAACTTTTGAACCTTTCAACCAATTTCATTCAAATTCGAACCAAAGTTCACTGAAACCGGTCTTGGTTTGATAGTAGTCTTGGGTATCCCCCACCTTTTTTCCCTATTTATAATCTCCCCAAATATTTTTTTAAATAAGTTAATAATTTAGTTTCAAGTTTTCAATTCTACGTTCAATTTAAAGAAAAAAGTTACTCTTGCAAAATTTTGATTAGAGGTTCCATTTTCGAGATATTTGGGTTTGAAATATTGGAAATCATTTCGAAATCGCCACTTTCCAGGGCCTGAAAATTCAAATTCAAGAAAGCTCATTATTCGCAACTGGAATGACTTTTCTGGGTAATTTAAGTTGACAAACCACCATTTTTGCTGATGAACAAAGAAGGAGTTTTTCAGGAAATAACAATTTGGGCCCTGGAATGTGGCGATTTTGAGATGTTTTCCAAAGTCTCAAACCCAAATTTCTCGAAAATGAAGCCTCTAACCAGGATTTTGCAACAGTAACTTTTTTCCAAATAGAACGTAGAATAAAAAAATTTGAATCATCTCCAAAAATATTCGGTGGAGTTAATAATAGGGGGAAAATGGGGAAGGTCCTGGGGTACCCCCTAGGACCTTCGCCCGTAAAAATGTTTGATGAAATGCGTTATTATTGTTCAATAGAAACTTGTTTCCGTGAACTTTGATTTGAATTTGAATAAAAGCGGTTGAACGGTTCAAAGTAACGCCATAAAAACTGTTTTTGAAGAACAAATTTGAAGGCCTGTATCTTCGTTATTATACGTTTGCGAGGGTATGGTTATCAAGAAAAGTTCCCTCGTTTTTCAGTTTCCTATCTCCGTGTGAATTTTGTCATACTTATTCCGAGACACCCTGTATAACAAAACAAAATTACCTCCAAGTCCTCATTAGAGTTCTCTCATTGTTAATTGAAAAGGGTTCTTCCCCTATCAACTCCTGATTCTTGAGAAATAGATTTTCCAGAAAAAACAGGTCAATTTTTATTTCGAGGGGGACATGTGAGATACGTATTGCCAAATTTTCACCTGCAACTCCTTCGCCCCCACTCTACCTTACTTTAAAATTTCAAATAGAATCCTAGCTTGTGATACATCTAATTGAAGATAGTGAATTTTTTTTCTGTAGAAAATAATTTGAAATTATCTAATATACCACTCCCTAATCCGTTTCAAAAGTTCTCTTTATTGGGGAGCGAGGAAGTTTCGACCTCGACCTTCGAAGAGGAATCGACCTGTTTCGGCGTTTTCTTGTGAAAAATTTTGGTGGCAAGAAATCAGGGGTGACAACTTTCCAAATGAACACCCTGTATTAATTCATCAAGGGGTACTTACTTGACATGTGTCTTCTGATTTTGTCCTTCCGCCTGCGCAGATCTGACTTGAATTCCTTATACCATCACGCAGGCGTCTTTTGGGCACATTTTGATACGAATCTTGACATTCTTTGTGCGTATACAATTCGAGCTGAACTTTCATTAAAGTTTCCGAACTGTCCCCGCCAAAATCCGTCTGGCCCCATCCGATGGCTGCCAGCTTGTTAGATCTTGGCCTGACGTCAAAAACAGTGTTCAAACACGCCGGAAAAATGGACTTCGAGAATTTCACCGGTCTTTTCAGCTTTATCAAAGCTATGTCGTTGTATTGTGATATTGTTTCATAGTTCGGATGGCGGATGACTTTTGATATTTCGACCAGCTTACCGCCGAATTCGAGGTGTCTAGAACCAAGATGCGCCATCCTCACAGGCCCCCTGTAATGCGTGCACACTGGTGTTAAACGAAGTTGTGTTCAGAATCAAGAGCTATCATAGACTCACAGTAAGGTTAGTGAGAGGAGTGTGATTGTAGTATTCTTTTAAAACTTACAGTGCTTTGTCGAACAAACAATGCGCCGCAGTTAGAACGTAATTTTCGTTTATTAAAGTTCCCCCGCAGTGCCATTGCAAGTTCCATTTGGGTCCATATCCAAGGGCAACCTTAAAATGAATGGAAAGAATGACGTGAGCTTTTCTATACTTTTTCTATGGGTTATTTGGATAAATGTAGTGAATATTTATAGAAATTATATAATAACATCTTAGGTGTATCTTACCATATGCGGAAATTCATCATCAGCACTTTCGTATCCTCCAATGATACTAGGAGGACGGAAGTTCCTTAACCTTTTAGCCATTATGTAGTAGTCACTACATTCTGGAAAAAAATCATTGATAATAATCAGATGATATTTGAAACAAAAGTATGCTGGGTTCATACATCAGGATGAGGCGTAATTAGGAACGTTTAAGGTTAGCGATTCACAGTGAAGGACAGACCGTAAAAGACCGTGAGAGAGAAAGAGATAGGGTTTTCTTCTACAGTTTCAATGGTATGGTACGTTCAGCCCTACCGTGATTCTAGTCGGCTGGACAAATCTTACAGTCGGACATTGTAGACTTGACGTTCCACTGCCAAGTTTTAAAACACACACTGTTTATTACTGCGTACTACAATGAATACACGCCAACAATTATTTACTTAGGAATATCGCTTGCTTTTAATCCGCTCGCTGTCTCTTTCAATTCAATACTGACTGTCGCAAAGAGGACGGTGCTTTTATATGCCTCCGATTAGCGTTCCCGAACCTTCCATCATCTTCCAGCAATTTCCATAGTGGCCCGGTATATGCGGTTTCTAGACAACTCCTGAATAATTACACACACCTCTCGCGTGCTTTCCGTGTGTTCTGGAATCTGCACCTCCACCAAAATGGACAGACGTGTCTCGATCGAGCGTTGAAGGTTCCCAATGGCAAGTCATCGCGTATACTTCTGGAATGCACCAAATCGCTCCGCACTTCTACACTGCGATCTGATGGATGGAAGAATCCAGAAAGATCGCGTGTTTACCAGTATGCACGGAATAGCCGCTCGTAACAGTACTATACCTGCCAGTGTTCCAGTTTTTTTTAATATTGAATTGGCTACGTAGTCAGGCTTGTCATCAATTACACAACATCGGTGTGAGTTCTAAACTAATACGAATAATTCGGAACCTTTACGGAAACGCAAGCATACTTCTTCAGAGCGATTTTGAAAGTATCACCAGCTCAGTCAAGGTTACTAGGGGAGTTCTACAGGGAGATTGTCTAAGCCCTACCTTGTTTCTTTTATTCTTGAGCGGACTGGAGCGACGTCTTCTGGAGGGGGGTGCTAGGGGTGTCTCTTTAGACGGGGGACCAGATGTTCTGACTCTGCAGTATGCGGACGACATAGTACTTTTTTCAGACTCACCCGCATCCTTGCAAAAAAGCATAAACCTGATAGCTGCTTACTGCAAAGAGATAGAGCTGGAAATAAACTCGGAAAAGTCAAAAGTGGTGATTTTCAGAAGGGGTGCTAAAGCTAAAAGCGAGCGTTTCTATTTCAGGGGTAGTGTCATAGAGGTGGTTAACAAATATAAATATCTGGGTGTGACATTCTACTACAATGGTTATTTTACAGAACACTGCAAAGGGGTGGTGAGCAAATGGAATGTTGCGAGTGGTGCCGTGCGAGGTATGATAGGTAGCAATAGAATCACAAACTGGGATTCCATAACTAAACTGTTTAGCAGCGCTGTTGTTCCCGTGGGATCCTACTGTGTTTGTGTATGGGGTCTGAGGCATGTCTCGGAGCTCGAAAAAATGCAACTCAATTTTTTCAAAAAACTCTTTCATCTAAAGAGAAACACAGCTGGGCATATCGTCCGCGTAGAACTGGCCATCAACAAAATGGAATATCTGTTGATCAGAGAAACACTCTTATACTTCCGAAAAATAGGTACCATGTCACCAAGTCGACTTCCATCCAGAGCCCTGCGAAGACTGATTCATCTCCATAGTTGCAATACGCATGCTCAAAGCGAGAACTTGCCCTACAATATGTATACAATTTTTTCTAATACCCTGTCAGCTCACGGCATAGATTTCAAGTACGATGATATTGTAGGTGGTGACGACGAATTCACTTCGGTGATCCTACAAACGATCGAGAAAAACAACCACGAATCTGATTGGAACAAGATATTGTTATCAGTTAACAATCCGCAATATAAATTCTTAAACAGCATCACTGAAGGTTACGAACTGAGAAATAGTGACATCCCGTTGTATTTGAAAAGATTCTACATGCAGCTTAGAACTACAAACGACACTCCCCTCCATCTATATATAAACGGGACGTCATATAAGATAAATGGTAGCTACAGGTGCACGATGTGTAACCTTGACTCACATGAAACTCTTGGTCACATAATCTTTGACTGCCCACTATACAGGGAATTTAGGCTAGGACCAGTTCTAAGAAGCCAGGTCCTACCATTGGACCAACACGAGATTCTGATTAGTACCAACGTAAGGATGATTTCAGCCCTATACAGGTTTTTGGTCGACGCTCTAACTTTAAGATCGTTCGTCCTTAATGAATAAATAAAACTTGCCTTTTGCTCGCCTGTTCCGCTGACGGTGGGTCGCGCTGGATGTCGGAGGGTTGCGTGGGCTGATTTGTATGGTTGTCTTTTTCACTTACCCGATTTAAATAATGTGTTGTCATGTTAAAATTTTATTGATGTAACTCACGTAAACAACGTTCTGTATGATATGTTATTGTTATTGTTCTCTTTGTGAAAGTAGATGCGTTGTCTCGCTTTTTATATATATATATATATATATATTTAGGCAGATGTATGATTACCACTGTCCTATATTTTGTTCCTGTCACACTTTTTTTACTGCTTAGGATTCTTTTGTGTATCGTAGAAGCAATAAACCTATTCTATTCCTATTCTATTCTACTATACCTGCCAGTGTTCCAGTTTTTTTTAATATTGAATTGGCTACGTAGTCAGGCTTGTCAGTGATGATTGATGAACATTATTGTGCCTTTTTCTTAGATTTTTGAAGTTATTTTGGTTTTATACCTATCGCTAGTTCAAATTTTGCGGTGACGGTGACCCGTCGTGCGTTCACGTGGCACACTGTTACATGAAAATTCCTGTGACCCGCCGCGTGTCTTTTGGCTTTACAGGACAAATATCCATTTCGCACTCTGGCGCTTTTAACGTGTTAATCGTGCTTGGTTCAAAGTAGTAGCAATGTCTTTGTTACCAATACGATGCTCTAGTGAAGAATGAAAAGGAGGACGGCATAGCGTGTGGTACACTCCTCAATACTTCGGGTGATAACTCGACTGCAGTAACGCTAAGCGCGACCAAAAGTTGAATGGGAGACCGCCAATAAGTAGCGCCAGTGGGCGAGCCGCTGGCGCTGGCGGGTCTCATCTGACCCTAAGCCGGCCGGAACTCCTCCTCGGGTGGTCATGAGTAAACCCCCGAGTACATCACACCTGCAACCGGCAGTACGGCAATGTGTAGAAGAAAACCGGTGGCGCAGTCAGGGGGACGAAGTCGGAAACGTACCATCGCAGGGCGTGGATGTGTCTGACATCTACACCTGTGATGGGAGTTTAAGATAGAGTCCAAGTCAACCGTGGACTTGTCAGTCCCAGTGCTTGGATGAATCTACCATCAACCATCCAGGCACCACACTGTGGCTCGGTGAGTCCGGCTGGTCTGGGAAGGGGTTCAATGGACCCGAATAGCGAGGCCTACGTACCAGGTGAAACAATGTTCCATGAACTCCCCCCAATAAATCCAAAATCCAGGATCCAGGAGCATGAAAAGGTGATCCGCCGTTGCGTTGTGAAGATGGACAAAAGGTGATCTCTTGGAGGAGGGCAGATAAAACCGGATTTGAGGTTCGGAAAAAAATGCTCAAAGTTGATTAAAACTCACAAAGATGATCAATTTGCACATGAAAGATCGTTTTCAGCGTTGAAAAGAGTAAAAGACTATATACCGTAGATCTACATTATCGAACCTCAAATTGAACGCGCCAGCAATATAATGTGTAACGAGAATAAGGTGCTGAATGCGCTTAGTTTTGACGAAATTATCAATGTGTTTGCTATAACGAGAAAGCCAGAAAAATACTTTTGAATCAACAATCATTGTACTTTTTTAATCATCACCCATTTTCTCTTTTTCTTTAATAATGTTTACTACAGTAATGTATTATGTATTATACCAGTTTCTATAATTCCTACTTATTATTAAACAATACACATTTAAAAGACAGTTTTACAATAATTGATGTAGGTACCCATTTTGTCTCAACACTAAAAGAGTTTTGGTAAAACAAAAAAATCAATGAGGTGGGGGGAAGGGAGGGCGCAATTTGTTGAGGCTTTGGACGCCCAATTGGCCTGATACGCCACTGAACTTGCCGCTTGTTCACCTACACATTAATTTGATTTTTATGTGCGATTCCAAGGGAGTGCCTTTTTTATCATGTCTATATTCATTTACCCTACACCTCAAACGAGGTAAATGGGACTTTTTGAATAATATAATACTAAATATATATTCATTCTTAGTTCGGTGAGTGGTTCCTAATAATTTTTGCAAAAAGTCGCTACGACTCCTAGTTGAAGAGAATTTTGGGGGAAAGACGAACATGCAGAGAGTTAGCCGGACAGAGGTCAAGACAGATGGACAGACATCAAAATAGGTACCAGCATATAAGCGAATTTCAAAAGAAAATGAGCTAAAAATAGGGAAAATCTGTGGATATTTGGTTCACCTTATACTTTCAGAGAAATGCATGAGATAGCTTTAGATACAGTGAAGGATGCAGGCATGCTTCTAACCAGTCTGCGGACTGGCAGCTTTATATTTATGATAAAAAGTGAATAGGTAGGTTAGGTATACTCACTTTGCTTGGCTAGCTCTTGCGAGTGCACTGTAACGGTCACTGCTAAGAAACCACAGAGAACTGATAACGGATGAAAATGACGAGACATAGTACTACACTGGATCAAAAAATGAAAATGATAAGCGTTTTTAGCAAATGAACAATATTTATAGTGTGGGATGACTAGTCATTTCAGCAAACTGAACAATTCCCTCAGAAAGTCCCCTTTTTTATCCCACAACAGTGTGTTCTTTTTTATCACTGGACAGAGATTCTAGCGAAAAGTAATGACTGGAACAGAGATTATAATTATTATGATTTTATAATATGTAACAATTGTAACATTAATTTCGAGGTATCTGCATTGGTAATTAAATGCAGTGCAAGGTTTATTTATACATTTTTAAATGGTTTGGAAACCCGTTCGTGCTATTTATAATTAAATCTTTTATTTACGAGTGTCACCAACGAGTGTCTTCCGGATGCTGCATATTATTATACTAGTCTGATAGCCCTTGGTCAATAAATTCATTGAGTGGAAACTACGGATACGCGTCAACTGAATGAAGCTAGTTTCAATTTTTTCCTTGAAACATAGAAATAGTATTTTTCGATACAAGAGCGCGTTTTCAGGCCCGAAGCCTTGTTTGCCATCATGCAGGCGTAGCCGACAATGTCCAAACCCAACCCCCCCCCTCCCCCCCAAAAAAAACGACTTGACGAGAAGACGACTTGACTTCTCTCCAAACTGCTTGATAGTTTATCAATGTTTGATCTCTTAACTATCAGTATGTATTTATCTCTGCGAAACATGAGAGCTTCACATCAAGTTTTTACAGGGTATTGAATTAACCTGAGTAGAGTTTCTAATAATACAACATGGTCCCATTTGATGCTTTTTTTCTAGAAAGTCATGAAGAGAGAACTTACATCTCGAGATATGTTTCAATTGCCACTATAACTTCTTCATTTACGTGGTGACATGGTGGTGACCTTGAAGAAAGAATTTTGGTTCCGTTGTGCGATAACGTTGTTCGATAACGTATTCTTTGTTCACCGATTTCCAAAACCTGTACTTATGTTGAAATTGAAACTTCAAGTAAAAAAGAAGCGAGGATGATAATCGACTAAAGACAAATATTCAAAATACATGGTTGCATTGAAACTGACCCAAAGAATTAATCCCCGAGTCCAGATTGAAAGAAAAATTACAACTGCATACTTTAAGGGGAAAATCAGCGCCCTTGCTCGCCTAATTCTCGTTACCGACATTGCAAAACTCGGGACAAACACTGGCTTGTGTCACTGTTTATTACTGATTGTTCTGATGTTCGCAACGGGGTTTGCAACGTAAGTTACAGGCATTTTCAGGTGGTAAAGAGTACTGATTCTTTTCTGAAAACATTCAGTTGTATTTAAGTTTATTCACCCACTATCCTTCCCTTATTTCTTTCAATTCGATTCAATTCCTTGGAATCACCGGGGTTCACATGATTTTTGACACAGCCATGTATATTAATTTAAGCAATAATCAGTAGACCATGCCAGTTGGTAAATATAGTATTATTGATGTGTTGAAGCAAATAAGGCACGGCACGGGAGCCTGAAAATGGAAAAATGTATCATATTTTCTTACTTATTGAATCTGTATAAAACAAGATCGCCATCAATGTAAGATGATGTCAAAATAAATATTCAAGTACCTATATCCCATACACTTTCTATGTTCAGTAGAATGACTTTTTGAAGCAAAAATTAGGTGACAAGCTGGGTGGCTACGACTACGGCGGATGGCACCTGCACAGTTTGGGAGCGAAGCTATCAGCGCCCATCGGCCGTATTCTCCCAGCGCTGAAGCTTGTCACTTAATTTTTGCTCCAAAAAGTCATTCTACTGAAAAAAGAAAGTGTATGATGGGATATAGTAGGTTTGTTCGCGTCGCATGAACCTTCTGCACTTTTCTGCCCTAAGTGCACTTTACCGTTCGCGTCGCAGAAAAAGTACAGTTTGGTGGTGTTCGCGTCGCCGAAAAAGTTCTCAGTGCCAGAAAAAAGTACTGCACCTTCTACACCCAGTCGGAGGGTGGTGCCAAAAGTTCAGAACCCAGAAAGTTTGCCATTTATGACATTTGGATGATTTAGCGCCTGATTTGACGTTAGCTTCTGTCTGTACGATGGACTTGTGGAAAGTTGCTGAAGAAGGAGACTTCGTATATTTTGGCGATCAAAGAAGAAAGATCCACCAAGAAGTGGAATGACTTGTTCTACATAATTTTTATTTGCCTTCTTCATGGTGTTGGAATATAACGTCCGTCCGTAAAAATGTCTGTTTCTCTGTCATCGTCCTCGTCGGTGGAAAGTTGCTGAAGAAGGAGACTTCGTATATTTTGGCGATCAAAGAAGAAAGATCCACCAAGAAGTGGAATGACTTGTTCTACATAATTTTTATTTGCCTTCTTCATTGTGTTGAAATATAACGTCCGTCCGTAAAAATGTCTGTTTCTCTGTCATCGTCCTCGTCGGAAGAAGCTATGTTGTGTGTATAATCAGTCCAAACATCATCATAAGAGCGTTTCGGTTCTGCTTGGCGATTGCTTCGCTCTTGGCAGTCTTGGCACAGCTCTTGGCTTTGCTCGACATTTTACAAATGAATTCTGAAGCTATCACTCAGAATTCGGAAAGTATCAACACTGTCAACTATCAACTATCAAATCTGGTGCTACAACATTTATTGCACTAAACCGTTCGCGTCGATTTGGTGTTTTAATCTGCACCAACTACACCTCGTACATGTACTTCAAGGTTCATATGAACTTTTGGGTGCCAAAGGTTCATGCGACGCGAACAAACCTAATGATTGAATTTTTCTGCTTCATGCAAGTGTCAATAACCGTATCATTGGATGTCCGGTAATGGATGACAGAAAGAAGTTTCACAAGCTTTCATATACTTGCCAAGTGTGCAATTGATTCAATAAATTTCTATTATTACCCAATAAATTGACTAGGACAGTAATGACCGTGGATAACTCTTCGGAGACAAAATATACCTAGGTATTTTTATTTTGTAAAATTAAACATAGGCCTGTACAAGGAAAGGTCATATAATGTCAGTTAGTCTAATCACTCAGCTTCACTCAACTCAACAATAGGTAGAAGAATAGCAGATACGACAGAATATTATTATCACAGCTACCCAAATAGATCATTTTTTTGTCGAAAGTACCAGGACCTATACCCATGATGATTTCGCTCGTTCATCCGGTTGCATTTTGTTTTTTCTCCTAATGATAAATGGTTAAAATCAGACTTTATTATGATTATTATCATTCACTTCCATTGTATTTTCTGTTGCAGGACCAAGCATGCTCTGGATGGCCATTCTCGGCGCCATACTGGTGTGGTCTGCGGCTCCAGGTGCTGATTCTAGACGTGGACAAGGTATTATGGCACAAACTATTGTAAAACAATACCCGGAAACATGCACTCCACACTTGTTTGATACGATTATTATTCGCGATTTTAAAACGTTTCCGGGCCAAGAAAATTCATGATTTCGCCAGGTTTTGAAATTTATGCTTATCAGTATCAAATTTTCGCAGAAAAAGTGACGATTAAGACAGAAGATGTATAGATTGATATACCTATTCCCAAGAAAAGAAAGTAACTCACGAAAAGTGAATATATATTATGGAGACTCGTTTTCATTCACGGCGTATAAAGTGCTTTGTCATACCACATTGAAGAGATTTCTTTGTACCTATAAAAATAACGGATATTACTAAGCTTCCATCTGTGGTGCTGAAAGATTTGTTCACAGATTTTTCCCACTATTATTCATCATTTATCACTGAAAATGATACACTCTCATGCAAGAAAGCAACCAAGAATCTATAGAAAAATGGGAATCACGTTTGAAAGAGTTTGGTAGGTGTAGAACTTACCAGATGATCATTTCGTTATTTTCAAGGTTAAAGTCTATACAAGGTGTTAAGTAACTACACTTTTTAGGGAATATTTTAGAACTTTTAGAAGATGGTGACGCATCGAAAAATGACTGGATTTTGTAATAATAATAACAATAATAATAAAAAAGGTCTTTATTTCATATCGCTGTTGAGAGGCGAAGTCTAGCAGGTTGCTATTCAACTCAATCTTCTTATATGTATAACGGAGATACAGGCTTTCAAAATATAGTTTTAAAAATAATTTCAGGTCCATGACACTCAACGGTCACACGCAAATCGAAACGAAAAAATAGGCAAATCACTCAGAATGGCGTGTGGAATGATAATCTAAAAATTTGCGGATTATCCAGAAATTTCTGCAAAAAAGTGAAATAAACAACGTGATCAAAAAACAGTTTCAGTTTCTGGATATTGTATTGTGTTGTTTAGGCTCAGACTGACGTCCGGAATACTGAAAAATTATTTAAAAAAATCTAAGCGAACAACTGCGGTGGTTTTTGGGAGTCGAAAGCGGCCAGGGGTGGAATCACTAGAACGGAATTAGATTCTGAAACTTTGAAATCATATAAACTGCTTGACAATTGAACTGCAACACCTAAAAATCAGGTGCGTTTTCAAATTGAGATAGCTCAAAAAATACTTAACGGATTCCAGAAATTCAGGCATGTGAGGAAATATCATCTCTTTGACTATCGAGTGCTGGTATTGATGATAAGTTTGATTGCACAATTTGTCATATACGGGGTGCCAACGGAGAGCGTGCAGATCCGGGCAATCTTTAACCATGTACAACTTTCGGAAAAAAAGTCCGAGATTTTTTCTATCGCCTGCTTTTGAAAGGTTGTATCATTATGCCGAAACGGTTTTGAAATTTTGACCCTAACTTTTTTTTTCAAAAAATTGTGCTCAATTTTCTGAAATATGCACTTTCTGATTAGGAAATAGAAATAGAGACATTGTTTGTTTTCAAACGGCGTCCATATTGAATTTGCTCACGAAGCTTTTCATTTGAGCCTCCACATCCCCTAGAAACTACCCCTTTTGGGACACCGTCTCACAACAAGATTATGCAATGCTTCATTCAAAAGGCCTAAGAAAAGTACTCATCAATAATTGGATCGAAATAAGGATACTACGATGACCCCACACGTATAGCTTCCTAAAAACCACTTCTTGACTTCAAGGGACAGGGACAGGGTTGGTATGATAAGACATGCAATATGTACATGAAAATTTCAAAAAACGTCTTTTTCAACTGTTCCACTAGACGGCCTCGTGGCGCAGGTGGTTGTGTGGCTGCCTGCGGCCGCGAGAGCCCCGGGTTCGATTCCCGGAAGAAGTCTGGATGTTTGTGTTTGTCCAATTTGCAATTTTTCATGTAAATGTGATATGATAATAAAGGGCAAAAACTCCTATGGCCGGTGCAGGCCGATTAGGAGGAAAACATTTATTTATTAACTGTTCCACTAAAAAAGTGATGCTACACGATGACCCTCTGCGTAGGTCATCCCAACAGTAGCTTTACCCTCTCGGAAAAAAAAACTCTCCTTTAAAAAACCAGTACATACTTCCGCAATACCTCATTTGTTGGAATTTTTTCAAAATCTGTCGCAATAGTTTGCCGCTACGATGATTTCATTCACATATCTACCCGAAACTACCCCTTCAACTACTCCTCCAATATCGCATAGCCTTTACCTTGATGCGTGTAAGGTCATCGCGAAATCATTTTGAACTTATTCAATCGCACCTTCTCTGAGCTTCCAAATGAGGTATTGCATACCTTTTACTAAAGGGGCGATTTCTAGGGGTAGTTTCAGTAAAGGTTTTGTACTATCATCGTAGAAAACACCATCATTTTAATGAAACGGTTAGTAGGCAAAAGTTCTTTCAACTCGTAAATAACGCATCAAGGTAGAGGCTATGCGATATTGGAGGGGTAGTTGAAGGGGTAGTTTCGGGTAGATATGTGACTTAAATCATCGAAGCGGCAAACTATTGCGACAGATTTTTAAAAAATCCTAACAAATGAGGTATTGCGGAAGTACTGGTTTTTTAAAGGGTAGTTCTTTTTTCGAGAGGTTAGCTACTGTTGGGATGACCTACGTAAAGGGTCATCGTGTAGCATCACTTTTTTAGTGGGACAGTTGGAAAAGACGTTTTTTTGGAATTTTCATCTATTGCATGTCTTATCATACCAACCCTGTCCCTTGGAGTCAAGGGGTGGTTTTTAGGGAGCTGTACGTGTGGGGTCATCCTAGTATACTTATTTCAATCCAATTATTGATGAGTACTTTTCTTAGGCCTTTTGAATGAAGCATTGCATTTCTTGTTGTGAGACGGTGTCCCAAAAGGGGTAGTTTCTAGGGGATGTGGAGGCTCAAATGAAAATCTTCGTAAGCAAATTCAATATGGACGCCGTTTGAAAACAATGTCTCTATTTCTTTTTCTTAATCAGAAAGTGCATATTTCAGAAAATTGAGCACAATTTTTTGAAAAAAAAAAGTTAGGGTCAAAATTCCAAAACCGTTTCGGCATAATGATACAACCTCTCAAAAGCAGAGGTGATAGAAAAAATCTGGGACTTTTTTTCCGAAAGTTGTACAAGGTGAAAGATTGCCCGTATCTGCACGCTCACCGTTGGCACCCCGTATATGACAAATTGTGCAATCAAACTTATCATCAATACCAGATTTCGATAGTCAAAGAAATGATCTTTCCTCACATGCCTGAATTTCTGGAATCCGTCAAACATTTTTTGAGCTATCTCAATTTGAAAACGCACCTAATTTTTAGGTGTTGCAGTTCAATTGTCAAGCAGTTTAGATTGGGACTAGAGGAATAACGAAAACATATTAAACAACTCCTTGTTAAACACAATCAATTAGTGAATTGCGGTGATCTTCGGGTGAGGCCTAGACCTAGGGGGAAGAGGGCGTCAGAACAATAATAATGATATGTATGTTGCTGATGAAGAAAATACATCGCTCTAGCAAGGGTTACGATTTCCAATTTGATAGATATTTTTGAAAAACCGGACCAATTTGTATGTTGAAGTAACAAGTATGAAGTATGTACAGTGTCACCAAGCAAACGTTGCAAACAAAAAATTTAAAAAAGATTTATTCCGCAAAAAGGACCGTAACCCGATCCTCCATTCCAAAAAGGTTCCAATCAGCCAAACCGAGTTTGGGGTTATTTTCCTAATAGGGGAAATCCTATAATAGGGAGTGTATGGGAAAATGCCGATAGTGTCATTGTCATCTGTCAAGTTTCATCCAACGTCATGTCATGTCACGTCAACGTCAACCGTCAACCGGACTAACTTCCACTGTAAATACTGTAATTTTTACCTATTTTGTTCACATACTGTTTGGTTCGGCGTTTACAAGATCGAGATTGTGATTTCTAACCATTCTAACAATGCCTTACACTTGTTGCACCTGTTATGTGCCCCAATGCGATTCCCGAACAAACTTCAAAACATAACTCGATCCTTGCGCTGCCTGCCGGTGATCAGGTGAACAAATTTCAAGCAACCACCTTACTCTGAAACTTCACATTCGTGTAAATTGGATATAATAGGAAAGCAAAGAAAAAAAATACCAAAAAAAAGTGATGAATCGAGGTCGAAAAGGGCGAGGGATGGAAATCACGACAACATAATTTAGTTGGGGATGGGAGATTGGGGCAACTATTGAAGTAAATAGACCGTCAAATTAGAAGTTTTCTTCAATATCTTGTCAATCTTCAATTACTGAAAAAATATACAGGAAAAAAAAGAATTCTCCTTAAGAATTTCAGTTTTTTCAAGATATTTCAGGAAGTGTACAACATACTTGATTTCAATGTTTTCAATGACATCATGGATATAGTATCGCCTTCACGTTTTCACATCTTTTACCTCGGGTTCCACCAAAATTTCAAGAGCAGATTAAATCTATCACGCTGATAGTTGCTATGGTATATTCTATATATTATATTTCTTTTGACGTATGTAAGCACTTGTATGCAGAAACATTAATAAATTATCTATCTATCTATCTATCTATATGCACCAGCCAATAGGATGGCCAGTTGCTTAGTTACCATCAGAGTGATAAAGTTATCGCGTTGATAAAAATTTGGTAGAACCCGAGGTCAGTTCTTGAAATACAGAGCGATCAAATACTCCAGCGCTCAAGTTGGCATACGATGCTCGAATTTTCCCCAAACATGCGTTCTTACCTGATGTTTAGAAATAAAAATGGTAAAAATTTGTTCATGGGATGAAAAGTTAGAAATTTGCAGTTTTTCCATAGGACAAAACTCGAAAGCCAATTTCAAAAATGTTTACCCAGAAAATAACTATGACTCGCAGTAAGTCATCATCACTTATTGAAATTTGAAATGGATATTTCTTGGGGCTTAGCCCAGAAAACTGAGAAGTGTCGCCCATTTGAAAATAGGCCTACACGACGCCCAATGTAATCTTTTTTCGAAATCATCAGTTGGAATTTTTTCGAAAGAAGTCGGGAATTTTTATTTCAACGGTTTTCGAGTTTTTCTCCCTATAAAACTGCAAATTTTCAAATTTTCATCCCGCAAACAGATTTTCACTATATTTTCGGACAATAAGGAGCACCTACTTGGTCTCTTTCTCCCTCAAATTCCACCTTCCGTTCCGAAGGGATGTCTTTAATAAAAATTTCCAAAGTAAAAACTCCGTTTAAAGCAGTATGGAATTCTGAAATCAGTACTTAAGATTTGAAGAAAAAAAAGTATATATCCTTTGCAGTAAAACCATATACCTATGTGAAATTGATGATTTCTAGGATGTCCTCTGAGGAGCTAAAGAATAATACCGGATTTTCACAACGTTTCAGAAGAACTGTTCCACTGCAACCTATACCTCTTCGGGTTTTACCAAACATTGTGCAGCAAAGAAAGCAGACATAAACTAAAAACGGTATAACTTTGCTTAGAACAACAAATAAAAGCAAAAATAAACTACGACCCAATTCGCTGACTAACCTTAACAGTGACTCGACAATAAAATTTCAATTTCAGCTTGGTTCGTTGATAATAATTACATGTTCTTTTTGGACAATAATAAATTGATTAAACCATTAAGCGATTGCAAACGGTGAATTAAAATGAGAAAAATAAAATTGAGAATCTTTAGCGATTTTAATGTTCTACAAGTTTGACATCGTTGGCAAGCTTCGAAATAACTTGTATCCGAAAAAGCCTTGTTGAACATTATTATTTACTTACGAGTTTACTCATATGACAAATTTCAAAAGTATATCACTATCAAAGTAGGTAGGCACAGTGACAAGCTTCAAAACCGGACCACCTCTAGGAAGTCAAAAAGTTCATTTCCATTCTCTTTGCATTGTCAAACAATGCCAATTCGACTGCTTGATTCAAAAGAGTGGTCCGATTTTGAAATCCACCACTGTTGCACCTACCATGTATTCAAACGTCAGAACTCCAAACAATGGATTCAATCCATGGCACATACGCCGAAACTCTAATGTATACTCCACGATGTTCAAGTCCCAAATCACATCCTACACCAAAGGAGGCCAGTCCGACTATACTGAGAAGTTGCCTTTGCGATTTCAGCTGCAGTGGTGATCCCGAAAGTAGTCGACAAATCGGAATCGATTCGGAACTTTCTACTCCACCAGCGCAAAATTGCGTCGAGTTCTGTATACCTTCAGCCAGTCTTTTCCTGTTCGCATTTTGATATTCTTCTTGACATTTATCGTGGTCGTAGTACTGCAGTGGAATCTTCCTCAATATGCCAGAGACATCACCATCGCCAATTTTCGACGGTCCCCAGCCGATCGCCTGTACTTTAGTAAAGTTGGATATGGTGTTCAGACATGCGGGGAAAATATGTTTTGAAAATTTAACGGGTCGCTGGAGTTTCAGGAGGCCAATGTCGTTGTAAAGGTAAGGTTCCTTGTAGTTTGGATGAGGGATGGTTGTCTGTACTTGTAGAAGTTCGCTAGAGCCATCGTGTGCAAGACTTCTTGAGCCCAAATGTGCAAATTTAACAAGTCCTCTGTAACAAGAAAATAAAATAAATATAAGCTAAATTCATGATTTTCGTAATCATTCTAGAAACATAACGTATATTTTCAGAAGAATGACTTTTTGAAGCAAAAATAGAGTGATAAGGTGAAGGGCTACGACTACGGCAGATGGCACCTGCAAAGTTTTGGAGCGAGACTATCAGCGGCCATCGACCGTATTCTCCCAGCGCTCCAGCTTGTCACTTTATTTTTTCTCCAAAAAGTCATTCTATTGAAAATAGAGATTCCAATTCAAATGGAAACATCTGCGAAAAAGTAACGATACGAAGCCTTTGTCTACGAGATGCCATATTGCCATTGTCGTCAACGTAAATGATATACAGGTGAAAACGGAAGATTCAAGAATAAAAGTCAACAACTGTGAACCATAATGTAACTGTTGTGAAAAAAATAACAGACTTTTTCGCCTCCATTTTTGGAAAGCTCAAATCAATATATTTAGATAGTTTTTCAAATTTCCGCTCATCTCTTTCAATTACAAGGTGATGAAAATTTTTTTTAGTGTTAAAAGGGGAATATCAGAGAAAAACTTCACAGGTGTTGAACGCGTCTATTAGTCAAATCAACAGCAAGCAAACATCGTGAACGAATTTCTCCAAAACAATGAAATCACCATAATGGTTTGACCAGCCTTGTCCCCAGACTTGAATCCCATCGAACATGTATGGAATGTGCTCCAACGAAGACCCCGGAAGCTGCCGGTTCAACGTGCAACACGAGAAGAATAAGGAAATGCTCTTGTTGAGAAATGGACACAAATTCCAAAGGATTCAAATAATAATATTACAAGAAGCCTGCCCAGGCGCTGCGAAGAATTCACGCGAGCCAGAGTGGGTCCAACTCTACTATTAGATTGTTATGTCTTAATTTTTTTCTGACTCTTCCGAGGAAAAAATCATATATCGGCTATTATAGTGCAGTAAAGATAGGTTTTGGGGTTGAAAAAATTAATTCATGAAATTTTAAAGCTGTTATCGATTCAGAATTTCATCCTCTACTATGTACTTAAAATCCCCGAAAATCCCATTGGAGCATTTTTCTTGCGGCGCTGTCAAAGTATATCATGTTTGCTGCAACAAGTCCGAAAATTGTATCCTCGCTTTTGTCACATTAGAGCTATATTGTTAGTTCAGAGCTGTTGGTATATACTTCAGGGCATGACCAGAACGTCATCTAAACCGCTGAAATCCTATTACCCGCAAAAGAAAACACGTAACTCGCTTTAATCTGCAATTACCAGTGGTAATCAAGTGTAGTTCGGGGATTAGTGACCAAATTTAATAAAATCTGTTCTTTTTGTGATAAAGGCATGAAATTTGGTATGAGTGGTCTTCATGGTCTTCTTTTCAAATGTAGACATGGCGTCTCGCCATATTTTGATTAGGGGGGCTTAGGGACCCCCTTGAAAATTGAAGTTGCAGAAACTCATGCAAACCACAATTAAAATAATTGTCACGCATCTCAAAAAGTGATCATTCGACTCTACGTTAAATCTCAACAAGAGACACACCAGTTATCACCATGTACGCAATGTTCTTCATAATGAAAAAAAAATTCTTTGGAATGTAAAAAAAAATCGTGTTCTTATAATTTTTTCATGCAATTGAGGGATAAAGTCATCTTCCGCATATCATTATCCACCAATCGTATTCGCCGAAGCCATTGATGAAGTCCATTTCTTCATATTGACATCTAGAAGCAACAATTCCAGATGAAACCAGCCAATTCAAGTGCTTAGTTCAGCAGCGTTTTTTTCAATGTTACCAATTGATATGAATGACAATTTATTATTGGGTGGATAGCTTCAACTGTTTTATGATTTTATTGAGTATAACTAGATGAGGAGTGATGCGCGAAAGCCCCGAAATTTTTTTTTTAACCGCCACCTATCACTGTTAGAATTGCACCAAATTTCATGCTACTTTGACGAAACAACAGCAAATACAGACTAAAGAGTATAGACAAACGTCAGTACGATCTGCAGTTGTCAAGTAGAAGGCACAAAGACTGAGGATTGAGGCGTGGAATACTTCAAAGCACTCAGTTCGAGTGAATACACGGTATAGAAATATTTTCAACACACCCTAGGAGCACAAATTTCATGATGGTTAGCGACGCGAAAAAAAAAATTTCCTATGCTTTTGCGCTTGGTTCCTCGTGTAGTCATATAAAATTAGGTTGCAGAACAGCTCCAGCAATCTATCCAAAATATAAATTGTCGATCATATTGATTAGAAACAATTGAAAAACGCTGTTAAACTTCACACTTGAATTGGCTCATTTCTTAGGGAGCTGTCATCCCTAGAATGACAGTATCAAAAAACAAACTTCATGAATAGCTTCGGCAAATACAAATTAGTGAATAATGATACACAGCAGATCAACTCACCGTTTCTTAGATTGAAAAATCATTAAAAACTGTGTTTTTTTCTGACACCCCAAAGAAATTTTTTTTTTAACACGAAGAACAATGCGTACATGGCGACAACTGTTGTGTCTCTTGTCAACGTTTGGTGTAGAGTCAAATTATTACTATTTGAAATGTGTGACGATATTTACCGGTGGTTTGTGAGAGTTCCTGAGACTTCAAATTTTCAAGGGGGTCCTTAGGCCCCCCTAACCAAAATATGGCGAGGCGTCATGCTTACATTTGGAAAGAAGACCATGAAGACCACCCATACCAAATTTCATGCCTCTGTCGCAAATCAAACAGATTTTAATAAACTTGGTTACTAACCCTCGGATTATCTTCAATCAACACTGTTAATTGGGAATTAAAGCGACTTCCGTGTTTTTTTTTCGTGAAATACGAGTTAGGGGTTCAAACGAAGGTCTGGTCATGCCCTGCAGTATATACCAACAGTCCTAAGCCAACAATGTAGTTCTAGTGTGACAAAAACAAGAATACCATTTTCGGACTAGTTGCAGCAAACATGATATACTTTGACAGCGCCGCAAGAAGAATGCTCAACTGGGATTTCCGGGGATTTTGAGTATGTGGTAGAGAATGAAATTCTGAAATGATATCTGCTATAAAATTTCATGAATTAATTTTTTCAAGGTTTGGGGTCTTTTTTGACTATCTTTACTGCACTATTATGCAACATCGAGCAAGAAATTTTCAAGCTTCTCACACCATAGGCTATTTGACAGAATGAAATTGAAAACAAGAAGGTGATCAGAAAAGTTCCACTATAGCAAAAATTAGCAAAAGTGCAAGGCTTTCTTCATCACCCTGTACGAGACATATTTTGAACATGATCAACAGAATTGGCTTCAGTTTCTGATGAAAGAAGAATTGCTCTTTCATCATGCGCAAGCTATCCACAATCCGATTATTGCAAGCAAATTACAGCCAATTTGAAGTTGATGAATTTTTTGGGTGTCCCACTTCAAATAGTGACCAGTACAGTGTAGTTCCACACCCGATATGGCGCATAAACTCTCCAGTACATTATAGGGGGTCATCGGGGAATCAAAAAATAGTATTTTTTTTTGATCTTTCACAACTTTTAGAATGGAATAAAACAAAAAGTTTGCCTTCATCCAAAAATGTTGACTTAGAATCAGTAACAAACTCAGTTGAGGATGCCACAATGTTATATTTTCCAAATACAGTGGTCAACAAAATAGGTGTCATAGTCGATATTTTCATGGGTTTTCAAAACCAGATAGCTTTGGATTCCTTAGATCGATTTTGGATCTGTTTGAACTGATCAATAGCACTATTCTTCAGCTATCGGATACAAGTACTGTAGAATGAAAGAGAAGTCAAATAAAGTTTATACAGGGTGTCAAGTAAAACCGTGCAAAACTATTGAAGATTTGATTATGTCCCATTTTGTCAAAAAAATTTTTGGTCGATACCAGCTCTAGAATATGAATATTGACGTCTTCCCTCGAAACGGTTTTTGATTTACGCCCATATTATGATTTTGGACAAAGTTGTGCCATTTTTTCTTCAATGTCCACCTTATTGCAAATATCCTCTCAAACTGGTCTAATTATCGAAGCAAATTTTGAACAATCGATAGTTTCACTTGAAAAACCATCCCCTGTGGATGTTTTTCTCACCCACCCCTGAAAAAGATTACCCCCGCGGGCAGTGTCTAGCCCATGTGGGCCGGAGTATTGGGGCTGGTATCACAATAAACCAGTATGATACCGTGTCATGTGAGAGATAAGTTTTGTTTCAAGGTCAAAGTATTGTTTTTAAGGGTTGTTTACTTATAAACTGATGTATCGATATCTCGAGAAGAAAAAAAATCTGAGAAGAAATTCTTGCTTCATGTTCCATTGCATACACTGACGCATATTTTTCAAGAACATACAGGCTGATACCTAACATAGGTCGGGGATGTGCTTCACAGCAATCCTCCAGCAAGGAATGGAAGTGCTTTTGTAGAAGTATTTGATATCATTTCTCAAGATTTTGTTCTCCTGAATGTGATTTTGGTGATGGAATTTTGCTAAAAAAGAGAGTTCATCATTACTCTGGAAAGAAAGAAACAAGCTCTTTGGCGACTTTTTTTAATTTTAACGGAAAAAAGTTTTACAATTTCCAACAATGTTTCTCAAAATACTGGGGGGGCTTTCACGCTCGAAAAATTTGTACACCACTGCTCATTCCTCGGCGGTGTGGCCACTGCAGAGAGCCACTGCCCACATTTCCTAGCATTGCCCACAATTTATTGAACACTGCCGAATATAGCCACCGATTCTAGCCTTCTCTTATTTAAAATAAAATAACACGTGAAAAGCGATTTCCGTAAGCGCGGTAATTTTTCAACATCAAAAAATGATATTCTCGGAAGCTCTGGCTCAATAACTCCGGATCACACAAAGATGATTCTGGTGTCAAATTGTAGCTAGAGAATTCAGTCTGTTTTAATGTGCACGATAACATTCCTATTTCATTTCTACCACAAGTTAAATCGAGAGTTAGATACTGTCAAAAACTTGTTTTTTGAACTTAATTTTTGAATATGGCGGCGCCCGCTGCAAAAATATTAATCGGAAAAGTGCAAATTCAGAAAAGGCACATCAAAATTCATAAGTATGTGAAATTTGAACAAAATCGAAAAAACTTTGAAAAACTTTTTTATGAAATTATAAAAAAAATTGTTTTGACATTCTCCACTTGTATTTTTTCAATGGTGGGTCAAGATCGAGGCTAAGATTAAAAAAAAATCATTTTGCTACAGACTAAGATATCTGAAGTCAGTATTTTCAGTTCTGTAGATACTGTAGATAGTAAATAAGAATAATGATATATGAACAATCCACCTTTCCCATGACAGAAATCACTAGCGCGCATACCAGTGAGCGCATACTCCATCTAGTACAAACGGCTATTACAGACCGCTAGTTCTGGGTTTACAGGTATGCGTGAAACTCTCATGGGAAAGGTGGATTTTCTTATGACCGTGGCAAATTCGTTTTGGCGCCTTCACCATTGTATTCGCCTGTGGCAGATGTCAATGTTCCACCATCTTTTTTCATGATCTTTGATATTTCAGAAACCGATTCAGACATGGTCATATAAATTTTCACAAAGCCGAACAAGACAAGATTATTTGATACCTGGTCTTGTGCCTTGTGCACCTAGATAATTTCCGCCAGTTTGGAAAGGATCCAAAGAGGAGGGGGGAAGGGGGGCATTTAAATCCTGTGGTACGAAAAAGAAGCACTGCGGGTCAAATGTGTCTCAGTTATGATCCTGCAAAGTGGTTCGCCTTCATCATCATTTGCAACTTGTTTTTTTCCTACCACGTCCACTACCACTACCACTGCCTCGTCTACTGCAAAAATTGCTTTGCTCTAACTTCGTTAACTAATCAAATAATTTCTGGATTTTGGAAATGCCAATGGGCTCAAACCAAAGTACATCCTTGTAGCTTTCGAAAGAGACCAAAATGGTGAGAATCCGTCAAGGAATAAACCTACAGGGATTGATTTCGCAACGCTTATTTCACCAATTCAACTCCGTCCTTAAGGCAACGTGAACAATGCTCTCCAGCCATAGACAATACAGCACGTTAGCACGTTGAAAAAAAAAACAAGACAAAGAATGTTTCTTCAGTGGGCTAATTGCACCATCGGCTTTGCAAGATGTCAATTGTAAATTACGCAAAGTCAATGATGCAATTGGGCCCTGGTCCCGGTTCTAATATACACTAATTTCGGATGATCTAGTAGACATAAATCACAATTTAGCTATTCATGGCACAATAAGACACTACACCACATTGGTCTCCATGGTTACGAGATCAACGCACCATCCTCTCCGCCACCTCAGCGCATGCGTATATGGTCGCTGTCGTCGCCACTGCCGGTCATTGCCCAACACTGCCGAGGACTGCGGCGGATACTGCCGTTGAATTTTTCACTGCCTAAGATCACTGCTCACACTGCCGTCATTATGCAGACACTGCCGACACTCCAAATGTCACTGCCGACACTGCAAATGTCACTGCCGCCAATTTGTACACCACTGCCGAGTGTGAAAGTCCCCCTACAAAATACCTAACTGAAAGATATTACTAACAGAAAACTCTTGAAATGGTTTGGATCGTTTCGGTTATCTCAAAATGCATATTTCCGGCAATTTGTTGAAATCTTTTTTGTTTTTGGAGATATCAATTCTCCAATTTATGGAAACAACCCTTAAAAACAATCCCTTGACCTTTAGTGGAAGCGGTACACCCCTAAAAACACATCGATACCACATTTTGGAGTGCAGTAACGAGATTTTGCATGAACGTATTTCATACCAAGACAAGCGATTTGACCCGCAGTACTCGATAATTTGTCAGTTAGGGGGCCAGTGGGCCCCCCCAAAGGACCCCGCACGATTCTTATGGAAAATGGCTCCCGGTTAAATTCTCTGAATTTTTGATATGTTGTAGCTCATGAGATACTAATCAAATACCGTGAACCCCAAACTCAAATAATGGACAGATTTTTACCCACAGGGGGTTGAAGTTGGAGGTTTTGACGGCTTCAAAATGATATTATGACGTTAATAGAAGCTTTTTATTGGGTTTTTCTTCAAGTTGTGTTTCATGCTAAATGTATTTATTTGACAGAAAAATATTAACCCCCTCCTCTACCCCCAACCCCTATCTACCATCATAAAATTCAAGATTACTCCCAAAAGCCATGCGGATGGCTTCTGTGATTTAAATTATGAATTTTGACATGAAAATTATTTTCCACCTCTAATGTTGGGGTGCCGATTTTCCAATTTCTCTCGGTTAAATTACCCGGCAAATTTGTTTACCGATTATTTGGGTTTCTCACGCAAAAATGAGAGTTGAGCTAGAACAAACACCCGTGCGGGTGCTCGCATGTTTTCAAATCAGTAGTCCAAATGAAAGAGTTAACATTCATGCTTTTTTTAATCCATTTACGAAGCTAAAAACTCACTTTCGAATATGTTTCAAGCAATGTGCCGCAGTCAAAATGTAGTTTTCGCTTATTAGAACTCCACCACATTCCCATGATATATCCCATTCGTACACAGATGAGTCTTTCGTTAGAAATCCTAACGCAGCCTGAAAAATACACATATTTATAATTAGAAACAAAAAGTGAATTGACAGATAATATCACGTAAATTATGTTGGTTTTACCATGTGCGGGAATTCACCATCAGCGCTTTCGTATTGGTCAAGGGCGTCCAAGCTATAAGGATGGAAATCATCTGTCCTCTGTGCTTCTTCATCGTATAATTTACATTCTAAAAAAAAAAATACATAGGTACCTCTACCACGGAAGCTTATATCAGGTTTTCACTAGGTATTCAATTTTACTTAGTGGATACTTACTTTGCTCGGCCAAGTTCTGGGTTAATGCTGGGAGTACTGCAAATGTCAAGAAACTGCAAACTAACGTAAAAAGACGAACCATGTCTTGGAGTAGTTGAAGTCGAACTGGTTCTGTTGCTTAATCCAGTAGGTATTTCATGTATATGCATACCGATATACCTGAGTATAATATGATCAAGAAAAACGTCTCGCCAGGGACAACCGCAGTAACGCAATAACGTTTCTGGGAAGCTTTCGTAAATTGTTCATAAACAGAGTATCCTCGCATGATGAACACTTCGAAAGCACGTCACCCAGGGACTACGTGTATTAGGGTGAAAATGTTGATACCTATTACGATATGTAGGTACTATAGGATAGGTTCTGTAATTAGGCTCATAGATGCATAGCATTTTTTCACCTGAATTTCTATTTTTGTGAAAATATCTGTTTTTGTTTGGAACAGAATATGTACGGTTATCAACGGTCAATCTGTCAAGTATCGTCCCACACACACAAAAATCCACAAAAATGCTGGCGCAAAAGCTCCCAATGTTTCCATTTCATGAGTGATACAAAAAACAATTCTATAACATTTCAAAACACTCTTGAAAATTTTGAGGGACCCTGGACCTAAACGGTCAGAAATGGGCTTCATGGTTGGCTTATTTTTTACGGCCTCGACCTTCCGATTGCTGGATTTCAGAAAAGATTGTCAAGCTAGTCAGTTGATACAGGCTCTCTGTTTTGGTCAATTACAGCAGTTGACAGATTGACAGTTGATCACAAGTAGTGTCAAAATTCACAAGAAATTCGAGTTTCATCAAATCTAGTTTTAAACTTGAACTAAATCTTGTGATGTTATAAAGAAAATAGAATTTATCAGAATTTAGGCAGGCTAGTGCTGTGGAATTTGGAAAACATAAACTCAGAGTGTACTTGCTATGAATGTGTCGCTGCTCGCCACAGATTGCTCTGATCACCAAATGAAAGAAATGCAGCTACCATTTCCCAAGGAACTCGCCATTCTTTTGAAAGCATGAGGAAGGGAGAGTTCATTGTTTTGTGACATCAAAATTTCTGTTCTATTTTTTCCATTTAGTCACACGATTTAGAACTTATGAACTGAATATTTATTTATTTATTTATTTATTTATTAATGTCTTCATTTGTTCATTCCACTAAATTACATTTAATTCAATTTTGTTCTATTTATTCCCAAACAACAGATTCAATCCAAGAGACGTAAGCTGCAACTCTGGTGTAGACTTCAGGCGCCTTTTCGGAAATACAATAACGTTTGGAACTGAAGCTCCCCACTCCCAAGACACTAGTAAGGTGTCCTTGTTCTTTCACTTGTAAGGGAGATCCGGCAACTATGTAACACGGTTTATGTTTGCTCGTGATAATGGCGCACAAATGGCTCGAGTAATCGATACCCGACCTCAACTTCTTCTTGGACACATTTCCGTACACGTCCTGACATTCTGCGTGTCCGTAGTATTCCAGTTGAGTTTTCCACAAGGTATCCAGAACGTCTACGTCAAATCCCTCTGGTCCCCATCCAACGGACTGTAGCCTAGCCGATGATTCTGGAACATAGTGTGTGCTGTTCAGGCAGGCAGGAAGTATTCCTGCTGAAAATTTCACGGGTCTTCTTAGTTTGATCAAACCAATGTCATTGTAATAAGATAGTGGTGAATAATCGGGATGTGCGATAGTTGTTTCTACTTCGAAAACTTCACCAAGACTATCATAAGACAGACGTTTTGCACCCAGGCGTATATATTGGACTGGTCCGCTGAAATATCAGATATTTCATTAGTTTTCACTTCCAGTTGTGATAAAGGATGTCTCAATTTGTGTCAATATTTCAGGAGATGGTGTCAGTATCAAAAAATTAGTACATATTTTTGCAAAAAAAATGAAAATTTGAAAGAAATTAAAAATTAAAAATTACATATTTTACAAATAATGTGACAAAAGTCAATATGACCAGCTTGTTGGTATGCATTGGCTTACTTTGTGTACAAATTTGGTCAAAATACAGTGATCAAATTTGGAGCTATACAGGGTGATTCATGAGTGACCTTACATAGGCTAATGCGAGATAAAGGACTTCGAGGCGAGTCAGGATCCACTGAGGAAATTTTGTTTTCTTCATTGGTTACGAAGATACAGGGTGTTTTGTGTGTTTCTTGTGAAACTTTGATCAGCAATATTTCTGAAACGGCTGAAGATATTGTGTTGAAATTCACCAGTAATATTTCTCTGCTGGAACTTATCCAGAAGTCATACCGAGTGAGTCAAAATCCAGGGCCGGAATTGAAGAAATGTGCCCCGTTTTTATTTGATCAAAAAGTACATTTTCTGACCGCTTTTCTGAAAAACTGTTATCGGATTCGAAAAGCTAAGGAAAAAAGCTTCAAAAATCACTCTTCAATTTAGATGGCACACCTAGACCGTTTCGACAAAAATATTAAAAGTAATATTTGTGGGTAAGTTTCCATTTTTGACCGGACATAATCGACTCATTGTTTGATTGAATTCATTAAAATTCATTCTTTAGCTTGTCTCTGTGGAACAGAAGGGCTTGGTAGTAAGAAAAATTCCATAGCCGGAAACTTTTTTTTTGACGATCAAATCGAGTCTAATTTTGATTTCGCTCTCGATTTTGTCATAAAAAAAAATTGTCAGCTGTGACTTTTTTTTCAACCAAGCCCTTCTATTCAACAGAGACAAGCCAAAAAATGAATTTTAATGAATTCGATCAAACAATGAGTCGATTATGTCCGGTCGAAAATGGGAACTCACCCACAAATTTTACTTTCAATTTTATTGTCGAAACGGTTTAGGTGTGCCATCTAGATTGAAGGGTGATTCTTAAAGCATTTTTCCTTAGCTTTTTGAATCCGATAGCAGTTTTTTAGGAAAGCGGTCAGAAGATGTACTTTTTGATGGAACAAAAAAGGGGCACCTTTTTTCTAGCCCGGCCCTGGATTTTGACTTACCCGGTATGGCTTCGGGATGAGTTCCAACAGAGAAATATTACTGGTGAATTTCAACAAAATACCTTTGGCCCTTTCAGAAATATCGCTTATCAAAGTTTCATACGAAACACACAAAACACCCTGTATCTTCGTAACCATCGGAGAAAATAAAATTTCTCCAGTGGATCCTGACTCGCCTCGAAGTCCTCTATCTCCCATTAGCCTATGTAAGGTCACTCATGAATCACCCTGTATATGTATAACAAAAAGACCATTTTCAAAACTGAACTTTGGAAACCTCTATCTCCGTTATAATGCGTTTCCGATATATATTTTTTCTAGCAAGTCCACATATTCTTTGTGCTCTACCATCTCCTGAAATATTGACCAAAAAAACTGTAACACCCTGTATTTCGGCGTCTACCAATGACCAAAATACTCAGCGTGCACATTCAAATAAAAATAGATGAAACTATTGAAAAAATAATTACTGATCTCCGAAAGTTCGAGGATCTGTGCAGAATTGAATTTCTATCACATAAACAAAATCTTCTTGAATCAAACTTCCGGGTTTACTTAAGGAGAAGGGTAACAGTTCACTTGGTATTGGGTGAAATTACGTCTGACGTCAACCGCGTGTAAGTTGTGCGATGTAAACAGAAAAAATGTTTTGTTTCCTCATTTTTCTCAAGACCTTCTAGTGCGATCTTTGGTGATTTTGGATATAGAATAGGGCACTCAATTCTGGACAGAATCCCCAAATTTCAGGACCATCATCATTTTAAACTATTTGTTAGTTTGAGTGAATTTTTCTAAGTATGTATATTATTTTTGTGAAATGGTCGAAAAATAACAATTGCCCACCCCGCCAAAGCTTCTCGGCTCATCCCTATACCATTTATAGGTACCTAATATTCTATTTTACTAAAAGATTTTCTTTCGTATACTATGTCGATGGGTCCTAATAAGACTAGCTTTATTCGCAGAGCCCGATGTGAAGTAACGTTTCTCGCAGAAGGTCTTTGTAACTAGCGCAATTCAAAATAGGTCGTTGTAACTGGCGCATCTCGAAATGAACGCAAGTGATTCATATGCGTTCATTTCGAGATGCGCCAGTTACAACGACCTATTTTAAATTGCGCTAGTTACAAAGACCTTCTGCGAGAAACGTTACTTCACATCGGGCTCTGCGAATAAAGCTAGTCTTATTAGGACCCATCGATGTATCCTCGTATGTATTCTGAAACCATGATTAACCGAGATACTATGTATTTGGGGCTTGCCCAGTGGCAGTTTTTCTATAGCACCTTTTTCTATTTTTTCATGTCAAATGACAAAAAAACTTATCCACGTAAGTAGGTTAAGTACTTACTCCTTGAGATCTCTGGATGTCAAGCAGTGTGCGGCTGTCAAAACATATCTCTCACTAATTAAAGTCCCTACGCATTTCCATCTTAACTTCCATTTGATGCCATCAAATTCGCCAAAACCCAAAGCAGCCTGTAAAAAGAGAACTTTGTTAGTCTGGCGCTAATGTTCACACATTAATTCTACCATATGCGGATTTTCCTCTCCAGGATTATCATTTTCTTCTGTTTTTACGTTTATCAATGATCCATCAAATGTCTTGAGAAGAGTGTTATAATGACCACATTCTGAAAGGAGAAATACAATAATAGCTATTTACGATACGAGTGTTAAAAGTGACAGGTATTATTTTGTGAGCGGGGACGCTTGCGAAACGAGCATTAGCGAGTAGAGCAACCCCGCGAACAAAATAAGACACTTTTAACGCGTGTATCGTACAGGATTTTATGTACAATGGTCTTTGAAATGTTTGGTAAATGTCAGAATTTATTGAAAATATGACAGGAATGCGCAGAATCATCATTTTTTCACGTCGCTCATGACGACGTGCTAAAAGTGACGGGTATTATTTAACGCTTGTAGATAAAAGCAATGATATGTATCTACCGAGAGCTCATAAATTAAATGGGTCAAGGGTGCCTGTGGATTCAAAAACGTCTGTCGAAACTAGCGTAATCCTTTTTTGATAAATTTGTCAAACTTTGACAAGTCACGTCCCATATTATTGATTTCTGATCTGCCATAAGTGCACGAGAATACTTCAAGTTCGAAAATACTCCTCGATCATGTAGGTTTTGTGCGCTGCCGTGAAAACCACATTTAAAATGTTCCGAAAACGAAAACTGAGACTGGTTTGACAAATTACAATAACCAAAAAATTACAGACATCAAATGAACGATGCTAGTTCCGACAGATGTTTCCAAACTCATAGGCACCCTTGACCCATTTAATTTATGAACGCTATAAACAAATCACATACACTTTCTATTTTCAGTAAAATGACTTTTTGGAGCAAAAATAAAGTGGCAAGCTGGAGCGCTGGGAGAATACGGCCGATGGCCGCTGATAGTTTCGCTCCAAAACTTTGCAGGTGCCATCAGCCGTAGCCGTAGCCCCCCAGCGTGTCACTTTTTTTGCTCCAAATAGTCATTCTACTGAAAATATAAAGTGTATGGGATACATTCGCAGTTTCGAAGTCAGCAAACAATATTTTTATTGAAGAATACATTTAGGGCCAGCTTTATGAAACCGGAATAAACTCGCTTAACGCTGTTTGTACTTGGTATAATCTCCTAGAAGGTTAATTTTATCGACTATATTCACCTTATACTCTTATCGAATTAGTAATCGTAATAAGCCGTACAGGTGTCTACGTTGCTACCGTATTGGTGAAAGATAAACGAAGATATTCTTATCATTTTCGCCAAATATTCAATGGAATAATTAACAGTAATATCACAAGTGCTCAGGTTCCCACAATAATTTTGGCCAAGCGATCACGAGTGCTGGTTGTGACAATGAATGTGGCATTTATGTAGAGACAGCCAGCCCGAGTGTCTAAAATGATCTGGGGAAATTTCAAGCGCGAGTGATATTTTGCTGATTATTGCAAAAAAGTCCGGAATGACAGCCCTTGGGTTTGGTTGTTTGTATATCCAATCTATCGAGTTGCCACTGAATGCCTGAGGGGGCAGGAATTTCAAGAATGAGTGATATTTTACTGATTATTGCAAAAACAGGTTTGAAGTGACAGCCGTCAGATTTTGTTGTTTGTATCCATTTTAGTCGGTTGCCCTTGACAGTGGGGAACTAATAAATTATTATTATTATTCTTAAAGCTTTAATAAGCAAGAGCGTTGTGAGTAATAACGACAATAATCACTATGATCTCTTTGTTTAAAAGAAAAATCAACAAATCTCTCTACTCAGCTCGAAAAAACTAACGCAAATCCAGTATAATAAACAATAAGTAAGAAATCATTCCATTCTTCCAAATTGAACTACTTGATACAAGTTAGTAATTGCACAAAATACAAAATACATACTTACTTTCTTTGGCTATTTTTTGGGCGTTGATGACTAAACAATTCACCAAAACACCACAGAGTAAAACTGTAACACAGACCATAATGAGTCTAAGCTGAAGTCAAATCGTTTTGTTGGTAGTCTCATCGAGTCCACCCACATATAGAATCTGAACGTTGTTTACAGTGATGACGTATGTGACGTCATCTACGTTGTTATAAGATGGATATCGATTATCGACGACCTTTTCGTTTTCGTAGAAACCTCTTGATGCAAAAATGCCAGATGGACTAGACTGGTAGTGGAAGGATTTTTTATAGATTTGCATTGGTAATGAAACGCAAGATAATGCTTATTTCAAATACTTAGGTACCTACCTACCTATACCTGCCGTGAAAACTGGTTTTATGTTGTTCATAATTTTTGTTGCTACCAGTATAGTTTACACTTCTTGCCTATAAAGTGAATAATGATATTCAAATAACAGACACAATATCGACGTGGTCAAGGCAAAACGGCATTGTGCGACCAAAATGTGTAACGGGAATGGGATACCTTCATCTCTTTGATAAATCTTTTAAGGCTGATTGTTCTATGCTAGTAACGTATGGTCCGAAAGTTTTGGGAAATTGTTCAAAGCTAATAACTTTTTCTGAATAGTCTTTATTTTTTAAATTGATATTGCAAAAACTAACATCATATATAACAATAACAAATTCATCTTCAACATATTGATAATGGACCATTATCTTCGATGGATCTCAATTTTCTTCTGCCATGTTCCATAATGTTTTGTATCAATTTCACCAATGCGAATTTCTCTAATGTTATTGAAAAATATGACGCCGTAATTGGTGTTCATTTGCAGCTTCCCATCCCTTGTCGTATACAATCCTGCTCAATACTTACCAAAAATCTTATATTAGGCATTTCCATTGACGTCACAGCAGTGTTGCCAACTGTCCAGAATTGCCCGCCAAATTTGAACCAAATAATGTTTGGGAACAACCGAACTACAGGGCCCTTATGGAGTTCCAGTTTCTGCATTTTTTTCCTCGGCTACCTTTTTGAGTTTGAGTTTGAAACTTTAGTATCAAGTTCAAAGCAATGTCCTTAATGCGCCTGAAAAATAAGTTCTCGTGGAAAAGTGTGTTTTTTTGTGAAAAAGCAAGCCAAACTTGTTAGGTTAACTGCACAGGGTAGTGGTGAAAATTCATATTTTCCGACAAAATTGGGCATGAACTTTGCCTCCAGACCTCACCTGAATGTTGGGGGTTTACGTTTCCGGCATTGCTGGAGTGATATGCCTTGTGTGGGGCTAGGTATGTACCTCTTCGGTTTGTGCTTCCCAATCACCCAAATACTTGAGGCCCAGCTTTTACTGCTGGATTAAAGAAACAAACAATAGTTTTTGTTTATATTTTATATTTTAAAAGTGCAGGAATGTCTTCACTTCGGTTGTAGAATATGGACAAAGGCAAAACATGGAAGTTTAACTCGAACAGCTGTTCGGCCACCGAAGATGTAATCGGTCACCGGAGCCCTACTTGACAGAAATTTTACACCTGATTTAACGATATTGAATTTTCAACTACAACTTGATGGTGTCAAGATACATTTCTTAAAAATACAAATATTTATTGTTCTATTGAGGATTCTAGGCTCCAAATTGTAGTCGACGTAGCAATTCCTCAGTCCGTAGATTTTCCCATTTTTAGATTGCCGAAGGCCACAATTCTTGACACAGGTACTTCCTGAAACTAGATAGGCTTAGCAACAGATAATTTTGTGCAGACATCATAACTGTATTACAGCAATTTAGTTACCCATCCTAATTGTTATCGGTCCAACCTCCGTATATTTTTTCAAGTGTATTCCTTCCTTCCTCCTTTCCATTTCTTGGCGCTTTGGGATACATTCTGTGATGCCTCGTACTTCCACGAGCCCCAGCGTTTCGAGAAAACCATGAATTTCTCATTTTTTCCTCAAAAAAAAGAATCAACCACTCCAAACTCCAACCCAACGTTCACGTTCATTGAGCCCTCTACATCTCTAGTCATGCTTTCTCCATTGCTTTTGACAAGCCTAGATGTTTGAATTGACAATAGTTTCCATTTTCTACTTCACTATAGTTGTAATATTTGCTGTGATATAAGCACATGTGAACCACATGGGATCGGCTCCGAGTATCTTCATCTTCTGTTGACCAAATCGTACACCTGACTTGACAATCTTGAATTTTCAGTTGATGGCTTCATCGCGGCAAGACACATTGCTTAAAAAATCCTGAAATTTCTTCTTGTAAGCAGGATTTGAGGTAACATTGTGGTCAACTTAGAAATTCCTTGGTCGCTGGACTTTCCCCATTTCACGATCGCCACAGGTCACAGTTTTTGCCACAGCCATACTTTCTGAAATCAGAAGGGCGCTTAGTAATGGATAATTTGTAAAATCATCTCACATTTATTCTGTATTCTAACAATTTAGTCAGCTTTTTACCTTATCGGCAGGATAATAAACTGGCATATTTTCTCCTTCCCAGATGTCTTTGAGTCGCATTTCTTGGCACTTTGAGATACTTCCTGAGATGCTCTTCTCTTCCAGGAATCTAGTTTTCCGGAAAAGCCACGGATTTCTTTTTTTTTGACGAAAATGATCTAAGCACTCCACCAAACTTTCTTGTTTATTGAGCTATTTGGGGCAGCACATCTCCAACTATCAGTATTGATCGAAGCGCCAGAGTTTCGTGAACAATTATCACGCACAAACTTGCTTTCTACTGTATCCAAAATCTCAAAAAGTACTTTTTTTACAATCATAACAACGCGGGTTGTTCCCTAACACTTTTTTGACGTTATTAATTCAACTAGGTTGGCAACACTGACGAGCTCGTGACGTCATGTGGAAATGCCTAATTGGTCGAGCTTGCGGTACATTGGGAGGCAGGAGCTCAAAGAAATTAATCCTTCTGTTGTCCAGAGAATGATCGAACATGGCAAAAGAAAACTGAGAGCCATCAAAAATAATGGCCCATCTTCAATATGTTAAATGTGAATTTGGTATTGTCAAAGATGATGCTAGTTTTTGCAATATTGAGTTACAAAATTAAAACTATCCAAAAAAAGTTATTAGCTTTTGAAAAAATTTCCCAAAACTTTCGGACCATACGTTAGTGGCAAGCTTATCAAACTTGAACACTCTTAAAAAGTAAAATGAGCTTGCTATTTTTCTGACGAGATTCCACTGAATTCAAATTCATTGTAGGAATTTTACATTAAACAAGTTTGAACGAGTTAACCAAAAACAATCTGTTTGTTTCCTTTTTCCTTATAGCATTTTTCAGTTTTTTTTTTTCTTGAAATATTTCATAGACAAGTAGGTTGAATTGTACAATATTCCACATTCTTTGTGAAAGTCTCCTACTGTGTGTATAATTTTATTTGCAGGATCAAAAAACTGATTTGATGCAAGAACTCTTTGTGTTTCCCTCGGCAAACAACTCAAAACTCTCCAGTGCGATTTTTCGCGAATTTGGGTATGATGTAGGAAATTCAATTCTAAACCGATCCTCGAACTTTCAGAGGTGAGTTTTTATTTCTTCCATAGTAAAACTATATTTGGCTTCAGATTGCTTCATTTTTAGGACCATTAGTGGACACCGGCGTTGGTAAAAGGAATTATGCATTGAATAGGTGATTTCTATTAAGATCACATTGCGATCTGATGACCCATGAATAATTTTCCAAAACAGATATTTTTCACAGTTGGGAAAAACAACGTGAAAATGGACAAAAAACAAGTTAAGTTTTTCAAGTACCTAACCATATTCAGGCTTGTTTTCATCCAAATATGTACAACGGATTCAGATTCAGGATATTAAATTCTGTCGGGAACGATACACAGACTTGTAATCGGTTCATATGAACAGAATATAAACAAGGGAATATCCCCTCACTTGCGTGAGTTGCAATAATTTTCTTAGTGCAGATGTGTTGTTGATAGAAATGAAGTGCAGGTCAGTTGAAAATGAGAATGTTTATACGAGACAAAAGTGAGTTTCACGTTTCAGGAAAATCGTTCCACCAATAATATCCACCACTAATAATATTCCAATATGGCGGCCAAGATGAAGGCGGAATCATTAAATTTAGCTGGAAGATAAATGTTCATACGAGACAAGAATAAGTTCCAAGTTTCATGAAAATCCTTCCACTATTTATTTATCATTCTCTTGGGTTTAGGTTCGTACCCTTTGCACTAAAACAACAGTTTATTGTGTCCCTGTTTATTGTGTCCACAGTTTATCATGGGTATAATAATGAAAAGCCATGGAAAACCTATTTAGATACTTTCAGATACTTTAATTGTAGATCAGCACAAAAACGGATGTCCAACACCACCACAAAGCAGAGAATAGCAGATTTGTATAAACCACGGTTCAGCTAGCCTTATGGTATATAACGGGGTATTTATGCTCATGCTCCGATTTTGAATGAGTTATTGTTAAGGAACATTTGCTTCGCAGCTCCTACAAAATCGGATATGAACAAATCCTCCGTTTTTATACATACTTATTCATTATTATTGCTTCGACGCTTTACATCCCTGGGATTTAATCTCAAAGCCTTCTAATTCTTTAACGCCAGCCTTCTCAACCTTGGTATTTATAATACATTCTTAACAATTTTATTTCATTCACTTATTTCCAAACAACAGATTCAATCCATGGAATATATGCTGAAACTCTGGTATAGACTCCAGGTGCAGTCTCAGATTCGCAAGCTTTTCCAAAACTGGTAATCCCCACGACACTCGGAAGCTGTTTCTCGATTTTCCTCACTTGCAGGGGAGACCCGGAAAATGTGTAACATGGCTTGTCGCTGTTCGTTTTATAAGCGCATAGTTGGTTCAAGTCATCGATACCCGACTTCAAATTTTTGGACACATTTCCGTACACTTCCTGGCATTTTTCATGAGTGTGGTATTGCATTTTGGTTCTCCACAGAGCATCTGAAAGTGGTTCGCCAGTTTTCTCCGGTCCCCATCCGATGGATTCTAGTTCAGCCGGTTGTGGATCGAAGTGGGCGATGTTCAGACAGGCAGGAAATATTGATGCTGAAAATTTCATGGGTCTTCTTAGTTTGATCAAAGCAATGTCGTTGTACTGAGATGGTGTCTTGTAATCTGGATGCACGATGGCTGTTTCTACTTCGAAAACTTCACCGAGATCATCATAGGAGAGCCGTCTTGAACCGAGGCGTATAAATTGGACTGTACCTCTGAAATAGATATAAAGATACCAAAATTAAAATGCGCTTCTTATTCTAGTTGAAAGTTTTTCATTATTCTAGTGAACTTGCAGTAGAATCGTCCCTTCCTTGCCAGGCAAAGTGTAAGACTTGCGAGGCTCTCAAGCGATTCCAGTACGTTCGAGAACAAGCGCCAAAGTGTACTACTGGTAAAGTCGATGTTGTGGTTCTGAAGATCGTTCAGGACGGATTATCGAAGTCTCCAAAGTGATCAGTCTAGTCACTGCGATCAGAGGACTAGCGAAAAGAACATTGGCGACTATTGTAGAACAATATAATTATGAAAAGCGTAGGATAAATAATTGTCCAGAGTAATATGGAATTGAGTGCAGTTTGGAAGCAGAAGATTCAGTGTCTGATAATCGAAATAGGCGAACCCGAAATCCGTAACAACTGGTGGTGGAAGTTTAATATTCCGGAATTTTCAAAAACTGCTGCTTTAGAGAAACCGATCTGGATACGCTGAATTTCTGTAAAATTCAAGAAATCTTTCAATGATGACACCGACCACCAACAAAAACATGTCCCAACAAAAAATGGAACAAGGTTTCGCTGTCTATTGACTCCGGGGACTCATGAGCCATGCCAGTGATGCAAGTACAAACGAAGGTTAGAAACCTGATAGCAGAAACGCCGTGAACAAAGAGATGACCTTAAGAAAGCTCTGGAAAAACAGAGGAAACTTCTAGAAGCTCAAAAAAGGAAACACCCAAGAAAAAATCTCCGAAGAATGGAAAAAGCTCTCGAAAAACAGAAAAAAAAGTTCTAGAAGCTCAAAAAGAAATTCGCCTCGAAGGAAAGAGGGAATTCAAGAACATTTTGAAAGAACAGGATAGCAGCAGGCGCCAAGAAGAGCTCAATTTAGTTCTGGAACGGATTTGTCGAGAAGAGAGAGAAGTCAAGCTGAAATCGATACAATCGGCCAGATACAAGGTGTGCATGGTGCATGAATGGATACAAAATATGCATGGACAAATGCAAGACCGAGACCAAATATACAAAACGTGCTAGGTCAAATTCAAGTGGGACAAGGATTTGTCCAAGTGAAAAATTGCAATGGTAGATGCAAGCATAGTGCAACTTTACTGGGCTGAAATTGAAGTAGACCACTCTGAAGTTTTGCCTCGGTTAATTGAGATGAGGAAATTTTGAGGAAAAAATACCCGATTTTGGGAATTTTTGTGGTGCTCGATAGACTAATTCTTGTCTATAAGGTATCATTTTAGATTATCTGATTGTTGACGTTATATACAATTCACTAAAACAACTTTTGTTGTTTGATTGTTATTCCTAGGAAGCAGTGCATGCTTTTCCAGGAGCCGGTCGGATTTTTAGATCACGTAGTGTCATCGAAAGAAATCGAAACTGACCCAGCGAAACTGGATGCTATCCGAGAATGGCCGCAATAACCGAGAAATCAGCATGCAGTCAGGAGTGTCTTGAGCTTATGCACATACTTCAGAAGATTTGTGGGGAAATTTGCTGAAATTGCTTAGCCCTTACACAAACTGGTCCTACCCTATTCTTGTCCACCAAGACACCAAGGAATGTAAAACTCGTTCAATACTTTGGAAGTTGCATTTTGTTCGAGTCCTATCTTAGCGTACCCTTCTACCACAAGGACGGTACTATTGCTACATGCTATTTCTCAGAACCTCAAACTGACGTCTTTCTGAATTCTGAATTTCATTTGGGGAGTTGGTGGAACATAGTGCCACCTAGCACATACTCACGTAGGTCTTATTATTGGGCCCATTGTACCCCTCTTCAAGACCAGCTGGACTCACCGAGTTACAATGTAGTGCCTGGATGTTCGATGGGGTGTCCATCCAAGCACTGAGGCCGTCAAGGGCACGGTTGATCTGGTCTTGTTTTTGAACCCCCACGCCCTTGTCTGTGGTACATTGCTGACTACATATGTCTCCCCGACTACGCCTGCCGGTTTTCCTTTACACATTGACGTACAGCAGACATATCGTACTCGGGGAGATCCGCCTACGACCACCCGAGGAAGAGTTTCAGTTGGCCCAGAAGCAGGCGGGACTCACCCAGCGGCTCGCCCACTGACACTACCTTTCGGCGGTCACCCATCCAACTTCTGAAATGAACAAGCGTTGCTGCAGTCAAGTTATTTCTCGAGTGGAGCGGCCTACTACAAGCTTTGTTACCCTTCTCACTTGACGTCCTTATTTGTACCTGAAATAGGGTCTTATACGAATTTTTTTTAATTCCTTCAAACTAAAGTACAATGTGAGATTACCACAGACATAGCAACATAGTGGGTCGTATGAATAAAAACGAAGCATTTGCTCCAAGCAAATGCTAGGTAGTAAAAGCATCTGCTCCTAGTAAAAGGTCGAAGTAAAAGCATCTGCTCCAATTCGTATGAATAAGGAAATGCTTTTACTTTGGAGCATCTGCTACCTGTAGGTGAAGCAAGTGCTATATTTTTCTAACATCTAATCGCTGGGTCTTATGCTTGTGCATTGAAAGTTTTTCATATTCTCTTCCATTAAGGGTATTACCACAACGGCTGTAGTACGTGCAATAACAGAACAGTAATGCCTTCCTCTGAGTCATCAGAATATGATTCAAAATTGGAGGAATATCCCATAGCTTTTATAAAACTCGTTTCGTTTCCCGTCGTACTTTATAATTTTTAATCTTTCTTAGAGGTGCTCGCATTAGAGCCGCCATGGTAGCTACGTTTACACCGTGGCTTATTTGGTCCGCGACCCAAGCATTAAATTCGACCCAAATAAATTAAGTCCACGTGGTGTAAACGATCACGGACTGGGACCAAGTTGTTTGGGTCAGGTCTCTTGGCAGCCGTGGACTGACCTAAAAATCTGGACCAAATCCCCAAAGATGCGGTGTAAACGGTAACGGACTGGTCCAAGCCGCAAGAACCTGTATTAGACTCAGTTGACCGGCTGTCAGTCAACCGGAATGATGCTCTCTGACTCTCGAGGCTATGTAATATCTGGTCGAGTATTCAAGAGGAGCTCGAAGAGGAGATTATTATGGACCAAATTATTTTAAAATAGGTTGACCATTGGTCTACCGGTGTAAACGGTGGAAGAGAAGGACCATTTAAATTGGAATTTGGGTCAATACTTGGGTCAGTCCGGCTTTAGTCCTCTGGTGTTGACGTAGCCATCAACAATCGACCTATACTGATCTAAATATTCTGGCATATGACCAGAGTCTACTCGAGAGCTACCTCCAAAATTAAGAAGCATTTACTCAATATAACAAGTAGATGCTCGGTTTTATTCATATGAAATGGAGCATTTACTTCACGGCGGTAGCAAATCCTCCTTTAACTTCCAGCATTATCTTTTACTTTGAGCATGAGCATTTGCTTCGATTTTTTATTCATACAAAACGAAGTAAAAGCTAGCTTTTACTATAGTCAAAGCATTACCTCCTTTTTATTCATACCACCCATTATCTCAGAAGCAACTACTTTTCTTGAAAACAAAAAGTTGAAAATTGAGGCGCAAAGCAGAGCGGTTTGATTTCAACGTCTAGTGACGTAACTAGACGTTGCGTGTTGCTATGGCAACGATGCTGTCGTTGTTGCTGGTACGTTGCTCTTATGTCGACCTTGTCTATGCTTTGTTTTCAATCGCGCTAACGCTGCGCGCGATTTCACTTGATTTAAACCGATAGACTGGAAGAAGCGAAACTTAAATTACTTTTTTCTTGGCCGATTTTTTTTATTTGTATTTTAGCTGCACAGTTGCTAATTTTATCTATTTAATGAAAGGTCCACACCAATAAAAGCGTATTTTGTGATTCTTGTATACGACCCCATTGATGACGCAGGCGCCAGCAGGGATAATTTGAACTTTTTTTTGCCCGTCATCAACTAACTACTAGGTTATCAGCAGGTTTTTCAGTGTGAGTTGTTGACAGGGAGACGGAACTGTACTCACTCTGATCTGGTCCTCACGCAGTGTGCAGCTGTTAAAATATAATCTTCACTGATCAGAGCTCCTCCACATATCCATTTTATCTTCAACTTGCTGTCATCATTTTTTCCAAATCCCAAAGCGGCCTGCAAAATAGAAATTAATTCTCTCTCTGTACTAAAATGCATGTATTGCCGGTTTCACCATATGTGGATTTTCCCGTTCCTCACTGTGATATTGTGCATTTGTCCAGGGCATGTCTACGTTTGTCGTTGGTTTGATGAATGGCTCAAGACTCTTGAGAATAGTGTTATAAAGCTGACATTCTAAAAAAGAAAAACATGATATAATAAACTAAAAATTGGTTGATGTAAACTTGATAGTCGACAGGTAGGTACCATCGCGTGCAAAATGATCTGGTAATGTGGAAAAGTCCAGACGCCTTGTTTTCGTGAATATTGGTCGAGTGGTTCAGTCAACCCTCGAGTTGACCATGTTCAAGCTGACTCTTGCTATTGACCTACGGGTTGCCATGTGACATGAGCTTTTTGGTTTCGTAAAAGTAATCAAAGTCAGATTTTGATAGGTAAATTTTCTCTGTTCTAGATAATTTTTCACGCTATGGCACATTCCAATACAATAGAAGCAGAAAAAAGTCCCTGAAATCTGGAGAAAATGCCACATTCGCGGGCATACGGACATGATATGAAATCGGCGCCTCCGCCATTTGCTCGCGTTGAGAGGTACCGCGGCGGAAATGACTCCCATTTTTTTAGTAGATGGTATTTTTGGTTGTTGTTCATATACAAGCAACATCATTTTAACACTCAAAGGCTCAAAGAAGCAAAACTTCAATCGTACAGCAGAAGTTCATAGCTTATTTTGTAGAGAATTTAATAGTCTCTCTTTCGCCTCCTGCATGCATATTTTCCTTTGAATTTTGAAATTACAATGAATAAATTGTTAACAATGAACAATCCATCAAAGGTGTCGGCTTACTTCTCTGCCTGTTTCATATTGGATAGGAGACCTAGTGGATTCTGAACCACGAGTGAATAGGAACAGTCAAGCACTATTCTAGAGGAAGATTTCGAGGGCCGAGGCCCAGAACCTTGCCGTGGGAGATTTGGCGCCGGTGTCCCCGCCTCTAAGTGAGCCCCCAATACAGTGTCATGTTGCAGCGGTCACCCATCCAAAGACGGGCCAGACCAAGCCAAGCGGGATGTACCTACCACTACACTACGCGTCCCCCTAATACCTTATGTTCGTCAAAATCATGAATTAGGGCAGGCTATGGAAGTAAGAACGTATGTCGTGAATTTATCAATAATCACTCAAATTTGATGTCAACATGATGAGCCGTCGTCATGGAATACATTTTGGACATACGTTTCAAAGTTCACAGCCTGCCCTAATTCATGATTTTAACGAACATACGGAAAATATGCATATCGTCCCCTTGGAGCAGAACTAGTCTCAGTCACATTTTGGGAGTTTATTGGGAACAAATTTGGCTGCACTATTCGCAAGCAAGCTTGGCTAGATAGGATGCTTTGATGCTGTGCTTTTGTTATTCTAAGCTTTGATTTGGAAGTTACAATAGTTCTGTCCCAAGGGGGCGGATAATCGTATATTAATCAATTATCGTGAATAATTATTAGGTATATGCAATTATGTGTGGTAACTCGATTTTTTTTATCTTTCTTCAAGATCGACCTACGCAAAAGTGCAAAATGTATTACTGTATCCTGACAGTCCTGACACTAAACCAAACAGAATTTTTTTCATGATTTTTGTAATTTTTGCCATCTTTGGTCTATTTAACGATTTTTCGACTGACCTATAATATGTAAAAGTGCTCCTCAATATTCTAACACGATGATATTGGGATGGATGAACTATTATTGAATGGAGAAAAGTTCTGCAGGTACCTAACTTTTATGTGCTTTATTGGTGCAACTTTTTCAGAGCTTCAAGCATTTTTTTTTTGGTGTGAGGTTCTGAGGTTGCATCGGAACCGTGAAGTGAAACTGGCCGCCGACGTCAAAGCTATAATCAATTTCACGGCTATCTGCATTAGAGCAAGCTATGAAAAATTTTTTTTTTGTTGGTAGGAATGAGTAGGAATTCATAACTGTCATCGCAGAAGGTATGTGTAATTGTGGTGTGTGAAAAGGTTAGGTATTGTGGCATTTGTGGCAGATGTCACCCGTCGCGCGGTGTGATGCACGTCGAGTCAAAATGTTTAGTTTTATTGGGGAAAGCAGATAAACGCGTGCTCCTCGGAGTGTAAATTTGCTGGAAACCGTCTTCACGGGTTGGTGGATCTTTGCTTGTGTTTTGGTAGTGGCGGCCAGTGAGCCAGTGTATGAAATGACGCCAAAAGAAGTCAGCGGCAGCACTAAAGGGAAGTAGGACTGATGGTAGGAAGTACCACGTGCTCTAAAACACTAAAACAGCATACAAGCCAGAAGAAGATGAAGAAGGAAATACATACATGAAATGGTCAATAATTTCATGTTGAGAAGATCTTCCAACACAGAGTGCACTCACGCGTCGTGTCTCGACTGCCTTGTCTTGTACAGTGCAACTCTATATAAATCAATGTCCATGAAAGCGAATTTTCTCAACCTCACTGACTGGGGCCACTGGACTGGACAAGTATTTTCATTAAATTTTCTTCCCTTTAGTGCTGCCGCTGACTTCCTTTGGCGTCATTTTATACACTGGCCCCCTGGCCGCCACTACCAGAGCACAAGCAAAGAGCCACCAACCCGTGAAGACGGTGTCCAGCAAATTTACACTCCGAGGAACACGCGTTTATCTGTTTTTCCCAATAAAACTGAACATTTTGACTTGACGTGAATCACACCGCGCGACGGGTATGACATCTGCCACAAATGCCACAATACCTAACGTTTTCACATACCACATTTACACAAACTATCTGCGACGACGGTTATGGATTCCTACTCATTTCTACCAACAAAAAATAATTTTTCCATAGCTTGCTCTAATGCAGATAGCCGTGAAATTGATTATATTGTTGGTAGAGTATTTCATAAATTTTCTGTCCATATATTCTATATTTTCCATAATTTTTACCAACTAACTTTCACGTCTTTGACAGTTTCCGATTCCGAATATATTGATGCTCATTCAAAAGTGTAAAATAAATAAATAAATGTATTCGCCCCAAGAATATACTGTAGGTACATATCACAGCGAGTATCACAGCCATGTTAATATTTAGGCACCCAAGCAGGCAAGCAGCACATACAGCAGCAGTAGTGTAGTATATATATTTATTGTAAACAATAACGTCTTACCATTATAATAAATGGTCTGTAAATACAAGTAATACTGAACAATAAAGAGAATTACAAACTTGAAAAGTAAATGAATATTGTGTGTTCATGTAGATATGGTAGGTATAAAAATAATATTTAGTGGATGTGGAACTAAATTCCATAGGTAGATACCTGATTTTTATCTAGTATAGTTAGTGTATATGTTAACAACAATCACAACAATGTAAAACTTCGACAGCACAACAGATAAATGAATAAAATTACAATAAACTCTCAGCTATCAATCTCAAGAATTTTCCAAAAATTCCTCAACAGAGTGTAAAAACATTTTTCAACCATATTTTGAGTTTTGTTTTTAACTTTGTGACATCATTTGTATGTGCGACAGGCAATGGCAATCTGTTGAAACAAACACTTCCCATGTACAGTGGTAACTTTTTTTAAAATTCTGTTTGGTTTTTCTATACAAATTTTACTCTTGCCTCTGGTGAGGTACGATGAATGATAATCACTATGACGAACCAATTGATCCTTATTTTGATAAATATATATGTCAGTAGCTTGTATAAATAAACACAGGCCACCGGTCAAGATTCCATTACGTTTAAAAGTACTTTTCGTTTTCGTCCTTAAAACATGATTGTTTCCTTAATTTAAAGAGATAATTTAAAAAGACAGACAAACTCCTTCTGCTACTATGCAACCAATAATACATCTCAATCGTTCCCAGTTACCACAGCTAGTGAGTATGTGAATCTGAGAAACGGTATATCCAAATCCATTGTAAATATGGTGCTACACAAATTGCTTTTTTCCCATAAAAATCAGTGCAATACTTACTAAAAATGAAACGCTCACCATCACACATATATTTTACATATATTTTTCTTTAAGGAAGTTGCATGCCGAATTTGAAAAAGATACCAGAAGTGTGCGTATTTCTGCTAAGTAATCCATATTTTTCTGTTGCACCAGAAACCTTTGACTAATCGTAAATGGGGAAGCTTAGTCACAAATCAGTAATCACTAGATAGTATAACTTATCAAACCTAAGTACAACAAAATTCCAAACCAGACTCTCAGCTGTCAGACCGTCAAGTTTTAAGTGAAACTATACAATAGAAAAGGAAAATGACAAGGAATGCTCAAACCTTAGAAAATGAAAATTGCACAATCTGTACCTAAATTATAGCCACACACCAGTTTGTTGTTTCTAGTCATTTTCAGTGAAATAGAAATAGAACTTTAAGAGAAAATAAACAAAGCATTGACAATCTTCCAATATACCTTAGTTGAACTAAATTTAATGCACTTTTTTTTAATAGCAAGGAATTCTGTGCATGCTACCTTAGCCACCGTGCGCACCGTGTAAAGATAGAAAAACGCCTTGAAGAAGGTTTGTTTACATCTCTTTGTCATAATAACGGCCATATTATGACAAATATTACTCAGTCACTGTCGTAGAAAATAATGGAAAAGTCGGATAGTTACCTATACAAATGAACTGCTGGACCACGAAGTTGTCGGTATCGGAAAAATGAAAAATGATTCGACTTTGGAGGCCAATACCTATCTCCCGATTGCCGATTGCGATTTCCATTTTGTTTGTTGGGTTAACTAGCTTCATCTTACCCATCATGTAATAGTGAATGTTGAGAAACTTGATGTAAATTTTCCACAGGGTGATACGTAAAATGATGCAAAATTGCAACGACGTCATCGTACCCCCATTTCTCAAAAATATATTTTTTCAGTATTCTAATACCAAAATCATGAAGTGTGGAATCGAACACTGAAGATATAAATTTTTATGTTGGATTGTGTAGATTTACGAAACTCAGGCATAGCACAAAGAGTATAATGTCCAGGGGGCTTTACTTCACTCGGGAACTAAAGTTTTACATCGTTACCATGTTCAGGGACACAAACTTGCAAATAGAACATGTTTCACATCTGAAATTCTGACGAAATTCAACGTCCGAAAAACAGGCAGCGACAACCATTTGAAAAGGTGCCCCCCTGCTTGGCTCCACACCATATATTCGGGTTGTATTGAGAGTTAAATTATCGTGGACTGTTGTACGAACAATCTTGCTCAGTGTCAACATCCATTCATCAAAAGTGACTTAATCTCGCGTGCCAGCAACGTAAATCTGTAACATTCAACATAAAAAATTTATATCTTCAATGTTAATGTTAGACTTTCAATCTGGGTAATTCCAAAACCGTTTCGAGATAATACACCAGACACCACACTTGATGATTTTTGTATTAGAAGAATACATGACATTTTTTTAACAAATGGGGGTACGATGTACGAAGTCGGTCGAGAAGTCGGTGCAATTTTGTAGCATTTTACGTATCACCCTGTAGGAAATTTCACATGAAGTTTTTCAACATTCACCTTTCCAGGATAGATTACGGAAACATCAGGCTTGATAAACACAATAAACAAAATGAAAATCACATTTGGCAATCGGAAGTTATTGGTCTACAAAGTCGAACCATTTTTCCGATAGGTAGGTACCGACAACTTCGTTGTCCAGAAGTTTACTTCAGCAAGCATAGCCGATATGTATGGTTTTTAGCAGCCGAAGGTAAGTAGGTAAGGCAAAGAAAAAACTCTGGGTTATAGTCAAATATCCACTTGGATAATGATTATGTCATGCCTCAGTTACACCTGTTCTGTGGTCTTTACCATAATTATTATTAGTTAATGAAGTTTAGAATCAGATGACTTTATTTTTCGCCTTTTGAAGTTAATTTCTACATACCCACTTAATATGAGCATATTGTGGAAAATTTTAAGGGAAATAGACAACAAACAACTGAAAAAAAAAATTTTAATAGGTTAAAGAACAGTAACAATAGAAACATTGGAGATGTTTTAGAACCCAAGGAAGAACCAGTAACCTCGCCAGTAGGTAACTTATGTTTATTAGGGAGATAGGTAGGTATATAATTTTGTTGATGTTTTTATTTTATAAAATACCAGTAAGTAATTCAGTTCAACACGCCAGTATAAGTGCGAACTTATCAAGTAAGACTAGTAAGAGTATCTAGTAATAATTATTAATAGGTTTAGCTTACTTTCTTCAGCTGTTTCCTGAGCGTGGATGGTCAAAACATTCACCGAAACACCACAGAGTAGAAGCAAAACATAGACCATGATGGACTAACGCTGCAGCTAAAAACACGTATGGTTTGTTTTAGTCGAGGTTTTAGTCTCGTCCTCGTCTGATATTCGAATCCACGTAAAGAATATGGAGGCTGTGTTCACAGTGATGGCGACGTATGGATACTAGTAACCTCGCCGCTGCCGTTGCCAGGAATACCCCAGACAACCTGATGCACGTTATATGTATAGGGTGAGTCAGATGTAATCGTGCAAACTTCAAGGGTAGTTTCACCTAGGCGCCCTGATTCAGAAAAACCTATATTGTATGCCTCTTATCCCGCATCCTAAGAAAGATACAGGGCATCAAAGTTCACTTTTTTCGTTTTTTTTTTTTTAAATTTGTAACTTGCGAACTGTTCAACCAAATAAGCCCTAATTTAGCATAGGCTTGTTTGTCCGAAGCATCTACCTAGTTGCAAAATTTTGAAAGAATCCAATCTGTAGCGTAGAAGTAGTTATGGGGGGTCATTAATTTGGAAGCATCTGAAGAAAGTTTAAAACAATGTTCTCTCTAGAACTCCTACACTACTGATTGGGTTCCTTTAAAGTTTAGCAGATTGATGGACAATTCCGGCAAACAAGCTTGTGCTAAATTCAAGCTAATTTGGTTGAACGGTTCGCAAGTTACTTCTAAAAAAATGAAAAAAGTGAACTTTGACACCCTGTATATTTTTTAGGAAGCGAGATAGAGGCACACAATATAGGCATTTTTGAGTCAGGGCGTTTAGGAGAAACTACCCTTCAAGCTTGCACGATTACATCTGACTCACCCTGTATATACGTTATACGATGGTTATCGCCCTTTTCATATGAATCAATCTCCATGCGAAAATCTCATTGGACTGATTGGATTCGCATTGGTAATGAGCTACAAGATTTATACAATTTTATAAGTACAGGTAGCTTGAGTGAAAACTGGTTTCTCCAATACCTGGATATACTACTGCTTGAAATCCTATATATTATTGATCGATTAAAACTATTTAAATCCTAGTAAATCGCGGAATTTTTCAGTCGAAACTGATGAGCTGAGAATACATTACTGGCGTTATTTGACGCAAGAAAGCAAGAATTCCCTGCCTAGGACGATAAAGTATTTACAGGGCTTCATTATAAGCAATTTTCATCGAAAAACGCCACCTGGTGTAGAGCTCGGTACTTGATCGTGCAGGAATTTTTTGAGAGGAACACATACTGGGACGTCTAGTAGCCTAGGTGGGGTGGGCACTAGTTGGTACCTGCAATACCCACATCAATGACATGAAATTTGACAATTAGGAATAATGTGAAAGGGAGTTTGCTTTTGTGTCTCCTATTTGATCTTTTGGTTAGCGTATTTAGCAGGCTACTAGTATAGATCTAGTTCCAGAGGTGAGGGGCTAGAAGACTGCATTGCATTGCAGTTGCGGTGGAAAAACTGCGACTACTGAGTAGTGACTGTTAAATTACACCTTCGGCAGGTAGATATGCAAGCATGGTATGCTGCTTCGCCAGTAGCCCCCACCCCTGCTATTCCTGCCATATAGTGCCTGCTGATTGATCCCGCCCAATCCCCAATGGGTCACAAAGCGAGCCTAAACCTGGACTTTGACAGTAGGGGCAACAACAAACGTTTGCGTCCCAATTACAGAGGCAGCGAACTGTATTTATATAGAATGCGGATCTCAAGGTGAGGTCCAAGCAGAAAATCTTTAGAAAAAGGTGACTGACGACGCGGCCAGCCCAAAGTGACTTTTTCGGGCGTGCCAACAGTTGGTGTGTGCGGAGGACTCGGTCCGTCCGGAGGTGACGTGATGATGTGAAGAAAAGTCTGCGACGATGCTGGTCATCAGTGTAGGGCCCAAGAGCCTTCGGGGTCCCAAGGGTTCACAGGAACAAAAAATTGCGGCAGTGCGACGTGACAGTTTTGACGTGTCTCCAACTGACGTGACAGCCGACGTTGCTTGGCGGCAACTTGAACCCCTTATTGAAACAATTAATTCCCTGAATCTTCCGACACGGATAAGCTATTTTCCCCAATAAGGTAAATCGCTTTTGAGCCTTCCTTCACTCACGTGGGGCTCCACAAAAAAGATAATACGAGATTAGTTGATTCGCGATTTTTCTTTGTCAATTTGTAGATGACTGATCAATGGGGATGCTGGTTTATCCCTCACCGTGGGTTCCACAAAACAAATAATACGAAATTAGTTGATTTGCGATTTTTGTTTGTCAATTTGTAGCTTACTGATCAATGAAAATGCTGGTTTATCCCTCAATAATGGAAAGATTATGGGTCTATTACAGATTCCAGGCATTTTTTGTGAGCAATCACCTAGCATTCGGCAGAAAAAAGTTCAGTTAATCTGCAATCAGCCTTGATCGCTGATCATCTTTTTTGTGGAACTGACGGTGAATAATGAAAAGATGATGGGTCTAGTACAGATTTTAAGCATTTTTTGTGGTTAATCGCCTAGCTTTCAGCAGAAAAAAGTTCAGAGTTAATCTGCAATTAACAATTACAACAATTTACAAACAGAAGAAGTCAAATTGATGGATAAATGAACAATAAAGAAATGATCGGTGTACAATTAGATAAATCAGCAAGAAACGGGCAGAAGGACCTCGGTCGATAGCCTTTTGAACAATATAACAGTTCAATAAATATCATTCATTATTATTATTATTATTCAGCAAGAAACAAATGATAAGTTAATTGTGTAGGTAAATAAACGGGAAACAAACGATAAGTAATGATTTAGGTAAATAAACAAGAAACAAATGACAGATAAATAAGTGGAGAAGTTGAAGTTGGTCATACTTTTAGTGAGCAATTGGAAGGAAGAAATATCTATAACGCATTCGCCCGAAATTCCCCAGCAGTTACCCATCAAAAACTCCACAGATACATACATACAAAATAGAAAAAGAATGAGTAAACAATAACCATGCAAGGGAATCGACTCGATCCAACCTGTGGCCCTCTCTTCGTCGTTCAGGTTGGAACTGAAACCCCAACGTGAATCGAAGAGGTAACTTTGGAGTCAGATGTACTTTAGGGATATCCTGATGGGATGGACAAGGACCTCTCAAGAAGCCTATGTTTGATGAGGCCCCACGTGGGATCAACCCACTCAGGTGCTTGCCGGTGAGAGTGCCGACAAGACCGCCCAAGGTACTGATCAGAGCGGGTAAAAGCAAAAGAAGTGGGAACACTCCTGCAAAATTGACTGTGTCTACATTCGTTCCCGAAGGTAAACACTTATTTTCGTTGAATGCGAGATAAGTGACATTCACAGTTGAGCTTGTGAACGGACATTGTCGGTATTATCGAGGAACGAGAATTGCAACCACAATCATTGAGTACTCACACCACTTTCATACTCCATTCGAACTCCAACATTCAACGTACGCATTCTTGGTGAAGAAGTTCCGGGATACTACCGAATATAATTATAAATAAATATGCCTGTCAAAACAGGGCAGTAAAAAGAAACAAACCCGAAGTCTGAAGCAACGGCGAAAGGATGGGAAACTAATGTAGCGATTCCCCAAAAACAACATTGCACAAACGCTCCGTTACACTAGGCAAACCAATGGCCGACAGGATTTCTTTCAAATAACAGAGTATCTACAGAATGCCATCCTTAACAGAATTGCATCATAAGTAGGAACAGCAAGGGATCACGTTAAACATTATGAAAAAGAGATTACATAATTCCCCCAAATAATAAAATGTTAGTAGATTCAACGAGGCAGATTCATACAAGCAGATGGACCCTCCCCCAGACACGGAGAAGCGTGCAAGTCCCTTTTCCTTCCTTTACTTCCATGTATAACCCAACAATGAACAATGAAATGTGAATGAATCATTAAAAGTACTGTTCTCTACTTAGCGGCTGATTTGGGCGCAGCAGAAATTCTTTTTGTCATCTTCTGTTTGTGACGTAACTTCTGGAAAAGAAACAATTAATGGAACCTTGAAATACGCGCGCAGCGCAGTTCGCAGGCCACGTCATGAGTGCGCCAAGTGCACACCCACTAGATTATGGCCTTTGCCATCAACATTGAGATCATTTGGGAGCAGATAAATTACACAAAATTCAAAGCAGTGCATAGCACCTTGATTTCAAAGGGGAAAAACTGCGGGTTATGCAAGCCCGTTGAGGACAAAGGGAACAAAGAATTTTAGGTTATGTACAATAATTGTGGGGCAAAATGTGTATCAAAATACATTATTTGATGAGTGGGTGGAAGCCAAAATCACGGTACAATAATCACAGAAAAACCGAACTTGAATACGTGGAAATGACGCACTCCGGAGCACTAAAAATCACGTGTTCTTCACCACAGCTGATTCTCTTCTCTGTCTGCGGCTGCCCCTCGCCCAGCGCAGCGCCATCTCCCTCTCCCATCGGCAAACGCTACGAACGTCCACAACCGTACCTACTTCAGGTACCAACGTACTAACAAAACAAAGGGGGAATACCACAGTAGCCCGTGAAAATTTGCCCCTATGACGTCATTGTCGTTCTAAATATAACCGCAGCGCCCGCCACGAGATAAGGTGATTTACAAGACCCTATGCAATCGTTCTAGTTTTTTCAACTCTTCCATCTGAGACCAACTTGTATTTTGTGTTGTGGTCTCCTTTATGTAAAACGTACGCAAAATGTTTCAGCGAACTCATCCGCTATCAGGGATAATCGGCTACCGCCTCGTCTCTGAGCAAGCGGATTCATCCGCTAAAGATTTATTTTGCGCACTTATTACTTACTTGTTACTTGTTACATAAAATACCAATAATAAAGCTTTCCAAATTTGCGCTTGTCCTTTTCTATTATGACGTCATGATTTTGCGTAGATTGGGACAACTGTAAGTGTACAGTCATCTCATAGTGGAAGTGTGAGAGGCATAGGCAAGCACCGAGCGTAGAAAGGAAAGACTTTTAAAAGTGGTTACTTATTGCTGTGTTACCTTGTGCGAAAATAATCTGAAGAAGCCTCATGTTTCCATGTGCAATTTTACGAAATACACAGATGTGGCTTTATTGAGAGTTGAAGAAACAAAATTCACCTAAGCAAGACACGACCGATTTTGTGCAAGAGAACCCCAGGGCTGTTCAAACTTTCATCTGGTTTCTCCTTCCTACGGAACCACTCGTCGAAGTTTCTACCCCTGGAACTGTGAGAGAGGCGCACAGTATTTCTGGTGGCATCATCCAAAATTGGGAACTGCTGAAGTTTTGATGGACCAGTACCCATCAAATTTGTCTTTTCCGCTTAGCACTTGTCATCAATCAGGGCACTAAAATCCCTTTAACTGCGATAATGGAGTGGTGAATCCTGTGCAGCTATACTAATTCTACAGATAGATCAACAGTAGTTGTCGAGATACAGCTTTGCCGGAATGAATACGCAATGGTATTTCCGCCTGTCTTCGCTTTCACTATGACTTCTTCTGATACTCTGTTTATCCATTTGGAAGGATTTTCTTCCAGTGTGCACTTCACTGATGATTTCTTCATTGTTTTTCCGACCAAAACAAACAGAGTTTCTGAGGACCTGCTCATGACGCATGGAATCTGACGTTAACATGATATCATGCAACCGCGATATGTGCGTAATGCGCGAAATGCTTTGCGTAGGTTGGGACAACTGTCGAAATCGTTCTCTATCCTTAATTTTTGGAAAGGTCAATTGGTGTCGAAATAAATAAAAGTTACACATTTGAACAAAGCAAATCAAACAACGGATGTTTCTCACAATATTCACACAGAGAAGCCTATTGTAGGCCGTTGAAAAGGCACTTTTCAGGGCATAAAATCCAAGTTTTGCCAATTTTAGGCAAATTCGATACAAATAAAGGAGTTTCAAACGCTATTTCAACACTTATTTTCAACACTAGGATGTATTTCAAAGTCCCATGCAAATGGTCAAAACAAATACCGGGAGCCATTTTGCCTAGAATCCGGTCCCCGCTTCAAGACAGGATTCCAGGCCGTTAAAAGGTGGACATTGAAATGTTATGTTTACATTGTTTAGGTGAATTAAATCTGCACTTTACGAAACAGCAGTTTTTGTTTCAACACTAAAATTTATTCCTCGATTTATTCTAATGTCTCATGCAATGCCTAAAACAGAAACAAAAAGGCATTTTGTCTAAAATCCGGTGTCTGGAATCAGTGTATAATGTATTAATTTGTAATGTTTGTTACAGCTTATCAAATAAGCCAGAAGCCTTGTTGGGTGGACGGACAGGAAGGCACGTGTATGTTCGTCTACGAGTGCATCAAGTCAGAGGGCTACCACATAGGTATGTGCGTAGACACCTTCATGTTCGGCTCCTGCTGCGCACATAACGCCACTGATAACACCGTCGTGCCGATGCCCATTCAGCACGATCAGCCGTCAGTGCTGTACACCGCTACTAGTCATCATAGTCATACAACTAACAAGCCAATTAGTCATAGTAGATCAACAAACAGGCCTAGGCCGTCAAGGTGAGTCACGACGACACCAATCACTTTGCTTCTATACAAGGTATCTGTAAGAAGGGTGCCGGTCATGATCCCGACAGTTTTAATTCCGACAGCCTAAATCCCGACAGCCTCAGCCATTTTATGGCTCTGGTGACTCCAACAAACACGTAAGACGCCGAATCACCCATGAATTATTGATTTATCAAAAACAAATGGTCTGATACCGGTTGAGGAATTGTTTTTTCTTTTTCAAACCCACTAGATGAGGTAGTTTTGACTCTGGTTTCCTCCTTCTTTTCAGAAACACTGTTATAAAGTAGTTGATTTTTCACTCAAGTTACACCCCTCTTTTCAAACTCACTAGACAGGCGGTTTTGGTTGATAAAAACAGATTTGCTCTTGCAGAGTATAGCCGGTCATTAGGTTCCGGCAAAACGTCCCCTGGAGAAAGACGTCCCTCACAAAATGTTCCGTGACATGACGTCCCCGAATCAGAACGGCAAATCAGTCTATGCTGAATTTAGGTTATTTTGGTCAAAACGTCACTGAGTTACAAGTCTTTGGAATCCGAAAAAAGTCAACTTTGAAGGGCTGTATCTTTATTATTAGGCCGAACTTCACAAAATAGTATATGTATAGGTTTTCGTCATATTTTGACGAGATCTACTCACAGTTGAATATTTTGCTATCATCACTGAAACACCCTGTATGTATAAAATCCAACAACACTACAGATTAAAATCGGTGTCGTGGTGTCGACCAGAAACTCTTCCACACTGTAATACACTAACTACATAACACATACCACAAACCATATTTATTTATGACGAAGAAGATCACAGCGCTTTTTTTCTTGAAACCAGAATAAGATAAACCTTTGACGTCACCGGGAACCGAGTTATATAAAACCGTTGCATTATATGGAAAAGAGACATTGACCACGGGGAATATACAAGCCCTTCCCTGAAGTAGGGCGGAACACCAGTCTTCACAATGGTATGTGTAAGGCACGCCAAATATAATCTCCACCGCTTTTTCATGTTGAGAATACCATACTCATCCATTAACGTTGTTATATGCTCATATTTCTTAGTTAATGTTGAAAACCGGTCGCAAGAATTTTGGATTTTTTGGATTTCATTATTTTATAGGAGATTTCTGCCGTTAAACATGGCCCATACATAACATGACCATAAGACACAAAGGACAGCACTAGAGACTGTTAACTTGAACTTAGTTGAATTAGATAGCAAGAATTTGTAACTACATATATCCCATACACTTTCTATTTTCAGTAGAATGATTTTTTGGAGCAAAAATAAATCAGACAAGCTGGAGCGCTAGGAGAATACGGCCGATGGCCGCTGATAGTTTCGCTCCAAAACTTTGTAGGTGCCATCAGCCTTAGCCGTAGCCCCCCAGCTTGTCACTTTATTTTTGCTCTAAAGAGGCATTCTTCTGAAAATAGAAAGTGTACGGGATATAGATGAAATAGTAAACAGGGTGATTGAAAAAATGGCGCATTTCCTCACGTGTACGTTGTGGGAGACGTTAAGGGAACACGGAAAAAATAGTAAAAAAAAAATTGGCTCATTTATCCTTAGAGTTATGAAGAGGAGAAGTTGAGAAGTCAACTTCTTCAGTTTGCATGATTTTAAAGCAAAGCATTGTTACTTGCGAAGAGTCCATATCGTTAGTGATTCCCGATTGAAAATTTCTCTTGCAATTGAGATTTGAGTCGTATTTTCAAATTTCAAAATTCGTCTTTAACCTCAAAAGTGCCGTGAAAATACATTTGGCAAGTATGTTTGGTATGGTCTGGCAGATTCTACGGAGTTTCCAGGGTAACAATACAATAATGCTATTGTGATGTACCTCTTTGATCTAAAGGTGCCAGGTAGGTACTAATGCGATGCTGCCAGATTGGACAGATTTGTTTTTGTTAATAACTTGCAAATCGAAGCCGAATAATTTTTTTATAATTTTTTCCATGCTCCGTTAACGTCCACTCTAACGTGCCCGAAAGGAAATGCGCCATTTTTGAATCACTCTATTATTACACTTGTTTGATAAGACGTATTGTCACACTCTTTTCTTTAGATTACCCTGTTACGTCGTTTTCTGCTTCAGTTTGTTTTTGAATACTTGGACCGATTGGACCAGTCCAGTACTACCCTGTCGTTTATTTTCTAATAGTTTGGGGGAATTTCGTTATCCTGCAGTGGCCGTTCCGGCAAACGAGTACCGCGTGCCTTTCTCCAATTGGCTGTAGATAAGAACTCGCCCAGCGCGTGCGGTGGGCAGCATCTGATAAAACGAAGCGTCGTTGTTACTTCTTTCTTTTCGATTTGAAACTCGCATCGAAGCTGTCGTCTGGTGTGTGCTGTACATTCACGTTTTTGCCTTTCAAGTGGTCTTCGAAATTGTGTCAGTTGGAAGCCAGAAACCGCCTGTTTTGCAGGGTTTTTTGGCGAACGTTGGGGTAAAGTAAAGACTGATTTGGTTCCTCTTTTCGTCATATTTTCGAGTTGGAGTCGATACGGAGTTGAGTGAATTTTTGTAGGCTTCTTTCTCTTACCCACCACTCAAATTTTCTGCTACATAACGAGTTTTCCTACGATCAAGTTCCCGACGTCTCTATTTTCCTGTCATCCCGTTTCAAAGTCTGAAGATTTTGCCAGCAAGCCGTCAACGTCACTGACATCGACATCGTCGCATTTACGCAACAGAGAATTTCCCGAGCCTACATTTTGGTTTGAGTGCAAGATTTTCCAAACCAGCCGGCGAGTCCTGTCGCACTAGCGTGGACCCCCATCTTCACAAGACTCCCGGCTCGATACCAAGTTGGGGCTGAGACCACCGTAAGTGCGGTTACCATAGCAACGGCGGATACCAACCAATCAGACCGCTGTATTTGGCGAGTTACGTCGTTCCAAACTTTGCGCCTGCAACTTGGTATCGAGCCCTCCGAGTCTAGCTATCGCCCGCGCTTTGGAAGTCTCAGCGTACGACAACTTGTCGATCGTGGCCGTCAGGAAGCCGTCACCGTGTTTACAGCTTTGCGTTTTTGGTCAAGTAAGCGGTGAACTTTCGCCTATTGTGTTGCTTTATTCTCCTTCTATTACTTATGTTACATCAGAATGCGTAAACGATAATCATTTTTCACGTTGATATTTGGCTGAACACTACTCGAGTACCGTTCTAGAAAAAGACGGAAGAAAAATAGATTGACAGTTTTCAGGGGACAATAAAGGTTGAAATTGAAATTCAGTCTGCTCGCAATTGAATTGTTGCAATTTTCAACCATTCGCGAAGTGTACATGCGCTTTGTTTAAATTAACATCATTCTTTATCTTTTGAAATACCGTACACAAATTCTGTAGTTTTGCCACCGAAAGTCTCGTGGTACATTATTGTTGGTGACTTTGAAATTAACGTAGATATTATAGGGCGAAAGGTCCTAGTTTGACTTGTAATCAATAATTATTTATTTCGAAAGGAAAATCTCTGAATTAAATTCACAAGGTTGCATGTATAAAATTATTATTGTTTTTGTAACATTGTTAATGTGTGAAAAAGAAGCCGATAATACTCTTTGGGGGTGGCTTATCAATTTAGGTACCTACCGTGCCGTTTTAGATTCACCTCGACTTGAACACAGGCCACTTGCGACTTGTCACAGGCCACATTTTATAACTTGGACGAGTTTTTTAATCATGATTTTAATGTGTTGTGAATGTCTATTCACACTAAATTTTGATCTATGGGTATATTTATATATATTTATTTATCCATTTATGCATCTCTTTTTTATCTTGACTTATGTAAGCAATTATTGCAATTGTTAATTAACATCAATAAATTTGATTTGATTTGATTTGATTGTTATCTGGCATTGTTAAAAACCGGACGACAGGTACCTACGCTTTGGAACAGATAGCGTTCACTTTAATAACGGCTTAATTCTTTCCCGAACGTATAACATGAACTTTGTTGTGGCATTATACGACGGCATTATTTCGACAGCACTATTCGACAATATTATTCGACATATCAACCTCTTTTATTTCCTTTATTGTAGAATTAGCCAACCGGCACCGGTTCATTTTCATTACCTTTTGTAAATAAACTTTGTGTTTGAAATTCAATCATTGCTTTGTCTTCAGTGTTGTACTAGTCATTGTTTGGTGCTAAAGGTTGTTTTTTTGGGAATTCGATCAACAATACTGTGGCGCCCCCGACCATCCAAAGAACCCCGGTCTATCTCCTCTGATCAGCTGGCGGGCCGTGTTCCTAAATAAGACAAACCAATGGTAAGTCGCACCAAAAAAGCACGATGCCTTTTTGGCATGTAACAACTCCTCGCAAGCTCGTCGTGCCCCAAGACCAATCGTGTGACATTATTATGTATTACCAAACTCTTATAATAATAATAATATTGTTACGTATTTCGCGATTCGCGTACGGGTTCGTTCATATTTAATCGAAACGATCGTTCTAAAACACACACTATTTATTACTGCCTTCTACAATGAATATACGCCAACAATTACCTACTTGGTTATCGCTGGGTTACTACACGTTTTCTATCGCTCTCGATCACTTCAGATTAAATACTGCTCGTAGGCCGAGGATTGGTGCCTTTCATATATACTTAGTTCCGACTATTGATCTCGAATATGTTCCATCGTCTTCCAGCAAATTCCACAGTGACCCGGTATACGGTTTCTAGGCGACTCTCGAATGATCTTACAGCTTCCGCGTGCAATTCGCGTGTTTTGGAATGTCAGCACTTCCGCCAAATGGAAGGATGTGTCTTACTTGGCCGTTGAAGTCGCCACGTAAATTTTACTCACTAAGTCATTGCGTATATTCTAAAAATGTCCAGAGCTTCGCACTTGTACGTTGCGACCCGATAGAATTCGTCTAGAAAGATCCGGTGTGCTCCAGAATGCACAAGAATCGCCGCTCGTAACAATGTACTATTATTTTGCACCAATTGGGTGAAATATTCTATCAGATCAATTTTGTGAAAAAGACTGTGTATCTACTAGTTATGTTAATTACAGAAAACAAAGGCCCGGTTCAAATTCTAGTTTCATTTTCTTCTTAGTTCCTACGTAAAAGTATCCACGTGCTGTACATTTTCTGGTTCAGGGACTATACACGGGGTGTTTTTTTTTTAATTATGAATTGGGCAGGCTATGCTCCAACAGAAAACAACCTCATTCCCCTAGATTCGGTCGGAGAACAGCCTAATTCACAGTAAAAAAAAAAACGGTGCTGGGTTTCTATTTTGCGACATTCTGTATAATTATTAATTTTTTCAGTCATACCCAACTAAGTCATTCAACGAAGCGCCGACCTACCGTAACTCCAGCGCCGTCACATCCGTTCACCGTGGCGGCCTCTCTCAACGTCCGACCAAGCTCGTCGTCCCGTCATCCGACGCAACCTTCTCGCTTCAGTCTGCGGCCGATGAGCACGGACGCCCACCTAGTCGGAGCCAACAGCATCTCGATAGGATCCTACACGAAGCCGGGATGGCAGTCAACCACCGAACCGGGTTTCATCACTTCCCTCAACCACAATTACATACATTCAGCTTCCAAACCGCAGTGGCAGGTCACCACCGAACCGGGATTCGTCACGAGAGTCAAAGCGAAACCTAGCAGCTTCAAGCCAAAACCGAAGCCGAGCAAGAAACCCATACAAAATACCACGAATAAATTCACAATGAAATACGGCCACAAAACGTCGACAGCTAAGCCGACAACGAAAAGGTAGGTAGGCTCAATTTCAAGTCCCACTTGCAACCCGTGCAAATTTGGACACGGCCAATGATCGCTCAATTTTCACTTTGGTTGATTTTTCTCCGTGAGCTCCAAGTTCTCCTCCAAGTCCTCTCCAAGTTTTAATTAAATGCGGGGAAGGTCTATCCTTTGTCATGGGTCTGTTGAAGGTTGAGAGACAAAGGGGGCTGAAACCGACGTGAAAGTTCAACATTTTGTTGTCGTTCAACAATATAGCAACTTTGCATGGGTTGCAAGTCGGACTTGAAATTGAGCCCTAACTCACTTACTTAACTACTAACAAAATATCTACCAACTATCTTTCTAGATATGAAATAGGTGGGTAGGCAGGAACTTAGTCAAAACAGTCGAGTTTACGAAGAGCAGCAAGTACTTAAGCACAAGTAGATACCTACTCAACACCTATGCGACCAGGTGTGTTGTGTTTGTTGCCTTTGTTATCTGACTCTTACAAGGAGGTTGAATATTTTATATACCTACAGGTGTCGAGAAAGTAACTTATTCACTACTTCAAGATCGAACAATTCTGGAACGTAGCCAAAAAACAATGTTTTTTTACACTATACCAATAGTCTTGATGCAATGATGGGTATCAATCTTGTAAAATAATCATTTCAATCTCCTTATAATACCATTATGTTTCTGCGTGGCTTCCAGAATACTAATAAGCCCGCTTTTGCTTTTTGTGTTATTTTGAGCCCCATTGGGTCCCCTCGCGTCTTCAATGTCGTTTGAAAATCTGTTGAGGTCCCTTTACATTTTTCTGTTGCTTTCGGAGCCAGAGCTAGGCAAATTACTTTCAAAAAGTAATCAAGTCCAATTACCAGTTAATTGCTGAAAAAGTTCTCGAATTACCAAGGACCTAGTTAAAAAAGTAATAATTGAAAAATTTCACTAAAAATTGTTTCAAGGTAGATTGTCTTTATGAAAAGGCAGAGGCTTCTGAGCCAAAGGATGACGATGTAAAACATTAGAGAAGTAGTCTCAGAACATCAGACCGATCAAGCAACAACCAACGAAATCCAGCAGACACGTGTTTCGACCTATTTGGGTCTCATCAGTGCTTAAAGCATTGGAGGTTAAAGCTTGGCGATCCAAATATCGAGATAACTTGTATGTACGTGCGATGCCATCCACCGTGGCTCGAAAGTAGTTCAATTATTTCAAAGTAATCCAATTACTTTTGATATAATTACATAACTATTTTGGAAAGTAATTGGAAAAGTTATCATTACCTTTAAAAACGAATTTGTCGATTACTTCTCGAAACAAATCAATTTCCAAATTAAATACTTTTCCTTGAAAGTAATTCAATTTCAGTCTAATTATCAGTAAAAGTAATTTAATTAGTAATTCAATTGCTGCTCAGCTTTGATCGGAGCTTTAGTGACCCCCAAGCCACTTTGTGCCTTCGTGTGGTCGTTGAAGCCCAACTGGGCTCCCTTATTTCTTGAATGTTGTTCGAGGCCGTGCTGGGCCCTCTTATGTTTCATATTGTTGCTTTCAGGATTCCAGTAAACCCTCTTTCACCTTCTTGTGTTATTCATAGCCTCATTGGACGTCCCTGTGTCTTCATTGTTGTCCGAAGCCCGCCTGAAACCCCTTGAACTTTCCCGTGGCTTTCGCAGCCTAAGTAGGCACTTTTATTGTGCCTTAATTTAAAATTTGGAGCTCAATCGGGCCCCTATATGTTGTCTCCTCTCTGTATAAAGCTCCGACTGGCAACAAATCGGCCGCTTTGGAATTCTTGGCGTCAAATTCACCGGCGTCAAGTTTTCATGTGCGTATACCAGGGTGGGCCACTGAAAACGAAACCGACCTTTTTGGGACTTTGGGTACCTCGCTCGTATACTACATTGCTTCCAAGTATTTCATCAAATTATTGTCGAGGTTACTGTTTCTTGGTTAGGCTCTTTATGAAACCTGACAATTGCATTCAATTTCGTACCTATTATTTCTCACACTAAATCGTATGCAATCCTAGCCGGAAGCAAGGTATCTACTCTTGTTTCACACTCACTTAGAGGGAGTTACTGTCACTGCCTTTCACATATAAGTTAGATAATCAGAAGCCTTGGAGAGACTACATCTATTATTTTTCAAAAGTAGGCTTGTTATTTCAGCTATTTTCTCTTTCTTGACTGGGCTGCATATAATGTACATAGAAATCCCTTCTTCAGACGTGCTACTAACAGAGCGTAGGGCGTAGCCCGCAGGTCAAGACCAACTGATCATAGTAGGCAGGATGCGTGACGAAGACTTTGGAATACTCCAAATCGCCGAATTTTTCAAAACCACGAGGCAAGGCATCTGTCAAGTTCTTCGTCTCGTTGACGTCAGACTGATGATTTTGTTACGGTATTCGGGTTCACCTATTTCGAAATTAAACGCGCTGATTTAGTTGTAAACAAACTGCACTTCATTCACTACTACCGATACAACTAAATAGCGCACAAAGTTATTAATCGTTTAGAAATTCACAATGTCGCTTGAGATGTTATCGCCACGGTCGCTCGATTCCAACTCTCTCTCTCGATGCCAGGTCAAGTTCCTCTCTTATAGTGGCATCGAAGATTCAGGATGCTTCCTGTTTGATCGTTGGAGTTTCCAGCACACAAGGATTTTTCTGGTATCTGCGTCGAGGTGGGTTCCAGAGCCGAATGGAATATACGCGCGTACCTTCTACGGCACCTCCACCAGAAGTCTCGACGTGTCGTGACCTACCGTTCCAGTCTCTCGATGCTTCCCGAATGCAACGCGGAAATCTAGATTTCTCTGGAAATAGCCGGGATGGTCGCGAGCTTCGTCACAATATCCATTACTGCAAAGGAGGAGACAGGAGGCGAAAAATATGACGGTAGCGCAAGACCGATTGATCCGAGAATCGTACCTACATCAACTGCGAGCGCAGCAAACTATGTCTTCAGGACTGCTACAGGAGCTCATCTCTCTGATCAAACAGTAAGGAGAAGCTGCATGACGACGAATTCAAGGCCAGAAGATAACGCACCAGCTTGCCCTACGCTAAAACTTCAACACCGGGCTCTTCGACTGCGACGGTCCAAAGACCCCCAACATGGAATAATAGAATGGAGTGCTTTTTACGTATGAGAGTACCTATAGTTAGGTACTGTTTGCTTAAGTCGGATGGGCGTGTGTTGATGTGGAGAAGAAGGACTGAAAATTTTATGGAAGAGCACATGGAGGAACCCTCGCCTCTTTGGAGTCTTTGGAGGTGGAGGAGGGACTGCCTGAGATTGAATAAATGGAAGTGAATTAGTGATACTGAGAAGGAAGGGCATGGATGCAGACTAACCCCTATACTGAAAATGTTGGTGGCAATTCAATTTTAGGAAATGAAAATGGAAGATCTCATCCCGCTAGAATTGTCACCGAGATCACAATATTGAAAGAATGGATTGGCCACCCTTGCCTCCGGATATGAATCCAATTGAGGAGCTTTAGAGTAGAATGAAAATGAATCTGAAAGAAAGGGAAGGACAAATGGATAATTTGGACGATTTCGGTGAGTGCGGTACGGTAATAATGAGAAGCTGTTCTCCAGCGGTCTTTACACTACCTGGCAAAGGCAACACCCAGAAGAGTTGCTGCTAGCTGCTATTATAAGAGCTGGGGAGGTCCTACAAAATATTGACATTCAGATATCTCCCCGGATATGTCCATATATTTCATTTATAATACCTAACAACTGCAGCTTTTTTGATCGAGTAGACATAATTTTGAAGGCCTTCCAACTCTCTATATTTCGGTGTTGACAAAACAAAGTCGAACCACCCGTTTTTGAGCAACGATTTTTTTTTAGTCGAAAACTCCTCAATTTGTATTTTTCAATTGAAAAACCGTAGCCTTGAAACATATGATTCGATTTCGTTTCTTTTAACACCAAAATAAAGGGAGTTGTGGAAGACCCTTGAAAATGTTTTACTCGATTATTACCCTATTCCCATTTCAATTTTTACGAGTATAATCAGGGTCACAAGAATTTCGAAAACAGGTGGTTCGATTTCTATTCTGTTTGCACTAAAATAAAGAGATTTGGAAGGCATTCAAGGTGATGTATAACTCGACCCCTATTCCATCCTGGAATTCTGGAAAGAGTAGTCACCCTGCCTTAGGGGATAAAGAAGAAAATTGAAACTATGCTAGAAATTTTTTGAGGGGAAAATTTTTAGAGGAAGAATTGGGGGTGTGGCGTTTTGGAATGAGAGCCTTGTATTTAGAATTAATTTAAAGGCTTTTTATTAGGGTGAGCTATTGAAAAATGTGTTGCTTGATGCTAACGTCTTGGCATCTAGTTGTCTACATGTGCCATGTATAATGTGACATTTGTCAGTTATAGCGTGCACGAGAGTCGAGACAAAACACGCGAGTGAGTGCACTGAGTCCATTTCCTGTATGGTATCTCCTTCTTTATCCCTGCTTGCTGTGTTAGTATAATACGCTTAAATTGATAGTACTCACTACTCGTTGATACATATATCAAAAGATGGGCAGTAGACATTTCCATTCAATTTTCTTCAAGCGCTTGGGAGTCATTTCTTTCAGTGGCCTAGTGGTCATGACTTCCTAACAGCATTTTTGTGAAGCGCCACCGACCATCCAACCAGTAGACGATTTTCGCTACGTAATATCGAACATTTTTGCTTGTGCGAACACCGCGTCGCTCTGTCACTGTGGCAACCCATAGCACATCTATCAATACGTTAGCATCAAGTACTATGGTAATCCGTAATAAGGGAATGCATTTTTTCCATTGGTTAGTCTCATGAAAGGAGCCATGCAATAATTATAGGTAGGTAGATACCTATATCCCGTTTGCGATGTGCATTCTTTAATGTCACTGTTTGAATTGATAGTGTAAACTAGAATGATGAAGCATTTGATTAGGTCAAGTTTCTTCCAATATAGTGTTGTAACACTCAATAAACATCGTGAATATTGTTCATTTTTGTTGTGCATTTTTTGTCGTTTTGTACAAAAAAAGTCTCCAAAGATGAATGGAAATCTTATGACATCCAATCACGCCAAAAGAAACCTACTAATGTAGCGCCTCATTTTGTAATTCAAATTTTGAAATGAGAGCACCGGGCATTAAATCTAATTAAGCACATTTTCGCTAGCCTCCAAATTAAATTACCTCATTGGGGAAGTTTGCCTCATGCATTTATACCTAAAATCGCTGCGGCTCGGCGGCAAGGCGTCTTATTAAAAAATCCAAAAACTGGGAACTTACAAAGTAGTAATTATTATTTTATAGAAAAGTTTCCCGATAAAGAAGCTGCTCGTCGCTGCCTTTTTTAATTAAATCTTTCAAAAGCTAGCCACATACCTAGGTAGGTAGTTACTATATAATTTATTACTTCACACACAATTTATATGCATTTTTCTTCTCAAGTGCCACGATGAGGCGATTGCTGGCTGACCAAAACCGACAGTTGCTCAACTCTCAAAGAAACTTCAATCGCAATTTTTTAAAGTTGACAAGTTTCTTTTTATTCTTGAAAAAAAAAGGAAAATCGAATGTTCACTTTTGCAGAGATAATTGCCTACGTTCGTCTGTCAAAAAAAAAGAAAAGAGGACAACAAAAAATCAACATTCATTTTAGAACTAGAAAAGAGAATACAAATGTGAATGGAAAGAGAGTCAAGTGACTTATTTTTAGGACGTCCACAAATCATTTTATTCACAATTAGTGAGCAATTAATTGATACATTCCTAACTTTTAAGAAGTTGGAAAGTGAATGATTCCTTACAGGTTGGGAAATAATGTCACTTTCGGACCACGGGTGGAAAGTGACGTATGAAGAGAGGTGATCTGATCCAAACAGCTGTCATGCCGCGGAGCGCGGAGTGTTGATCGATGCGTTGTTTGAAAAGGTTGCCTGTGCCTACCTCATAAAAACGTTTGACGCGAAAAACTTTGAATGAAGCCAATTATTTACATTTAAACTGGATCATTGTGAATAAAATCCTATAAATACCACAAAGTAAAGCGTCATTACAGCCTACGGGATTCTATCTCACCTCGATACGCCTCGGTAATAGATATATTGAATCCCTTGACTGTAATAAGACGCTTTCCACCTCGGTATGTCATATACTATTTCTCGTAGGTAGTATACGCGGTTGCTCCATGTCAAGCATGAGTCTTATTGAAGTGTACGAGTATATCTGTAGCCCATGCCTTTTTTCTTTGAAATCAAATTCAAATATTAGTGCAATATACTTGCGGTTTATTTAATTTTGGTGCGATTCTATAAAAAATAACATTCCATAAGCGCTCTGCCACGCTGTTATTGCCCAGGCAGCAGCCAATAAGCGACAAGAATTTTTACATAACAGAAGTTTATAGAATGTTAATTATTATTTATATAATCGCATCATCAGTGGACTAATGCTAGCTTTACATTGAGCATCAAATGTTGTAGTTTTTTTTGCTGCAGAGTTCTGATTAGAACTGACGCCTGATATTGCTGTCAATGAGCTACATGTGACCAATGAGATCTCAGCAGCTAAAAAAGCTGCAGCATTTGATGCTTAATGTAAGGCCACCATAATACATCAGTCTATCATTGTGTCTCTCTGTGGGGCGTTAGATCTTGGCAGTAGAAATACGCCGACGGTAAATGAACAAACAAAGAAAAATATTTTCGCTATTTTTTCTGTGGAAACTCGTGTGGAAACTTGGCATTAGAATTCGCGAGCAGGTAGAAGGTAGGGTAGATACTCACTTACCTAGGGCTGCATGGTATTTTGATGTCTAGATTACTTTGCTTGAAAGCCGAGTTAGAAGCTAAACACCATAGATTTAATTGTTACAATAATTATTTCCAGCAATAATTACTTCCATCGTATTTGCCTTCCAGCTTGACGATAACCGGAAGGTAGGTCTGAATCTGGTGACAAAAGTTTGAAAGACGACGAAATCGACGAATCAAATTCTCATCGACGAAATGTCAAGTCTACCAGAAATTCTACGAACGATCGAAATATCTGTTCTGCAGTACCTATCTTAAGCACTTTGCCTAAAATTTTAACAAGAAAATGCGGCGTTGAATGTAGGTATTCCTGTTTTCGACAGTTTAACCGCATCATATTGATTACAGGCCAGCAGCAGCATCAGCCAGTCCTGTCGTCAACACGGAAGCCACAATGCAAAAAGTTTCTGTGGCACCAGACCTGATGCCAACATCCACCGTGGGGAGTGTAGTTCCAATTCCGATTTCAAAGAAGCACGGTAAGAGAACGTAAACATGTAAATTACCTGGCAGAATCTGCAAAATAGAGGTTTTGCTTGATCTTAGTATTCAACTAAAGAAAAAACGCGTCTCACTTGTCATTTCTCAACATCGTCGTCAGGTTATAAAACATTGTTAATAGAAAGAGCTCCTCCTTGCTTGTTTTTCGTTCAAGATAACACATTTAAGTGTCTAAAATTGAGACATAAATCGTTTCAGCGTTATTTACTAGTGGAAAATTATCACGTTTTTCTTTCTCAATTTATTACGTTTTGTTTCTGGGGGGTGAAATTTATATTCTCGAAAGAAAATGAACGCTGAGCCGGGGCATTTCGGGCATCCGGAAACGAAATTGTTTCATTCTCCCCACTACATTTCTTGGTTTTATACAATCAATTCTCATTCGAATATTTTCGAAATTCCTCTCCAGTTTTTTTTCTAGTTATCGACATTATTATTCTCTAGCCGTTCACGAAACGTTCCAGTTGGACATTTTTTAAAACATCATTTTGCTGCTGATGATCAGCCACAGAGCGGTTTTGAGCTCGGTAGACTCTGTATTTGCTATTTACTAATTCAAAAATTGCTTATTATGACAATTACTAACTGCCTATAATGAATTTAGTTCTAAAGTAATTCATTCACAAAAACATGGTAGAAATAATATGATACTCCTAGATGTTGTCCTTCCATTACACTTGAAATTATTATTATTAACGTCAGTCGAGACGTCCGTCAGTTGAATGAGTTGCCGTACTTTGTTTTCAAATTTTTGAAAATAAAAAGTGACACCGCTGCCCGTCTCATGTTCGAAACTGTATTGAATTGGTGTGGAGAGCGGAGGAGCGACCTGCAGGCTGCAGGTGTCCTTTTAAAATGTCCTAAACGTTTATGTTTCCGCCCATAAAGTAGGTTAAGCATATTGATTCCGGAAATAAAAGGAACTCGATAACCAGAATGGATGGGAATATAAATCACTGGATCTGTGATTTTACGTTATACTGGATAGGTTCCTACATTTTCAAATTTACGACATTATTTCAAGCATTTGATTTAACGATATAATATTTTTTATGGTTCATTTTTTAATGGTTGACAAGACTGACAAGCTATTATTTAACCGAAATACATTAGGGCGAGATGGTGGAGTTGTCGAACAATACACTCTCTTTCCCGTAGAGAAGAGAGAAAATTGGGTTGTGGAAGTTTTTCCTCTCGAGCTATGATGAGTTTATCCAAGTGTAGGAACATAAATAATCACGTTCAAAACGACCAAAATGTTGTATCTTTTTACTGAAAATACTAGAAGTACCTAATTTTCAATACATGTTTCAACGAAATACTTAACTGATAAGTAGAGGAAAAAAGGAACACTGATCAGTGATCAAGTATACAATGGAACGGAAGGCTTTCTGAACGCAGTACAGCAAAACCAGATCTTAGGAATCAAAAATCAGTAGATTATGAAGGATTGGTTTGATGAGAAGTGTAAAAAAGCAGTGGAAGAAAAATGTGAGGAGACAAGAAGAAAATTGCTCTAGGAAGCAACTGATAATGGACTGATGGTATGACAACGACCAAGAAAAGAGAGATGAACAAAAAATTGTTGAGAAGGAAATGGAAGTAAAATGAAAAAGACCTAATGCTCCAGTGACCCGTAGGGAACGGTTCGGCCACGTTGATGGCGATGCGTTCAAAGGTCTCCCCCGCGCTATACTTCTGCAATGGTCCTCGGCTACGAATTCTTGGCCCTTTGCTAGCAGCACAGACCTAGCGTTGTCGACATCGGGCTTTCACGTCGTCTCCGCAGTTGACCCAGTAGGATGTTTTGCGTACCTTCACCAACGTTTTGCCGACTCCAAGATCTTCCCCCGGGTAGCGCCTTTGTGCACATCTCTCAAGACCTGCTTCACTTGTTCCTTGGGAACCAATAAATGCGCGATGGGATAAAACCCTTCCTGTATCCCACCCGGGCTTTCCTCATACTTTTTTCAACAGCTCGTTCTCCACCTTCAAGAAGTTCCATTTACCCCAGAAAGCTTTGAACTCCTGTCCTTTCAGCCAACAAGTTATTTGCAGAATCTTCTACATGCTGCCTTTTCACTGCCAGCTGTGGTTCAGTTCTATGGAATTGTCCCCTGACCTGTACTGGACTCCGCTGGTCCATCTTCTTGCCGTGCTTGCAGTCGCCTCTACATGGCCTTCGAAAAAGAGCATCCTGCAAATCCATGACTTTACCCGGGCGATGTTGGATTTTGAAGTCGTACTGCCGCGCAGTTTCTCTGCGAGTATTGTTCTTTCCAGTTGTCCCGCTGAACTTTTCACTTGGAGCAATGACATCCAAAAAGTATCTATGATCTGTTCTCAGCAAAATGTTTCGGCCGTACCAGTATCCCATGGTGAAAATAATGGATGGCTTTGTTTATTCCTGACAGTTCTCGACCCGTGAGGCAATAGTTTCTTTCTGGTTTGAACAAAAACTTGCTGTAGTACTCAACTACCCGAAAAAGTATCCCTGCGGCCGATATGCCAATACAGGACTCGAACACAACGGTGTTTTTAGTGTCCTCAAGCCATCTTCACATTCCTAGAACCACAAAAGTGGAATCCCTTGCTTTTCTCAATCCTTTTCCACTTGAAGCGTCTTGGACTCGTATCCTTGACATGCTCCTTCTTTCAAATTGGGTGTTTATGGGTGCATCGAGTGTTTATGGGCTCATTGGCGCCGACATGCTTCTTGTTTCCGGCATTCACGAATCAATTCTGAAATTTTTTGAACTCCCTGTAGTCGCAGGCCGAATTATTACTCTCAGTTATGCCGCTTCTGACACTACGGTGTTACAAGTTTCCGTTAGGTACTTCAGTAAATGAGGAACATACTAGTTGAAATTCGTACCTGTACTACTAAATGACAAGTGATATAAATCGCCACACTTAGATGTCGCTCCACTTGGCTTCGCTGGTGCTCTCACTGTCGCTTCAAGTTCAACTCTGCTCTCCGATGCTGAGCCGCTCCTTCATATACCAACTTCTGCAATCCAGAATACTTCGGACCTCTTCCGAAAAAGCCTCGAGGTTCTTAATGCTTCCTTCATCATTCCGCCATTCATTGCTGCACCTGTATTCGTGAGAAGCTCCAGAAAAGTCGATTACTGACTTTGCGAATATTCCGACAATATATCGGTGCACGGCTCCTCCACTAATTGTTCAGGTGTGTGTCTTACTCGCGCATCGCTATCTCCAGCCATATTGCGTTCAACCCTAGTGTTATTCTAGTTTGATCGGAGTCTCGCCAGGCGTCGCTCTTGGTAAGGAGAAATTCGGGATATCATAGCTCACTAGAATCACATCAGGGTTGAACGTACCACCATTTAGCAATTTCTGGTTCGTGAAACAGAAAATCTTGAGAAAAGATAAGGCTAGACTTATTTAGCCCTCAGTTTCGACTGCCGCTGTTACTGATGGATAGGTACCTACTACCTACCTACGCCTCACAAGATGCTTGAAAAAATACAACATCACTTCCATACTCAAAACTTACCGTTCTGGGAGACTAGCGAAAAACAGTGACACTCTTGAAGAAGAAAACAACTACTGGTTTATCTATTTCAACCAACTTATTGATTTTTGTAACGCAACTTATTAGGCCCTAATTTGATAAAGGCCTCTAGACAAGAGGGCTGAGACATTAGCCCGATAGTAGAACAGCATTTTTATGCGTCTGCATCCCCGCCTAGAATCTACTATTAACTTGACCCGGCGCCAGCGCTACACGTGTGACATTGTCTAACACCAGTAGATTTTAAACAGTGCATGGAGAATCACACATGAACAGTGATGTAAAATACCCGGGTTTTTATATTTAAGGGTAAATACCCAGGGTAAATACCTATTTACCCAAAACCGGGTATCTAATAGGGTATCTATTTCCATTAATTGTGAATAACAATTGGAGAAACAACAACAAACAATAATGATTTTTGCTCACAGCAGCAAAATAAATGATAAGTCCTTTGAAGGTTATGTTTATAAAAGCCTTGGAACTTGGAAAAAGAACGAATTCAACCTTCAACCGTCAACACTGTCAACCGAGCTGCCAACAGTGTCAACTTCTCTGTCAAACTGGGTAGGGTGGGTTGCCCTCTGGGTGAATATCGCTCGGGAAAATACCGGGTAAATACCCGATTTATATTTACCTACCTACCCGGTAAATACTCGACTCACATCACTGCACATGAACATACAAAGATGACGTAACATAAAAAAGACACTTGCCTTGGGTTGCACTAACGTTCAATTTATACCGGGTGATCATTTGAAAACTATCCACCTGCAATAACTCCTGATTCCTGGTGAATATTTTTTTGATCAAAAACAGGTCGATTTTTAAATCGAGGGGGACATCCAAAACATACATTGACAAATTTCTATATTCACCCCCCTCGCCCCCACTCACCCCAACCTTGAAATTTCAAATGACATTACCTACCTTGCAATACATCAAATTGATGGAAATTAAATTTTCTTTCTGAAAAAATATTTTCAAAATTTTCAACCCCACCCCCTTTTCTCTAAAAATTCTCTGACTGTCCCATTTTATATTCTGGACCCCTCATTTTTTTCTCAATTCAGTTGGCGTCATCCTAGATAACATCAAAGCAGAAAATTTTCGGTGGAAAAAGTGCTACCTAAATTCACCCCTTTGCTCTCCCCCACCTTAACTCCCAAATTTAACAAAACACCACCTACTTTGTGATACATCAAATTGAAGGGAATTGAACTCTCTTTCCGAAAAGAATTTTTTTGAAATTTTCTACCCCTCTCCCAATAAATTGGCCATTTGGAGTATTCTAGGGGCGCAATTGGGCGCTTTAAAAATTGTGAAAAAAATCTTTTTCATGGAGAGAATTCAATTTCCTTCAATTTGATGTATCACAAAGTGGGTATTGACATTTTAAATTTTTGAGGTCAGGTGGGGGGAGCGAAGGGGTAAATTTGGGTGGCACTTTTATTATAGAAATATTTCTTTCTCGATGCTGTGCAGGATGACGTTTACTGTATTGAAGGGAAATGGAGGTCAAGAATATTAACTTGGACACTCAGAGAATTTTAGGAAGAACAGGGGGTGGGGTTGGAAAATTTCAAAATATTTTTTTTAGAAAGAAAATACAATTCTCTTCAATTTGATGTATCGCAAGGTAGGTGGTGTTATTTGAAATTTCAAAGTTGGGGTGAGTGGGGGCGAGGGGGCTTAAGATATAAATTCTCCAATGTATGTTTTAGATGTCCCCCTCGATATAAAAATCGACCTGCTTTTGCTCAAAGACATTTGCACTAGGAATCGGGAGATATTGCAGGTGGATAGTTTCCAAATGATCACCCGGTATAATACGAGATTAGTGAAATTTCTTTTGGTCAGTACTCGTTAGTGAATAATATAAATTCTGGTTTCACAAAAGAGCATGATCCAATGATTGATTAGCTAAAGATTTTATGCATTTCCCATGGTCAGCCTACTAGGATTGGTCAAATTGAAATCCATTTAATCTCGTATCAACGTGATTTGCGTATTATTTTTTTGGTGCAACCCAGGGTTAAGGTGTGAATATTATCTATCTAGTTATGAATAATAATTATTGTCATCGTGATTAACCGTGCTTTGTCACCGCGTCACTATTTATACAACCCTATACCAAAGAAAAATACCCAGTACCTAAAATATCAGATATTGCTCACATTTAACATTCGAGAAAAAAAGTTGAAGCTCAGCAGCCGCTCATTTTGACCGTGATCCGTGCACCGCCAACGCCGGGTTAAGGAAAATCATGCAGTTCCCAATAATTGTGTTAATATCTTCCTATACCTTATTGCAGCAGGTTTTGCAAAACCAATTCCAAAGTTGATTTTTTCCACTAGTTCTCTGTAGGTATGTTTTTTTGTTCAATTGCAGACTGTGGAGTTCCCAAGATGTACACCCAACCCCAGTCAAAGATAGTAGGGGGAAAGAACGCGCCTTTTGGACGTTGGCCCTGGCAGGTGAGATAAGAAATTACTGATGTTTCGTAAGCTTCTTTTCCGTCTTTCTCACCCCATTACGTTCTATACTGAGCAGCATTTATCTAGCTTTAACGTTGTAACACTTTGCACTTTTTAGCTTATTCTTATTTTCATCAGGCAGATGAGGGAGCTTTCGGTACGTGTGCGAGAGACGTCACGGAGCTTTTAAATTTGTTTTTGTTGTATGTAGATAAGTGCATGAGACTGCAGACAGCAAAATGTGATTTATGTTGATGTGATTTGTCCTCGTCGCTTCGTCGCCTCTCGAATTTTTGCCCATCTAGCCATGCACGCTTCAAAAATAATGTTCTTTTCTTATTTTTCCCCATCCCGCAGGTTTCAGTGAGGCGAACTTCGTTTTTCGGCTTTTCCAGCACCCATCGATGTGGCGGCGCTGTCCTGAACGAAAATTGGATTGCCACGGCCGGGCACTGCGTGGATGAGTAAGTTTTTTGCCTACATCTACTGACTGAATTGTGAATTCGGCACAATCACAATATAATTAGGTAGCCATGATTTTGTGAGCACCTGCGCACATATTCTTACACATTTTACACAACAACATGTGTGTATGTATAGTGTAAAATGATACAAGCGGTAAGTCAGCGTACAAAAAGTTTTACAGTAGTCACAGTCGCCTTGCCACCCTGTTTCTAAAAGCTGAAGAGACATAATAGCATAGGGGCATAAGCCCTTATATCCTTTCTCAATCCAAAATTTTGATCGGGTCAGGATTTTGGGAGAGAGGGATATCTCGCCTGTATCCGCTTCTGGTTGACGAAATCTTTTGGGAGTGGCGGCATGTCATCCCGCATATTCAGTGTCAATGAAAAAGTAGCAAACGCTGCTCGATATGATTGTTTGGTATTAAAAAGACAGTAAATTGTAATTGATTTATCCCCATTCTTCTCGAACTTAGCCCAATCAAAACTTTGCATTGAAAAATGATATCAATTACCTATAAAAAAAATTGAAATCAATACCCACACATCGTATTCCATGAATAATCTAACCTAATTCAAGGTGCATTATGAAGAATGACAGCCCCAACTCGGCTTATGGTTGACGTATCGCCTCGGCGATAGCAGCATTGATAACATTTGCGTAATCAATTCAGGCTGAAATGTGTTTTTTCAAGGTTCAAAGCGAGTGCTTGCGGATGAAAAAGTGGAAAATCTATATTTCATGAGCCCTCTTAATATTGACAGAGTTTGATTTCTATGCAAAAAGTGAGCTCCATGAGATCCAAAGATGGCCGAAGTTATATTCTTCATTTTCTTAGATGGTCAATGAGACCCCAGTTTCAAGGAATCTCCCAATTTGAATAAATTCGTCATACCTCGACTTCTAGCAAACGCAGCGCCTCTACAATGACGGCATCGTAATTTGCTAAGTCAGCCTAATAAAAATTGCGACAAAACTTGATTGAGTGCTAATCGTAAATGTTAACAATCAATAATATTAATAGTGATTTCCTCATATTTTTCCACAGTTTCAAACCAAATGCTACAAAAGCTACAAATAGAAATAAGTTTGCCGACCTCGATTATGTCAGAAATGATACTCCACACATCCCCTTTAACGATCAAAGTCATTGAGTTTTTGTTAATTCTGTTTTAGAAAAAAAAGCCTAACCTAACCACTTCTTGCTCAAATAAAACTAAGAACAAGTTATCTTCATATAATAATTATTGCCGACGCAACAACTTCTGCTAGAACGATTGCCGCTTTTCTTTAAGCAACAAATAGGCAGTGATCTAAGGGCTCGATATCATAGTCTGAAGGCATAGGGTCAAAAAAGGCTTGACCGTGTGCAGCTTCGTGAAGATATATAGGGATATGTCCTAATCGATTCCTGGGCGATCAAGGACCATGAAAAATTATGGTGGAATATTGACATCTGCTGCTGGCAAATATGGTGGAGGCGCCAAAATGGGCTTCATCTGATGATAAGAAACTGGCTGTAGCTCGTTTGTTTTTAACGGATTCCAACATCTGGAAAACCATTTTGTAGACAAGAAAATTCTCTCCTTATTTCATGGCTAAATTAACAAACGTCATTTCGGGAAACTGTCAAAATTGTCTTCATAAGATATGCTAAATTCCGGCCTTTTTTCAAGGTCATCTGATATTTTTGAAACTTGGCAGTATTATAGATCTTGAGGTGCCCTTTCCGAATTTCCACTTTTCCACTTCGTATATTTGCCGTTTTGGCCGCCATATTGGAAAGATGGCGCCTAAAAAACAGTTTTTTGTCAATATCTTCATTTCAGTTAATGTGAGGTGGAAGCGTTTGTATGCGAATGGAAGCTTATTCAATTCTCTACAATTTGACATCTTACTCGTGTACGTGCTATTTCCGGTTCTTGGGTTATGGCTTCTAGAGCTCCCTGAAGCATCAACTTTTGTCATCCAATCAGCATGTCAAGTTGAGCTTAGCTTCACGTGGCAGTCAAATTAACTATAAATAATGATAAATTGTCAACCACAGACCATTGATATCCAGAAAATCAATCATGGTAACGGTTACTATGCAACTACAGGGTGAACTCTAAGGGAAAATTGACTTTGAGAAGGTGTAGCTTGAGAACCGTAAGTCGCACATGAATGATTCAGATGTCAAATTATAGAGAATTTGATAGACCTCCACTTTTTATATGAATTCCAAAGTTTTATGACCAATTTCCAGAAAAAAATCGAAAATATGTTTTTTTGGCGCCATTTTTTAAAAATTATGGCCAGAACAGCAAAGATACGAAGTGGAAGAGTGGATATTCTGAATGATGACCCCAAATTTCATCATAATAATGAGTTTAGAATGTATCTGATATCCTTCAAATGCTATATTACCTTTATTTTTTTCTAAAGTCAGTTTGCTTTCACAATTCACCCTGTAATTACACGAATAACATCATCATGATCGATTTTCTAAATTTTCATTATCTATGGTTAATGGCCAAGAGCTATTGATGGGTTATTTGCCTACTTCATGACGGTGGTATAAATTTAACATGCTGATTGAATGCCGAAAGTTGATGATTCCGGAAGTTCTGAAAGCTCTAACCCAAGAACCGTGAATCGCACATAAATGACTGATATGTTAAATTGTAGAGATTGGAATGGGCTTTCCTCCGCATACACACATTCCAATCTTGAATCAGTTGAATTCAAGATATTGACAAAAAACTGTTTTTTGGGCGCAATCTTTTCAATATAGTGTCCAAAACGGCAAAGATACGAAGTGGAAAAGTAGAAATTCGGAGAGAGCACTTCAAGATCTATGATACTGCCAGGTTTCAAAAATATCGGATAACCTTAAAAAAAGGGCGGAATTTAGCATGTCTTATAAATACAGTTTTGACAGTTTCACGAAATGACGTTTGTAAATTCAGGTATGAAATAAGAAGAGAATTTTTTTGTCCACAAAATGACGTCGTTCCAGATGTTGAAATCCGTTGTAAAACAAACGAACTACAGCCAGTTTCTTATTACCAGATGAAGCCCATTTTGGCGCCTCCACCATATTTGCCTGCAGTAGATACGAATATTCCACCATAATTTTTCATGGTCCTTGATCCCCCAGGAATCGACTAAGACATAACTCTATATATCTTCACGAAGCTGCACACGGCACGACCTATGCCCCCATACTATCAAGCTGCAGATGCAGGCGCAAAGTTTGGGACGGCGTAACTCGCCTAATACAGCGGTCTGATTGGTTGGTATTCGCCATTGTTATGGTAACCGCACTTACGGCGGTCTCAGCTCCAACTTGGTATCGAGCCGTAAGGCGCTTATAATTACCTAGAAAAAATCAATCAATCAGGAGTGAAATTTGGTGAGGTAAACTGACTGACATTTGACTGAAAATCACTCTGCTAGGTCTGGTTATACCTGTAGTAAGATCAGACACGTAATAGATGTGATTTTCAGTCACTTTATCAAATAGTCAAGTGAAGTAGTGTTAAACTACTTGAGCAGCTTGAGCAAGCTACAAGCAGCTTGAAAATCAAGTCAAGTGGTAAAACCCGAGTTATTTATGATTTTGAAGGTGATTTAATGATTCGGTGCCATCTTGGCCGCCATATTGACTTTCCCACAAGTTAGCCGATTTTGAGGGCGATTTCAATAGAACTTGAAAACCGAGTTGAAAACTAATTTCTGTCTCGTTGAATAAAACTTTCTTGATTGTCAAATATAAGCAGTGTCGGACTGGCCCACCGGGAAACCAGGCAAATGCCCGGTAGGCCAGGCCCCAGTTTGGAGGCCAAATTATCCACACTTAAACAAAAATAGCACAAATTTGATGTTTTTACCGAAAAACAGTTGGACAGTTGAAAAAACTTCCAACCAAACAGATGGAAGTATTGCCATATCTGTCATCTGTCAAATAATAAAAAATGTCAAAGTTCAAAACTTTAGGTACCATTTAATTATTCAAAATCTATCCTATGGATTGGAACCAAATTTGACAGGAAGCAACAGAACAAAATAGTCGGATCAAGTCTGCAGTTGCAGTTTTCCACCATTTTCCAGTCGGGCGTTATGACTTTTCAAAATTTCTCCTAGCCGTTGCCACCCAAGAGAGCCTCTCGCCCGTGTTTTCACCAGGACACTCACTTTTGATGCAGGACTCCACTCAAAAATTCATTCCGGCTCGGGAATCGACTTGTTTCAAAAAATTCCGACTGATATTGGAAGTAAATTGGATTGGGCGTCGTGCAGACTCATTTTTGAAATCGAGACGGCTCCGGTTTTCTGACAGTAATTTTTTCAAAATGAAATTTGCTCATTCCGTGAATTTGAAAAAACTGCAGTGCAAACTTCGACATGCGGTGAGTCCCACGAAATATTCATTTTAGGTGCAGACATGTCGGAAATGGAAGGTGGAGAAAAGATGGAAATAATTTTTGGAGGTGAAACTTTTGAAATCGGACCCACGGTTTCCGAGTTTTCCGTGTGGAAAAACTGCAAATTTTCCAACTTTTTATCCCGCGAACAGATTTTCATAATTTTTTTTTTAACAAGAGATAACTGGTTGTTGAACATTTTCAACAATTTTTTTCCAATTTCCTGAGAATTCTCCAGTTGAAACTTAAAACCGGCCTGGGTTTTCCTTGAAAGCTTTCCTGGGAAGCCTTCCAATTGACGATTTTCACTGTAAAATGATTTGGAATAAGATTTCAGGTTTTCCCGGAAAATTCAAATTTTCCTCACAAGATTTTCAGTTCCCTGCAAAAATCTTTCTCTCTAATTCCAACTTTCCACCGGAAGCGATGATCCGGACAAAAATTTCCATAGGTTTCTGGATACTAGTCGAGAAAGTTTTCGGGTGACAACCAATTTTCTTTGCTTATTATCAGCATTATTATTATTTGAAAAAATCGCTTGCGACGCCAACTGGGAGGCGAGCCCTTCAGGCCCCCCTTCGCTTTCGAGGCCACTTCCACTCTTTGCCCGGTAGGCCAAAATTTGCCAGTCCGACGCTGAATATAAGTTTATCACACCGGTGGTATTTATTGCGGAAAGTGCTGTTTGGTTTCCTTTGCCACAGTACGAGATGTCATAGTATTCGTTAGATATCCATAAGCTATATGGCAATAACGAAACTTCCATGCAAGCATCAAGTGTTTCATGGTGGTTTCATCTTTTATCTTTGTGGTTTTACGAGTAAAAGAAAAGAATGTTTGGAATAGTGTGGAAATGCGATATGCGTTTTCCGACGTATCTGCACGCGGCGTTTCCATCAGAGAAATGATCCTGAGTGATTTTTGGGGGAACCTTTGTAATTTACCAAAGCACCAGTCATATATTCAGCTGGATTTCTTAGCAGGGAATCGTGGAAATGTCTGATGTAATTTCCTATATTGTTCGTTTTATTACGGCTGGCAATCTGGCATTCGAGAATTTCCGTGATTTAGAATGTCTTCCATCAATTCTGGAAGTTATTTTTCTATTGTGGGAGACGTTTCAAAATTTGGTGCTTCAGGATGTACTACACGGTGGTTCAGCTTGAATCTTGAATATATGGAGAAGTCCCAACCCCAGACTTTACCAGAAGTTTACTCTTATGACGAATGTCGCAAAGTACAAGTTACGAGTGAGTTTCAAATGGCATTACATCAGACACAGGTGGAGTTCAGTTTGGCGGATCAAAAGTTGCGGCAGATTATCACGATCAAGGATAATATGATTTTACCACCACAAGAATTTCAGCTCAGTTTTTAATAATAGTGAATACTTTTTTCCGTCCAGGAAACGACTTTGACGTCGTCAGTTCCTTCTTTGATATCATCATTTTGCGGCTCTGCGTCATCTGAGCACAGGACAAAACAGCACGTATAAAATAATGCATTCAAAACAGGGCAAACCAAACGGCGTGAGACAAAACCCAGACCCACTAGCTCTACATCATCAAGTTGGGTAATCATAATCAAGGGGATGTTCCCACACAAAAGCCCGTTGATTTCATTCATGTACCTTATGACGTAAATTTTGGCCTTTTTTCGGAAATAGACAAGCTTATACTAGCCTGAAGGCCCCGGTCTGACATGTAAGACAAAGAAATTTTATAATAACCTTATAAACGCACATCAGACCTTTAGGGTTAAAATCATGTACAGGTGTTCACGATTAAGTTCACCCCCCTCTGGGAGATTCCCCTTTGAGATATTTTGAAAAACTGAAAACTTCTTCCCAATGATTTTGCCCAGAGATATTAAATCGATCGTCTGAAAGTTTCTAATTGGTACCGTATACAGGGTGTGCCATGTCACTTTTTTATTTCAAATGCAACACCATGCACCATGCATTTTATTAAGTCATTTGATGAAGCCTTTCTTTCTGATTACAAAGATATATAACACTTATGATTTATTTTGACAAGGAAGCTGTCGAAAAAATAATAAAATAAGTAGTTAGTTAAATATGTATTTAAATTAAAAATTAAAAATTACGCGACATCCTGTATTACTTGTATAAGGAACGAATTAGACCATTTATCTATGTAGAGTTGAATTCTGCAGACAAAATGCTGCGAGAATGACTTTTTTGTTTAAGTGAACTGTAGAAACCAAAGCCCTCTTACCGCGAAACAAAATTATTTATTTGACTACCTATTTTATTATTTTTCCGACAGCTCACTTGTTAAAATAAATCATAAGTGTAATATATACTTGTAATCAGGAAAAACGCTCCACCAAATAACTGAATAAAATATAGGGTGTTGTATTTAAAATTGAAAGTTACATAATTATCATACCCTGTATAACGGTACCAATTAGAAGCTTTTAGAGGATCGATTTAGGGTCCCTGGAAAAAGTCGTGGCGAAAAAGTTTTCAGTTCTTGAAAATATTTTAAAGGGGAATCTCCTAGAGGAGGGTGAGTTTTATCGTGAACACCCTGTACTTTATGACGTAAGCTTTGAGGCACCAGCTCTCTGTCCTTTCTATGTCATAGTTATTTTAGAGGAACGAGTTTCCAGCCACATCCCGATGAAAATTAAAACAAGTGGGTATGCCTTCACGTGCGTGAGTCTCAGTAGCGCATTTTCTTAAAACGGCATATTGTGAATGTTAAGAAATGCGGTGTAAGGAGAAAAACCATTCTTGCCCACTCTCTTCAATCGAAACTCTTTGTGATATTTTCTGATCGGAATGGGGTACTTGCCAATGAAATAGATTAGAACAAAAGCTCTTTCAAGCATCAATATTTCTTGTTTAGGGGCGGGAGCTGGGGGCGGCGACTTATCAATAGTAGCCTATTATTCTTTCCCATTCCTAGTCGGCTATCCATATAACGAAACAATTAGATCGTTAGGTATGTCTTCGGGTTTATGTTTTCCATTTACCTATCTCTTACTTTTAGGGCGGCGTGTGGGGCGGCAGCAGTCGGCAAAGTAACTGTTGCACAGTATGAGTTGAGAGTTTCTGAATGATTAAGGAAATATGAGACAATCAGTGAAAATTGTGAAAGTTCCGTTTTTCTTTTTTTTTGGGAGGGGGGGGGGGGAAGCTGGAGGCGGCGCCATCAAAAGTAGCCTATAATTTCCCATTTTTATTCAGTTATCCATATAGCAAAAGACTTGGATCGCTATGTCTTCGGATTTATGTTTTTCATTTATATCTTACTTTGGGGGGCGGCGTGTGGGAGCCAGCGTTCGGCTAAGCAAATGTTGCACAGTTTGAGTTAGCAGTTTATAAATGTTTGAGGAAACATCTCAATCAGTAACAATTGTGAAAGTTGCACTTTTCGTTGTTTGGGGGCAGAATCTGCGGGCGGCGACCAATCAAAAGTAGCTTATCCTTTTCCATTTTTATTCAGCTATTCATATAGGTAGCGAAAGAATTAGATCTCTTTGCTTTCGGGTTTATGTTTTACATTTTAGAGTGATTGGGGGCGGTTTTTAGCAATTTTTCCATGTCGGTGGCGCATATTGAGGATGGAATGTTTCTGGGCTCACGTTTATAAGTGGCAACTATGTATTATCCATAAAATGAGAACACCAGGGCATTAGGTTGGGAGAAATTGCAATATCATGTTATTTCAAGTTGATCGGGGGCGGTTTTCTCTATGTTGGCGGCGCAATATAGACATTCAATATAGCCTAGCCCAGCTCTGGTAGTGGCATCTATGTAACAGCGAAAAAATCAGAAAGCTAGGGCGTCTAGTTTGCGAGGAGTTCTAGGAACGGACGGACGGACAAAGTGGCTGCAATAGCGATTTTCATCAAGATGGAAAATGCGCTAGAAAGGTTTCCTCTACTTCCATTTGAATGTCCGCATCCTTTTCACCGCTTACTTAACGGTTTAGTAATTCAGTTATAGGGGAATTTTCGAGTAATTAAATAACATAATTTGTTTCGTTCGGCTGCCCGGCTGGCGGGCAAATCGAGTTAAGAAACTGCAATAAAAGAAGTTTGGTTCTCCGCTGTGTTCTGCTGTTCTTTTCGAAATAATTAAGAAAATTTATTTATAACATAATCTGTCAGTAAACACGCAGTTAGCTGGCACACAGTTTCTTTTTGTATATCCATTTGGTCCACTGACGGTGGATGTGTCCCCTTGTTTAATTAAAACTCCTGCTTTTAGCGAAACTGAAATTAAGTTTACAGCTGGAACAAAGTTAGGGGACAAATTAACTTAACATTCACTTATACGATAGAGCCATTTTAAAAGTGCTGGTGCTCGCTGAATGAAACGGTGGAAACGGTAAGGCTTCTTGTCCTTGGAATTGGATGCTTTATTTTTAAACGTTTTGTTATTTTCAATGAACAGTGAATTTTACTACATCGCTCTATAGTCGGAGTTCAAAATAGATGAGAGTGACTCGGATTAGTTATCAGACATTGGAGTATTGATTATTTAAAAAAAAAATATCATTTTCAAACATTTCAAGAGTTTTTGAAACTGAAAGTGAAATTATTTATTAACGGATTCACATTTAGGTAGAAGGTCAAAATTATAGAGAGAACATTTTAAACAAGGCAGGAATTTTGAGAAAAAACTTCATCCGCCCAGTTGAAAATAATGGACGACGCATGTCGTGGGTGAGATATCCAGTTAGAGCATACCAAATTGCATCAATTTTCAAACTGCGTCGAAATTGTCATCTTTTGAGACACCGTGAGAACATGAATGCATCAGTCAAAAAAAAATCGTATCTCCATTTTAGACATCCAATTCGAGAAATCTAAAACCGAGCATCTCGAAATATTGGGGCATCAATTTTTTTTTTCATGATTGAAATTTAGAAAAATATATTACAAAAACGGCACACGTTAAACTTGAGTGGTTTTGCATCGCTTTACATACCACCATTGAAAAAAATGTAATGAAGAAATGTGAAGAGACTGAAGTTTCGCACTAGCAGGATAGCTTGTTGAAGGAGAAAGCCAACGAATGATGTTATTCAAATTGGATTAAAATATCATTAAAAAGGCTAAAATTTTCGATACTGTCATTATCTACTGTCGCTTTCCTTTGTGAGCAGTTTATTATGCACAAGATTTGACACTGATGTATTCTTTTGCAGTTTGCTCACATCCCAGATCCGAATCCGAGTGGGAGAATACGATTTTTCAAGTGTTCAAGAAGAGTTACCCTACGTGGAGAGAGCCGTGTCGAGGAAGGTCGTGCATCCCAAGTACAATTTTTTCACGTACGAGTACGACCTGGCGCTGGTGCAGCTTGACAAACCGCTGGAATTTGCTCCGCACATCTCTCCCATTTGTCTACCAGCTTCGGATGATCTCCTTATTGGGGAGAACGCCACAGTGACAGGGTGGGGACGTCTTAGCGAAGGAGGCACCCTCCCATCCGTTCTGCAAGAGGTGGGTATTGTGGAGCAGTGTTGGCGGCGGCACGTGGAATTCGCGTCTACGTAATCCCATTAGTGGGATTGATTGATTCTGGTTTCAATAAGAATTCGTTCATCGGCGTTGACTACTCGCGGAGAGAGTGCACAAGACAGGTTTTGTGTCTGGATGAGAGCTTCTAAAATGTACAAACATTAAATTTTGTTGAATAATTACATTGTCCGTCTTTCGGCGTCATTTTTTGTATAAGTTTGTACTCTTAGTGTGAATCGTTCTACGCAACATTTTCATATTATAGAGATTCTAAAAGGTGTAGAGCGAGTAAGTTCAATTGAATCCTGGAAAGCTTTTGGAATAGGTTTTCATTAGTGACCCACGTGAATGTGAATAAATGTATTAGAACTAAGGGTTTCGAAGCTAAATGAACTCTGTGGAGCGGATCCATTAATATGCGAGTTTGAACGAAACTTTGTTACCCGTCTAGTTACCACTTCTGTTATCAGTGGTGCCAGTGCAACAGTTCATCAACGCAACTGACCTTCCTTCAAACCTAGTTACCTTTTGTCAAATGTATCCAATTGTCAGAAAGTTATTTGCATGAATCGTTGTATACAGGGTGTCGTAAAATAGCAGAAAATAAATGCTGTGCAGTTTAGAGCTCAGTTTAGAGAAATAAATTAAATTTGAAAAATGTTAAAAAACATACATAGTTTTAATATTATTGAAAATTTATTTGGAGGCAAAGTCTTGGACTTCATCACCAGGAGAACTGTACAGGTTGCTTGGAGTTCAAGTGTTCAAACTTTGTTAATCGATGAAACTGATCCCCAAAAATATATTTCAGAAACGAAAACTACAGCCCTTAAGAAAATAGTTTTCCATCATAACTAATATTGATAATAATTTATTGACTTCACCTGTGCATTCAGGTATTTAATATCAAGAAAAACTATAGAACGAGAATAAATAATACAAAAAATATGAAATCGCTCCACTGATTTCGCTCAACCTAAGAAAAACATTTCCGAAATAATCTGCTATGCTCTAGAGAACCTAAGTTGAACTGAGATTTCTACAGACACAGCCAGTTCATTTAAAAAAAACACCTTTTATAAATGGAGTATTGGAAGGGCTTTGTTCTTGTATGAGCTCACTCCTATAATACTTCTCAAAAATTCTTCAGAATAAATTTGCCAAAGTGAAGCAAGCTACTACCTCACCCCGTGGGTCGCAGCCGCAGCTGGCGAATATCTTGCCAAAACCAATGTCAAGAGTGTGAAATGTCATCAGTTGCGCGTCTATGGAATGTTCACTCAACGGTGTTGATTATAGAATTATAGAAGAAAACGTGACAATAAAATGAATAGAACTAATCAGAATTAAATCAGATTACTAATTGGAAACTTGACGAAAATACGGCATAACCCTCGGCTATTTTGAGAGATCTGGCTTTGCAAATAAAAAATTCATTATTTCACGGTTTGTTGTCCAAAGATTAAAACTCGAGTCGTTGGAGAGAAAGTTTTAATATTGAATTTTACACGACTATTCTGGCGTTCGTTTACATTCACAATTATGGCGGAGTTTCGTCCCAAAAGGATTTAAAGTTTGTTTTCAACTGATGCTGCTTAAATTATTTTTGTCTTTCGCTTCCGGTCTTATTACCTCTCTCCTTTGACTGTAAAAGACTGACACAATAAATTAGGCATCCCCTTTGCTGTTTTGTTGTTGCATAAGCAAAATTATTACGTATTTAACCGAAAATTTGTGAAAACCCCCACCACCCAGAGTCCTGAAAATTACATGAAAACAAACAGGAAAACAACAGTTACACCGCGACAGGTACACATAATAAACTGCGATTAGTAAGCTAGTGTTAGGAGCGCCTTGACTAGATATAGTTCTATTATTTTCCCGGATGCCATGCAAAGTAGGTACCTACCTACCTCATAATAATGGAATGTTTGTAGCAAACTCCTTGAATAATTAATGAAAGTTCAGCCAACCCCGTTAGCACTGATTCGAGTAGAAGGTACCTGCTTTTATAGTTGTACCTACACTTGTACAGAAACTACCTAAATACTTACCTACCATGTAATTTTGATTCTCGAATTCATCATCAAATAAAATGGTGACAAACTGTCCACGGGATAAAAAACTGGAAAATTTGCTGTTTTCCCAGAGAGGAAAGCTTGAAAACCGTGAGTCCGACTTCAAAAGTTTTTCCTCCAAAAATTAATTCAATCTTATCTTCCCACTTTCATTGTCAGCACCTGAAATAAATCTTTCATGGAGCTCGTGCGGTGCGTGAAGTTTGCACTGCAGTTTTTTTTAAATTCACGGAATGTGCAAATTCCACTTTGAAAGAATTACCGTCGGAAAATTGGAGCCGTGTCGATTTTGAAAATGGGTCTAAACGACGCCAAATCCAATCTACTTTCGATATCAGTTAGAATTTTCCGAAAAAAGTCAATCCCCAAGCAGGAATGAATTTTTGAGTGGAGTCCTGCATCAAAGCGAGTCATAAAACACGGGCGACAGGCTCTCTCGGGGTGGCAACGGCTAGGAGTAATTTTGGAAATTCGTAACGCCCGACTGGAAAATGGTGCAAAACTGCAACTGCAGACTCAATTTGACTCTTTTGTTGTGTTGCTTCCTGCCAAATTTCGAACATATTTTGAATAATTAAATGGTAAATTTTTTATACTTTGACATTTTTCAATCATTTGACAGATGACAGGTAGGGCAATACTTCCAACTGTTCTAGATCCGGAAGTCGGACGGACAGACTTGACGGAAGTCAAGTTCCGTGAGATATAGCTTCTGACATTTGTCGATAGCGACACTTTTTGTTAAACAAATGACAGCCAAAAACTAATGGTCTCATTTCACAGAAAAACCATGTCCGTATACCAAATTTGAAGTCGATCGGGTCAACGGATCGGCAATTATCGTGGGAGATCACAGACAGACACACACACACAGACTGACACCATTCCGAAAATGGTCTCAATCGTCTTGAGGGACCTCAAAATGGATATATCCGATCAAATCTCAATTTTTTTTCTGCACGACTGCAATATCCCTTCCGTGTTGGTGGGAGGTCGAGAGTGTTGGTGGGAGGTCGAGAAAAGCTAAACTGCAGTGATAACTTCGACCTACGATGAGCCCTACGAAATATTTATTTCAGGTGCAGACTTGCTGCAAGTCGTAGTTGAAGGAAAGATTTTTACTTTTTATCCCGAAAATAGATTTTCACTTTTTTTTTTTCAAACCAGCATATAGACTAGGATCATTTTTGAAAAAGTGGCCTGGAAAGTGGTTCTAGAGGCAAGTCATGTTAAAGTTTGGCAACATATGTTTTAAGGGTAATTGGACCTCGCTAAATACGAAAACCATTGTTGCCAAGCCAAATTTTGCACCGGAAGCCCGCAATGGGGGGGTAAAGGGGGGGTAAGACCAAAAATCACCATTTTCCACCATTTTTGATACCGGGACTGAGACCTGTCATCAATGTGCGGTGAATTACATCGTATCTTGATTAACTAAGGTCTTATACTATCATCTTGACATGATTACTGTCAAAATTTCCATAGGGGGGCGACTGGTGGGGGGAATGTTGACTGTGAAGATGATTCTTCTTTTCTCTTGATTTTGAGTGAATATATACATGTTTGGTATCTTTTCCCATCAAGTTTCATATTCTCAGTTCAATTATGGTGTCAAAATTACAATAGGAGCAAGTTTGAACAAGTTTTAGATAATAAAACATGTTTTTTTGTCAATTTTTTTACCACTTTGAACGGTGTTATATATTGCAAATCGGCATTTTTTACTCAAAATTTTTGCGAAGTTCGTTAGTCTGGTGTATTTCACACAATACAGTCATGTAACTGATGTGCCTTTAACTTTTAAAATATGAAAAAAATATTTTTTTGTGAAAACTGTTTGGCGCTACTTTTCAACTTTTTTTTTGCTATTATTTTATTGTATGATGAAAAACTGTGGTCCTCCACCTCATAATTATGAACAAAACCTTAGCTGAGATATTCTCGAATGTACTTTTTTCCAAAAGAAGAGTTTTTCATATCAGAACCTGATGCCCAGTGAACAAGAGTCCTCTCAGAGAGGCCTGAGAAGTTCTATTGAGCTCGAGAAACGGTTACCTCTTCCAAACGGCTTTGATATGCCCTATCAAGATACAGAGAGGTTACCTTATTCCAACTTTTTTGTGATGTTCTCTTGAGCTCCAAAAATTTTACCCTCGATTTTACCACTTTTGCACTTCTTTGAGATGTTCTATTAAGCTTTAAAGAGGTTACTTTTTTCCAACTTCTCTATGATATTCTCTCAAGCTCCAAAGAAGGTTACCTTTTTAAAACTTATTCTGAATGTTTTATAAAGTTACAAAGCTCCAAAGGTAACCCTTGAGGTTACCTTTCTCCAACTCCTCTAAGAAGTTCTATTTCAGCTCAAAAAAAAAATTAATTTTCTTTGGTATGTTTGATTATGCTCTAAGGAAGGTTACCTTTTTTGGATTTCCGTGAGATGATCTATCAAACCTCCAAGAAAAGTTACCTTTTTCGAACGTCTTAGGCAGGTGTTCTCTACCATCAACCTCTAAAAAAGAACAACTCCTCAAAATTTACGTTCATGAGAATAGATGTACCTATATTCGAAAAAGCCGCATTCCTCTAATAATACCCAGAGAAGAGGTAGATGAAGAGATTTTGAAATCGAATGTAATAAATGTGAATGATAAAACCTATAATTGTATTATTCAACTTAAGGTTTAGGGTAATGTACGTATCTGCCTTCGGTTGCACCAAGTTCTCTTCAGTTTCATTAGCGTATTTTTTTTAATTCTATAAATTATGATATCTCAATGCAAATCGGAGTTTTTTTCGACAATTCTTGCGTAATTTGTCAGTCTGGTGTATTTTACACAATACATTCACATACTAAGTGTGTCTTCACTTTCTAAAATATGAAAAACTTGAGTTTTGATCATACATACACCATACAGCAAAAAATAAAGTTGAAAAGTAGGGCCAAACAATTTCCACAAAAATTTTTTTTTCTTCATATTTAAAAAAGTGGAGGCAAATCAATTGGATGCCTATATCATGGTAAATACATGAAACTAACGAACTACGCAAAAATTTTGAGGAAAAAAATGCCGATTTGCAGTAAAATAACACAGTGAAAGACGTAAAAAAATATCGACAAAAAACATGTTTCATCATGTGAGACTTGTTCAAACTCGCTTCTATTGCAATTTGAACACCATAGTTGAATAGAGAATATGAAATTTAGTCGGAAAAGATACCAAACATGTTTATATTTACTCAAAATCGAGAGAAATGAAGAATCATCTACACAGTCAACATTCCCCCCACCAGTCTTCCCCTTCTGGAAATTTTGACAATAATTATGTCAATATGGTAGTATAAGACCTCAGTGAATCAAGATATGATGTAATTCACTTCACGTTGATGACAAGTCGCAGTCCCGACATCAAAAATGGTGAAAAATAGTGATTTTTGGTCTTCCCTCCCCTTTACCCCCCTATTGCGGGCTTCCGGTGCAAAATTCGGCTTGGCAACAATGGTTTTCGTATTCAGCGGGGTCCAAATACCCTTAAAACGTATGTTGCCAAACTTTAACATGACTTGCCTCTAGCATTGCTTTTTATCCGAAAAGATCCTAGACTAATAGCAGGCGTAGTTAACTGCTTCTTGATCCTTTTCCAACAATTCCTTTTCCCATTTTTCCGAGAGTTTTCTAGTTGAAAATGCAGAACCTTATCAACTTATCGAAATCGGACTCAAGTGATGGAACTCAAATTGAGCCTTATCGATTTTTCGATTTCTATTTCGATTCAATGTTTTGTCCAATTGCAATAAAGATGCTTTTTTCGAAATGAGGGGAATGCTTTTTGCTTTTTGTGTCGAGATCATACTAGCTCTAGCCTGGCATCCTTCACCTCAGCTGACCCCCTCCTCGACCATCTCGCAGCACTCTATCTCCGCCTCGTCGGAATAACCTCCCGGAATAACTGCCACCCGGTTTCGTACCTCTCGACATATTGTCCCACCCGGCTTTCCCACCCGACAAGCCTCGCCTCCGGCCCCCCGGAGCGCGTCGTAGATCAGACAGCCTCAGCCTGGCTGCCTGGTATTGTGCTGTTTCTTGGCTTTCACCGCTCTTCATCGACCTTACCGACATGGTTGGCTCTATCATAGGAGCCCAGGCTCCCGTCAGCATTGGTCTCAGGATCATCGCAGTTACTTGAGTCCCTCCACCAACCACAAGGTCTTACAGCACTTAGGAGGGGGCTATGAAGATGCTGTACATTTGTTCCAATACTTTCAATCCTCCTCTTATATTCCAACTTTCTACCCGAAGGGATGTCTTGAACAAAAATTTCCATAGGCTCCTGGATACTAGCCGGGAAAATATTGTGGTGCCACAACAGATTTTCTTTATTTCGGTTATATAATTACTACTTTGTAGCACTGTTTTTGCCAAAAACAGGGTCACAAAATTCTACTTCGAACCACCAAAGAACTACTTTGAGGTTAGCTACTGTCACTGACTACCTTACCTTCTGGCAAAATACTGATCACACTGACGGCTGATAACGGCTGGTTGACTGACTGGGTTGGCATAGTTTGTAGGCATACTTATTATTACTTTGTGACTTTGTTCGAAGAAGTGCGCATGCGCCACACGTTAAAAATTAGGATGAAATCCACTATTGTCGTTGGTGTCGGTGCTCAGCCTTGCCATAAACGTAGTCACTGTGTCTGAGCTTGGAAAACCTCTCGACAGGTAAAAGTGGTTTCCACAGATTTCCGACGTTGTGCGGCCATTTCGGACCATGTTTATTTACGTGACGTGCGCTAGGGGTAGGTTGTAGCTCTTCGATATATCCAAACTTCTATATCATGAGTCAATAGCAAACTATGGCTTATTATGAGTAGTGAGTACGTCACATCACATTTTGGAATGAAAATGGAAATACATACAGGGTGGTCCATCCTAGCGTAATTATCCCAAGCGGTCTTACCCTTCAAGATAGAGAAAAAGATGTGGAAAAGAAGTTATATAGTTTGATGAGACCTATAACCTAAAATTATTTTCAGCTATACAGGTGTCCCATTTTGACGGGATCAACAAAACGTCAATTTTTTTTAATAGAACACCCTATATTTTCTTGCATTTTCGGATTCAGCTTTTCTAATTGTCTTATGCCTGTATTTTTGTTTTTGAATTGTGTGGCAGTGCTACCAACTAGAAATTGAAAACTGAAAAAAATCGCATTTCCACAGTAATCTTGAAAAAATCGTAGCGGCCTTGCTTTCCAAAACTAAGAGATGAAACTTGACATGGTGATAGTCAAGTCATAGACCAATATACCAGTGTCAAAAAATTGCGATTTCTTGATACAGGGCGTTCACAAAAAAATCAAACTCTATAATTTTCAATGTCTCATAACTCATTTTTTCAAATAGCATGCCCCTAATTTTATAACGTTATCTGATAGCTTTTTTTTTCCTCTTCCATTTTTACTAGGGGTACCCTACCCTTGAACTTCATTTTTTTCAAGATAATCGGAAATTTCCACAAAATTTGTGATTTTTTTATTTTTTTTTCACAAATTGAGTTGGCTGTGATGAATGACAGACAAGCCAAATAGTACGCAACTCTCAGTTAGTCAGTCTGAATATTGTCGAACAAAAAAAAAATGGCTTCAACGCAGAAAAAAACAAAGTGGGATCCTGGATATCTGGATTATTACCAGAATATCATATCAATCATTTTCTCTCGCGTAAAGTCATTTTTCTTTGTTCGACAATATTCAGACTGACTAACTGAGAGTTGCGTACTATTTGGCTTGTCTGTCATTCATCACGGCCAATTCAATTTGTGAAAAAAATTTAAAAAATCACAAATTTTGTGAAAATTTCCGATTATCTTGAAAAAAATGAATTTCAAGGGTAGGGTACCCCTAGTAAAAATGAAAGAGGATAAAAAAAGCTATCAGATAACGTTATAAAATTAGGGGCATGCTATTTGAAAAAATGAGCTATGAGACATTGAAAATTATAGAGTTTGATTTTTTTTTGCGAACGCCCTGTATCAAGAAATCGCAATTTTTTGACATTGGTATATTGGTCTGTGACTTGACTATCACCATGTCAAGTTTCATCTCTTAGTTTTGGAAAGCAAGGCCGCTACGATTTTTTCAAGATTGGTACTGTGGAAATGCGATTTTTTTCAGTTTTCAATTTTTAGTTGGTAGCACTGCCACACAATTCAAAAACAAAAATACAGGCATAAGACAATTGGAAAAGCTGAATCCGAAAGCGCAAGAAAATATAGGGTGTTTTATTAAAAAAAATTGATGTTTTGTTGATCCCGTCAAAATGGGACAGCCTGTATAGCTGAAAATAATTTTAGGTTATAGGTCTCATTAAACCATATAACTTTGTTCCCACATCTTTCTCTCTATCTTGAACGGTAAGACCGCTATGGGATAATCACGCTAGGATGGACCAGCCTGTATATTAGTTTTTGATTTCAATAATAATTATCAATAGATAAATAGACCAATCAACAAAAAATTGTAAGTGTACTGAGTATAAGTGGTATACGTGGTATATGGCGCAGATGATTCTGTGGCTTTTGAGCAAGCTTTGAAAAAAAGGTGTAGGTTTGTTATACGGATGGTACCTATGATGCCAACTTGATGCTATCGTCTTGGCAGCTAGTTGTCTAAATGTGCTTTGTACCGGGTGTTTATAAATGTCTGTGATCGCATCGCCTTTGGAATCCGCTTTCGATCACTACAATTACGCCTGTTACTGCGTTTTTCGGCCTGACCCATGCCTGCCGCGATCACAGATTCTTATAAACACCCCGTATAATGTGAGAGTTGTCACCACCATCACGACATGATATACGCGCAAGTGAAAATTTTCGAGTTTCCATTTTTATTCCATTTTCTTCAATACCGCCGATCTCCGGCATCATCACTAACTCACCCTGGTAGACGATGTGCCTTACTGACTGCAGCAAAATTCTCACTTCAAGAAAACTCACGTATTCCTATTTCTGCTACGTTATCTAAAAAATCTTCACTTGCACGTACATACCACGTCACAATGGACGGTGACAACTGCCTCACTATACATAGCACTTTCAGACAACTAGCTGCCAAGACGTTATATCATCAAGTTAACATCGTATCATTCCTACCAACATAACACATTTTTCCATAGCTTAATACTCTAATGCAAAAAAGACGTAAAACTTATCAACTGTGAGCATCTATTTGACTTAAGTGTTAGAGGTTTTATTTTCATCTTCTCAAAATTCAATCTAGGACACACTGTATAAAAAAGTTATTTTCTGTTTTTCTTTGTGCAGGTTCAAGTTCCTATAGTGAGCAACGACCGGTGCAAGAGCATGTTTCTGCGCGCCGGAAGGCACGAATTTATTCCGGAGATCTTCCTCTGTGCAGGACACGAAACCGGAGGCCAAGATTCATGCCAGGGCGATTCCGGCGGGCCTCTCCAGGTCCGCGGTAAGGATGGCCGCTATTTCCTAGCAGGAATCATTTCGTGGGGGATCGGATGTGCCGAGGCCAACTTGCCCGGAGTCTGCACGAGAATATCAAAGTTTGTGCCTTGGATATTGAAAAACGTCACATAACAAAAACAAATTCACATTAGGGTATATAAATTGACGTGTAGGTAGATAGATATAATAATTATATTTTGTACATATTTGTATATTTTGTTTATATTTTTGTTCTGTTTACTTGTATAAACTTTATGTTTTGTTACAGCGCGCACGAATTTTAATAATTTATTTGATTATGAAATACGATTGATGTTGGAATATTAGGTTTAGATTTCAGAACTATTACCATGTGATATTTAGATAGTGGCGAGCGTAATCTCCGCTCTTTGTTACTTTGAATGTTTTCATATGATTTGTGTATGATGCGATGATGATGCTCCTCCGCGAATTCTGAGAGCGGAAATGTGACATTTGCTTCGACGATTCAACCGCTTCCATTCCCTGTTATCTGTGCATAAATTTCGCAGTTTCGCAATTTTACTTTTATGTTCGCCGGCGCGCAGTTATGTGCCTAGAAAAACAACCGTGATACGCAACAAAAAGAACGTGACGTTTCAATTCGCGATCTTAACGAGAGGGATTCTTCTTTTCCGATGGCGACGTTCCGATTCAGTATTTAATAAGAGGGTTGCTCGCAGAATATCGTCAAAGAAAGCCGTACTCGTTTCCCCGTAACAGCATTTTTTCAACGAAATATTCTGAACCAAGACAAAAGAGAATTTATTGACTTGGAATCTGAGTTGGGCTAAGGGTGCCTCCGAGGGTGTCTCAGTCAAAAGTGCCGTCCTTCTTGTTTTCGTAATTGTCACGAATTAGGATAATTTTCATTTCACTTATTTAGATTTATTCTTGCTAGGTATTGCAAAACTTTTCAACTTGCTCTCAAACCTGCTCAATTGTTTTCAAATTTCACTTTTGTCAAAACTTGAATTTTCAATAAGTTTTTTTTAAAACTCAATTCTATCTGAGTTTTGTGAGAACTGATGCTGAACTCCTCAACCATGGAAGGTGCAAATATAGGGTGTTTCTGTTGTAATCGAGCAAACTTAATTCAGGTAGCCGCCTAGTCTAGTCGTCCTGGCTCAGAAAAATGTATGTTATAGGCGCTCTGCACATTTTGAATATTCCGTCCGTTCTTCATTGTGGGATTCTACTTTCAATTTAGGAAAAAAGTTACTCCTGCAAAATTTTGATTGGAAGCTTTGTTTTCGAGATATTTGGGTTTGAAATTTTGGAAAACATGCAATGTCTGGCAGTCCGTTTTCTGTCAAGCCCTCAAGCGCCGCACCTCCGCCCATTGCGCATATGTGTCTTATTCGGGCGTCCCCATCTCCAGTTTTCTTGAACCTTCTGGAGCTATCACCTCGAATATACCAGTAGGTAGACGCTTTCGTGTTAATTCACGAATGTAGTGGAATCGCACCAGAGTCTAGCAACTTGTGACAGTATTATATAGGGTGAAATCACCACCCTTAGCATTGTTTTAGTCTTCATGAGTATTCATGGCATTCAAGAATATTCCCTGCAACTCATTTTATCAAATTTCCTTCCAAAAGAGAGAATAAAGTCTTCAAAAATCAGTCACAAAAATAGCATACGCTACTGAAAGATTGATTACGTCATCTCTCTCTCCACACTGAAGAAAACCGGTAAGGGCAAAGTGATTCCCAAACCGTAACACATTCGTGTCAGCATGCAGCAGCAGTGCAAGATTCAAGGGATCGTGGCAGGTTTAGCCCAAAGGAAGGTGGGCAGGCACTCAAAGAGTCACTACGTCTCCATGAAAAACTAATAGCGTTTTCGAGTCACCAGAACCGAACCAGTTCAGCTCTAAAATCAGGGGATTCGATTGGCCCTCGAAAATTCCTGGCCAATCACTGATAGCTATTTTCGAGCTGAACTAGCTCGGTTTTAGTGACTAGAAAACGCTATAAAATCTATTAAAAACGGAACTGGGATTGAATACGTAATGGTCACAAGTGGTCGTAAGTTTTTCTCATGATTGATGATTGATGGTTTGAATTCTCATTCAAATCGATTTGAATTCTTCTTACGAACATTTGGAAGTTTTGACGTAAAGTCTGACCCTAACTTTGCAAAAAACTTGCGAATCAGATGAAACAGCTATTTTATCCATCGTTATTTATTGGTTTCCTTTTTCTACAGGGTGTTTCAGCGATGATAGCAAAAGAATTAACTGTGGGTAGATCTTGTCAAAATATGACGGAAACCTATGATATACTATTTTGCAAAGTTCGGCCTAATAACGAAGATACAGTCTTTCAAAGTAGACTTTTTTCAGATTGCAAAATTTTTCAACTCAGTGACGTTTCGACAAAATCAACTCAAATTCAGCATGACTGATTTGTCGAAACTAATAAACTATCTACCGACCTGCCAAATTTTGAAAGAATCCAATTAGTGGTGTAGGGTGTAGGAGTTATGAGGGTCAATATTTTAGAAGCATCCGAAGAAAAGTTTACTTATGCTGAATTAAAACTAAATTTGTCGAAACGTTCCTGAGTTAAAATTTTTCCAAATCCAAAAAAAGTGAACTTTGAAGAGCTGTATTTTCGTCATTAGGCCGAACTTTGCAAAATAGTATAGAGGTTTTCGTCATATATTGACGAAATCTACTCACAATTGAATTTTTTGCTATCATCGCTGAAACACCCTGTATAACACACCTTGAACCCGAAGAAAAAAGCCCCGTCAAAAGTGACTTTTGGATGTGCGCATGTCTCGATCTAATCTGAATACGTTTCCATGAGTAGTGATCCGATCCGATCCCAATACGATACGATCCCAGTATTTTCCGTATCGAGCTTGAGATTTGTGTACCCGTTTTATTGGTCGTTCACATGTGGCTAGTACCTGTGTGAAACCAATACCGTTTTCGTAATTGTTTCATAGATACATAAACATAACGCGCAAAGTGATACACAATCAAAAATATAAGTTTTGCAGTTTATGTATCTAGCCTGACATTTGTCAAAGTAGTGTCAAAATTTACAAGAAATTTGAGTTTTCTCTCAATTTAAGGAACGATTACGAAGAACGTTGTTTGACACACGAGCGCTGAGCTTTTTCAGACCCTCATCAGCCTCTTTTGCAGCATTCGGCTACGCCTCATGATGGCAAACGAGGCTTAGGGCCTGAAAACGCGCTCTTGTATCGAAAAATACTATTTCAAATCGATTTTGATCCGTCATGGAAACATAGTATAAAGTGTTTACTAATAGTGCTATTCTGTGAAAAATAACATTCCATAAACGCTCGGTTATGTAAAAATTCGTGTCGGCCATTGGCTGTTGCCTAGGTACGTAATAACAACGTAACAGAACCTTTATGGAATGTAATTTTTCAAAGAATCGCACCATAAAACCCTTTTTTTGGCGTTAGCTACTATATCTTTCTTAGAAAGCGAAGCGAAATAGATGGACGACTAGGAATCTACCATAAAAATTCGCTCGAATAAAACTGAAACACCCTGTATGGAAACGCCTGCTTGTACACTGGAGAAACGTTATTTTTCACATACTCGCCTAGTCTCTTAGGGCTGAATTTCAAGTCCGACTAGCAACTGATGCAAAGTTGCGTCAAACGTCAAAAAAAAAGTCAACTTTCACGTCGATTTGCAGTCTCCTCCAGGGTCTAACCCTGAAACAGACCCATGGCAAATGGAGAACCGAGTGGAGAACGAAAATGGGAGTGAAGACATTCTACAATTGATCAACTTGAAGCTCAGAGATGATATAAATCGGAATCAAAATCTAACGCTTTGACATTTTGACAGCGTGCAACTTTGTAGGTATCGGGTGCAAGTCGGACTTGAAATTCAGCCTGTAGGCTTTATTTCTTTTCATCTTTTTCGAACATGCTAGCCATGCGAAATGTTTATGATATTAGAAAATTGGAAACCGAAACTCAAATAAAAATTATCACTGCCTATGTTTAGAAATATTAAGAAGCATGAATAAGCCAAACATTCCGTTGAGAAGAAAAATTTCTCTTACCTCTTCCTAAATGCGTTCAACTATGAAAATGATTTTTGCTAATAGAGACTCCCAATAAAGCAATAAATGCATTAAATGACTGTTACGTGAGTTAGTTTCTGAATAATGAAATGTTCAGCAACAGCAATTCATAAAATGCCGTGTGAAAAGTGAAAACTCCTGCTGTGCAGGAAGGATTTAAAAGTCGATTAGTTAGATATAAAAGTAGGTACTCACATGCCAGGGAATGATGTGTTATTTTTAACGCATCTGCAGAAAATGACAAAATGTAATTATTGTTTTGTTACAAAACGAAATTTCCACATTAACAATTTGGCCGTCTCCTTTGAATAAACTGGAAATTGTACCAACTCTGCTGTGCGCAATTTAATGCGAAGGGATGTAGCCGCTCATAAACGGATTATTCGAAATGAGGAAATTAAGAACCGCTGTGTGGTGGTGAAAATGACTGCCAGACGACACCGCCTCCAGCCAGCCGCCAGCCACCGTCTATACCGAGTTTTTGTTCTAAAAAGGAAATGCTTATAAATGAATAAGCGCGCGGTTTTCTTCTACTATAGGTATTAACGGAGCGCTTTTTCTTCTCCCCAGAGAGTTATTTATTGCCAATACTTCGTGTTCCTAAATTGAGTCATCCATCAAATTTTCATTGAGCATTGTGATTATTCAGTCATTTGTGATCAAATTTTAGAATTAAGTAAGTAGGTAGGTATGTAGAATTTTTGTAATATATCAGTTAACGACCTTTTCTAAACCAAGAAGCTAAAATTCGTCCTTCCATCACTAAAGGCGGGTAGAAAAGTGTTGAAACAAGATTGTATTTGCTTTCGTGACGTAAGAAAAGTCTACACCAATCTTCGCAACATGTGAAAAAATGGACCATGATCATAATAATCAATCATTTGACTGTCATGTTGGAAGAGTGAAATACTATACGTGGGTATAGGGTGAAGAGTTGCAAATGTGTTTGTGAGACAGTGCCAAATATGAGATACCTTACACATAGGTACCTATTACAAATTTGACCAGGTTTCAAAAAAGGTGAAGTGCTTCTGCATTTTACTAATAAAACAACATCATCTTCCTTGAATTCTAAGAAGTCAACTTTTCTAATTAAATGTGACATTGGAAATAAAACATATTTGTCTCGATATTTGTTGAAAAAAGAGTGTCTCATATAGGCACATAAAAAAGTTGTCTTTAATGTACAGGCCTTACCTACGAGCAAAATATTCTGGCCGTGCGTTAAGTAGGCCCAAAGGCCGTAAGACACTTTGGGAAAGGAGAAAATCGGAAAATCACAGGTTATTTGACACACGACAACATTTTTTTGCCTTTACCTACTTCAATAAAAATATTTTAGGATGACTTTTGTACGATCCTTGCCTAAATTATAATATGTTGAAACATAAGAACATGCCTAATTAAATTTTGACTGCCGTAGTTCGAAAAGAATACGGGTACCTAAATAAATGTTAAATATAATTATTGTTAAAATGCTGTAGATAAAAATTATTCAGGGTTACTACTAAGTTGAATTGCCTAATTACGAACTATTATTATTGTTTCTTGGAGTGAAACCATGTATTTGTGAATTGTAATTATGTATAGTTTCTATGAAAACACCTTGTAAATAACATTTTTTTTTCAGCTTGTTGTCTTTAGATCTGAATATTATAATATATTATATTGTTTAATTTTATATTTTCCCAAAGATTTATTAGTAAATATTTTTTAAAGAATTGAGTCTTATTTCGCCGATGTTGAATCAGGGTTGTTGGCGTAAGTGAGAGTTAACGGTCAGCCGCTAGTTCACCTCAGCCAAAAATATCTTTCTCAATTTCTCCACCTACTAAAAATTTTTCTGCCGATAGGAAAATATTTTCACGTTGAAAAATCTCATGGTAAAAATATGTTTGTGAAAATTACCCAAAATTCAGAAGAAAAGCAGAAATAAAATTTGCTCTTGCAAAGCTGGTAGTCGTTGGTAGGTCTCGTTGGTGCAGTAGCAACTGAGTAGCTTGAAAATCGTGCATTCTCATTTCTGTTGAGGTATTTCTAATGTAAGAAAGAATGAAAAGGTTGACCCATTTTACTAAGTTAAATTTGGTCGATAATATTTTTTTGCCGATCAGAAAGAAAAAAGTGATTTTTTAGCCGATCAGAGAGAAAGAAGTGATTTTCTAGTCTACTACCAGCCCACAAAATGAACGATTGCTTTAGTGACCCCAGTAACGAAAAATAACAGTACGGGGAAAAACTTTCTGGCCGCCGGCCAGGATTATTGAATATTTTCTGGCCGCCGGCCAGAAAGAAAGTTCCATATACTTTGATAGATCCACTGACAGATAGATCGATGTCATTATTGAATTATTATAAATGAAATACATGGCTTTCAAATCTATCATTTTGATAGGTGTAACTACCTCACTGTATCGGCTAAAAAATAGTGTGTGCTGTTCGTACAGAAAGTGACTTCCAGGCCTCCGCCGGTTGCAGGCCTCGGCTGGCGCCCCGGCGACTGCGAGGTTTCGTCGTCGGCCAGGAGTATGGCACTTTCTGTACTAACCACACACTATACTATTTTGATGAGATGTCAGTGGCATTGAGTTTTTCACTTCCTCCCTCCACGAACACGGAAGGGAAAATATTGTAATCGTGCAGAAAAAAGTTTTGAGATTTAACGGATATATCTATTTTGAGGTCCTCCGAAGCGATTAAGACCATTTCCAGAATGATGTCTGTCTGTCGGTCTGTACGTCTATCTGTAATCTTCCACGATAACTGCCGAACCGTTGATCGACTTGAAAATTGGTATGCGGACATGGTTTTTCTGTGTGTGTGGAATGAGCCCATTAGTTTCTGGCTGTCACCTGTTGAACAGAAGTGTCACTATCACTGTCATCTGTCAAATAATAAAAAAAATGTCAAAGTTCAAAACTTCACCATTCAATTATTCAAAATGGTGCGTACTAACCGAGCGGGCACGTCAAGGGAAAAAGGGTGAAACTGAAACGGAGGAAGTCACCGCAAGGGCGCTAATGAGCTAGTACTTGATGCGCCCATAAACACCCAATGGAAAAAATATATACAGGATGGCCCAACGAAAACAGAACAAAGGGGTTTTCGGGTATTTCACACCATTTTTTCGAAAAAAGCTCAGACAGGTCGATTTTTATATCGAGGGGGACATCTGAAACATACATTGGCAAATTTCTGTCTTCAGCGCCTTCACACATCTACTTTGCGATATGTACATCAAATCAAAGAGAATCAAATTCTTTTTCTGGAAAATATATTTTCAAAATTTTCAACCCTACCCTCATCTTCCTAAATTTCTCTGACTGTCCCATTTTTATCCTCGACCCCTCAATTCTCTTCAATTTAATCAGCGTCATCCTAAATAGCATCTAAGGAGAAAATTTTCGGTGGAGAAAAATGTTACCCAAATTCACCCCTTTATCGAATAAAAGGAAATTGATTTTTCTTTCTGAAAACTATTTTTTTGAAATTTTCAACTCCTCTCCTGATAAATTGAACATTCGGTGTATTTTAGGGGTGAAAAGGGGTTTTTGGAAAATTCTGAAAATATTTTATTCAGGAAGAGAATTAAATTCCCTTCGATTTGATGTATCACAAAGTAGGTAGTGTCATTTTAGATTTTGAAGTTGAGGTGGGGGAGTGAAGGGGTGAATTTGGGTGGCACTTTTTATACAGAAAATTTTCTTTCTCGATGCTGTGCAGGATAACGTTGACTGTACTGAAGAGAATTAAAAGATCAAAAACATTATATTGGAATAACTTTGACAATTGTAGGAAAAAGGGGGGTGGGGTTGAAAATTATAGAAATATTTTTTCAGAAAGAGAATTTAATTTTCTTCAATTTGATCTATCGCAAAGTCATTTGAAACTTCGAAGTTGGAGTGGGTGGGGGTGAGGGGGCTAAAGATATAAATCCACCAATGTATGTTTCAGATGTCCCCCTCAATAAAAAATTAACCTGGTCGAGCTTTTTAAAAAAAAATGAGGTGAAATGCCCGAAAGCCCCTCTGTTCTGTCTTCGTTGGGCCAGCCTGTATACAATATTCCAAATCTATCCTATCTATCTATCCGATGGATTGGAACCGAATTTAACAGGGAGCAACAAAACAGAATAGTCAAATTATGTCTGCATCTGCAATTGTCCACAATTTTCCTGTCCAGCGTTATGAATTTCACCTAGCCGTTGCTATCCAAGAGGGACTCTCACCCGACCGGCCACCCGGACCAGAAGGATTTGCTTTTGATGCAGGACTCCACTCAAAAATTCATTCCTACTCAAAGATAGACTTTTTTCGGATAGCTCCAACTGATATCGAAAGTAGATTGGATTGGGCGTCATGTAGACCTATTTTCAAAATTGTAACGGTTCCGGTTTTCCGACGATAATTTTTTCAAAATGAAATTTACACATTCCGTGAATTTCAAATTACACCAGTGCAAACTTCGACATGCGTTGAGCCCCATATTCATTTTAGGTGGAAACATGTTGGGAATGGAGGTTGTAGAAAATATCGAATTAATTTTTGGAGAAAAAACTTCTGAAAACGGACCCACGATTTTCGAGTTTTCTTCTCTGGAAAAATTGCAAATTCTCCAACTTATTGTCTCGTGAACAGATTTCCACCATGTTTTTTTTTAAACAAGAGGTAACTGGTTCTTGAACATCTTCCAACAATTTTTTTTCAATTTCCCGGGAATTTTTGAAAAATCACTTTGAACTCCATTTTTTCTTCTAAAATTGGAAAAGTCAATTATATGGCGTCCTTGGCTTCGCATCAACACAAGCAAATTTTTCTATAGCTCACTTTAATGGAAAAAGCCCTGAAATTATTTAAAGATTTTTTGAGAAACATTATAAATAATTTCGTTGAATCTTAGTTTTCTTTTGTCCTAATACTTATTTCATCATTTCAGAGATTATGGAATTACACAATAAAACTCGAAAATGAAATAATGTTTATTTACATTTTATAAATAGATAAATACTTCACCATCTTATTTTTTTTTTGGTTTTTGACAAAATGAGATTATATCAGTAATTTCTCTTATTCCAGCCGACATGGACCTCTGGGGCTCGATGTCAAGATGGCAGTTACAGTATTACATAAATGAACACAAAACATGTAACAGTCATTGCGAATTTAACATTTCAACAAGAACTTAAAATTAAAGTAGGTAGGTACCTATAACAGGTATAGTATCACCAATCATATTAATTTATCTATTTTTCAGCGCAATCATCTTCAACTTTAAGTAATTTGAATTTTATTGTCGATTTCTAAAACACATCATACATAATAAAACAGTGTTTTATTTTAACAAGTGCCTATTGTCATGCAGGTACAACAATTTGTCAATAAATTAAATAAATAATTAGATTAAACACATCCGTGTCGTATAGATTGAAAGTAAGATATTCAGTAGTATCAGTACTATCAGTATAAAAAATTATTATGTAAGTATTACGGTAACAACAGAAACAAAGACTAGACTATGTAAATTCCTACAACATTAAACATTCAATTTTTACAATTTTTAAAAACAGTTTTTCTGATTGTTCTCTCTAAATTTTTATACAATTTTAGTGTATATCACTTTCATTATTAGATATCTTTTTTTTTTATTGTATGCTATTGCTAATTTCCTTGAAGTGCTTTTTTTTAGCTTGTTTCAAGGGCTTTTGTTGTACAGCGGACGAGTCCTCGGCAATGTCTTTGACAGTAGGATCGATGATGGGTGTACGTAAAGAGGAACATTGTAGACTGACGAGTCTCGGATCTGCGACAATGGATAGCTGTTCCAGATCTCCCTGTGGAAAGAAATAATTCTTTTAGAAATGTCTCTTTTTACTGACAAATCCTCAGAACGGTTAGGTAGTTGCTCAATTTTAAGTCTGTGTTCTTTTACAAAAATAGATCCAGTCGTTAAAAAGAAATACTCATTTCTTGGAGAATTGAGTTTAGAAAATTGAGAAAGGAAAGGCACTTGGCACGCTAGTATTAAAAAACTTTTATTACCGTAAACAAATATCCTATGATCAAATCCGAATCCTGTGGTATTTCCAGAGTATGGGATCTGAGGATGTCAGTCCTGGACCACTCACAATCCACGTAACTGTCTACGACGCTGTCATCTCGAATGCTGGAATCCAACAAACGCACCCAATATAAATTGTGCTGTAATATTAAGCCTTAGGAGTTAGGGCGAGGGGAGAAAATGCAGAGTTGGATTGGCACTACGAGCAGTGGCACACGATAACGGATGGATGCTGCAGATGACTGTTTCACTTTAGTACCTTATTAGTTGAAAAACCCGGCAGAAATTTCGTCACTTATTTTGGAAAATCATCGTTGAAATTTGAAACTGACTTGAAAACTGGATTGTCTGTCTTATCATCAAATGTGTCTCCTGAACTACATCGTAGGTATCGACTTCCATTTTTGTAAATGATGACTTGATACTCACTTGCCGTTTATCTTAGAGTGAGTATAACGTCGGTCAAGATCCATGTGACTGGAAAGACCTTTTTACACAAACCGCAAGTTGCTGTTTCCATTTATGCGATCGCAACTGTACCTACCACCTACCAACTGGCAAAAAAAAATTACGAGATTACAAAAAATACTAAAGTGCTTATGCGTGAGCAGTGAATTTAGAACTATGAATTGTAGTCTAACTTCAAGTATATCCAGACATTTTCTTAACTAATGAAGATACCGTGTGATCCAAATCATTCCGAATTGAGGTAGGCTGTGCCCTGGCGAAAAGCAGCTCTACATCCCGGAATTTGACTATGTCACAGCCTACCCCAATTTGGGATGGTTAGGATTACACGGTAGAATATAAGTACTTCAGTAACGCGTGTTTTCAGGGGATGAAATGTGGTGGAAGAAGCTGGAAGGAGTTTTGAGAAGTGATTAAGTGAATTATTTTCACTGTTTAGGTTAGGTATGATTTTGAATGCAGTACCTAGATGACCTATGGAAGTTTTGTTACGTTGATTCGCCTGTAGGCTTACGCGGGACATAAATGGTGATATTACTTAAAAATAAGATCTTCTGCTGGCGTCATCTTTTTCTTTTATGGATAATTCCCCAGATTTGTTTATCATACGAGTATTATTATTAACAGACGGCACTGAAATGATAACCCTGTTGTTGGGATCTACGAGTCTCGCATCAATCGACATTCTGCATTTGGCAAATTTTCGAAGTCGCGTTGCGACAGCAAAGTCTTTATTCTCTATGTCCTCACCTTATCGCGATCTGGTGCCACAGGCCATCACTGAGTTCAGCCGGAATTCGAACGACATCCGTCCCATTGGCAGCTGCATGTATTAATTTCAGGTCCGTCCCTGCGATTTCCAGCGACAAATAGGTGTCCTGCCGACGCCTGGATCGAAGACTGAATATCGTCCCCATGGTGCTCTGTGGAGGGTGTAAAACAAATAATACTACTTTTAGCTATCCTTTTCCTGCACTCACACCATTTACAGCACAACCATTAAATGTAAAAGGGTTTATTGCAGGCAGTAGAGGAAGTTATTACTCTCCAGTGTCGGTAAAAGAAAAATAAACTGGAGGACCACTTAATCAAATTCGCTCGTATAAATGAAAAGGATCAATGCTTTTTGTTTCAATATTTGAGCGGAACAAGTCGAGAGATTGCAAATACATCTAGGTACGTATACATGCACACACAGAAATACAATCGTACAAAACGCTGAAGTTGCGTGGAGTCTAAACCGTTTGCTGTGCTCAAATTTGCAGAAGCGCTTTGTACTGGGAATTTTAACGTTAGGTGTTTGCATTGATACCGTTATATCTGGGAATTCATCTAGCAGAAATAGGAGTGTGCCTTTCTTGATTTTGCTAGCTCTGGTCTACAAATAGCGAATACTAATCAACTGCTGGGACTTATTCTTGAAACGGGGAACAAAGTTCTCATGTGGTGTTGCTATGCAAGGAGAGCTATGATTGGCTTTTGCCTGGCAACTACACATGTGAACTCTTTCTCCGTTTCAAGAATAGTGGACAGGGAGCTGGTGCCTCAAAACTTACGTCATAAGGTACATGATTTTAACCTTGTAGGTTTAATGTGCGTTGATAAGGTTGTTAAAAATTGCTTTGTCTTACATAATGTCAGACCGGGGGCTCTAGACTGGTATGAGCTGTCAATTTTCGAAAAATTGCCCAAAAATTTACGTCATAGGGTACATGAATGAAACCAACTGGATTTTGTGTGGGAACATCCCCTTAGTCGAAAATCTGGTCGTGAGACAAATTTTTTTGGGGCTTTCGGTCCATAAGACAAGTTCGAAATTTTCAAAAAAGGACCAAAATTCATCGATTTTTTCACAGGCGTTTTGTTGACTTACCCACTAAGTGTGATATATATTCGTAATCACAATGAAAGACGGAATCGATTTCCATGTTAAAATACAGGGTGTACAATTTGAGAAAAAGTTTTCGATGTTGCACCCTGTAAACGATGTACTTACCTTAAAAAAATTTTGTCAACAGATTCAAAGCCTACGTGAAAAATCGTGTAAGAATCGTTTTTTATTCCTAAAATTATGTCAAAGGAGAAGTCTCCAGAAGGAAGTAAATTTTGGCCCTTTTTGAAAATTTCAAACTTGTCTTATGGACCGACAGCCCTCAAAAATTTTGTCTTATGACCCGATTTTTGAGTAAGGGGATGTTCTCACACAAAAGCCCGTTGGTTTCATTCATGTACCTTATGACGTAAATTTTTGACATTTTTCGAAAATTGACAAGCCTATACCAGCCTAAAGCCCCCGGTCTGACATGTAAGACAAAGAAATTTTCAACAACCTTATCAACGCACATTAGACCTACAAGGTTAAAATCATGTACCTTATGACGTAAGTTTTGAGGCACCAGCTCCCTGTCCATAGGGCTCCTGTTAAGTTACAAACTTCAGGGAAGTTATAGTGGTAACAAATCATCTGTTGATTTTCTCTTTTCATGTACGCGAAAATCCACTGTTCTTACATCAGGTACAAGTATGTAAGTACCCTTACATAAGTAGATACAACAATTTTCATTAAAAAATTCCCAACATTCATAAGCAGGCCTACCTATGTATTTAGGTACAGAATTTTATGGAAAAATGAGTCGTATTTTTGTAATTTTACTTGTACTTGACTTAGAATGATCGGAATGACTGTGCCGAATAATATTAAACTCAGCTGCAATTCTTTAAAAATGGCGTGTTCCTCCTACGCCCTTAGTTACAATGAATATAATAAGTTAAATTATCCTTTTATGGGTGGGTGTATCTTTCCAAGATATCCACGAGGGTCGAAGGAAAAGTCCTAATCCAATTAGGCAGTTATTAATGATCCTAAATTGAAACCCAAAAAGTAAACATCGAATTTTACACTTGAGTAACTTTCAACAGCTATTTGCAATTCCCACCCGAATTTCTAGAATTCGACATTTTCAATTAACCGAAGTCCAAACTACGAAGTAGGTAGGTAGGTATAAAGGTTTCATTATTTACACAAGCATTTTTTACAATCTCCCAGATTTCCACTCGACGGTACCAGACTGGAAATTTAATATTAGAATATTTTCGCACCACTTGCCTGCAGGTAATACAAACAATATCCAGGTACCGCAAAAGATCTCTCTCTTTTTTAGTGTCTGAGTTCAAGCATTGCAGTGAATTATTTCAAACAGGCCTTCATTTTCAGCAAGTGGATATTTATACTCCTCAACATTCAGCTTCAACAACAAAGTTGAAATTATTACGAGTCTTGATTATTGCTATTTACCGGGTGGGCCATAAAAAACCGTGCTCGGAATTTTTTATTCTAAAATCTTTATTTCGTCACCGATTTGATCGAACTTTTCACCATTGGCTAGCCAATTAAATAGGCTATAATTTTCGTATTTTAAAATGGCCGACATATTAAAATTCAAGATGGCAGAAACAATTGAAAATAGGCCTTCTTTTGTTTTCGTTGCTTTTTATTGAAAGTCACCAGAAAGTCAAAACCAATAATGTATTATGAAGGCATAGACCTTTCTTGTTGATTCAAGACCACAACCAGTGAAATCGGGTCATCGGCTAAAGAGCTATTGCGAGTTGAAGCGAAGCCTACTTTCCGTTTTTTTCATTTCCGCATAATTGATTCATATTTAGGTATCCTGCCCGCCAATCCGCCATTGGCTCATTTCTCAACCGATTTTCTCAAATTTGGTATCAATGGCTAGCCAATTGGACAGGCTATCTTTTTCATATGAGAAAATGACGTACATGTCAAAATCCAATATGGCGGAAGCAATTGAAAATAGAATTTCTTTTGTCCTTATTGCTTTTTAATAGAAATCAGCAGAAAGTCAAAACCAATAATTATTATGAAGGAATAGACCTTCCTTGACAATCCAAGACCACAACCAATCAAATCGGGTCATCTGCTAAGGAGCTACGGCCAGTTGAAGCGAAGCCTACCTACCGGTTCCTTTATTCCCGCATAAATGACTCAAATTTAGGAATCCTGTCCGCCATAGCCTTATTTTCCAACCGATTTTTTCAAATTTGGTATCAATGGCTAGCCAATTGGACAAGCTGCCATTTTCAAATGAGAAAATGGCCAACATGACAAAATTCAAGATGGCGGAAACTATTGAAAATGGGTTTTATTCGTCCTTGTTGGAATAGAAAAACTGAAAGTAGGCTTCGCTTTAACTGGCCGTAGCTCCTCATCAGATGAACCGATTTGATTGGTTGCTGTCTTGAATTATTGAGGAAGGTCTATTCCTTCATAATAATTATTGGTTTTGACTTCCCGCTCATTTTTATTGAAAGGCAATGACGACAAAAGAAATTCTATTTTCAATTGCTCCCGCAATTCTTGGATTTTGACAGGTCTGTCATTTTGTTATATGAAAAAGGTAGCCTGTTCAAGTGGCTAGCCATTGATACCAAATTTGAGAAAATTGGTTGAGAAATGAGCATATGGCGGATTGGCGGGCAGAATACTCAAATTTGGATCAATTATGCGGAAATGAAAAAAACGGAAAGTAGACTTTGCTTCAACTCGCGATAGCTCCTTAGCAGATAACCTTATTTTATTGGTTGTGGTCTTAAATTGACAAGGAAGGTCTAATCCTTCATAATACATTATTGGTTTTGACTTTTCGATAACTTTCAATAAAAAGCAACGAGAACAAAAGAAGGCCTATTTTCAATTGTTTCTGCCATCTTGAATTTTGGTATGTCGGCCATTGTGAATTACAGAAATGATAGTCTATTCAATTGGCTATTAAATGCTGAAAAGTTCGATAAAATCGGTGGAGGAATAAAAATGTTAGAAGGAAAAATTCAGAGCGCGGTTTTTTATGGCCCACCCGGTACATAGGTACAGAGTGATTCAAAAGTGTCGGACCATCTTGAAGGTGCGTAGTGTAGTAGAGTGCTGTAAAGTTGTTGAAAAAATTCAATGTCTAGGGACAAAAGTTGATCCTTCGATCGCTTCTATTTTTGTTGTTTCAAAAGATTTTAGTGAACTCGAACTGTTAATGGAAAAATAATGAGTAAAAAAAGTCAACTTCTGAATCTGTGATGCGTTTCTGTTTTGTATACAGGGTGAGTCATGAATCCTGAAAATTAGTTCTTCCTAAAAGTACCTGCAAACAATCACAGTGGTCCCATAACCTATGAACAGCACTTTATGACTCACCCTGGATGTAAAACAGAAATTCAATACTGATTCAGGGATTGATTTTTTGTACTTATTATTTTTACTAAAACCTCTTGAAACTACGAAAATAGAAGCGATCGAAGGACCAACTTTTGCCACTCCGTAACTTCAAAATTAGAAGACATAGAATTTTTTCAACAATTTTTTAGCACTCTACTACGCCTCCATATTATGCACCTTCAAGGTGGTCCGACACTTTTGACTTACCCTGTATGTCGTTACTGATTTGGTCATAACTTATCTACACCCTGGTCCATCGCTAATGCTTAAATTTATTCTTTGCATGATTCTCTCTTTCGACATCTTACAATTTCAATAAGATTTCTTTGCAAGAAGTACTCGAGAATCTTGCTTTGATGCTTTGAGTCTGGGCTCGTTATTGAGTATTATACCAGGTGTTTATAAATGTTTGTGATCGCATCGCCTTTGGAATCCGCTTTCGATCACTACAATTGCGCCTGTTACTGCGTTTTTCGGCCTGACCCATGCCTGCCGCGATCACAGTTTCTTATAAACACCCCGTATTAGCTACTTCCTGAGACTGTCAGCCTCGCCGTCAGCCTCGCCGTCAGCCTCGCCGTCAGCTCTAGTACACAATACCGGTAGCAACATATCGTTACGAATATCGCTGGAGAACGCGACGCGCAAATAAGGCAAATAACTACACAACTGGCAAGTTAGCCTGAATATTCGCAAAGCCAGTACATTTCTAGGACCTGGAAACGGAGCGACACGGAAAAAGCAAAGAGGTTTGCCGCACACTTAGAAGAATAAGTCAAAATAAAAGAGCTCAGAACTGCGATGCGTAAGCCCAACCTTAAGGAAATCTCCGAATATCGGACAGGACAGGGTGTGGAACGACGGTCTACTCTGGGCCAAAAAACAACTTCCACATCAGTTATTTACATTTGTGGGATCGTTTCTGCCTGAAAAACCTTTCCAAGATCCAGCAGGACCTCACAGACCTGATGTACTCAGTGAAGTAGGGGGTTTCACAGGGCAGCATTTTGGGGCCGGTTCTGTATACATTAGGGAGTTTGCGATTTCACGTAACGTACGACGTAACGCAACGTAGAACGTAAAAATTCCCCTGTCACTAAGGAATTCCAAATAACAAACTCGTCTATTTTCACGTTGAAAGTTACGTTACGTCGCACGGACGTGTGCACACAAAGTCCCCACTATACACGGCTGATGCTGATCTTCCGTTGACGGGTGAAGTCACTGTAGTGACTTACGCTGCGAAAGTTGCCGAGTAGTCTAAATGAGATGCAGAGATGACGCTGAGGTGGCGCATAACAACAAACGTAAAGAATTTGTGCAAAGGATCCATAAGTAGTGGAATTGATTTAATAATGGTAAGTTTTCAGTTGTCTCTCCACAATAAAAACGAAACTTTGTAGGTTTTTGATAATGACCTAAAGCACAGACAGACAGTGCAAAATGCCTGGGCTCACACCTGGACAGACGGCAAACCTGGCGAAAACATGTCTGAACAATAAAATAAACAGCTCGACCTCAGACTAAGGCAGATGGATTGTCTGATGAAAAGAAGATCTAAGTTATCCTTGGAAAACCAAATGATTTCATTCAAGGTGTCGCTAAAATCTATCTGAGCTTTATTACAGGTTCCAGTTAGGGGGGTCTACATGTAACTCGAACATCGAGGTGTCAAGATATTATACAGAGTCCAGTCAAAAACTACAAGATCTAATTTAAATACACCCCGCTACACAACGAATGAAGATTAACACCAGTATAAAAAAAATATCTGGATATTTAAGAAGTTAATAAAGAAATAATAAGAATTACAGCCGATCTTACATCAGTCGCCTGGACGGCAACCCGAATGCTCTAGCGAGGAATCTATTGAGAGTTTTAGAGAACAAAAGACTAAAGAAGTGTAGTGACCAATGAACTCGTCATATGCGCCATTTTTATGACGTTTGACATTTGGAAATTGGTGTTGGTTTGAAGCAAAATCAAGCAGTGTAATATTATGACGGTAGAAGGTCGCGTCAGAATCGGTGTACTACGACTACTAAAGTTCAGTATGGAGACCCAAGATGGTGATGAATTGCAAAACCAAGCTTGATTCCACGATTTTAAGTAAGTGCGAGTGTGTTCGAAATAATAGCAATTATATTTCGATAAACTTATTAGAATTGATGAACTAATATAACAAAGTTGAATATACCGCTTCAAGACGGCGTCGGATCGCAAAACCTTCACGCTTGGTAGCATATCTGAACAAGACACAAGTATGTTCCGGTTTCATCAAAATTAGTCAGTTATTACAAAAATGCAATATGGGGCCACAAGTGAAAACAAATACCCAGTGTTCACCCTTATGAGGATAAGCTCTCCATTGAAAAAAGTTGCAGGGCTCTATTTGCTCAAGGAAAAGTTCAACTGCAAACATTTGTACATCTGTACACACACACAGACAGACAGACAGACACACAGACATACAGACAGACAGAAGGACGGACGGACGGACAGATAGACATACACAAAGATTTTTTCAGATTTTTCTAATTTAGGCAGGCGGTGCTCTAGCCTAGCCGAATGCAGCTTCGCACCCCTAATTTCGACCAGGCCACGGCCTGCCTAAATTAGAAATTCAGTCAAATGTCAAAGCTGCTTTGATTCATTTGTTCATTGGCTAAAATTAATAACAGTTCGAAAAATTACTGCATTTTCCAATAAAATGGAAAAAAGCGTCGGACATCACGTCCCGCAAAAATAATCCGTCTATCTGCAGAGAGGATATGCGTAAAAAATGCGTTCCAAAAGTGATCCGAACGACGAACGCTAAATGAAAGCCAGAGCAGCCAACCGCAAAGTTTTGGGGATTTTCTATATTTCAGATTTGGAAACTTGAAAACAAAATCTCACAGCCGACTAGAATCACGGTACAGGTGAACATACTTTAATACATGATGTTTAGATAGATAAGCCAATTTCATCGTTGAAAAGGTCAACACGGTGACTTACACAAAAGGGTGGTAGGGAGAGCATATCTAAAGATCACGCACCTTGGTAGGTATATAGGCCTCAAAATTTCAATAAGTGATGTATGTCTACATGCAATAATAAACGCCGAGAATGAGGGTCTTATGTGCGGAAACCATATTTGCTTCTTGTATTGACGAAGGAAATATTTGCAGGAATCTGTCGAGGATTCAATCAATAATAAAGTTGCCGACGTTTTGATAATGTTTACGTTGGCTTCGGAGAGGGCTGAAATTAATTTCGCAGAATTGAAATCACTCAGCCAGACTTGGGAGTGTTTATTTATTTTGTTCCAAGAACTTGTCCTTAAAAATTAATTGAAAAATAATAATGAAAAAACTCTGTTATTGTCATATACGTCCTTGCGATGTTGGATGCGTAGATGCTGCTTGATGTTCGAGAGAAACAGATTTCGTCAGTTGTTCTTGGATATTTTCCTTATTTAGTGCAGCTAGCGAGAAATCCAAGACAGTTTACCTAAAAGAACTTGCCCTTGTGTCGCATGTTCCGCCAAAGTAAACTTCAATAAATATCCATGATGTAGAGGTATCAGAAATCAGGAAGCTAGGACATTATTCAAACCCATTCGAAGAAAAACAGAATACAAAGTCGAGGAATTCCAAAATTCCGTCACGTGCTTAACATACAACACTATTGATCGTCTTCCTGCGATAAAAAATAACATCTGAACATCACCCTGGGAGATCTGGAGATATTTTAGCATTGGTGAATAATATATTTATGTGTTATGTACGCCTGCCCATTAAGTTTATTTTCTGGATGTAACTGCAGAAATAGGTATCTGCGAGTATTGTTTGACATTTCTGAATAATGTATTAAAAATTCCATCATGAAAATGGAGATATAAACATGGAATGATCCTGCTCAAGTGTAATTTCAAATATTCTTTCGGTTGTCTGCGTTACGAACTACGATCTACCAAGAGCCAAGATATGGATCTTCGTAAAAGAAAGCGTTTTCAAATAAACTGCTAAACATTTGAACTGTCGGTATCAAATTTTTTTGCCCTTATTCAAAACAGTATAGCTTTGGATTGTCTCAACCGATTTCGATTTTGTTTCCACAGTTGTCAAGATACATCTTCCAGCAATTTACTCGGTTGGCGAGATTTTTTGACTTATTTCAATTACATTCGTTACAGGGTGGAATGTAAATCATTGCAAAATTGTGCTTAGTTCAATAGATCCCCATTTTTGTGAACAATTTTTTTCTCGAATTCTAACGATATAATTATGAAGCCTGATGTCCCATCTCAAAACGGTTTCCGATTCCCCAGATCAGAACTCCAACAATGATGACATGATTTTGTTCTGTAAAAGTTGCATTTTTTTCATTTCGATTGGCAAAAAAGTCGCATTCTTGATGATAAGAACCTGTAATTTTGCATGCTTATTGCTTGAACTGTTAAAAACTGCTGTGCCTTAAGAAACCTGCGTTTTACTTTCCCGGTTCGCGTTCTCGAATAAAAAGGAAAATATTGTGAACGCGCAAAAACTCTGTTCACGAATTTCGAAGAATACCTTTTTAAGGTCCATCCAATCGATTCATTTAGACCATTTTCAGTTCAAAGTTGGTGCTTGTCCGTGTGTCTAACTTTGTGTAATCCTCCATAATAACTCTCGAACGGTACATCAAATTAAGCTGAAATTTAGTATGCGGTCATGGTATAAGCGTCTTATAAACGTATGTGATTTTGGTTGAAATTCGCCATCAGAGGACGCACTTATTCCATCGTATCAATATCAGAATTTTTGACGTACGGACCTCAAATTGAACATGTAGATGTTTTGTTGGTACAGAAACACATTCTAAAATTTCAGTTTGAATACGTTTCAAAAATATAACCTCAATTTCTTATTTTTTCAAGATGTCTAAAATGCAACTTTTACGAAAAAAAAATTATCATTGTTGAACTCCTGATCTGAGAAAATTCCAAAACCGTTTTGAAACAAGACATCAGGCTTCACTATTATATCGTTAGATTTTGTAAAAAAAATTGTTCAGAAAAACGGGGATCTATTGAACTGAGCACAATTTTGCAATGCTTTACATTCCACCCTGTAATGAATGTGATTGGAAAGAATTGAAAATTCTCGCCAACGGAGTAGACTCAACTGCTGGAAGATGTATCTAAGGAACCGTGAAAACAAAATCGGAATCGGTTGAGACAATCCAAAGTTACACCATTTTGAAAAAGGGCAAAATTGTCGATACCGACATTTCAAATGTTGAGCAGTTTAGATTGCTTTTCTCAAGACGACCTTTTATCCAATTTCCAAAGGCCAGAAGCATCCGGCCGACAAAAGTTATCGAGGATTGGTGCTATTTGGTAGAAATATTATCATTAATAAATGTTGAATTGCAAGTGATATTTTTTCAGTTCAGGCGCCTGGCGCCTGAAATCGAAAGAGCTTGGATCTTGAAGAGATTGCTTGATTTTACTCAAGTTTGGTCTTCTGTTACTTTTGTTTTTGGGTGGGTTGCTTGTGTGGTAGCAGATCTTAAGTTTATCTTATATTTATGTACCGAACCCTTGCTAAAAACGAACCGTTTATAAGCAATAAAATTTATTTATTTATTTTATTTATTTATTATTAATAATTCTAGGTTTGATCATTTAGCTCATCCATAACCCAGACCAGATTCGGAAAGTGGACAGTCCCTAAGTTTTCAAATAAACTCCTCAACAATTAATACCTATGTTGTCGCGGGGGAAAAATTGGTCCGACTTTGTACCACAATAACTTTTGAATGATACACATAATTCCAATTCTGTGTTCACCGTTACTTAGCTTTACGGTGCTTTCCGTCACCCATTTTCTGGAGGTGAAGATCAGAGGGCTGCATTCGAAATATCCACAATATTCAGCGTCAAAATAATGTAAAACAGTGCAAAATTGCAGCAAATTCAACGGACTCCCCTTTCCAAAATAATTTCTATTGAGGACTATGAGGCGTGATGGTGATGTTGCCGTTTGTGGTCAGTTTTGGAATTTTTGGAATCGGAAGTCTGGTTCTGACTCGGGTTCTGATTATTTTATGATTTTTGATCTTGAACGATGCTGATTTATCGTATCGCACACGCAAGATTATGTTACTCTGATGATGGGGAGTTGCAATTTACGAATATTGTTTCTTGAACGGTTTTCAGCAACTGGACCTCAAGACCATCTCGAATATCTGGATCAAGGCCCCAAAAGGGAGCCCATTTCAATTGGTCGACACAGGTTTTTTTTCTAAAAAATTGAATTTGATCAGATTTTCACATTTGAACCAAGTTTTCTTCGTAACTTTGGCCTCCTGAACTTGATACTAGTGTTAAATTTCAGTTTTTGTAATAATAGTCTCCCTGAAGGTCACCTTGTGGAAAGGAGCCAGGAGGTCATAAACGATTTGATTCACTGGAATATTTATGTGTTGGTGGTAACTGGTTATTTTCATTTAGAGATGACCATATGAGTGTATTAGCTGCACTTTATCTGTCTGTCAGCCACCAGAAAAGAGAGCTTTTGGTCTGGTCTAAACGCTATTCAACAACTTATCAATGGTCTCGTATGCCAATTTGACCTTCACACTGATCTCGTTTGGGAAAGTTATTTTATATCATGGCTCACTGTCCTGAAAAAATGACATGGAGAAGGTTTCAACAGTTTTTTATTTTTCGAACGAAACCGAATGAACTTTTCCAGATCACAAATTAATTTTGAATCCCTAACAATAAAACTAAATTAAATTTTTGACTGTTCAATATTTTCTAGGACCCTTTCCTCCCTCTTGCTTGACTGAGAGCAAGCACTCTTCTGGGCATGAATCTTACACCTATCCTCTTTTTGTTATAATTTTTGTCCACAAAATTACGGAGAAATCTTGATAAAATTAAATTTTCAATAAAAAATTTGTGTCGGTCTTTTTAAATGCCCCTTTTTGAGGCCTTGAACAAGATATTCGAAATGGTCTGCAAGTCAAGTTGCTGAGAACCGTTAGAGAAACAAAATGCGTAAGTTGCGACCTCCCCATCATCAGAGTAAAATAATCTTGAGTGTAGTATAGGATAAACCAGTATCGTTCAAGAGAATAAAAATCATAAAATCAGAACCAGACTTTCGATTCGAAAAAAATTCCAAAACTGAGCACAAGCCATTGAATTGGGGTTCATTCAATTTTCTGCAATTTTGCACTGTCTCACACTTCACCCTGTAGATATTTTAAATACAGCCTCCTGATTCTCACCTTCCAAAGATAGATAACGAAAAGATTGAGCTAACTAACTGTGAAAACAGAATTGAAATTGTTTGTGTCGTTCTTAAGTAATTGTGGTCCAAAGTCGGTCCAATTTTGCGACCGGTGCGACAGCATATTTGTTGAGCAGTTCAGTTCAGAGCAACCTGTTACTAGCTACAGACACTCTTGAACAAATGATATAATTATTATTCACTAACGCCTCAATTTAAAGTCGGATGGAATAAAGATGCGACTGTGCAAATTTCCAAATATCTAGAGCGATATACATACAGGTGGTTCAAAAGTGTCGGACCATCTTGAAGGTGCGTAATATAGAAGGTCTAGTAGAGTGCTGGAGAATTGTTGAAAAAATTCTATGTCTTTCAGTTTTGAAGTTGAGGAGGGACAAAAGCTGGTCCTTCGATCGCTCAGGCACAATAAAACACCATTCATTTCAATAGAACTCTTTTGCTTCTGGTTCTTTGGGAAAACTAAATTTTTGTAGTTCATGGCTCACCCTGTATAGAAAACAGAAATTCAACACAGATTCAGAAGTTGACTTTTTGTACTTTTTTTTTTCATCAACAGTTTCCTGAAATCTTTCTAAACAACGAAAATAGATCGAAGGACCAACTTGTGTCCTTCCATAACTTCAAAATTAAAAAACAGAATTGTTTCAACAACTTTTCAGCACTCTACTACACCTCCATATTACGCACCTACAAGAAGGTCCGACACTTTTGAATCACCCTGTATTTGGCTAAGAACAAATTGCTTTGCACCGTTGTCATGGTAATCCGAAGTTTAAATTGAGCCCTCTTAAAAATCTAACATTGACAAAAAGCAGTTTACTATCATTTTATAGGTATATCGTGTGTTCAAATGTATACGTTTTACATGGCACAGCCTGCCTAGATTAGGAATTTATTATTTGGTCACTCGGTATAATGACAACGCTAACGTGAGATTTGGTATATAGGAATCTAACGTAATTATTGTTTAAACGAAAAATGTATTTTTGTGAAATCTTACATTTTGTAGACGCAACGTGACAAACAGGGCAAACTCCCTGGGAAAAGGTCGAATCTTGGCGTCGGGAAACAGTTGCATCGAAGGCACCCAAATGTAAGAATTGGGTTTCAGACGCCACGCTGTCGGCCGATTGGGAACTGTTTGCCAGCGGTCTTTGGAGGGATGGAAAAACCTGCTCTCTTCTAATGCCAAAGGATTTACGGTTTCATCACATCTGAAAAGAAGTAATTATTTCATGAAATACGAAGAGCTGTTCGCATGATACGACTGGGCTATAATTTTCCCTCGTTTATGGCCTACGCATACAGGGTGTCAGGAGCTACAGAATCTCGATGGAAAGCGCAAGTTAGTATAGCGCAGTCAAACGTTTTCCGCCGCTTAGCAGCCTGCACCCTGTACATCAACACCATAATCTTCATCAATCAAATCACGTGTGATGCTAGGTTTTGCTGTATTCGGAAACGAAGTAACTTTTTTGATGGGAAAAAATCATTGCGTTTAATCTATTACAGTATAGTCCGATGAGCCTGTACTCAGGTGATTCTATCCGGTGTGATATTAAATTACAGTATAAGAGAGGACCCTCAAAAGGAATTTTATATTTATGTCCAGATTTATGTTCAATTTTCACTATGTTTATAGCCCCGAAATCCCCAGGAAGTGGATAAAATTATACCATGCATACCTATAACATAAACTGTGCGTACAATCAAGTTTGAGGTTCGGAATTCTGATGGAATTACGTACCTACTTCAAGCCTGCATGAGATCTTAATCATTATGTGCGTAAAACTTTAATCCTATAATCGAAAAACGTCATTATTGTTAGTTAAAAAGCAGCGTTTTCAAGCGTTTCTCTTCAGTTGGATTTTTCTGATGGAGTTTTAGAAAATAATTCATGTTCTGCACCAAAATACCACCTACCTATCTAACGTATTCTTAATCTGTGAATGCTACAGCAACAACTAGATATGACGTCTCATATAGAACGTAGCAATAACCAGCGAAATCTTCTATGAGATACCAGTTGATTTTAGGTAGCATTAGTACTGAAAAGCGCTAGGGTTGCAGGTCGGGAAAAACATTCCCTTCATTATTCAAGGTTATCCCTACTTCCTACCCATATTTAACACTATAATAGCTCGTTTAGATGTATAAAGCTGTAACAGCAACGCAGCAACGCTAACGTTAGTGTAAAAGTTTGGACCTGTACAGCATCCAGTAACCTGATTTCGTTGTGTTCTCGGTCTCAAGTATGAAATGTACAGTCCAAACTTCTACACTAACATTAGAGTTGCTGTTACAGTTCTATGTAAATGACACTCCAAAAATGACACTTTCGATAGTTGTCAGCTGTTGTTTGTTTAGAGCAATAATTACGTTATTGCTCAGCTGTCAATTGCAACGCAGCCGCAACGCAGAACGCAACGTTTCTGATTGGCTCGCAAGGTATTCGCGAAACCATCGCAACGATGCGTGCGACTTGCGAGCCAATCAGAAACGTTACGCCTTATTGCGTTGCGTGTTTTCATAGAGCGCCCTCAATATGAATTGCAATTCTATTGTTTCTCTCGATGTTTCTCGACTGATGAAGAATCCTTTAAAAAGAAATCATAACTGTAGTTAATCTGCAAAAAAGGACAGGGACTGTTTTTGTGTTTGTGCTTCAAAAATTGGTTAGCGCAACTCATGCCCTTTCCAAAACAAGTGATTCAATTATTTTAACCAGGTACCTTATCACTGTAAACCCATACTTATAACAGTAATAACATTAACAACAAACTGAGCCTATAGCTGGCGGTAATTATTGTAGGCTCACGAAATTTAGCAAATGAAATTGGGGAGGGTGGATGGAGAGTGCAGTCGTAAATCTGCGATATTAGAATGTGAGGAAATGTTAAGTGAATGTCAGGATTTGATCCCGGAGCATCAGGAGGTCGTGTGGAATAAATTAGATTTGAAATGTGCATGCATGCATGGTGCTCCCATGAGGATTATGCACAATGTCAAATTGGAGATCACTTAAATCATGTACAAAAAAGTTTGTTGGAGCAGAATATTCACCGCGTAATTTCCCAGGACGATGCTGGAAAAGAATGGCAAGTTAGTTAGTTGAGGGTCAATAAGCTAACCGAGTCGAACATTAGATAGGTAGGATAATATCTACATTTAGGTGTAGGGATCCGTTTAAGTCACTGGACATGACGTAACAGTGGCGAAAGCGTATGTTCAGCTTCTGGACCGTCTTCAAACTTCAAAGGGCCTCAAGATTCTGTGGAGCGCCATAAGCATACATATGGGGTCTTTGACTGTTTGAAAGCTTTCGCGCCACTTCAACCGTAGCATAGAGTAACCGTAGTCATTTAATTGACGGGAACACTTTCGCTAACAAGACTCGTCATTGACTAGTAATTCAGCGGTATCGTTACTTCACCAATAAGAGTGTAGATGAGCAAGAAAGTACATATACTCTTCGGCTAAAGAAACGATGTGAATGGAAATTTAATCAATGAATAGGTCATGCCCGGATGCTCCCCCTGGCCCTTTCCTCCAATTAGATTTATGTACTTATGCATAAAAAAATCCGTTGTGGTGACATAAAACTTCCCCAACTATATACAGAGTAGCCCAACGAAAACAGAACAGAGGGGTTTTCGGGCATTTCACAAGATAGGTCGATTTTCATATCAAGGGGGACATCTGAAACATACATTGGCAAATTTCTATCTTCAGCCCCCTCACCCCTACCCACCTCAACTTCAGAATTTTAAATGACACCATCTACTTTGAGATACTTCAAATCAAAGAGAATCAAAGCATCTAAGGAGAAAATTGTCGGTGGAGAAAAGTGCTACCCAAATTCACCCATTTCCTCTTCCCCACCCCAACTTCAAAATTTAACAGACACCACCTACTTTGTGATACATCGAATTAAAAGGAATTGATTTCTCTTTCTGAAAACAATTTTTTTCAATTTTTAACCCGTTCCCTAAATAAATTGAACATTCGGTGTACTTTAGGGCTTTTTGAAAATTCCGAAAATATTTTTTTCAGGAAAAGAATTCAGCTCCCTTCAATTTGATGAATCACAAGGTAGGTAGTGTCATTTTAGATTTTGAAGTTGGGGTAGGGGAGTGAAGGGGTGAACTTGGGTGGCACTTTTTACACAGAAAATTTTCCGATTTTTTTGTACACTTGCTGCAGGAAGTTATCTGTTTCTATAACAATAATGCCATTTGAATAATCATACCACCTGCAAATGTCAATTTCAACAATTCATAAACTTCAACATTGACAATTTTCCTCACACATGTGTTCGCGACTGCCGCATGAGGGTGCTGAAACGGGCGGGATATTCAAAATGTGCAGAGCGCCTATCGCAAGGTGGGTGGTGTCATTTGAAACTTCAAAGTTGGGGTGAGTGGGGCAGAGGGGGCTGAAGATGGAAATTCGCCAATGTATGTTTCGGATGTCCCCCTAATATAAAAATCGACCTGTCCGAGCTTTTTTCAAAAAAATGAGGTGAAATGCCCGAAAACCCCTCTGTTCTGTTTTCGTTGGGCCACCCTGTATAGTATTCAGGAACCTATGAAAATTTTTGTTCCAGACGTCCCACATATAGTGGGGTTGGTAGCCATTCCTATACGGCATTCGATGATACAGAAAATTTCTTCTGCATGAGTGTTCTATAAGGCCCAACGAACGATATTAGAAGGGGAAGCACAAAAGCTTCCCCTTAGGGGGGCTGCAGGGGGCCCTGTCAAGTTGACGGTCCAAGAACTCCTATCAATTTATCTTTCAATTTCGTTGTATCACTCAAATGGGGATGATGTGACTCCATTGTGAATCTCGATGCCATTGGTCCCCATGTCTCTTTCATCCTTCATGCTTGAAAAAAAAAATTCTTCGGGAGGTCAGAGAAATCACTTTTTATTTTTTAAACATACAAGAGGATGCGAAGTTGGCATGTTTTGTGTCTTAACCTGTTATTTGGCATTCCTAAGATCCTATTATGAAGTAAATTTTTTAAATTCTCAATTTTGGGTTGATTGGTAGGCTAAGAAGTAGGTATTTTTTAACATCCAGTTCAGACGTACTTTTTTCAGTGTCCAACTGGAGGTTATTGAAATAATCGCAGGGGTGGATAGACTGGACTATTTTCCTAATATTATGTCGAGGAAATCAATCCCAAACTGCACATGGAGAGTACACAAATTATTTTTCTTTCGGTCGGTCGAATTGCGATGCCTACTACGCCCGTCAGGGAGAACGCTGAGCATCGCCAGACTAAACTAGTATGAAAACAGCCTAAACGATTTCAAAACTGCCGAAAACACTCATTATGTGGTTCGACATTCAATTCTGAGTCAGCACTCAGAGTTTTAGTCAGTTTTGAATTTGTTTAGGCTGTTTTCATACCAGTTTAGGCTGGCGATGATGCTCAGCGTTCTCCTTGACGGGCGTAGTAGGCATCGCAATTCGACCGACCGAAAGAAAAATAATCTGTGTACTCTCTTTTCGCGGTTTATGATTGATTTTCTCGACATTATGTTCAGAAAATAGTTCAGTGGATCCACCCTTGCATGATGATGATTTCAATAACCTCCACTTGGACACTGAAAAAAGTTCGTCTGAACTGGATGTTGAAAAATACCTACTTCTTAGCCTATCAATCAACCCAAAATAGAGAATTTAAAAACTTGACTTCATAATAGGATCTTGGGAATGCCAAATAACAGGTTGAGACACAAAACATGCCAACTTCGCATCCTCTTGTATTGTCATTGCGGAGCCTTCAGCTCCCCAATGGTTACCGTTAACCACGGCTGACTTCGGTCCCACAGTCTTAATAATAGAAGGCGACAGGATGTCAAGCGCGTCAGTCAGGGGTGACGTGTGTTCCTTCTGAGCTGCACCAATTTTGCGAATCAATCTTCATTCTCCCTCCGTTCACGAGCTGATCCGTTCTCGATGTTACCGGCAGTGCGTCGGCACGACCCTCACCGACCCTGAGCTAGCCGAGCGGTCCGCGTCCCCGAGTACCGGGGCGTTGACAGAGTGGCGTGCCCAACTTGGGGCCATAACTCGTTTTTTCGTTTTTGGAACGGAGAAGCAACGTGGGGGAGCGCCGAGAGTCAAAATTTCACGGGATCACCACCTGGAGCCCTGTGGCGGATTAAAAACGCGACTGGTGTCAAGCCCAGCGGGTTTTAATCGTGCTGCGGGTTTCCCAGCATCAAGGGCGCTGCCTTGTAGCGTCTTAATCCAAGGCGGATTATGGCCTGCTTGGTGGTGCTCGGGACACGGTAAGGCTCTGCCCCTAGCCACCCCCCCAAACACGTTTTCGTCCGCGGGACCAGTACTGCAAAAAAGCGCGACACGTACGGGACCGTGAAAAAATGCGGCGCGCGCGCATTTCGGGCGTAATTCCGGCAAGAACATCTGCGAAGAAGACGCCGACGAAGAATGCGCCCAAGAAGAAAACGACCGAAACGCCTCTCTCTGGTCTAGGAGTCGGAGCAGGGGATGTAGCCGCTGCCGTCTCCGCAGCGTCTCTCCTAGTGGCGCCCCAACCACAACAACAACAACAGCAGCTGCCGACCACCGAATATGCGCGCATCGCGAGCGTCCTCGAGAGCCTGGAAACGCGTTTCCGCTCCAACGCTCAGCCGGAAATTCCGCCATTCGCGGGGCTGCCACATGAAGATGTAAGAGAGTACCTGAGAGGTGTGGAGGAATCTCTCACCACAGCCGGAGCGCCGCGACGAAAATGGTTGCACCTGGTAGCCGACCAGCTCTCCGGAGAAGCCGCTTCCTGGGTGAAGCCGTACCTCCAGGTGGACCTGGCTTGGGAAGAAGTGAAACAAGCTCTTCTCAACCACTTTGATTCGCCGCAACGACGCGGACAAGCCGGTGGAAAGCTCCACACCGAAACGCAGAACGGCGAACCGGTTCTGTTGTTCCTAAGGAAGAAGGTGAAGCTCGCACGGAGAATCGCACCGTACCTTCCTGACGAGGAACTCATCGGCATGCTGATTGCACTCACGGATTACGATATTAAGTACCACCTTACATTAAATCCGGTGAAGACGCTGGCCGAGCTGGTGGATAAGGCACAAAAGGTAGAATCCTTGCGCGAGGAAGCGCCGAAGGTCACGACGGCAACCACACGGCAAGTACCTGCAGGCAGCGCGACGTCGAATCTGCCGCCGCCATGTCGATATTGCCCCGAGCGGCATTATCATCGAAATTGTCCTGTGCTCCAAGCTCGGCGCGAGCCGCCACGTGACGCGTTCCGTCAGTACCAACAGCACCAGGAAAACCCCACCGGGACGAACGACGCGCGGGCGTCGCAACGTCCCCAGCACCAGTAATTTCGCTGTGCGCCACCTCTTCGGACAACGCTCCCCTAATTCTTCTTCGACTCGACCACCATCAAGTGCATGCCTACCTCGACACTGGCTCGACGCTAAACTTAATCGACTACACGCTCGTCAACGACCAGCAGATCGACAAGACCGCCACTTTGTCCGTAGGCCTCGCAAGCACAACAGTTGAGCCCTTGAGAACGGAGGGTACCGTCCGTCTGACGTTTACCGCCGAAGAGGCGCCATACACCGCAGATTTCCACGTGGTGCGTAGTCTAGCACATTCCGTCCGTCATTCTCGGCAAGAGTTTCTGCCACCAGTCCGGAGCCGTCATTGATTTCCAGCGGGAGTGCCTCCACCTCGGAAAACAGCAGCGACGTACCGTCTTCTGGAATAAGGACCACGCCTCTCGACAGCGAAGAGGATCACCTTTATCTGTCGACGACGTCCAGCACAATTTCCCGGAGCCTCTCCACGGAGCTCTTCAACAGCTCTTGACCGATTTCGTGCAGACACTTAGGCAGGACCCGCGTCCTACGACGACGCTGACTACCACTCACAAAATCCGGCTCAAAGACGAAACCCCATTTCGAATTCGACCGTACCGGACCACATCCGAAAAGAAAGCCATTATCGAGGAGCAGGTGCATCAGATGTTGAAAGACGGCATTATCGAGCGCTCGAACTCGGAGTTTTCATCGCCGATTGTTATCGTCACGAAGAACGATAAACCAAGATTCTGCCTAGATTACAGAAAACTAAACTCGCAGACAATCACCGAGCCGTCTCCAATTCCGCGAATCCATGAGACGCTCAAAGACCTAGGTGAAGCCAATGTTTTCTCTACTCTAGATTTAAAATCAGGATATTGGCAAGTGCCGCTCGATCCGTCTTGTCGTCGATATACGGCCTTCTCCACCGTGGATGGCGGCCATTGGCAGTTCAAGGTCATGCCCTTCGGCTTGGCCAATGCGCCTACCACCTTCCAACGTATGATGGTGCAGGAAGTGTTAAACGGCTACCTTCACGAATTCTGTCTGGTGTACATGGACGACATTATTGTCTACTCGAAGTCGACAGAAGAGCACCTTCATCACCTACGGCTCGTTCTGGAGCGTCTCCTGACCCATCGCCTCCGCTGCGGCATCAAAAAGTGCAAGTTTGCATGCTCGAGCATCGAGTACTTGGGCCACACCGTAAGCGACGCCGGAAATACGCCGCTGCAAAAGCACGTGAGGCTCGTGCACGACGCAAAGCAGCCGACGAATCGAAAACAACTCCAGAGTTTCCTTGGAACCTGTAACTGGTTGCGTGAATACATCCCACGGTTCGCCGAAATCGCGGCTCCGCTGACAGACATGACGTCGCCGAAATGCCGATTCTCCTGGGGAGAGGCACAGCAAGCCGCCTTTGAAAGATTAAAAACCGCCATGGCAACCCCGAGAACGCTAAGCCGTCCCGACGCTGTTTTACCCTTCGTCCTGCAGACCGATGCAAGCAACACCGGCATGGCTGCCGTGTTATACCAAATTAAGCCCAACGGCGAGAGAGCCATCATTCCGTTTGCCAGTGCACGTTTCAACCGTACAGAACGCCGCCTGCACATTAACGAACAAGAGTGCCTTGCCATCCTGTGGGGTGTCAAACAGTATAGACCGTACTTGGAAGACCGACCGTTCACGATTCGAACTGACAGTCAAGCGCTTTTGTGGCTGAATAAGGCAAAAGATTCCAAGGCCAAGCTCACGCGCTGGTCGCTGCTCCTGCAGGAATTCAGCTATTCCGTGGAACACGTACCCGGCCGAGCCAACGAGTTAGCGGACGCTCTCTCACGGAATCCAGAGCCGAATCAGTCGCTAATTTCCGCCGATTGTACCACCAGAATGTTGCCTCCTGAGTTGGCCGACGGCGCGCCACAGACGTCTAGCGTTGACGAACCCGATCGGCGCGAGCACGTGTTCCTGACGGACGTCAGGACATTGTCGGACGAGGTCAAAGAGGCTCAGGTCAACTCCAGGACGGCACAGGAGATGATGCGCATACGGCGCTCTCTTCAGAACGATCCGGATACCGAGGACTGGCATGCCGGCTTCAGGGCAAATTACGAGGTGGAAGACGACGTGCTGTACAGACTAGCGGACGATGGACGTCGACTGCTGTATGTACCTTCCGAACTACAACCCCGAATTTTCTACGAACATCACGACGCTCACTTAGCGGGCCACCCTGGCGAAGAAGAAACGCAGCGATCGATTACCGAGCAGTACCACTGGCCAAGCGTCGACAAGGACTGCCGTGCATACGTCAGATCATGTCTAATATGTTCGCTGGTGAAGGGCCGATCGTCACACATTCCCGCGGAACAGCGTCCCCGTCAACCACGTGAGCCATTCGAGGCCGTTGCCTTGGATCTCATGGGACCGTACGAAACTTCCGAAAAGGGAAATCGCTTCATTCTCGTCATCACCGACCTTTTCACACGTTGGATCGACGCCTGGCCGCTAAGTGAGACTTCGACTAAATCCATCGTTGCCACGCTCGACGAACACTTTTTCCCGTTGCATGGGTACCCGCGTACTATCATTTCGGACAACGGTCCTCAGTTTTCGTCCGCGTACTGGTCCCGCGCCTGCGATAGGTGGCAGAGTCACCACTGGACGACTGCCGTGTACCATCCGCGCGCAAACCCGACTGAGCGTCGCAACCAGGAAATCAAGAAGGGCCTTCGCTGTCGCCTTATTGACCGACCGGCTACCGAGTGGAACGTTCACTTGCCAGCGACCTTATTCAGTCTCCGTCGGCGTCGGAACGCCGCCACCGGACAAAGTCCGGCGGAGCTGTTGATCGGCCGCTCCTTAAGGTTTCCTGGCGAGTGGAAAGCCGCGGAACCCCTGCCTCGAGCATCGGCAGCAGAACGTGCCGAAGCCGCCCACGAACACCAGCGCGAATATGTTGAAGCTCGCCACCGAGTTCCAGATCGACCTGTGCCCGACTATTTGCCAGGCGATCTCGTTCTTGTCCGGCATCCTCCGGCTCCAGGAGCATTTCATCCGAAATGGCTCGGTCCTCACTCCATCGTGCGGAACGTCAGTCCCGGCGTCTTCATCGTCAACATCGACGAGCGACTCGTCAAGTACCACGTGGATAAACTTAGAAGAGCTCCAAGACGACCGCGTCGTCGAGTGTAGTGTGCGCCCTACCTCCGTCAGTACGTTGCCTTATGGCAAACAAAGAAAACTTAGTGTCGCGACCCCAGGACATGTCCTCTTGCCACTCGTTGTGACCTTGACACCTTTGTTTGACCTTTACAAGTGCGCGCCTTGTCCCAAAAATGTTCCCCTTTTTAAAGCAAAAGTTCTCCGCCATATTAAAAAAAAAATTGTTACTTTAACGTAGTTACCCTTAGGTGTAATACATTAGTTTAAGGTATTTCTACGGTCGTTCATTGTTGTAAAATGAATTTGTTAAGTTTGAATAAAGAGTGTGCCCTAAGTCTCAGGGGGGGGCGACTGTCATTGCGGAGCCTTCAGCTCCCCAATGGTTACCGTTAACCACGGCTGACTTCGGTCCCACAGTCTTAATAATAGAAGGCGACAGGATGTCAAGCGCGTCAGTCAGGGGTGACGTGTGTTCCTTCTGAGCTGCACCAATTTTGCGAATCAATCTTCATTCTCCCTCCGTTCACGAGCTGATCCGTTCTCGATGTTACCGGCAGTGCGTCGGCACGACCCTCACCGACCCTGAGCTAGCCGAGCGGTCCGCGTCCCCGAGTACCGGGGCGTTGACAGTATGTTTAAAAAAATAAAAAGTGATTTCTCTGACCTCCCGAAGAAATTATTTTTTCAAGCATGAAGGATGAAAGAGACATGGCGACCAATGCCATCGAGATTCACAATGGAGTCACATCATCCCCATTTGAGTAATACAACGAAATTGAAAGATGGTTTGGTAGAAGTTCTTGGACCCTCAACTTGACAGGGCCCCCTGCGGCCCCCTTAAGGGGAAGCTTTTGTGCTTCCCCTTCTAATATCATTCAATAGACCTTGCAGAACACTCATGCAAAAGGAATTTTCTGTATCATCAAATGCCGTATAGTACCGTTTTTTAATGTGTACCGACCCCACTAATAGGGGTATTTGATCAAAAAAGCTGGCCAAAAGTCGAAAAATGAAATAAAATTTCAGGTCAAAATGGACATTTTTTGCATGCAGTATAACATCCTACTATATCATGCCTTGTTATATTTTATCATTTTATTGATTCTGATAGCCGTGACATCCTTCAAAATTCAGCCACTGTCAGCTAGTGCGCTTTTTGCTCTTATTGTTACTTTTTGTCACCGGTTTTTCAAAGTTGTTTGTAGGTTTATGTAAAGTGAAGGATATCGATTCATACTGGCTTCACAAATAGAAGGTCAGTACTTATGATCCAATGTAGTATATTTCCCTTATGACTTTTTCTACTTTTGTTCCAAGTATTTGAACATGGCTCATCAAATATTCCATTATTAGTTCTTTTTTTGGAAAATTGTTGTTTTAGTAACAGTGTCGGGGGTGTCGCGCACAAATGAATATGGTCCTTTATAGACCAGCTCATTGGGTATCCAAAACAGTAAAAATATCACCCGCGAACACACGCCATCAAAAAATGTATAAGTAATAAAAATATTATATATTTTCATTTATACAGAATGTCCCGAAATTAGGCCGCAATATTTTGCCTGCGTGTTCTACGTCCAAAAATAGGAAGGAATGTTCCAAACAACATGGCTCTAAAAATGCATCCTGAGGGAGCTACAGCGCCTCAAAGGTGGAAACCGGTAGAAGGTTTTTTCTACATATCTCCGAAACTAGCCGAGATAAAATAACGCAATTTGGTGTGACGTCGACATGTTCGACTGCCAACCTGATGTTGTGAATAGCATTGCCAAATTTCTATGAGGAGTGCCCCAAAAAGAGGGGGTGTGGGGTAAATGTAACCTCAACTTTTTTGTGCACGACCTTATTCAAATTTTGACAAGAGAACTTGAATGGACACAGCCTTCTGCATAAAAAAGGTCTTCTTGTCTCATTTCGATAGGACGCACCGTTCTCGAGATAAATCACTTTAAAGGAAACGTTGCCTGAAATTCCCCGAAATAAAGCTAAATACTCGAGTGCCGCAATCAGACGCAATATCACAACAGTGCGTTCTAGGACTAGAAATAGGAAGAACTTTTCAACAAACCCGGGTCATAAATGCGTCCTGAGGGAGCTAGAGCCCCCTAAAAAAAGGAACGTGGCCTGAATATCTCCGTAACTTGCCGAGATCAAATGACGAAATTTGGTATGGAGTCGTGGTGTTGAGAGCTCAAGCTGAATCTTTCAACACGATTCCCGAATTTTCGACAGGGGCGTCCAAAGGAGGGGAGCCTTGGGGCAATCATTTTTAGCAAATTGTGAGAACCTTCATGATGTACTTTGGTGGAAAAGAGATTTATTTGAAAAGTTTACAGTAATTGTTCGAACAAATATCCGTTTTGTTCAATGCAAAGAACCGATCGTCGCCTGATTGCCCGGGAAGGACGCAAAATTTCGAACGGTTGCTCCCGAATTTCGTTGATGGCTAGATTGATTCTCTGCTGCAGAACCTCTCGAGAATTGACTTCAACGGCATAGACGAGGTCCTTCATTCGTTCCCAACAATAATAGTCGAGGGGATTTAGGTCGGGTGATCGAGGTGGCCAGGGTGTGAGACCACCTCTCCCTATCCACCTTCCAGGAAACCACTTATCAAGCCAATTTCTGACATTACGTCCGTAATGAGCAGGGGCTCCGTCATGCTGAAAGTGCATCGCTAAACGGGTGTTCAGTGGTACATCGTCCAGTAGATCATCTAGCTGGTTCTGTAGGAAGTTTAGATAACTTTGTGAATTCAGACGTGGTGGAAGCTCAGTTGGACCAATTAATTGATCTCCGACAATGCCGGCCCATGAATTGATGGCAAATCTCTCTTGGAAATGAGTGCGGCGTATCACGTGCGGATTTTGGTCTGACCAAAAGTGGTATTATGGATATTAAATGTGCCGTCTCTTGTGAACATGCATTCATCGCTCCACAAAATGTTTGGGACAATGTTTGGATGGTCGACAATCCACTGACAAAAATGCACCCTCGGAAGAAAATCTCCTTGTTTCAAATGCTGGACCCTCGGCTGGACCCGTTGGAAATGGTATGCATGGAGGTTTTGTCTCCTCACTGTTCTTCCTACCTAAAAGGAAAATTTGTGATCATAAGAATTGTTGCATAGGGTGCCTGAATTGTAATTACTATTGTCCGAGGTACATTGGCAATTCTGGCAACGGTCCGAATGCTTCTTTGGGGATCTTCTTCGAAGAGATTTAAGATGTTCCCTACATCATGACCATCTGGCCTGCCTTGTCCTCAAGCTTTCCGGAAATTACCGTTATCTCTCGGTAGACTCCATACCAAATTTCGTCATTTGATCTCGGCAAGTTACGGAGATATTCAGGCCACGTTCCTTTTTTTAGGGGGCTCTAGCTTCCCCAGGACGCATTTATGACCCGGGTTTGTTGAAAAGTTCTTCCTATTTTTAGTCCTAGAACGCACTGTTGGGATATTGCGTCTGATTGCGGCACTCGAGTATTCAGCTTAATTTCGGGGAATTTCAGGCAACGTTTCCTTTAAAGTGATGTATCTCGAGAACGGTGCGTCCTATCGAAATGAGACAAGAGGACCTTTTTTATGCAGAAGGCCCTGTCCATTCATGTTCTCTTGTCAAAATTTGAATAAAGTCATGCACAAAAAAGTTAGGGTTACATTTACCCCACACCCCCTCTCTTTGGGGCATTCCTCATAGAAATTTGGCAATGCTGTTCACAACATCAGGTTGGCAGTCGGACATGTCGACGTCACACCAAATTGCGTTATTTTATCTCGGCTAGTTTCGGAGATATGTAGAAAAAACCTTCTACCGGTTTCTACCTTTAAGCCGCTGTAGCTCCCGTAGGAAGCATTTTTAGAGCCATGTTGTTTGGAACATTTCTTCCTATTTTTGGACGTAGAACACGCAGGCGAAATATTGCGGCCCAATTTTGGGACACCCTGTATGTATAAATACGTTAATTTTTAACGGGTGAAATTCATCCAGTTTCAAATTCGGAAATGTTATCAAGTAATCCGTCTTCTTACAGACACAAAGGAAGATATGAAGGAGGTAACCAGAAAGAGAGAAAAGCGAGAGTGTCTCCATCTTCCGGTTACCTCCTTCATACTTATATAAAAATAATAAAATACTAAAAAAAATACCTTTTTTCCATTACTACAGTTTTTTTTGAATGGCGTGTGTTCGCGGGTGATATTTCTACTGTTTTGGATAGCCGAAGAGCTGGTCTATTATAGAGGACCATATTCATTTCTGCGCGACACCCTCCGCCCGACACTGTTACTAAAACAACAATTTTTCGAAAAAAGAACTAATAATGTAATATTTGATGGGCCATGTTCAAGTACTTGAAACTAAAGTAAAACCAAGTCATAATGATGATGTACTACCTCACGGCTTGATACCAAGTTGGGGCTGAGACCGCCGTAAGTGCGGTTACTATAGCAACGGCCAATCAGACCGCTCTATTTGGCATGTTACGCCGTCCTAACTTTTGCGCCTGCAACTTGGTATCGAGCCCTCAGATCATAAGTACTTACCTTCACTTTATATTAACCTACAAACAACTTTGAAACACCGGTGACAAAAAGTGCCAATAAGAGCAAAAAGCGCACTAGCTAACAGTGGCTGAATTTCGAAGGATGTCACGGCTACCAGAATCAATAAAATGGTAAAAGATAACAAGGCATGATATAGTAGGATGTTATACCACATGCAAAAAATGTCCATTTTCTCCTACAAATTTATTTTATTTTTCGACTTTTGGCCAGCTTTTTTGATCAAATACTCCTATGTGCGTCCCTTTGAGCGAGAAGTCGAAACTTGAGAGACTGAAACAAATATTGAAAGAAATTGGAAAGTGTTTCAAGAAAATTTCAATTTTCCGGAAAAACTTGAAAGTTGTTTTCAAATAATCTCATTGCAAAAATCGGCAATGATTGGGTTTCATTTTGAGCTCAATCATTTGAGTTCCGTCTTGATGGGCCATTGCGTTCTCAAATGGAAAACTCTCGGGAAATTAGAAGAAGAAACTGTTGCAGAATGTTCAAGAACCAGTAACTAGAGATTCTTGTTTGAAGAAAAATTGTGAAAAATCTGTTCGCGGGATCTGAAGTTAGAAATTTGCATTTTTTTTAAGAAGGGAAACTCGAAAACAGTTTAAAACATAACCATAACCAGTTAAAACCATATTGTTCAATCTTTGGGTCAAGTGATTTCAATCTTTTCTCAAGCTATGAGTCCCAGCAAGTCATCACCTAAAAAAAAATTGAGGGACTTACCCCAGGTCAAAGTTTGCACTGCAGTTTTTTTTAACTCACGGAATGTGCAATTTTCATTTCGAAATAATCACCGCCAAAAAACCGAAACCGTGTCGGATTTCAACGCCCGACCCACGACGCCCAATGTAACCTTCTTTCGATATCAATTGGCATCTTTCAACAGAAAATGAAGTCTAAGTTGAGCCCTGCATCACCAAACGTGAGTCGTCCTGGTCAAAACCCAGGTGAGCGGCCTTCTCGGGTCGTAATGGCCAGGGCAAAATAAAAAATTCGTAGCACCCTACTGAGAAATGGTGGAAAACTCCAACTGCAGGCTTGAACAGATTTTTTTGTTATGTTGCTTCTTGCCTTATTTGGTTCTAAATCCATCGGATAAGTTTGAAACTGGCAAAGTTTCAAACTTAGATATTTTTTAACTTTCCTTAAAATTTGACAGGTGATAAATAGAAAAATACTTTCGACTGTTCTGAACACAGTTAGGGCTTTCAGATGACTAAACCGAATTTCAAATCAACGACTCGGCAGTTATCGTGGAAGATTACAAACAGACAGACAGACTGTCATCATTCTGGAAACACCCTTAATCGAATTAGGGGGACCTCAAATTGGCAAATGTCAAAATCTCAATTTTACTTTCTCGGCCCACCAACTAAAAGTAGGGGAAGTATTGTTTGTGGAGGCGCTAGAAAAAAATCGAGATGAAACTATGCAAAAAGGTAGGAGGCAGAGGCACAAACAAGTAAAAAATACGAGTAGGGTCAATAACTCGGTCTGTAAGACCCTAGACGACATATCAATATACAAGGGATCCCACTTTGTCCCCGAATAATTTAGTCAACAAAACAGAGGTGGACATTGGATTTCAGAAAGGTGCAGGAAAAGATTAGCGGTCTAATTATGAATGAGGATACGAAGGAGCAATACTTGGACTCCGAACAATTTGAGAATACGTGATAGAGGTCACTAGACTTTTTAAAAGCACAATAGTACAAGAAAAATGGATTTCAACCTCGGAAAAAATATGAACGTCCGGAAAATTTGATATTCTATTCAGAATTGAGTGCTCTACAACATATCCACAATCGCCAAAAATCGCACCCGGGGGTTTTAAGTTATTGTAGGGGGGGGGGCAACAAATTGCAACTTAAAATGGAGGGGATGAAACCCGCCGTCAATCCATTGGAAGCAAATTTGTTATAATTCGACGCATCATATCTCGTTGATCCCATTTTAGCACAAAAAGCGACGATCATTGTTGAAGGGGGGTCGCGGGTCGTGGGGGGGGGAGAAGCCCTACCAGGTTGTCTATTTTGTTTTTCTGGCCATGTAAATAGAACCGATCACGACAAGTTTGGTATCCTTTCCGACTAATTTCAATCTTCTAAATTCAAAACCCATAATTCGAGTTACTATTGTAGACAAAAAAAGCTGAACGACAGATGAATGACTTTTCAAATTGTGTAGAAGGCCCTTTAGGATTATCATTTTTGACAAGCCCATGACAAAATGCCAGTGAATTTTTTCGAGTCACAAGACAACGTCAGTTGTGTCTTTGATTTCTTTGTAGCTATGGACCAGGAGTAGAAAGAAGATGAAGATAAAAATGGATCATTTCCACCGAGATTTCTACCCACTGTATCAACACGAACCCGCAACACGGTGACTTCGTGTTGGTTGATTCCATGTAATATGCTACGAGTACATGGCAATGGCGGTCCGTTGCCTTTTGCTTGTAGGGAAATTCAAGGGGCTCGCAGCATGTCGAACATTGGCGAACGAATCGTCCTCTAGCATCTGGACATACCGTGATCTGGACAAAGACCATTTTAATCGATGCTTGATCTTCGGCTTCGGTGGTAGCTTTGCGTCTGCCAGAACCTGGTTGCTGTGCCAGCGTTGAATTTTCCCGTCACCTGCACATAACGTTGTAGACCGTCCCTTTCCTGTTACTGAGAAGGTCTGCTACCGTCTTGTACGCGATACCACCATCCATAAGAGGCATAATTTGCACCCTAACAGATTCATTGAACATTCTGTCACGTTTGACACAAAAAATGACAAAGCATTATTGGTTATGGGTGGCATATTCTTGATGACAGTGAAGCTGATTCACAGGTCAAAAATTAGAAAAGTCATTCATCTGTCGTTCAGCTTTTTTTGTCCACAATAGTAATTTGAGAAAACTTGTTTTTTCTGTGACAATTTTGACGAATTTTTCTTACTGTTAGAGGTGTTCATCTTTGAAAAATTTTTAGAGGCCATTAAATTGAAGTGTATTCTTCAGGAAAATCATCCACTCGATGTATAATTTTGTTTCTCGAGTTTCTCGAATTTTGTTCTTGACGCGGCGCGTCGTCAACTACTGACCAGAACACTACAACATGCAGCTTCAAAGGAAAGTAGCTCAAACTATTGAAAAAATGATAACAAATGTTCCAAAGTTCAAGGATTTGTGCAGAACTGAATTTCCTATAGCACAAACCAAATCTTGATGAATCGCACTGCAGGATTTTGAGTTATTCGAGGAGGAGGATAACATTTTGACAAGATTCATGCTCTATGAACTATTGCTTCCCCCTCAAATAAATGAAAACCCTGCAGTACGATTCGTTGCGATTTTGTTCATATTATAGGGAATTCAATTCTGTACAGATCCTCGAATTATCAAAGATGAGTTGTTATTTCTTCAATAATCTGAGTTATTTTCATTTGAAGGGCTGTAGTGTTCTGGTCAGTAGTGGACGACGGGCCGCGCTAGCTCAGGTTCAAATTGACTTTTTAAACTCAAGAAACAAAATTATACATCGAGTGAATGATGGAGAGTACTCTTGGAGAATACACTTCAATCTAATGGCCCCTGAAATATTTTCGAAGAAGAACATATCTAACAGTAAATAAAAAATTCGTCAAAGTTTTCGAAGAAAAAACAAGTTTTTTGAGTCAACTTATTCGAACTTGTTGTCATCCCAATGTACACATCGGATTAAATTTCAGGAGATTGAATTTTGTCGGAAAAGATGCCAAACTTGTCGTGATCAGTTCAATATGGCGCAGGAAAAAAAGAGCCCCCTAGCCGAGCTTCGCATCCCCACGAGCCCCCTTCAACAATGATCGACACTTTTTTTACCGAAATCATATGAACGGTATACGAGTACAATGCGTCGAATTACGATGTATTTGCATCCAATGGATTGACGGATTTCATCCCCTCCATTCCAAGTTGCAAGTTTTACCCCCCCTCCCCCTCCGATAACTCAAAACCCCCATTGCGATTTTTTACCCCCGGTGCGATTTTTGGCGATTTTGGAAATGTAGTAGTGCATTCAATTTCGAACAGAATATCAAATTTTCAGGACGTCTATAATTATTCCGAGGTTTTGCCAATTTTCTTACTATTTTTTCTGTACTACAAGAAAGAACAACTGGGCTAAGTAGGTCTCAAAATGCCCAGTTGGGCTCGGAACAGACGAAAAGACATAGTAGTCACTCCACTAGTCTTTCGAAAGACTTCAACTTTTTTCCAGGGTTGAACAACGAAGGCTACAGACAAAATGGATTCCCAATACCGCTGCTGACAACTGCATTCATATTTAAATTGAGATTGACTTCTGGAATTCTGAAGATTTGGACTTGGCACTGACTTTGATGAAAACTGAATCTAACTTACTAGTCCCCGGTTGCAAGAAACTAGAATTCGCTCCGGAGCAAATTACCTCTAGTAAGGTATCATAGTAAAATGGCATACTTGGGTAAAACGACATACTGAGCTTATTTTGATTTGGGTGTTAAGAATGGTAGTCGGGTGCTGTTTGCCGATAGTCAAGTTGAGAAAGCTACATTTCTACCAAACCACATCTTTCTGGTTTGAACGGTTATGACGCAGTAACATTACTCCAGAATTTCAAGTACTAGATGTAATATTTCCATTCCGATTGAGCCCAAATTCTGCAAATGTGGGAAGCTCATTAAACCGCGATTATTGCTGATGGTAGTGTGTCACTTGGTAATCAGTTTCTCTATAAATTTACGAGGCCATCTCATATGCAAACAACACAGGGTTATGTTATTGGAGTTTTGTTAGTTTGGGGCAAAATGTCATACTACTCATCAGGGTAAAATGACATATAAGTTGACATGTAAAGTTTTGACACATTGCGAGTGCGCAGATGTGGTGTCAAAAACTGAAGAATCCATTAGTGCGGTTTGAGTTTGTTCATTTAACAGCATTATTGTTTTGTCTTGTTCTGTCTTTGCTGAATTTTTGTTCTACTTTTGTGTTCCTGTGTTTTTATATGCTCTTATGTTAATTGAGTATTTTTCGAGTTCTCTATTATTGCCTCTATAAGTTTATGTCTTGGCTTTATTAGTTCGGGTGATTTTAAATGAGTCCTCTCAATTTCGGTCATGTTTTTGTATATTTTTTATGCCTATGTCATTTTACCCACAAGTGAGCCTAAAATGACACAGTGAGGCTATTTTTTAGAATTGGCTTTTCAATGATTGAAACAGTATTCGATGAGGTTTTTGTCCTGTGGTAGTTATGTGTTGATCTTTTAACTAACAGATGTGACCAAAAACTTGGCTGTATTTGGATTTTTAGATTTTTTGTAAACGAAAATGCTTAGGGTATGTCATTTTAGGCAGATCTCCCTACCAAACACAGCATCAAATGGTAGGTCATTTGAAGGCGTGAACAGCGTCGTAAATTAACAAGTATAAGGTGACGACTGACGTTTAGATTTAAAAAAAGGATGTTCAAGTTTAAGGCTTTATCCACAGCCTGTTTGGTCCCCTGTTTGATACATTGTTCTTGCAACCGAACTGTATTTGCTCCGGAGCAAACTTAACTTTCCTCGTTCTTGCAACCGGGCATCAATGTCCTGTCTGCGTCCTTATGTGTTGATCTTTTAACTAACAGATGTGACCAAAAACTTGGCTGTATTTGGATTTTTAGATTTTTTGTAAACGAAAATGCTTAGGGTATGTCATTTTAGGCAGATCTCCCTACCAAACACAGCATCAAATGGTAGGTCATTTGAAGGCGTGAACAGCGTCGTAAATTAACAAGTATAAGGTGACGACTGACGTTTAGATTTAAAAAAAGGATGTTCAAGTTTAAGGCCTCATCCACAGCCTGTTTGGTCCCCTGTTTGATACATTGTTCTTGCAACCGAACTGTATTTGCTCCGGAGCAAACTTAACTTTCCTCGTTCTTGCAACCGGGCATCAATGTCCTGTCTGCGTCTCTTCAGAAATAGTGGCAGGGAACAGTTACCGTGAAACTACTAAGGGAAAAACCATGATATAATTATCATCATATTGTAGAGCAAAAAAATGGTTCTGGGGAAAGTAAAAATACCATACGGGTGTGGCAGTTTCGTTTTCTAGCAGCTTTCGTTGGAGAATTGGTAGGTAGAATACTTATTGTCTTTTATTTATCATACTTAAAAAGTTGCTGTTGAATTAACACCGTGGTGCTGTTATCATTTTCCTCTGCCGTACAAAAACCGGATAACCTACATCATGTCAAAGAACAAAAAAGATACACAGGAAGCCTGGGGAGCACAGTTGCTTCTCGCACGACGGAAAAATCCCCGCAACTTTGTATACCGAAACTGTTCCGATTTATTACCCTACTTAGTGTCGCAATAATAACCCTCCGGACGCATTTGTAGTGTGGCAAGGCAAGCTAGCAGGCAAGAAGAAAAACGTCCGGCTTGTTTCGTTTAGGTCTGCGCGAATTTTTTTGTCGTTTTGAATCATGGGGCAAACAAGTTAAGCCGGGCGCTTAACAAAAGCAAAGCCTCTCCTAAAGAACGCTCGGTGCGTCGCACATACAAAGACAAGTTTAAACATAATTAAGCCCTAATATAATATAAGGCACACGGCATACCCGAATAGATTACAATGTCTCTGTTCCACGTTGAATCCGGGACAATCAGCCAGGACGCAGTGGCGGGTGCGCTGCTGTATTCCGGAGGAACAGCTCACACTGCAGGCGGACCAGTCGTTCCATTTGCTCCAGCCTGGAATTCAACCGGAAACAAGCTTAATATTATACGCAACAATACAAGCAGCATCCTGTGTCAAGCGCAGGATTGGACTCGCAAGATCAAAAGGTGTCATGTTCCCCAGCATTTTCAGAATACCAGATTCATTTTCTCTCAAGGCGAGGGTAGAGGAGGAAAACTAGATAGCCAACGTTAAGTCAAGTAGAATCTGCCAAAAATAAGAAATAGTTCTATAAAAATAGTCGCCAGAGTAAACAACAAATAAAACTAGAGTAGGAGGCACACTTATGGTATGGGTCTTAATGAGAACGAAACGTGACTGCTCTTCTAATGATGAAGGGAACGATTCGATTTGACTAGTTTTAACTAGTTTTAGTTCAAAAATTCAACCAACGCTTTGAACCATGAAACACTTTTATAGGTATTTGAGGGGTGATAACGTTTAGGCTCGAGCTTTGCAATAGTCAGGTCCACTCCGATCCTGAGCTGTTCTACAGGATTATACCGAGCTATAATACAAATGACTGGCTTTCTTAAGGGCCGCCCATAAATTACCGGCCTTGGTACCTAATTCTTGCTGACTTGCTGAGGACGGCCACGCTTTCCCTAAGCTAATACAAAGAGGGGTTAAAGGCCAGATTTTCTTTACTTTGAACAACAACAAACTGAACACTCCACTCTACAAGTATGTATACCTAGCGCGACAAATAATCAGGCAGGCACTATGAATTACCATAATTGCTAATTTCAAATTGCCCAGTTTACAACGTCTATTAAAGGGATTTTAATTACAAAACCCCGTTTAATTACAAACGGCTCGAACATAATAATATACCTCGTCGATATTATATTCAACTGAAGAGCTGAGCAATCAAACATGAGCACACCTATAGAGAATGACATACATGTCCAGTGGATGAACTGACATAGCTCAAGGGTATATCCAGTTCTTTGAGGCAGATCAGGATCTGGCTTCAAAATTTTCCGAAGGCCTTCCGTTTCGGGGTTACAAAGGTGATTCAAGGTTTTGGTGGAAAACTTTGAATAGTCATATCTTTCGACTGGATCAATAGAATTGGTTTAAATCTGGCATGTGCATTCTTAATGCTCAGGCTATTCACAGAGCCACTTCGATTGATTCAGAAACTGAAGGTCCGGACTGAAATTTTGTTATCGTCAAGTTTTCATGAAAAATGTCACTCTGTATAAATGTTTTTTTCAACTGACATCAGATTCGGATTCTGCATGAAAAATATTACAAGTAAACGCTACTTGACAAGTTTGGCACTTATTCGCTGTATGAGGAAAGGCCTAATAATTTGGGATTTTTTCGAAACTTCAATTCTCAGTAAGTCATAATTTTGGAAAATAGTGTTATGCAATTGTTTAAACTTGACTATTTCTATTTTTGAAACATAACAATACAGGATTTGTGCGATTGGTGAGAAGCAAGAGAATATCGGAGACGTATTCCTGAACGTCAAGTACCAAGCCATACAACTTTTCGGCAGTGTTCGGCTTCATCAGGAAGCACGGAACATTTCTTTCATCGGTGAATAGAGAACGTCCCATATTGCAAGAGCCAATTCAGGTTACTTTATTTTTTATTATTTTGATGTTCAGGGGCGCATCAAGTACAAGCCTATTATCGCCCTTTCTTTGGTGACTTACTCCGTGTCACTCTTTTTTCCTTAACGTGACCGCTCGGTTAGTACAAGCTCAAGTACTAACGAACGCATATAGAAAAGCCACCTCTCTCGGCGGGATTTGAACTCCGGACCTTTGAGTTTGAAGCCAGAGACGGGGCCCACCGAGCTACCGCCGGGATGTTATTTTCTTTGTTTTCAATTATGACTAAGTTAGTAGCTTCATGATATCTGGGTGTTCTAGGCAGAGATCATTATCACATGGAGGAAGAGAATCCCAAGGTGAACATTTGAATAGTGAGCACCATACTGGGCGTCTCCCGATAGAGTCTATGGAAGACTCTGAAAAGATAACGCTTCCACCCTATCATCTGCAACGTGTGCAGCGACTGATGCCAGGCGATAAAGTCCCTCAAGCTGCGTTTTCACAGTGGATTCTGAGACGTACAAGAGACCTTCCACGAGTTATGTTCACTGACGAAGCGCAGTTTACTAGGGATGGAATTTTAAACACAGAAATTCTCACCTAAGGTCACGAGAGAATCCCCACGCCATTAAAACAATCTCATTCCTAACATAAATTTTCTTCAAATGTTTATTGTGGGTTAATCGATGGTCATCTAGTAGGACTTCACTTCTTCCAGAAGCGACTGACGGGACCACTGTACAAAGATTTTCTTCGAAACACTCTCCCAGAACCATAAGAAGGCGAAAACGTTGACCAGCGAAGCATGGTTTTCCAACAAGATGGACATCCACATTTTTTTGTTAACTGTAAGAAGATATCTGGATGATACCTTTCCCAACAGGTGGATAGGTCGAAACGGACCTCACGCATGGCGCATAGCCACCCAGATACCCAAACTTGACTTTGCCTTTCGCCTTTCGGCAAGCTCAATGTTAATTTATGAACAATGTTTTTTCTTGAAGAACCGTCGACTTAGTTCATAAGATGAAAGAAAATTTGAAAAGTCATTCGTTCCGTCAGTGGAAATTTTCCCACAGTTCTTTCATGTTATGAACTAAGTCGACGGTTCTTCAAGAAAAAACATTGTTTATAAATTAACATTGAGCTTGCCGAAAGGCGAAAAGAAACCAACAGGGTTTGGCTATCGTTTGATGTCTCCCGGCTGCAGAGGTATGTTGTTGGAAATTTATACAACTCTCTTGGTAGTTTCACAGAAAATTCACGTCTGGTATGCTGTACTGAAGCGAAACACTGTGTCTACAGCTTCCATTTCTGAAGAAAACTACCACCTTCTAGTATGTACTTTTCATTTGAAAATTCATTCGTTCCGTCAGTGGAAATCTTTCCACAGTTCTTTCATCTTATGAAAAAAGCACAGGATTTGATTTACAGGAATTACTGTAAAAAAATCGATTCCGGTTCTGTGCTTTTCCACCAATTGGACATATGCTGTATATTATTGTGTTCCAAAAAATCGAAGTGATCAAGATAGAACAATTGCGAATTAGTATTTTATGTTACTAGCGCCGAAAACCGGGCATAGCATAACGAACGTGAATGCAGCTCGAGGCCCTAGGCCGAGAGCTGCATGTAAGAGAGTTATGCTATGCCGTTTTCAGCTCGAGTAGCATACATCGTTTTTCGTGCTGCTTTTAATAAAATTACAAATAAATAAGATCATATCGCAATAATCATTTCAAGTTGGTACTTCTGCTATTTATCACCAAGGCACGAGGCATATACCTACTAGATGCAGATTTTTGTGTGTCAAATGTCGATTTGAAAAATTGCGTCCTATGTTTGAATTTTCATGCTTAAAACCGCTCTTCCCCTCCCCAGTTAGAAGAGTCATCTCCCAAAAATCCCGAAATCACTGAGCTCTAGTGTCTTGTGTGACGACGAAACACAGGAAATGGCATAAATTAATCACTTTTGAACCTTCGCGCCACAAAACGTCAAAAATCATTCAGCAATTGTACCAACAGATATTAGAAAAATGACTCTAAATTGTCAATTTTTAAAGTAATTATTGATAAT